>JAPDOI010000100.1:654902-1309805 GCA_029168955.1 Aplectana chamaeleonis | reverse complement strand
GGTTTAGAAATTCCTTCATGCGGTGGAGAAATCGATTTTTGAAAAGGGTGCTCCACCGGTGGGACACGCGGTCCGAAGTGGTAGTCAACGCGTGTCCCACCGGTGGGACACGCGGTCGTAAATGGGTTAACTTTAATATGTCATCTGGTTTAAAGAAATCTAGGGTCATGTCAGATGTTCAAATAACGGCGCACTAGAATTTTTCGGACAGCGATGAAACCACTGGATAACGCAGACCTCATCTGGGATAGAAAAAAGGAGTAAACAGCTGACAAAATCCTGCGTGAGCGGAAAATCTGAAATCGCTTGTCAGCGTCAAGAAATGGTAGTAATTGGTGAGGTTGGAAATGATTCACGCAGCTTTTTTATGCAGTGATTAATGTAAAGCCAGCTCAAGATAAGGCCACAATACGAGAGAATGATCAAATCGTAGGATGATGGGTGCAGAGCGGGCCATCCTCCCTTACTGACCAAAATTTACAGAAATTTCTACCATTTCCTCACCTGATTTTCCTCTTGCCGCAAAAGTTCTCTCGATCCTCTACCTATGTGTTCAATTCTAGACCAAAATTCTGATAGCCGTCTCACCACCCATTGAGAATCAACGGAACCGTGCTCGCCTCTGCTTTTGGGCGAAAGAAGTCTACCCACCTTCTCACACGCCTATCAGCAACGACATTAAGACAGTTGACGCATACGGAATGATGTGAGTTCAATTGACTCTCTGTTTTTGTTGGCTGTTGACCAATGATAACATCGATAACTTCCCGGCGCACCGTCATTTCAGCTTCGAGCTTTAAATCCACACTTCAGAACAAAACCCGATTGCTCAATCACAGGAAATACGGTTTATTGCATATTATTCGAAATTTAGCTCAAATGGAGGCTTTGTGAAACTCATACCAAAAACTCCATAATTTGTGGCAAAAGCATGATGAAAACTTTCTCTCTCCATATGCGGCCGTGTTTAAGGCCTTGGAAAAACTCGGTAATCGGGTATCCTGGACAAATTATTGGTTTCAGGCCACTAAAGCACTCTAATTTCATGGTATAGTAGCTAAATTTGCGCCGAAGTCGAGCGGGTCATGAAATTGAAGTGATTATCGCTTGAAGCGTTCTTATATACAAGCAGAACCACTGTATAGAAACTTTACCCTTCTGACAGTCCATAATACGAGTCCTACGTGACGAAGGCCGGTGGAAAAACCGCGCCCCAATGCGAAGCCGCGACGCGACCGCGTCGTGTCGACCACCGTTCGGTTGGCCTTTACGTTCTTATGGCATTGCATGCTTTTTGAGTATCGCAAGGGAAGCAACGCAACAGTTGCGAGCAAAAACATTTGAGATGTTTGTCCTAATGCACTGGACATTTGTAAATGCCAAAGGTTGTTTTCCATGTTCAAATCAGGTAACTTCGGTCTTTCCGACTTGTATCGATAAGGAAGACCATCAACGTTAGACAACGATGTATTAAGGGCGGAAGTGGAAGCAAATCCTTATCAGATGATCGCTGAGTTGTCAAATAGTACAAAAGGTTATTGACAATAATGAGGAAAACATAATTGATTAAAAATAAAGACTCGTTAAAATTGTATGAGTTTGTATTTAGCTTAAGAAAACGACATTACTTTCCGGTCCCCCTAATATTTGAGATCTTCTTTTTGTGGAACTCGTAAGGAATTTCCTGGGGCAGTGCATATTCAGAATCGCCAATCCGGAACGCGTGCCCAGCCCTGAATCTGTGTGGCACTTCATTGCGACCTGCGTGCAGTCGAAGCACTTCCTTTTGCCGATTACGACGAAAGTTGCTGCTGCTCTGAACAATGCTTTGTTTACACCAATATCATAAGACAAAGGCAGAAAATGTGTATGTTGCGATCACTTTTTTCCTTGGAAATGGCTGCTACTGTTCGGAAGCTGTCACAAAGGTGCCGGAAAAAACCTCCGAAGAATGCGTCGAAGGGCAGGACTGCCAATTAAAAGACCACGTGCTTTCTCCATAGTTAGACATTGCATAATTGCGGTCGTTCGTTGTTTCTATATTCCATTTTTGTGTACTTATGTATATCCATCCTGAATAGAGCTACATAGCTCGAGAAAACGTTTTATTCGCCTTGGGGAGGCTTTCTCGTAAGACCTTTACGTTTTTCACAGTTTTCTGCTAGAAATATCATTGATAAAATAATGGATGGGCTGTTCAAAAGCCGGCAAATCGGCCTATTTTCCTCCATAGTTCGAGCCGTGGTCGTCGCGAAAGAACCCTCGATATGCCCACCTGAAAAAAGTGTCATAATCGGACCAGGCATTAGCATTGAAAATGAGAAGGTCAATCCGATTGTAAACGTTATCTAACGTAAATGTTTTATTCTCTCTCCCACCACCTTCTACATTTGAAGTTCGAATTCTAAGTAGGAAGTTGTATTTAACTATGTTATTTCTGATCACCTGCATGAATATTCTTTGCACTGATATGACTTATTTGAATATTGAACACTGTCTCTCCTTGAAAATTTTTTGGGTCGTCTTCACTGCGCGTTGCGGCCATATGTAGCATACTCGTCCAGGTAGATTGATCCCAAGCACAAAGCATTGAATAGTTCTGGTTTACTGAAAGCATTTGCAGAACAACCTTGCTTTCGAGAACTAGAAGTACCATTCCGCGGAAAGATGGCATAAAGAACTGTGGCGGTCGGGAAGCAAGCAGGTTGTTCACTTCATGCTCAGGCGCTCATCTGCGTGCACAACTTCTCCTGCTCAACGTTGTTCGGAGACGAGCATCAAAGGCAGTGCTCACGATGAATATCATATTGGTGTCAGACTCAAAAATGGGGTTGTTTGGTCGTGAGTTAACGAATAGTGAAGAAACTGAAAAAAGCGCTCATTCAAAATAAAATAGCGGTTTCTAACTTACGTACAGGTTCAGGGCGCATGCAAGCTTACGCTCCTGCTAGTTTACGCAGGCGCGCGTTGTTGGCGAAATGTGCGCGAATCGATCAAGCTGGACGTGGCGGAGTTGCTTGGCGATTTGCCATCGAAAACGTGCGCGGCGCCACAAGCTCGTCAGAATGGGGAGGGCTTTCTTCGACCTTAACCCCTCCAGCATCCGCCAGCGTAGTGTTTCACACTGAAAACTAAAGAACGGGATTTATCGTGAACACTGTCTTTAAAGGCAGTGTTCACGATAAAAATAGACTTCGAGTTCGAAGTATACGATCCCAAACGTGAACGTTAGCATGCGCGCCCCACCCACCTCCTCAACGGCCACGAGCTGCGGTCTCTGGTCACGAAAATGGGAGAAGGGTTATCCCGTCTTTTGTATTTCCAGTTCGAGTTTGCCTCAATGGAGCAGCCAGGAGTTGTGAACTGCAATAGGCAAGTCAACTCCTCCTTTTTTGCGTGTACTGTTAGCACAGCCTCAAACGCCACCGAGATAGTGAGGGTGACGAACATGCCATATTGCGGTTTGCGGGCCGTACAGAGCTATTTATGGCCCGTTTTAGCCGTTTTTTCGAAGTTGTGGTCGCAATGATCCTCTAACATTTCTATCTCCGGCAAAAGCATAGACTGTTTTCACAGTGGAACCCTTCTGTTTTATCTGCTGCTTTTGTGTTTTTCACGACGTGTTTGATCACCTTTTCATAAGATACCTTTCATAGTCCCCACCGCAAGCGCGGCACGCGCGTGACGCGCAGAACAAGTGGTGGACTATGAAAGTTTTCACCGCGCGGCTCGCGCGGGACGTGCGGTAAGCAAATGTGAAATCTGCGGTGGCACCGTCATGGCGGTGTGGGTTAAATTTCGGCCTCAACTGTGACATCCAGAAAAATTCCTGACTTGCGTTTGCGTATGCCGTAGCGTAGGATAGTCCCAGAGTTATTTATGTTAGAGTGGACTGAAGCTGAGAAGCGAGTATTGATTCAAACGGTGAAACCGCCATGGCGGTTTGGACGGTGCCGCTATGGCGGTGCTGGATGGGCGGCACGCGCGTCCCGCGCGTGCCGCGTTTACGGTGAGGACTATGAAAGATGTCAAGTCGGTGGAATAAGCGAAGAAAACGGGAGAAACATCGCCAAAAACACTGCTTATCCGAAATCCCACAAAAACACGCGGAGCGATGGGAAGGGATAGCTAGAGAGTGGAGGGTAGACGAATGGATCAGCGAATGGCAAAACGACTTTCCACATTTACCTGCTGCTCAGTAAGTTGCGTAAAGCATGCAAGTAACTTGCACTTCAACCACATGTGACTTGTTCGAAAGTTCATGTGATAAGGTGACATTTGAGGGGCGCAGCTCAGTTCGTATGGGATGTAAAATTTTTCAGAGATGCCATTGATATCGGAATAATATTTTTTCGAGATGAGCAGAGAGACTGAAAAATCGTTGTTGGGCTCACTGTGTCTTTGAACACATGATGTTTTGGAAGACAATGCTGCGACGTGCTCTTCCTATATCAACTTTAAAACCACATAAGGGGAGCGGACCTTGCCGACCCGCACGTACTGCGTGACAGACGATGAGCGTAGCTCGAGGCTAAGTTGGTGGCGTTGCGACATCCCCACAATCAGGTAAAATCAAGTAACTTAGCATTGTCCTAGAGCATTTATCACTCTCCTGCGTTCATTTCATATCACTAGCAATGACCATTTTTTCGTATGAGGTGCTGTAGACTCTCCACATGATGATGGGTTTTCTGCGTTCTTCGCGCGCTCGGCACTCCCCGGTCCATTAGGCGGCGTTTAGAGTTTTTGCTGGGCGGCGCAATGGCACATTGCAGTGCGACGCCAAAATCGTGTCGCGAAGATATTCAGGTGTGAACGTGGGGCGAACAATGGGCGACTACGCGCAATTGCGTATGTACGCAATTTCTCGTAACAAGCACCAGCATTTTTGGACCAATTACCAACAGTTTCACCGTGTTTTTTAAAGTGCATGTGGTCCTTATATGTATTTTCCCTTTCATTGTTGAATTTGGTTGTGCTAATAACAAACACTGAAGAAAATCAGCAACGAGTTTGTTATCGCGCGACGTCCATCGCGTCGCGTTGCATTGCAACGCGACGCGATGGAAGTCGCGCGAAAGTCTAATTGCGCGTTTTTTTTTCGAATGTAACGCGCCTCCTGACTGTGAACACCCAGCGATGACGCGACGCGACATCGCTTGGTACATGCGTAGCCCGATTATAAAATCGCACCGCGCCGCGAGTGAACTCTGAATTCCGCCCTACGCGCACGCACGCAAGTAATTAATGCCATGGATCCTAGTAAATGACAAATTTGAAACACCCACTCAGTTGAATAGACCTCTGCTATACATCGTCTTGCTGTGTTTTACTATTTTTCTAGAGAAACACTAGTAAAAGAATTAATAATTTCATTCAATACCATCGACGCGCGCTGAATTATTCACCAGACGTTCTGGCATGGATACACATCCTTTTATGCGCCTTGCGTTTAAAAATGCGCCCGTATTGGATTGAATGCATTGGGTGAAAACGTGAACAAGAGCTAGAAAACGGAATAGCGAATGGAACTGGTTGGTTTTCGGCATAAGGACACACTCGTTTTTGAGTAACTTTGCTGGAGATCCTCAACAAGTGCAGTGCACATAGACTGAAGGAAGAAAACGCGGAACAGGGAACGGAATGCTTCATTCACCCAGATTTCTTCCTTGTCCGTTGCCTCCTTTTTTCCTTACAATGTCTCGTCAGTGGCTTCAATGTTTAAAGTTGGTCCTGGGATCCGACCTCCGTTTTTTCCTCCCTCCCAATGCACTTTACATCGATGATCGTTCTCTCGTTCAAAATGTTTGAGTGGGACTGAAGAGGGCGTTCGAATGCGAACAGCCATGGTGCGTCACAAGAAAGAAACGATGTATACACTTTAGCTGGAATTCCCGTCAACCACGTTCCTCTTCGCTCATGCTCAAGTATCAACTTTCCTGTACTTTTACGACTCTTGCTTGTTGCCCTATCGTTTTTCCCAGATTAAACCTTAAAGGCATCGTACGCGCAGAAAACCACTGACTGTTTTTCAATTTTCATTAGTTGATTAGGCCCGTCTGAGAACGTAGGGAGAGTTTGATGGGTCATAAACGCTTCGTTGCGAAGATATATATGGTTGAATGTCTCAAATTCCGGCAAAAGAGGCCGGCCCTCCGTCAGTCATCTGGCACAATTTCACGTCAGCCATCGTATTGGTAAATGACCAACAACTGATAAAAAACCAGGGAAGGGAAATTGATGGAATATATTGTACGATTACGAGAAGAATATCTTTTCTACATATACCAGTTGACCTTTCCTTCCTCGTAAGTCACTTTAAAGAAAGATGAAATTCTTTTGATCGTGAGATCATGAGTCAACACAGCGATTCCTGGCGATCGACTCTTACTTTCTCAAAAGTCGAATGAGGAAATTCTGGACGTAAACAACAGTTTTGAACCGTTTTTGCGCCTTTTTTCAACCTATCTGTTGAGTAGGGTGCAAGAGCTTTCGTAATAAATAAAAATCTCAGAAACGAAATCCATCGTGAACGATGCCTTTAAGAAGCGAGCAATTACAAGCCAAAAACCGGAGTTCACCTTCCATGCTATATGTCTTATAGCATGGAAGTTCAGTAGCAAATCACATCAGATGACAAGCGCATTGTGTGACCAAATGCATAGTTGGCGCCGCTGTGAATTGACTAACGGCGACAAGAGCTAGAAACAGCGCGCACTTAGTATGTACTCATCACGTGTTATGATTTTGTAAATAAAAAAACGCACATGAAAAAAATCATGTGAAGTAAAAAATTGTGTTTAGAGGCTGTTGGAGGGCAAGGGAACGATGACATTGCACGCCGAGTCGGGCTCGAGAAGCATATTTTTAGTTCGCTTTAACAACCTATCTCATACGCTTAATGTCAGAATTTTCCCTTTCACATTACCCTTTCCATCAATGATTTTCATGAAATCTATCACAGTCCACGTGTTTATGCCCTCTTGAAAAACGTAGCCGTACAGTTCCAGTCTCGTTTACATCTCGGCAGCTCATACCTAGCTGGTCGCACATTCTCAATCGCCTGCACCATTTGCCCAGCTGATGTGTTTGCTTGCAACTTTTTACTAATTTGCATTGAATCAAGTCAAAAATTGTGTACTGCTTTGGGAGAGTTCTACTTTGTCGGGAATATGTGTATTTTTTTATGAACAAAATAGACGTATCAAAGGTTGGATTAAAGGCAGTGTTCACGATAAATTTCACTTGCGATATCTCCACGGTTTACGAAAGGTATGGTGCCCTATATAGCAAGGCACGCTTAAAAAGGACACGAAAGACGCGTTTCTGAGCCAAGACAGGACCTCCCTTGTTTACGTTGATTCTTGAGCGTGGAGTATACTTCGACGACTCGACAAAATTTTCGAATAATCGAGTTTTCGACTAACTCGATTTTTTAGAATTTCGAATAATCGAGTTTTGGGCTAACTAGATTTTTCAGAAATCCGAACAATTGAGTTTTCGACTAACACGATTTTTCAAAATTTTGAATAATCGAGTTTTCGACTAATTCGATTTTTCAAAATTTCGAATAATCGAGTTTTCGACTAATTTGGTTTTTCAAAATTTCGAATATTCGAGCAGTCAAATGACTCGATGTCGACTGTTTCAGTCGATACCAAGACTCGATGACTCGACTCGACATAAGTATAGCGTGGAGGAATTGACCGCTAGAAGGATGATACCTATCAGCGCAATGAAGCGATCAGCTCATTTATCAGCACTTCCTTGACTTGATCATTCCTGTAATCTGAGTCTTCATTTTTTCATATCGAGAGGGCGGATCTAGAGCACGGGGCGGTTCTGGTACACCTAAACGCTTGTTCGCAGCCGTTATTTTGTCACTCCTGGCTCGTTTTCTACCGTTCTTTCGACACTGGGAGCCTAGGGTCCTTCTCGCATATCATTTCGCTGCGGAAAGTCACCGATGATGATCATCGTGAACGCTGCCTTTAAGGTTTTGGAAACTGGGAAAAGTTACTATGTTTTCTCCTTCGACGGAAACGATGGGTCATTTGGTGCAACCTGAACTTTCTTTGGTTATTAAAAATATTTGTATTTCGTACAACGCATAAGTAACAACACTAGACAAACATAGAGATTTTGCACGGCGACAGCCATATTACACCACATTCACGTGCATTTTGCAAATGGGTTCAGGGTGATGCTTTTTGTTCTGTTTCCCAGTGAATTTCAGATGTATTTTGACGAAAAAGCCGGGGTTAGTTGTTAGTTCACTCCATAATGCAGCCCCTTCAGTTAGGTCGACCAGCTGGATGTAGTTTCAAGTCTTTGCTGGATTCTGAGCCGCTCGACTGTTTTTGACACCCAACTGCCCTACGAATCTCAGGGCCAGTAGCAATCCCCTCGAAAGGTGGCAGCTACCGGCTGTCACTGCGTGGTGACTGGGTCAATCACGTCTTGGCTATCAATATGGACGGGCCGGCATAGAAATGCACAGGCGGCGCTCAAGTTAATGACCGTTGCAGTCAGCCACCTGGGAGCAGTGAGCGTTCTTTTGTGAGGTGGCTGACTGCAAGAAACGGGTGGTGGCTTCGCTTGCCGTTGCAGAGGAATGCGAAACAGCTCGCGGAGGAAAGAGGAGCTGGGTCGGTACCGCGGTCATAGGGTCGAGCACGTCCAATGGTGCTGACTTTCTGAAGCAAGTGCGCTCCAAGAAAGGGCAGTGGAGCGCTTGCGATCCGACGAGTACGCTGCCCACTTATCACCCAGCACAGCACGGCGGCCTATCTCGTTGTCTAGGTGGGCAAGGAAAAATTGCACCCGCCGGCTGGCGGGATTACGGGGCACTTACCACCCGACCGAGCGGCGGCTGCTGTGAAACGGTATCGAGCGCGGCTGGCACCCTCGTCGTCTCGTGTCTCTTGGTAGACAGAGTGTAAGGCTGCCAGCTGCGGGCGACGGCGGCTTTACTTCGTCATACCGTACAGGGGGAGGCTCTCACGATAGCTGGAGTTGTAAAGTGGTCAAATGACACGTGAAGAGTTATGGAGGGATTTAGAAGGGAAACACATATTAGAAGAGAATCACAAAACGGATAGTAAATAGAGCAGTAAGTATAAAGAAGAACTTCGAACTTAAACGCTCTTTGTTGTTTTTGAATTTCATCGTGGTCAATGTCTTGTTTTCTCTACTTGGTTGTGAGAAAAATGTTTTGTCGCGATAAACAGAGGAAACTGAAAGTTTTATTGGGAAAAAGAAGAATCATTTTTGAAAAAAGCTGTTCAAGAGACAGGTCTCCCAAATACAGTAACTATCAAAACCCCCCGAAAAGATATTCCTCTTTTCAACACTAGTTTTTTGGGCTTTTAATTGAGACCCGTGGTAGCAATCGTGCGATACCCGTTTTGTAATAAAATTGTTGAGCATTTGAAAATCTCACTTTATCCGGGATTGTCCGAGGTGAAATTAGAGAAATTATTTCAGATTTCCCATCAAACTTCAACTGGTTCAAAAATAAATGCTCTTCTGCCATGGTTTTCCAGACACTATGGTTTAAAGATGCTTTTCCTTAATTAAAATCCGGCGGTTTAAGGTACGGTTTTAAGGATACTGCCGGAAGGATTGTACCGTGGCCATCTACAGAGTAGGCCGACAGCCACCTAGCTATTTTCCTCCTATTAAAACACAAGATTAAGGCATCCAGTTGTGTGCTTTTTATTCTACAAAATATTTATTCGAGTCAGGAATGCAGTTTTTCAAAATTTTATCGTTGCACAGCAAATTAAGTAGGCATTGCCGCTCCATTTCCTTCTTTAACGGGGGACAAAACCGCACAAGAAGTTGATTTGTACTCATCATAATGCTATTTACGGAAATTATGGAACACGACGGGATGTTGAAGGTAATGGTATAACAAACAGAATGCCTTTACTTTGAAAAATGCTTGGAAACAACAACGATAATAATAATTTGAAGAGGAAAGACGTGTATTGGTCACAATGCTAAAATGTGCATTCGAAAATATTTTCAAACCATCTCGAGGCTTTGTTAAAAAACTGCATCACCAGCAATCTTTGACAAGCTTGAGCAAATTTAATAAGCTCATTTTTTTATTAAACATGCACAAAGAATAGTGGACAGTATTGAATTCGACTATTGAAACAAGATACTAACCTAATGAACATTTGAGCTCAATAAAACTTCCATGACACTCATTCACTTCTTTTCTCTTCAACATGACTTGGTAACTTCTGTTTGCTTTGCTTTTTGTTTTCCTTGTCACTTCCTCTTTCTTCCTTTTCTCTTGTCATCGTTCTTTTTTGAATTACGCATCTTCTTCAACTTCTACTTCTTCTAGTTTCACTATTCCCTTCTTCTCTTGTCCTCCCTCCTCTTAATCTAATTTCATGCTCATCTTTTTTATTCCATCCCTCCTTTTTCCTTTATATTTACCCCATCGTTGCTTCACTCATCTCTCAATTCCCTTTTTTGCTCCTTCTCTCTTTCCTACACATCTTTTATCCACTTGTTTTCCTTCAACTCCTCATCTTCTCCTTTTCTCTCCCTTTTTCTAGTCCTCTACGTCGTTCTCCTTATTGCTGCTCTTCTTTCTCTACTACTTCTTCTTTCTGTTAATCCGTTTCATCGTCTTTCTTTTTTTTCTGTTGTTCTTATCCTTCCTGATTCTCCCAGCACGATCATCATTCTGTTGTGTAATGGAACAGACGTTGTCCGCAAAAGCGGACCGGAATTTGGCTCCGAGAACGACTGTAACGTCCAGAGTCAACAACGGAGGAATAAAGGGGAAAATGAAGAAGTTGTAGGAAAAAGTCGAAAACCAAAAAAAGAGAACATTTGAGACGGAAAATCAAAGAGAAATAGAGGCAAAGGGATCAGACATGATGAAGAAGTGGACGGCACAGAAAGAAGCATTAGAGAAAGAATATTAGTAGGAAAAGAGGAAAAACGAAAAATTGAAGAGAAATGACGAAGAAAGCAAAAAAAAGAGGTGAAGACAAAGAAAAAAGTGATGGAAGAAAACAATATGGAGAGAAGATGTTAAGAGAAGAGGAAGACGAAGGAGAAAAAGACTTTGACGTAGCAGAGCAGAAAGAGAAAAGAAGAAGATGAAAGTGGAGAAAAAGAACACTAGGAATGAATGATGGAAGGAAGGATGGAAGGAAGGAAGGAAGGAAGGAAGGGAGGATGGATGGAAAGAAGGAAGGAAGGAAGGAAGGAAGGAAGGAAGGAAGGAAGGAAGGAGAGGAAAGGAAGGAAAGGAAGGAAGGAAGGGAAGGAAGGAAGGAAGGAAGGAAGGAAGGAAGGAAGGAAGGAAGGAAGGAAGGAAGGAAGGAAGGAAGGAAGGAAGGAAGGAAGGAAGGAAGGAAGGAAGGAAGGAAGGAAGAAAGAAAGAGAAAGGAAGAGGAAGGAAGGAAGGAAGGGAAGGAAGAGAGAAAGAAAGAAAGAAAGAAAGGAAAGGAAGGAAGGAAGGAAGAGAGAAAGAGAAAGAGAAAGAAAGAAAAGAAAAAAAGAACAGAAAGAAGAAAGAAAGAAAGCAAAGAAAGAAAGAAAAGAAAAGAAGGAATGATAGAAAGAAAGAAAGAAAGGAAAAATGATAGAAAGAAAGAAAAAATGATAGAAAGTAAGGAAGAAAGTAAGAAAGGAAGGTTAAAAAGAAAGGAAAAAAGAAGTAAGGAAGAAGAAGTGAAAGAATACTAAGAAGAAATTGATTATAGGAAAAAAGGAAAAACAAGAATTGAAAGGAAGCAGAATGCTGTATAAGATTTAATGACGAGAAGAGGGATTTAAGTAGACAGTTACGTGTCGTGAAACTTTGATTGAACTTGAATGCTTTTCGCGTTCTTATCTTGTGTCAATCCAGTGAAGTAGAACGGGATCACCATTTACTATGTTTGCTGGTTTGTATTTACACCTAAATACTAGACTTTTTTTATTTTGCCCCAACTTTTTGTTGTAACACCGTCATTAATTTCTTCAATCACTTCTCCTTCATCTTTCCTTTTCTCTTCCTTCTTTTCTCTATAATTTCCTTTGGCTTTCTTGTTCTTATTCATTTTCTTCAACATCTTCTTTTCCGCTACTTCTCCTTTTCTTCAACCTATTCATATTTTCCTTTACTTTCTTTCTGATTTGGTTTGTTCTCCTCCATAATCATCTTTTTCGCTTTTTCTTCTTTTCCTTTAACTTTCTTCTTCATCCTCTTCTTCTTTTCTCTCTTCTTCCTCTCTTTCCTGCTCGTACTTTTTCTTTTTGTTCCCATTATTTTTATTTTATTTTCCCTTTTCTTGATTTTCCCTCTAATTATCTAGTTGTTTGAGATAATAGGCAAACAATTCGTACCTGATATTATATAATTTTCACTATAAACCTGAGTACATACATACATACAATCAGGTGCTTAATTTTCTACTGCGGAGGCCTAGCTTCCACTAACGATATAAGTTTTAGGTTCATGGAATGAATGAGTGCTCAAATAAAATATGGTCACCTTACTCAATCAAAACGACCGTATCACTGATTAAATGAATGGATCAAGTCGAATATTTTAATCTTCGAGTTATGAAAAAAGAATTTTTTCTCAAGTCGTACTATAAGTAGACAACTTATCTAAAATACTTGCCAGGAAACGCGGTGAACCCGTAACTAGCAAAGAGTATCACGAGCATCCCTTGGGATCAAAACTACGAAATGCAGATGAGCAAGAGCTATTCAACCTATCTACATTTTGCAATAACAAATGGTGCTCAAAAAGCGACACCCTTTTGCAGAACTTTGTGGAGCTCAGCCTCAAAATTGTTCGAGATTTTTTTTTTGAGAAATGATGTGAGTTGCCGGTAACTACATTGACCAATCGATGAGAGCAACTGATGTCAGCCCCTCACGTGAAAGTCACACCATTTACGAAATCATCCACCAAACTCTGAAGAAACGTATTCACCCATAACGTCGACCAGCTGCTGGCGGCGGGCTCGTTCGGCAGCCGAGCTGCTGGCCGCACTCCGTCTCTGCGCGCTGACTCTCTTTCTCTGACGCAGCACCCATCGCGCGAGACGGAGGCTGCCACGCCGTCGTGGGGTGGTAAGTGACCGAAGACGGGCTGGCGGCCATCCAGCTCCGCTGCCAGCTGATAGGCATGACAGGCGGAACGTTCAAGGTTTTATTGATGTTTCGATGATTCCTGGCAGAGATTAGTGGGAGATTAACGTCAGATTGTACGTAAACTCTGGTACCGCCGTAGTGACCTGTTGATTTCGATTATCACAGCGCGGAGCGGTGGCTTTTTCGTCGGAACCTCCTCATCACTAGTTATATTTCACCGAGGCCCACCGCTCCGCTGCTGGTATTGATCGAAATCAACAGGTCACTACGGCGGTACCAGAGTATAACTGTCATGAATAAGTCTCGCTTATAGATTTCACGTGCTTTAGTCCTAAGCTAAGCTCAACATCCAATTCGTAGAAGTTGCTGTGGCCATATTCAACCATTTTCAATTTTTTATTTCAATATTCGCTCACCACAACTAAAATCAGATTTGCTTAGAAAGCCATCTAAGAAAGATGGCTGAAAAACGGTTTCGTTCTTTAGAAAATGCATGAAACATACGTGATCCGTGTTTACTAGTTACTAAATGCTGTATAATCGATTTTTCAAGTGCGGCTTTTAACCAAACTTCGTTTTCCTTTTTCGCTTCGAGTTCACTTCTTTCTATGTTGACTGGGAAGCGTGAAACAGACTAAGGATAAAAATAGTTCATAATTTGAAAAAATTCTTTGAACTTTTCGGTACATTGTGACAAAAACACGAGGTTGACTCCTCCACAATCATACTACAAAGTATTGTGTATCGTGGTTCAGCGGTAAGAGATCATCCAACAGAAAAAAATTCAAAATCATCTTTTAAATCTAACATTCTCTCGCTTTGACGATTTTCGCGAAAAATTCCGAAATCCAATCATTCAAGGTTGAAAACTTATTAAATCTGAAAGATAGACACATTTTCACGCTCCCGAAACCCATATTTACTACTGCTAGTTCGATCAAAGTTACTATGAATACGAAGAACTGTGGAGGGAGTGTATGTAGAGAAACAGAAAGAGTCCCTCACACATGAACCTGTGGCCTAGTGGTCCATGGCGCTGTGTTGGGCATCCGTCTCGTAGGATGGTGCGGTGCTGGTTCAAATACGTCGGAAATTGAGAGTTTTGCATTCAACGCTACTCTTCAAGAATGGTTCTCGTTCTAAGGTGGCAACCATAGGGGGCATCTAGGCGTCACCGACCTCAGGTTGGCTGCCTCTTTAAAGTCACCAAATTGGGGGATTGCTACTGGCCTAGGGATCAGCAGCAGTCAAACTACTCGATGAGCAACAACTCATCACAAATTGTCGCTGAGTTTTTCGGCAGATACCAGATTATATTACATTCGCCGCTTCGGTAACATTATGGGCTCCGAAATGAAGCAATGCCGTCCCTCAGAACATCTTAATAGGATGTATGGCTGTTTCGTGCGACCATGCACGAACATATTCGTCCCCTACAGTTCAGACAGCCGATGTAAGAAGACTCGTCAGTGAGGTTTCCTCTCCAATGACATTTCAAGCCATTGAGTCTTCAGTATCGTTCAAAATGAACGCGTTATCACTAAAGAAGATTACCTCTAACAAAATTTGGCAAGCAGCTCCCTTTTGCTTGAAGCTGTCACGCTTCCCTAAACTGTGTCCATGTTTGGTCGCGCGAGCTCGAGTCAGGCAAACTTTTGAAGATGCTCTGGGTGATGAGATTGCTTCATCTTCGAGTTCTCAACGTTGCCATTTCGGTGGATGGAATCGGAAATGGTATGTGCTGAGGAACTCAATGGCAATTTGTAAAGAGTCTTCTGAGCTGACACGGTTAAGATTGTTGTTTATGGAACTCTGGGAACTCTAAAAGGCAGTGTTCACGATAAAAAACCGGTTTATAGTTTTTGATGTTTTTTTGGGAAGGTAAGTTCACTAAGAAGAGGTTAATAGGAAAAAGGCACCACAGAACAATCAAATACCTGAGGAAAACTGTGTAAAGGAATCTCTGAAAAAATGCCTGTTTGTGTATTACCCCGACGTCAGGTTCGATGCGTTGACTGCGTACAGCGCATCGAATCTCACGTCGGGGAAACGGGTTCGTGCTTCAAAATTCTTGGGTAAGGCCGGAATCGTACTTCCAGCGACGAGCGATGCGACGCAAGACGCAATGTTTACAATCCACATCGACTGAAAATCGATATGCCTGATATGCACTGTCGCCGTCGCTGGTCGTGGGAAGTATGATTCCGGCCTTAGTGGCTTTGCTTTCTGTTTCTTGCACCAAAAGTTCTTTGAAAATTAAGAGAAGTTAGTGTACATGCTGGGACGTTAAAGCCTTTCGCGATGAAGAATATTCGAAAATTTGGTGTTGCTGTGGCAACACGAATTCAGGACAACTGTTATTGGACTTGGGCTGGGTGGCCCAACTCAGAAAAATGAAAACATATTACATGTTATAAAAAAGGCCTGAATTATAATAATATACATGTAATATAAATTGGCCAATGTATATTACTTGCAAATTATCTCGACCGATGTATGTTACATGTAATATTTCGGTCCCTCGCTCGCAGGCCAAATGTCGCAAGTAAGTAATCGCGGCTGGAGCGATATGTTTTCGATGGTGAGAGTATAATACTTGTAACATAAGAGACGATTACAATATACTTGTAATACATCTCCGTCAATGTAAGTTACATGTGAATTATCCCTACTGAAGTAAATTACATGTAGTATAAGTGTAACATAATTCAATTATCTCCAGCAACTGATGGCCCATGCTGAACACCTTCTGCAAACCTGCACAGCATACGGGCCGCCTCATACCTTACCGATGAGCGCAGGCCCATGGGAAGCACATTCGACAGAGTGGTCACTCGCCCTGGCCGAGTCGTTGATCTCTCACTCCTCAGGATTCGTTTTAATCGTGAGGGAGGACTAGAGGGAGCGACAAGCAATATTTTTGAAGCAAGCTTAAGCCCACTGCCTCTTGTGTGAAGCTGTGGGATACAAGCTTGCAGCTTCAGTCCTGAAGCAGAGAGCTTTAAGCTCCTGGGATGTCCAAGAGAGCATAAAGCTTGCTGATTCGTACCTGAAGCAGTAGCCAGGAACTTGCAGCTCCAACCCTTAAAGCATCGAGCTTCAACTTGCAGCTCTAATTAAGTTACATGAAATATAAGTGTATGTCACATGTAATATAAGTGTATGTTACATGTAATATAAGTGTAGGTTACATGCGATATGAAGGTAATATACTTGAATGTCTCAAATATCTTACACTTTATATTACATGTAACAAGTTTTCATTTTTCTGAGAATGGGTCGGCTAGCCCACGAGATTTTCACCCACGCCCAGACCGTTTTTCCTCGCACTTCCATTCTTACTCTTCTTAGAAGGACTCAAAGCTTACGTTTTAGCCAAAAAACGGGCAACTTTTCCATCGTGAACACTTCCTTTAATGCCTCGCTGGTGTTGTTCCCCAGGCATCATAGGATGTTTGAATGACCACAGGATTTGAGCGATTCCGGTATCCAGCACGAACTAGGAGCCTACATTCAGCTCGTCGTCCTAGCTGGCTGGAAATAAAACGGCATTCAAGTCCAGCATCATAGAGAGAGCTAATCCGTTTTTTTTTCGTCACAAAACAAGGGAAATTCACGTGGAAAGTGGACAAATAGCATCACTCTGAACTTTTTTTTTACGAAAATACTCGTCAAATTTGTATAATGTGCGGCCTTGGTGGAACACTTCTATGTTTCTCAGAAGTTTTTGTGCTTATTGGTCGTGCGAAATGCAAATCTCATTTTTAACTAAAGAAAAAATGGAGACGTTTTATCAAATGAACCATCGTTTTGTCGTAGGAAAAAACATAGAAATTCGTCACAATACCCTTCTCATCGAGCATAGGATACGCCTATTTTGAAGGTGTAGTTCCTGTTTATGCGCCGCACTGTGTGTTCACAATGATGTTTTGACCACTTGACCCTATACTCTGCACAAAATCTAAATCCCCATCATTCAGAGCGCGTGCGGCTCGCGCGATACTGTTGCATCCGTTTGCCCTCAACTCTCTCGTCGTCTCTAACCTCCGCTCCGCACCTAGAAACCACAGAAAATTCTCCTTTCTCAACCTGTACTCATTCCTTTTTTACTAAACTTCAATAAATTCAAATGCCTGAAAAAGACAAATGGATTTATAGACAACAGGGGTGGAATTCACGGAATGTTAAAGGCAGCGTACGCGCTGAAAACCACTCACCGTTTTGAGTTTGAATCGTTGGTTGGGCCCGCCTGAGAACGTGGGTAGAGTTTCTCGGGTCACCGACGCATCATTGGGAAGATATAGGTGATCGAATGCCTCGAATTCCACCAAAAGAGGCCGGCCTTCTGACAGCTATGTGGCATAAAATGAAAAAAAAGGTTTTCGACAAGCGATATCGCGTAAATGAGTGGAAGCTGATGTATTATTTGTTGATAAGCTACCTTCTTTTCTCATTTGAGGCCACATGGCTGTCGGAAGGCCGGCCTCTTTTGGTGGAATTCGAGGCATTCGATCTCCCATATGTTCACAATGATGCGTCGGTGACCCGAAAAGCTCCACACACGTGCTCAGGCGGGCCCAGCCAATGATTCCAACTCAAAAAACGATGAGTGGTTTTCAGCGCGTACGGTGCCTTTTACAACGTTTTAGCCATGGCTAGCATAACCATGGTTAGGCAAACTGTGTGCAAGTCAATTGGCCACAAACCATGGCTAAAACGTGGTTATCGTTTCGTGATTTCCAGCCCAGGGCGAAACACTCTGTCGGGCCTTAATCGGTGTTCCGTCTGGGATTATGACACAGATCCAGTTGTTTACGGATTCCTTGTCGTCCACCATACCACTATAGGCCAGGGATCGGAAAGGCTAGATTTCCGGGCCCAGCTAATCCGGCGACCATGGCGGTCGGATAGCGGGATGAATACGGATTGACTCCTCAGACAAACCATCGCTCGGAGCGATACCGGCTCCTCCCAATTATGACGTCATCGCGCGGACAGCGGCCGAGGGCGAACTGGCACCGCGGTCCCTGTCCGGTGCCCGTTCGCCCCTCGGCCGCTGTCCGGTCACTCTCAGTAAACTCCAAATACCGTGCGGTACCGATTGCCACAAGGGCATGAAATGATGATATCAGTTGCATTTCTATATCAGACCCGCCGACTCAGGCTCTCAAATGAAAAATGCAAAGTATTTTATGGCAGTGTGGCAATCGGTACCGCACGGTATTTTTCGTCTAGTGTCGCTCTCGGTGCGACAGCGGTGCCAACTCCAGAGATAGTGATAAACTGTGGGACCTTAGTGGCAGTGCGCCGGACTCCGGATAAAGTGTGCGGGACCCCACTGACAGTGCGCCGGACGCCGGACAAAGTATACGGGACCCAATCGACGGTGCGCCGAACGCCGGACAAAGCATACGGGACCCAATTGGCGGTGCGCCGGACGCCGGATAAAGTGTACGGGACCCCACTGACAGTGAGCCGGACGCCGGACAAAGTATACGGGACCCAATTGGCGGTGCGCCGGACGCCGGATAAAGTATACGGTACCCTATTGGCGGTGCGCCGGACGCCGGATAAAGTGTGCGGGACCCCACTGACAGTGCGCCGGACGCCGGACAAAGTATACGGGACCCAATTGGCGGTGCGCCGAACGCCGGACAAAGTATACGGGACCCAATTGGCGGTGCGCCGGACGCCGGATAAAGTGTACGGGACCCCACTGGCAGTGCGCCGGACGCCGGACAAAGTATACGGGACCCAATTGGCGGTGCGCCGGACGCTGGACAAAGTATACGGGACCCGATTGGCGGTGCGCCGGACGCCGGATAAAGTGTGCGGGACCCCACTGACAGTGCGCCGGACGCCGGATAAAGTGTACCGGACCCAATTGGCTGTGCGCCGGACGCCGAACAAAGTGTGCGGGACCCAAATGGGAATACATCAGACGCCGTGAAAAAGGGTGCAGGATGTCATGAAGTGTTTGCAGGCCAAGCCGAGGCGTCACGTCGCCCCTTGCACAATCGGTTTCGGTTTTTTTTTCCTTGTCTTTTCGCTTTCTGTGACTACTCAGGCAGGCATATCGGATCACCTGGCGAATTTCTGTCTTCTTTCGCCTTTGCGAATACAGCCACTGCGATTTCCCCGAGCTTGAGTCCGTTACCCATCATCCCAGGAAGCCATCATCCGAGTTGAAGAGTGCGTGGTGCAGTGGCAGGCATGAAAAAACATGGTAAAGCGAATTATCACGTCCTAATGTGTTTATCATATGCACAGCCGGTATAAAAGGTGCCTCATCTCACTCGAGTCCTCATTCGGCATTCTGATGCCGGCCATGGAAGGTGACTTGGAGTCCCTCTCCGGAGGCCAGCATATTTTTGGACGCTGGGGGGGGATACGGGATCCTCACAGCTGGGGGGAGCGGTTTTCGCCGCGGTCCGCAGGGACGGTGGTTCCTTACCGCAGACCTCGGCGAAGGCTACGCCCTTGTTGCGGACCGAGGCGGGGATTTCTCTGCCGTGGAACGCGACATTCCACGGCAGAGAAATCCCCGAAAGCCACCGCAGTGCCAAGTGCGACTGAATATCGCTCCTAGCGGGACTGCTGTGGCCCGAGTAAATGACTACCTTCCGCTCGGAGCGGAGAGACAGCGTCGCTCGAGTCGCTCTCCGGACCCGCTCCGAGCGATGGTTTGCCTGAGTCAAAAAATGAAAACATTTTCAGAAAGTCCCACGCTAGCAGTCAGACAGGATCCTACATGTCCGTCCCGCCTAGTTCACCAAAAAAGAAACAATTCTTGAAGTTTGGCTCCTACTGATATGGTCCCTAAATTTCAAATAACAACAACATATTGAGGTCTGGCCACAGCTCTTGGGTTCGCAGCCACAACTGTCGAGCTCCTAATCGACTTGTAGCTACTCTAACATCCTTATTTTCATTCCGCGTTTTCAAGATTTTCAAGATTTTCGGACGGAGACGACGAGCTGCCTGGTCTGCACTTGGGTCTATAGTGGAAGTGACAGACAAATTGCGGGATGTGAAGACACGAGCACGTTTGTTCGACACCACGGTGCTACCTGCGTTGTGCTATGGAACCGAGACATGGGCGGAAACAAAGGCGACCACACATGCCATAAGGACAGCTCACAGGGCCTTGGAACGCAGACTACTGAAGACTTATCGTCGTGCCCAGCGAGCTGGTGGCCTACGAAGTGCTGATCTTCGGAAGCAGTCGCAGTTAATGGATCCTCTCCTGTTCATGGCCCAGTCCAAACACCGATGGGCAGGACACGTGCTGTGCCGCATTGATGACCGATGGAGCCTCCGTACAACAGTCTGGTTACCACGTGATTGCCGTCGGCCTCTAGGCCGTCCTCCGACAAGATGGAACTCTGTGTTTTCAGGCAGAGTCAAGACGTTCTGCACCGAGCGAGGGCTTCCTGGAAATCACCATCACTGGATGTCCCTTACTCGGGATCGGTCGAGCTGGTTGAGATGTGGTCCACACGACGGCGACGCGCAGTGAAGATGGATCATCAAGGTATCAAGGTAAGGTTTTCAAGATAAACATGATTCAATATTACCAAGATTAGTAGGTTTTACTAGACTTGCGACTAGTATACAAGCCACTTGCTCTTGTTTATTTTTCTCCTGTCCCGTATCAGTATCACCCACTCTAGTGGTGCAAAAGATATATAATGCCTCTTTCAGAGTTCGATCTCTCTGCGACGCAACCGAATGAAAACCTTGCGTATCGATCTGGTCGCGTCGCGCGATCAGGTCGCAGGCCTTTCAAACGAATCACGAGGAAAATCGCAAGGAAGGCTGAAATCGCGCTATTGAGCGACTGACATTTCTAGATCGCGTCGACGGCGATTGCTGCATGTACCCTCGAATTCCTCTATTTTTCGCGTTGTTTCTGTTTTTTATTAGTTCTGCTTTTTCAGGTAGCTTACGTTCATCGTCTAATGCCCAAGCCTTGATTCACATAGCGGAAAGTCGAGTCCTTTCTCAGCTTTAGTTACCAAGATGTTCTGATTCGTTGGGACAGGGGCTCTCTACACACAGAGGGAGGAGTTGTCCCGCCTTTTGCGGCTGTAGTTCCACTCGGGACCACTTCGCTCGCGTTGAGTGGCGTGACGTTTCAAACTGCAAAAACGGGACAACTCCTCCCGCGGAGTGTAGACAGCCCCTGTCCCCTAGACCGTTTTTTTTTAAATGTTGCACTTATAACTTTGGTCCAACTTGTCGGCTCCGCCGTCGTGGATCACGTCAGGTTCAGATGGGTTAAACGACTCAAATTTTCATAATCCGCTGCACTCGTAAGCGTGGCCAATAAATTGGAGGAAATCATTCAATGCTAAGCATTTATAGGAATAGTGCTACCCCAGAAAAGCTCCATGATGTGAAATTTTTGTGAGGACGTAACAAAAGAGGATCAGGCGTCGATTAGAATGTGTACGTAAAAGTGCGTGATGGCCAACTTCTGCGATTGGGTATCCACACTCTCAAAGCCTGCGATTTCCACAGCGACGCGTTGGTCGCGTCGCCTTGCACATGATCGCGTCGCACAGCGACCGAACTCTGAAAAAGAGGCTTTGGCGGTTCCATCTCATCGTGTGCCGCAGTCGGCTTTTCCAAGCCGACCCTGGAAAATCACCTTGAGTCTCTCCCAAGGAGAGAAACCGATGGTGAATTTCCAGTACCCTACGGGTGCTGGAGGGTAATCTCGGCATTGAGGGGAGTCCTCCACGATCTGCAGATGAAGCGAGATCACGGCTGCAGACTATAACGTACTTTCTGTTCGGCCACTAGCTAATTGAACGCTAGACTTGTTTTACTACTAGCAGAACAACTGTGGCGAGAATAGCGACAGTAGAGGACAAGAAAAAAGGAAAGTTTTGGGAAGTGGCAGCACAACCATGAGACCACAGGTTTTCTGTCCACAATGTCACATACAAAGCGTTTCATAATTATAGGACACCCTCGAATTTCCCTATAACGCTTCTCCCGTTATCGATGGAGCTTTTCTGTAAAAAATATTGTAATCAGCATAAGAAATAACCCTCACAGTCATATTTCCGGATCACACAAGCATCCCAACTTTTTTAGAACACAGCTTTTCGTTTTTCGGATTGTTTCATAATTATAGGACACCTTAGGTAATCCGCAATTTGCTTGTTCATACGAGCGAAATGACGACAGTTTTATAGCGAATACGTTCTCTGCCACTATTTTATACCTTATTCAAGCGATTGAAGACACTTCTTGGGAGTTTTTAGAGGACTGTCGTGTTGCTTTGTTCGCAGTCCTCTAACAAATCACGTGTGAGCTCTTCCATGACCTCCATTTGCTGATGGCTCGACGGGCCATTGTGAAATAGACACAGGTAGCAATCAGGATGTCTGACAAGACCAATTGGTCATGATTTGAAGCGAATTCTCAATGAAGCGTACGCGGATCGGAACCAGACCCACGCAGAATTCGGGGTTGAGCATCCTTGAACAACCATTAGACGGTAACTTTGTGCAGCACAGCATTGGAAAAAAAGCGAAAAGGAAGATATCTTTGTTTGGAGAGATTCACGGACTGACTCGGTTCAATTTGGCTCAGCCAGACAACCGGTTCGAGAAAGATGAGCTGCCTGATCGGTGTTGCATGGCGGATGTTTTTGGGAAGGAAAAGTCGCTGATCCCTTTCTATATGTGTTTGGGCCAGAATAAGTTCAACTTGGGTGAATGATATATGATTTATTTATTTATTTACTTTACGCCGTCGCCAACGTGCTCAAAAACTACAAAACAGTAAGTTAAAAACATGGAACGATAACAAAAAAAAACAGCGCAACGCTTCAACAGCCGATCGCAAGACCATTATTTTGATTAGAGAATAATCTAAAAGGCGACAGTACCTAAAATTAGGAGCCATTACAGGTTGTGGGGAAGTCAGGTACAAAAAAACCGAAGTAGTGCTAAAAGCCTGGAACTGATCAATATTACCATTACGGGAGATAAATTTATAGCGATTCGTATATTATTCGAGTAACTGAGTTGAAAGCGACCCTATCCACGCGGCTTCCTAGGATGCATATGGTCCTCCGACCGCTGTTAGGTATCTGGGCGATGTATCTTGAAATAGTTCCAAATGTCAGCGGTTGATAAGCGTAAATGACAGGTCAAGGCAAATACGTTCTTTGTTGCAGGCCTTTAGCACCTTACTAGGTAGGCAGAAACTTGAAAGATGAAGGAAGAAAAAGCATATGGATCCAATCCACGTAGCGACGCCTTATGAGACATGGGATGGAAACTCGGTCATTGATCGGCATAGCTGAATTCGGTGCTGTCGACATACATAAACAGCCAAGAAAACAACGTCTGACATGCCAGGAACCAACACAGCCAGCACTTGTGCATTGCCAGATAAATGAAGAAACCGAGCAGAGATATAACAACACCGACGAGGAGGGAAGCTCAATTGAGGAATCGACAAAAATCGACATGATCCACTAGTGTGGCTCCATAGTCAGCATTTTCCGCATTACTCAGGTGGCACCATTTTGCGAGAGAAACCAGTCTTAACTATAACCAGCGCTTTCTCAGTCTAGAAATCTGAAATATTAAGTATTGCGAGAATATCAACTTTCTTCAATCGCCTCCTGAAATTTGAAGCATTTGGTGCCTCCAAAATGTTATCTGGTAACATCTGCGACCATTTGGACCCGCGGGAGAAAAGAGAATGCAGTAGTTTGGAGCGATGACTCCCTTGAAAGCAATTTAGCTGTATCGAAACTATCTTTGTTCAACCTCTACACGGCCTGAACGTCCAATACTTGCTCGGTCTCAACCTCAGTTCACCTCGAAGAAGTTTGAAACAAACATGCTGTAGACAAGCATGCTACTGCCATGATACCAGTATGTGACAAGGATAGCCCTCTGAATGGAACTTCGTTAGTGTCGCTGATATTCCTGGAAGCGTTCTGTGAGGCTCGAAAGCGTGGACCAGCCTTTAATACTACTCGAGTAGTTTGTATTAAGTGCCATAAAGTGATGTCGCAGTGTGATTTATCATTTTTGAGTGGAAGGCAACGGCAGATCTTCGCAAGCAAGCGAGACAAGGCGAAGGTTCAAGCGAATCAGTCCTGAAAGACGTTCTGGAGCAGAAAAGGGGTGGCTGTGTTAAAAATACCAGCATGTAGTTCTGACCACAACTTCAAGGAATACCTTAAACGTACACTAAGGTGTCGAATCTTCACTGGCCATTGCCAGGTTTAGACTGTAGAAGTGAACAAACGTGTTGTGCTAGAGGAGTACGAGCGAACCAACTCAACAGTCCTTCAAAAACTCCCAGGAAAGATTCAACAACATCTGTTTGCGACAATTGAGTATGGCGATGATCATACTTGCTATAAATGTGTTGCTATCCCGTTGATATGAGCAAGAAACCTGCGGATTACCTAAGGTGTCCCATAATTATGAAACAGTCCAAAAAATGAAAATTAGTGTTCTAAAAAAGGTGCCGTACTCATGGAATCTGGAAAGGTGACGATAATGGTTATTTCTGATGCTGATCACAATAGTTTAGACAGCAAAGCTCCATCGTTAACGGGAGAAGTGTTACAGTGAAATTTGAAGGTGTCCTATAATTACGAAATGCGTCGTATATGGAAGCATCAGAATTAGAGGCCTCAAAGCTGAGGCTTCACATATAATACTGTTTACACTACTAAAGTGGCTCTCAGATTAGAAAGTGAGAATGATCAGGTCCTACGCCTCAGTGAACGATACACCTGGAAACAATTTTTCTGAAGAAAGGTATCCATAGCTTTGTTTGCGGTCAGATTTGCACAAATGTTCGAAAAATATGACTCGGTAATTCGCGTGGGCAAATTCATCAAAAGCAGCGTCCCGAATACTATAGCTGATGACATTGTGCGACTTTCAAACGGTATTTTTCGACTCGGTAGTCAAATCATGAACTCAGGAATGCGCCGGTTTCGGTTGATGACATTAGACAGTCTCGATGCAAAAAAATGTACGCGTGGTTTTGATTGTTCGATGAATGCAAATTCGGTGAAGGTAAGGGGACAGCAAATCAAATGATTCGTCCATAGAACCAGTTAATTAACAACCAGTAAGTCAAATGCGACCACTGATGTTCACTCTTTGTGGTTAAGTTCAATGTTAGGAAATTAAGACCGTTCTGTCCGTTGCGATGTGCTCGCTTTTTGATGAGGTTTCGCTAAAAGTGAATGGATGGACTGTTACAACGCTGGTTCACTTATTACACTTACTGTACCATACGCAAACGTCGCCGACGGTGGGAATAGCCCAGAACCCCTATTTCTGAGGAGGACGCAAATATGGAGAGCGGAGAAATATCAGGGCACCATGCACGCTCACAAACATGGTCGAGATTTGAGCATAAGTAAGTCCGCACAGTACCCAACATGCCGTCAACGACGTTTGGAGCGCTGAAAAATATCCAGGATGACAGTGTTCGAGCATTCCCGTCTCGCACGCCTGTATTTTCCCACCCCTTCGAGTAATAAAATGAGAACGGAAACTTGAGAAAACATGTGATAATTGAGGGTGGTAGTAATCTAACCAAACCTCGATTTTAAAGGCAGTGTTCACGATGATTTTCGTTTTCGGGTTTTCTACTCAAAATTTTTCACAACGAACAGTGTCTGTGAGAGTAAAGAGGCGGGGTGAGAGTAAAGAATTTCGTGCTCTTCTTGTGCGTTTTTCTCTATTTCTTCGTCATTTCAGTTCTGCGCGAGGGACAAACAATCGATATACAGTACCGTGCAAAAGTCTATTCGCGTGGCCTTTCCGCAAATAATGTTTTTGTACGTATCATGGCTTGCCCTTAGCGAAACTTGATGAAACTTTGGTACAATACCCGCGCTAAGTTTTGTAGAAACGGGGAGCATCTGGCAAACTTGGCAAAAAAGCGTCCGATGAATGTAACTTTTTTGAATGAAGACTTTTTTGAATTCCAAAAACGCTATCATATTCACAGATCAAATTGCTATTTAATTATGTGACTTGTGTGACAAGGTTCCTCAAAATCGCTTTGGTTTTGAATGAAATTTTTTTATGGTCGTTTAGCAAAAACGTGGCCTAGTGCGGCGAAACTTTTAGCAGTATTTGTAAGAGTAATGGAAGAGCAATCTGTATGCTTTTTTCGTAAATAAGGTGCAAGTGAGAAAATCTCAAGGTTTGTGTAGAGTTCGCGCAATCATTCTAGTCTGGTGAATGGACGGGGCTGCGACGGTAGATCACCCCGCGCGAATCGAAACCCCATTCTCCATTGAGGCCGCCAACCCTGCACAGCTAGCCACCCATGCGCCAGACTAAAATGAAAACGGATACCATAGGTTGAATTTCCGAAATCCTTCATTTAACACGCTTGAGAACTACCTGAAAAGTTGGAGTTTTGTTGCGAAACCCCTGGGCCCTCAAATGAAGGATTCCGAAAATTCAACCGACACAGACCTTGAGATTCTCTCACCTGCACCACATTCATAAAGAATGCATGCAGATTGCTCTTCCATTACTTGTACAAATACTGCTCAAAGTTTCGCCGCACTTCGCCGCGCGCGAAGTTTTTGAAAAACAATTGCAAAAACTATTTTATTCTTCGATAACAAAACGGTTTTAGGGAGCTTTGGCACATAAGCCACATAATTAGGAAGCAATTTGACCTGTGAAAATGATAGCGTTTTCAGAATTCAAAAAAGTCTTCATTCAAAAAAGTCACATTCATCAGACGCTTTTTTGCCAATTTAGCCAGATGCTCCCCGTTTTTACAAAACTTAGTTGAGTATTGTATGTTGTGGGGCATTACAACCCTTGCTATACATATACATAAAATTGGTTTTTGAGCGTGCAGTTTAAATATGGAATTTGTTTATCATTTTGTGGTATTATCTAAAATTAGGACTATTTCTTCAAAACATGGCTATTACAATTTCAAACTCGTAGCAGTTATTCGCCATTCGAAGGTCTTCAGAGCCGTCGTATACTCTTGTAAAAGATTGATCTCCATCGAATTTTTTTCAGAAATAAATTCGGAAAAAAGTGATGTGATATTGCACCTATTGAAAATCTCTCTTTGACGGTATCGAAAAAGAGCAAAATTTATGTATCAGTTGTACTTTGTCAAAGCTTGACTTACTTACTTAATCGGTTGACTTTCGCCTAACGCGGTCATTCCGCATCTTCACCGAGGTGTGCCGTCCTAGTAGTCAGCCGTGTCCATTTTTCACGGTCTTCAGCCACAATTTGAGCACATTCCATCCAGCTGTCACTATTCCATTTCCTGCGAAACGAAACATCGCGCCTGAACTGTCTTTCGAGGCCGAGTGACTTCAAATCCTCTTTAACCACATCCGTCCAGAACTTTCGCCTACGCGCAGGTGGCCGTTTCCAGACAGGATTTGGAAGCATTCTTAAAGCGTGTTTTACGAGACGATCCGGCGTTCTTCTTAGTATATGCCCGAGCAGTCGAAGTCGACTTTCCATTGCTGCTTGAGATGGCGTTAGGAGATGCTGGCACCTCCCTCGTGTCATGCGTTGATGTACTGCGTCGAGTTCCTTGTGAAGGTCTTCGTTATGGCATACACGCGGCCAGAAATATCCAAGCAAACGCCTAAAAAGCTTCCTCTCCGTGCAATCCAACCTTTCCATCTGCGTCCTCGGTGCTGCCCACGTCTCCGATCCGTGCATCATGATAGGGCGTATAGCGAATAGGTAGACGCGCAACTTGACTTCCTTCGTGATGGTGGTAGACCACGAACACTTGGTTAGAGAATTAAATGCAGACGTAGCTTTCGCACATCGTTGTCGAATATCCGCTGCATAACTACCATCGTTCTTCAGCAAACAGCCCAAATAACAGAAATGGTCCACCAGTTCGATACGTTGTCCGTCCACACAAACTCCTGTTGGAGGCCTCTGAGAGACCCACATCTGCTTGCATTTGTCGGGACGAAGACGAAGTCCATAGGCTGCGGCATACTTCGAAACGAGGTTCACAATCCTTTGCAGTATTGCGTTGTTTTCAGCGAATAACACGATGTCGTCGGCGTACTCCAGGCCGACAAGGGAGCGTCCTGATGGTGGGTCCTGGATGCACTTGACGAAAGAATCCGCGTCGCAAAGTTTCTTCTTAGTCCGTACTCCGATGTGAATAGAAACGCGTTGTCGAAAATCCTTCTGCACTCTTCATCTCTGAGACTTGTCATGTCAATCCTCTGGAGAGGCTGAGCCACTCGCTTCCTCTTATGAATCCTCGCAGTGAAGTTCAACAGAACAGGACGGTGATCCGAATCGAATGCGACATTCCACACAGCTCTAGATCTTCGAATGTCCGATAATGGAATATTCCTCGTCAGGACATAGTCAAGCTGTAGTTTCAAAGTTGTCATCTTCCGCTTCCGCTGCTCTTCTGGAGATAGCTGGGTTGGTCCCTGCCACGCAAGCTGATGGCGGCGATGATTCCTCTTGAATGTCGATGCAATAATCAGACCACTGCGTTCACAAAAGTCGACAAGGCGGTAGCCATTGTCCAATGTTTGCTCCACTGGGTAGAACCATTTACCGAGTACTTCGGATTCCTGATCAAGTCCCATCTTCGCGTTTGCGTCGATTCCCACGACAACAGCATGTTGACAAGGTATCCTGGCCAGCAACGTATTGAGTTCCTCATAAAACGCATCCTTCGAATTGTCTTCGGCGGTTTCAGTGGGCGCATGAGCACTCACTATCCACAGATTGAATTCTCTGTGATCCCGCAGTCGTACGAATGCATTCCGGCACGACGTTGAGCCAAACTCCTTGACCATACCATTGAAATCCTTCCTCACAGCTATTGCACAGCCTCCCACTCTTCTATCGTCAGCGTTACCGCAGTAGATGGTGTACTCTCCGACGCTGATGACGGGTCTATCCTTGAGGCGGGTTTCCTGCAAAGCAGCAAACGGTGCATGGAAATAGCTCAGAAGTCTGGATAGCGCAGTTTTTTTGGATATCACTCGACAGCGATCGACAGTTCAGGGTGGCGAAATTGTGGCTTGTGGCCAAAGACTCCATGACTCCTTAGGTACGGATCCTAAGGTGTTATGGACCAGAGGCCTTAGTGTGCCGGACGGCAACACCTTTATGCAACGTATAGGACACTTTCGCGATATAGTTGTGCACGCTATATCGCTCGAACGTTCCCTGCGTACACTCAAACGTCTGCTGGGTTCAGTAGAAGCAGGGGCACCAACGAGCAGGTACCAACAGACTTGTATGCACACCCCCAAAGCTTATAAAGCACGTATCATGAAATGGTTCTGGTATGAATAATTTTATAGGGGTAAATTTCCAAAAATTAACTCCAACCTGTTCCTTCAGAAAAATTCTGATAGAGACTGATACAGACTATTCTCTTACAAAGCTATACAACGGTTCCGAAGACCTCTGAATGGCAATTAACTGCTAAGGGTTTGGATTTGTAAAAGTCATGTTTTGAAGGAATAGTCTTAATTTGAGGTATTACCACAAAATGTTACAGAAAATTCCATTTCTAAAAACTGCACGCTCAAAAACTGATTTTGTGGATGTGTAAAGCAAGGGTTGTGATGCCCCATAACATACCAAAGGTTCATCAAGTTTCGCTAACGGCAAGTCAAGATACGTATAAAAACATTATTCGCGGAAAGGCCACGCGAATAGACTTTTGATCGGTACTGTAGCTATAAAACTCAAAATCGAAGATTATCGTGAACACTGCCTTTGAAGGCAGTGTTCACGATAATTGTCGTTCCCTAGTTTTCCATTCAAAACAATGTGTTGGCCACCAAGTGTTACCAAAATCACGAAGAAACGGCCTAAAACGCACTCAAATGTCTCATTTCAGCGACACTAAAATCTGGCCTGAACTAGTTGTCCGGTTCGATGAACACGCTTACGGTGGCTGTCACCGGTGAGAACTGGGGCTCATCGAAAATGGAAGAATATTTCAGGCAAAACGGTTTAGGTTAGGGTCCGAAGGAAAGAACGGAGCAAAAGAGAGTAAAGAATTGCAAAAGGCGGGTCCGCAACAGATTCCATTGTCACAACGAACAGTTCCTGTGAGAGTAAAAAGGCGGGGTGAGAGTAAAGGATTTTGTGCCCTTCTGGTGCGTTTTTCTCGGTTTCTTCGTCATTTCAGCTCTACTCGGGGGCCAAACAATCGATTTAACGATTAATCTAAAAATCGAAGATTATCGTGAACACTGCCTTTAAAAGCAAGGCCAATAATCTCGAAGTTAACATCGAGGTTCGCTGTAAACCCTGACTGTGGATTCTGAAACTCTTATGTGTATCTTGCTGTGACCATCGCTGATGTTCTATAACCCATTCCCATATGTTGCTAGAGATGGAGCTTGGAAGTTGGAATTTACTTGGTTGGTCCTACATTCCATCTTCAAACAGAAACTAAGATGTTACGAGGACGTTAAAGGCACAGTCCAAGCTCGTGGGCAAAATTTGATGTTATGGTCCTGCCGGTATGTGTAGCAACCCTGCCAAACGCCGAATCTCAACTCTTCCGAATAAGCAAGAGAAAGCGAGCACCCATTCCCCTCCGCCCCCCCCCCAAATCAGCACCCATTCGCTCCGCCCCCTTCAGGAGTTTCGGTCTCATTAGGGACGAGATGCGCCACGGAATTTGATAGGAATCTACGTTCTTCCTTTTGTTATCGGTATAGCTTTGTAGTGTGGTCTGCTACGGTGTGATGGCTGCGAGCGACGAGGAAAAATAGGCCCGAGTCAACTTGTCCACAAAATTCTCACCGTCCAAATTTACAATCTTTGAGGGGCCAAAACTCCGTTCGTAGTGGGTTCTGAGCGATCCTGGAAACAACATTGAGATCAGCGTGGAATTCTCTCCAAACCTAGAAGGAGAACTGGATAACGATTCTGAGGTTGGACTGCGCCTTTAACATCCATGTATTCGCAATCCGGAGCTATTATTGCAAACACGGATGTTCACATATAAACTAGCAGATCGGTCGGGTTTGTAATGATATAGTGCGCTGTTTTAGGAGTGCACCAGTCAACGATAATGGCAGAAATGTACTCCCGAGGACTTTTTTCTCTAACTGGCGTATTGTAGTTCCACCTGTTTTTTTTTGTAAACGGAGATAGTCGTACTTTGATTATGAATTGAAAGGAGCATGGTGTTGGTCAGTCAGTTTCTTTGTGTTTGTTGTAATATTCACCAGTTGAGCGACCAACATCATGCTCCATTCATTTTTAAATGATTTATGCGTTCGCGACTCAGCCGAAGCTTCTGATAAGTTCTTGACATGAATTTGATAAGTTCACATTTGTTTTGAAGCACGAATATAGAATGTTAGTAAACAGAAGCACATGAACGCTCGAGATGAGGTGTGAGGTGAGGGATGAGAGCAGGGAAGGGTGGGCTTAACTACGAGTTTAGGCCAGTTTACTACCACCCCTGAAAATAACCCCCCTTTCATACTTCGAAAACGGCGAAAAAATCGCATAAATCCGCGAAAAAAATCGCTGAAATCCGCGATTTTCGTCGCTGTTATTACGGATTTCCCTAGAAACAGGCTAATCGTGCGAGGACCATCTGACATCACGGGTAGGGACGCAGAGGGATCTTTGTAGTATTGAAGGGGACGGATTTTGTTCACTTCCTGAGAGAGGTTCGCACTCAGTAAATGCGCCTTCTCCTGTTTGGGGAGGTGAATGCTCCGTACAATGCGACAAGGCTTCAGAAGTAGATCTCTGGCCACCGTACGGAGTGGAAAGTGTTGCAAGGAGTGAGCAGGACTTCGGGGGAATTGTGCAGGACGTCATTGAAGATGCGCAGGACTTCAGTGGGGATGTGCAGGACTTCAGTGGGAGTGTGCAGGATTTAGGGGTGAGTGGGCAGGAAGTGATGGAAAGTGTGCAGGACACCAGTGGGAGTGTGCAGGACGTCAAAAAAGTGTGCAGGACACCATTGGTAGCGTGTAGGACGTGATAGAAAGTGTGCAGGACTTTATTGGGAGTGTGCAGGACACCATTGGGAGTGTGCAGGACGTGATAGAAAGTGTGCAGGACTTTAGTAGGAGTGTCAGATGAACGACAACAGGAACCTGAATAACAAGCTGCACGTCTTTCTGCTGCGGGCTGTCCAGTAAATCGCAGCGGAAGCAGACTTGTGCTTAATCTCCGAGCTGTCCTGCACGAGTATTGGGATCAGAATGTCATTTTTCCTAGATTCTCGGACCGGGTATTGCACTTGTTCATCTACAGTCTGTACGCATCGCATTGATACTGGCACGGATCGCGATCATGTGTTATAATATACGTGCACCTAGTTTGCGCCAACGCGAAATAAGAATCGCAAAGTACGACTGCGATCCGTGCCCAGTGTAGATGGATAAATGCAATACACGGTCCGAGAATCCAAAAATATGATGTTGTTATCCCAATACTCGTACAGGACAGCTCGGAGAGTCCGCAGAAGTTTGATGCCGCTGCGCAGCACCAGACAACACGCAGCAGAAAGGCGTGCAGGTTGTTGCCAGGTTTCTGTTTCTGCCATTCTGCGCACTTCCACTGACGTCCTGCACACTCCCACTGAAGTCCTGCGCGCTTTCTATGACGTACTGCACACTCCCCCTAAAGTCCTGGACACTCCCACTGAAGTCCTGCACACTTTCTATCACGCCCTGCACACTCCCACTGATGTTCTGCACACTTTCTGTGGTGTCCTGCACACTCCCACTGATGTCCTGCGCACTTTCTATGACGTCCTGCACACTCCCACTAATGTCCTGCACACTCCCACTCTGATGTCCTGCGCGCTTTCTATGACGTACTGCACAATCCCCCTAAAGTCCTGCACACTCCCACTGAAGTCCTGCACACTTTCTATGACGTCCTGCACACTCCCAATAATGTCCTGCACACTCCCACTGATGTCCTGCGCACTTTCTACGACGTCCTGCACACTCCCCCTAAAGTCCTGCACACTCCCACTGAAGTCCTGCACACTTTCTATCACGTCCTGCAAACTCCCACTGATGTCCTGCACACTTTCTGTGGTGTCCTGCACACTCCCACTGATGTCCTGCGCACTTTCTATGACGTCCTGCACACTCCCACTGATGTCCTGCGCACTTTCTATGACGTCCTGCACACTCCCACTAATGTCCTGCACACTCCCACTCTGATGTCCTGCGCGCTTTCTATGACGTACTGCACAATCCCCCTAAAGTCCTGCACACTCCCACTGAAGTCCTGCACACTTTCTATGACGTCCTGCACACTCCCCCTAAAGTCCTGCACACTCCCACTGAAGTCCTGCACACTTTCTATCACGTCCTGCACACTCCCACTGATGTCCTGCACACTTTCTGTGGTGTCCTGCACACTCCCACTGATGTCCTGCGCACTTTCTATGACGTCCTGCACACTCCCACTGATGTCCTGCGCACTTTCTACGACGTCCTGCACACTCCCCCTAAAGTCCTGCACACTCCCACTGAAGTCCTGCACACTTTCTATCACGTCCTGCACACTCCCACTGATGTCCTGCACACTTTCTGTGGTGTCCTGCACACTCCCACTGATGTCCTGCGCACTTTCTATGACGTCCTGCACACTCCCACTGATGTCCTGCGCACTTTCTATGACGTCCTGCACACTCCCACTGATGTCCTGCGCACTTTCTATGACGTCCTGCACACTCCCACTGATGTCCTGCACACTTTCTGTGGTGTCCTGCACACTCCCACTGATGTCCTGCGCACTTTCTATGACGTCCTGCACACTCCCCCGAAAGTTCTGCACACTCCCACTGAAGTCCTGCACACTTTCTATCACGTCCTGCACACTCCCACTGATGTCCTGCACACTTTCTGTGGTGTCCTGCACACTCCCACTGATGTCCTGCGCACTTTCTATGACGTCCTGCACACTCCCACTGATGTCCTGCGCACTTTCTATGACGTCCTGCACACTCCCACTGATGTCCTGCGCACTTTCTATGACGTCCTGCACACTCCCACTGATGTCCTGCGCACTTTCTTTGGTGTCCTGCACACTCCCACTGATGTCCTGCGCACTTTCTATGACGTCCTGAACACTCCCCCGAAAGTTCTGCACACTCCCACTGAAGTCCTGCACACTTTCTATCACGTCCTGCACACTCCCACTGATGTCCTGCACACTTTCTGTGGTGTCCTGCACACTCCCACTGATGTCCTGCGCACTTTCTATGACGTCCTGCACACTCCCACTGATGTCCTGCGCACTTTCTATGACGTCCTGCACACTCCCACTGATGTCCTGCGCACTTTATATGACGTCCTGCACACTCCCACTGATGTCCTGCGCACTTTCTTTGGTGTCCTGCACACTCCCACTGATGTCCTGCGCACTTTCTATGACGTCCTGCACACTCCCACTGATGTCCTGCGCACTTTCTGTGGTGTCCTGCACACTCCCACTGATGTCCTGCGCGCTTTCTATGACGTCCTGCACACTCCCACTGATGTCCTGCGCACTTTCTATGACGTCCTGCACACTCCCACTAATGTCCTGCACACTCCCACTCTGATGTCCTGCGCGCTTTCTATGACGTACTGCACAATCCCCCTAAAGTCCTGCACACTCCCACTGATGTCCTGCACACTTTCTATGACGTCCTGCACACTCCCCCAAAGTCCTGCACACTTCCACTGAAATCCTGCGCACTTTCTATCACGTCCTGCACACTCCCACTGATGTCCTGCACACTTTCTGTGGTGTCCTGCACACTCCCACTGATGTCCTGCGCACTTTCTATCACGTCCTGCACACTTCCACTGATGTCCTGCGCACTTTCTATGACGTCCTGCACACTCCCCCTAAAGTCCTGCACACTCCCACTGAAGTCCTGCACACTTTCTATCACGTCCTGCACACTCCCACTGATGTCCTGCACACTTTCTGTGGTGTCCTGCACACTCCCACTGATGTCCTGCGCACTTTCTATGACGTCCTGCACACTCCCACTGATGTCCTGCGCACTTTCTATGACGTCCTGCACACTCCCACTGATGTCCTGCGCACTTTCTATGACGTCCTGCACACTCCCACTGATGTCCTGCGCACTTTCTTTGGTGTCCTGCACACTCCCACTGATGTCCTGCGCACTTTCTATGACGTCCTGAACACTCCCCCGAAAGTTCTGCACACTCCCACTGAAGTCCTGCACACTTTCTATCACGTCCTGCACACTCCCACTGATGTCCTGCACACTTTCTGTGGTGTCCTGCACACTCCCACTGATGTCCTGCGCACTTTCTATGACGTCCTGAACACTCCTCCGAAAGTTCTGCACACTCCCACTGAAGTCCTGCACACTTTCTATCACGTCCTGCACACTCCCACTGATGTCCTGCACACTTTCTGTGGTGTCCTGCACACTCCCACTGATGTCCTGCGCACTTTCTATGACGTCCTGAACACTCCCACTGAAGTCCTGCACACTTTCTATCACGTCCTGCACACTCCCACTGATGTCCTGCACAGTTTCTGTGGTGTCCTGCACACTCATTCTTCTCGCAAATCCTCAAGCTGCGAAAAAAATCGCTCAAAATTTTTCGATGAATTCGATAAAAGAACTGTGAGCGAAATTTATCGCTGCAATCCGCGTCAAAAATCGCAGCTTGAATGTGCGATTTTTTTCGCCAGCGATAAAATTCGCAATACTCTGGTATGCTTAACCATTGCAGAGTTCGCTTAACACAGGGCTATGTCTGGGTCCCACGAGACCGCACCTCGGAGCTGCTGGTTTGGGATTGGTTAGGAAACAAGGAGAGGTGGTCTCGCTGGACCCAAACGTAGCCCAGCGTTGGACGGACCAAGCCATGGCGTGTTGTTGGCCTGTGAAGATTTTTAAACAAACCCAGCAGAGACCCACACCTGTTCATAAATCCCAGGTAAACCGGGCTGTTTCTTTCGTGCACCCCGTTTTGATAATGCTATCACTCCGGATTATCAGATGTTTTCTCAATTTTACCTTTTCATTCTGTTACTCGAACGGGTGGGAAAATAGGGGCGTGCGAGACAGGGTCCCTCAAATATTGTTAAATACTGTCATTCTGAATGGATATCAGCGCTTTCAGCGTCGTTTTAGACATACATAGTAGGTGCCGTTCGAGCCTGATATCTCGACCATGTTTTTGAGCGTGTATGCTGCCTTTGAAGGCAGTGTTCACAACGATTTTCGTTCCCGAGTTTTCCACTCAAAACAGTACGTTGACAACCAGGTGTTACCAAAATTACGAAGAAACAGCTAGAAACGCACTAAAACGTCTTGTTTCAGTTTCATTGTTCTCTGGCCTGGAATAGTCGTCCGATTGGATGAACATTTTCACGGTGGTTGTCCCTGGTAAAAAATGGGGCCAATTGTAGATGGAAGAATATTTTAGGAAAAACAGTGTCAGTTAAGGTCTGAAAGAAAGTACGAAGCAACTGCGAGCGCAGAATTGCAAAAGACGGTTCCACAAAAGATTTCATTGTCACAACGAACAGTTTCTGTAAGACTTAAAGGCATTGTACGCGCAAAAAACGGTGTCTTATTTTCTATGTTTTCGAGTAGGCAGGTAAGCGAGGTAGGTAACCGATAATAGCAAAGAAACCTCAAAAGCTCCAGCTTTCGGAAAATAAACGCGTTTGAAAAACTTTTGAAAAATTGATTTTTCGCCCCCTCCGTAGATTCGGTGTGTCCAGTGCAATGCGTCCGAAGTTTTTCTGAACGTCTGAAGTGGTTTTACCCTTTAAACTTTCTAAGCGAGAAGATTTCTTTTGCCTTTTTTCTACCAAAATCACCTGAAAATAAAAAGCTTTCACTGTGCAAGTTTGGATGAGAAGATTTTCCGAGATAAGAGTTTGCAATACAGTATCTCTTGCGCCTGACATGGCGCTTCTGTTCCTTGTGCTAGATGGCTGGTGAGAACTGGTGGCGGATCCTCATCTTTAACCCCTTCCAACCTCATAACCCTACGTTTTTGACCCGCCAAAATTTACCGGTGTGGTCTATCGGGCTCTTTCATGAAATTAAGCCTGAAAAATGGACAGTGATTTCCAGCGCGAACGATGACTTGAAGAGGCGGGGTGAGATTTGAGGATTTCTTGCCCTTCTTGTGCGCTTTTCTCGATTTCTTCGTCATTTCAGGCCTACCCGGGAGCCAAACAATCGAATCAGCAATTAATGTCGAAATCGAAGATTATTGTGAACACTGCCTTCAATTATAGGATGTTAGGGAGTTCAACTCACTACTAAGCGAGAGCCTCCGAGTCCGACTTTTTGAATTCTGGGCATTCTGCCATGTTTCTATTTTGCTTCTGCTATACAGGTTTGTTAGGATGAAAGCTCTATTGACCTGAGGTTTCGGCTTGTTTGCCGTTTTCAGAGACCCGAAAACGATTCAAGGCATACAAATCCAAAAAGTGTCAAACAAATATCTTAGTACCAAGCTATATTCTCTAATGGGGAGGAATGACGTTGGAAAAGCTGATTCTTCCGTTTCCGATCCAGAAAATCTGAGAAAACGGATAGGAGGGGTTCAAAAGGATGGAGCTTCGGAGACAGTAAACTTTCACAGAGCCTGGTTAGAACGGTAAATAAAATTTCATGAGAGAGAGAAAAGAAAAATGAATAAAAAAAATGAGTTTCGAGCAAGGGTTTTTGTGTGCACCTTTATTTTTGATGCTTTTCAAAGTAGTCAGCGGAGCCTTCGAAGTTAACGCATCTTTGTGCGATAACTTAAAATGCGGTGTGAAATCGATCTAGGACTATGACGTGGTTTATGAAAATTTGTTCCACCGATGCACTTTTAGATTGCATTGTGATCGCCGACAACGAGTTCGACCCCGCCTCCGTCTAATTCTTTTGAAACATATGCTCACCAGAAAGCTCGTGATGCGAAAGAAATGAACGCTGAACTGAGTGTTCTTTGTCTGGCCCACGAGAAACCCTATCAATTCTTATGGGAATCAGAATTTTATATCGTCGGTGCTGCTGTCGCTTGTTCTACCTCTAGTTTGTGTGCTGATATATTCACTTTCTAGGCATGCTTCAAGAAAATAAATGTGTTCTATAGCTGCCCGATTCCACTACGATGACGTTCCATTCATTGCTACATACTATGTGTAGCTCTTTCGTCTAAACCAGTGTGAAATCTTCATTCTGAATTTGTCGGCAGCATTCCCTAGGTCTCCGTGTATAGCTAACGACCAGTGGCAAGCGTCATAAACCCAAACGCTGACACTTCGCCCAAAGGCTAGCGTATGAAGAGTGTCTGAGGACAGCGAGGGGTTAACGATAGTATCGTTAAAGGCAGTGTTCACGATAAGTCGTTTTTCACTTTTTCCGCTTATTTTGAAAACGGTCCCATGCTGACTTCAATGATGTCCCTGGAATCGTATAAGACCCCCTGGAAACAGAGTTATGGTCCCTCAAAATTAAGTTAGGGAAGCATTGTGGACGAGTTGTCCGAGGCTTGTAACTCCCGCTTTTCGCAGCCGATGTGTGCGAGCTGACCTGAGCAAGGAGAGACGTTGAGACTGAAGGAAAGAACGGGGCTTTTAATCGGAAATCATTGCTTATCTAACCACGAATTCAGGGAAACTGTTATAGGACGTGGGCGGAGTGGCCCAATGGGTTGGCTGGCCCACGAGATTTTCACCCACTTACCTTCCGTTTTTCGTCGCACTTCCGTTCTTAATCTTCTTAGAGGGACCCAAAGCTTACGTTTTAGCCAAAAAAACGTGCAACTTCTTCTTCGTGAACACTGCCTTTAAAGGCAGTGTTCACGATGATTTTCGTCACCGAGTTTTTCACATAAAACAATACGTTGGCCTCCAAGTGTTACCAAAATTACGAGGAAACGGCTAGAAACGCATCAAAACGTCGTATTTCAGTGACATTATTCTATAACATGGACTAGTTGACCGGTGGGATGAACTTGTTCATGGTGATTGTCACCGGTGGAAAATTGGGTCAATCGAAAATAGGAGAATATTTTATGCAAAGCACGATTAGTTAGGGTCCTAAGGAAAGAACGGAGCAATACAGAGTAGAGAATTGCGAAGGACGGGTCTACAAAAGATTCTATTGTGACAACAAACACTTCCTGTGATTTTTAGGAGGCGGGGTGATACTTAAAGGCACAGGACACCCAAAAAATTATTTCTCAGATTTCATGCTTATCTTGGAGAGGGTTACACTCTGATCACAATGGTATCTCTGGAATCGTCCAAGACCCCCTACTAACGGAGATATGGCTCCTTGAAAATGCCTGCATTTTGAGTGCCAAAATTTCGTGGACGAGTTGTCTCAGACCTGTATTTCTCTTCATTCGCAATTGCTGCACAAGAGCAAAACGGGATGAGGAGATAGACCGGAAAGGGAATGAAGAACGGCGACTCGGTTGAAAATCATCCATCCATCTAGCCGCTATTGAGATCGAAATTCAGGAAGGGGGCCGGGCCTGTGGTGGTGAACGAAGGGGGTCGGGCCTGTGGTGGTCGCTTATATCTCGCTTATTTGGAGAAACTGAGATCTCGCACTAGGCATGTGTTATACAGGAGTGGTCTTCTACACAATTAAATGAAAATCTCAAAATTCATATCTGAGGGTGTACTGTGCCTTTCAGGATTTCATGTACTTCTGGTGCATTTTTCTCAATTTCTACGTCATTTTAGTTCTACCCGGGGGCCACTTAACAAATATAGCGAACAATCTCAAAATTGAAGATTATCGTGAACACTGCCTTTAAAGGCACAGTACACAGTACAGTACTCAGACATCAATTTTGTGATTTTCGCTTGATTGTGTTGTAGACATCTCCTGTATAACACTCGCCAAGTGCGAGATCTCAATTCATCCAAATAAGCTAGATATAAGCGACCACCACAGGCCCGACCCCCTTCACTCACCACCACAGGCCCGACCCCTTCCCTGATTTTCAACCTCGATATCGGCTGGATGGATGGATGAATTTCAACCGAGTCTACGTTCTTGAGTCTATTACCGGCCCTTCTCATGATCCTGGCTTGCTATCGTGCAAAGCTTACGAACGAAAGGAAATACAGGCCTGGGACAACTCGTCCACCAATTTTTCGCACTCAAATAACAGGTTTTTTTGATGAGCCATAACTCCTTTCGTAGGGGGTCCTGAACGATTTCAAAGATACCACTGTGATCAGCGTATGACCGTCTCCAATATAAGCAGGGAAACTGAAAAACAATTTTTTGAGTGTACTGTGCCTTTAAGTGTTCACGAAGAAGAAAAATAAATAAAGGGCACAGTACACCCTCAGATATGAATTTTGAGATTTTCGTGTAATTGTGTAGAAGACCCCTCCTGTATAACACGTGCTAAATTCGAGATCTCAATTCCTCCAAATAAGCGAGATATAAGCGACCACCACGGGGCCGACCCCCTCCAGCCACCACCACAGGCCCGGCCCCCTTCCAAATTTTCGATATTAATAGTGGCTAGATGCATGGGTGATTTTCAACCGCGTAGTCGTTCTCCACTCCCTTTCCGATCTATCTCCTCATCCTGTTTTGCTCTCAGGCCGCGACTGAGAATCAAGAAAAATACAGGTTTGAGATAACTCGTCCACCAAATTTTCGCCTTCAAAATACAGGCATTTTCAAGGAGCCATGTCTCCGTTCGTAGGGGGTCTTGGACGATTTCAGAAATACCATTGTGATCAGAGTATGACCCTCTCCAAGATAAGGATAAAACCTAAAAAGTAATTTTCTGGATGTCCTGTGCCTTTGATACATAATAGTGACAGGTGCGGCAGCTAAGATGCTGCCAACATTAGCGGCAAGCTGACCACAGTGGTAGCGATGGAGTGAAATCAAGAACAAATGTTGAAGGTGGATACCCCAGCGACACTTGATGCTTGGATCCAGCTATGAACGCTGCCCAAATGCAGCATTCACGCTCACAAACTTGGTTCAAATAGCGGCGTTAATATACTCGCCAGGATCCAATTAGAGCGCTCACGCCTTTGAAACATCATAAATTTGTCAAAAAAACCATACTTGACTAATCTTGATCCTTTTGTACCCAGGCTATGGGGAACTGCTCCGTTTCCGGTTCGATTTCCGTTTTCCGGCTGTTCCCTTCCACTTTCGTCTAAGAATTTTCGGGCCCAGAAACGGAAGGAAGTGGCGCAACACGGTTTGTGGTAGTGGGTATGGTTTCCGTCCTCGATTTAGTCTAACGAATGTACAAAGCTACTGGCCGTGCGGTGTTGGTGGCATCACTGGCCAACGGGGTTTATATTCGCGGGCGTCGCAGCCTTTTCCATTCATCAGACTGAATTTATTACGTGAACTCCATGTGTTACGGTGCTAGTTGGCATCATGAGGCGCTGATAGTCACTTACGACTCCTTGTGGTCAACTGAATATCTGAAATTGAATGAGATCGTTCTCAAGTCAGTCCCAAAATCGCACCCTCATAGGATGATGACAACAAAAAGGCGTGGCAGAAATCTGAACACGTTTGAGGATTTTAGGAAAACTATCAAGAAGGGATCTTCCAAGCGAAAGAGGTTTGGTTGGCGTCAGAAACGCTCCAACAAAAAGGGAACAATAGGCAAGTAGAATGAGGAGAGTCTACAAAAATTGAACAATATTTTCTGAGACTGATTTTCTTGGCCGAAACTTCTTAACAGCGAAAACAAACCGTTGCGGTGTTTCACACGGAAGCACTCTGTCGTTGCAAATAGTCTCCGATTATGCGAGTCACGATAAAAATGTATAATTATGTGCACCTATTAGTTATCATTAGACGAGAAAATGATTTCAACTTTACCTACACAGACGGCTAGCTCCAGCTGCTACGAGAAGCGAACTCAAAGTGCAGCATGAAATAAGAGTATTTTCTTATAATCTCGTCAAGAATAGAAGTCCATTCTTGGAAACCATTGAACTCTTCCTCGTGAAATGACACAACGGTTTGTTTCCGCTATTAAGAAGTTTCGGCCAAGAAAATCAGTCTCAGAAAATATTGTTCAATTTTTGTAGACTCTCCTCATCCTACTTGCCTATTGTTCCCTTTTTGTTGGAGCGTTTCTGACGCCAACAAAACCTCTTTCGCAGGGAAGACCCCTTTTTGATAGAATTGTTCACTTTTTATTGATATTACAAAGTAATATCTGTGAAAATCTTCGATATTTTACAAATAGCATGGATTGATATGACAATCAGTAAGTGATTGACTTGTTGCGCACGCTACAAATGACGTACGACTCTTTCCTCGGCATCCTGATGACGTCATCAGATGCCCCATGCACTTTGATGACGTCATCAGAAAGTAACAAACTTGTTAGTCACTTCCCCTTTCCCTTCCCTACGAAAAAGTACGTGTTTTAGCGATTTGGTCTACCAACTGATAATATCATTTGATATGATAAGCAGTAATAAGTGAAGTAGTTAATGTTAAACAGTAAGTAACAAACTTGTTAGTCACCTTGCTTGTCCCTTCCCATCAAAAAGTACAGCCTACAACGTGTTTTAGCGATTTGATCTACCAACTGATAATATCACTTGATATGATAAGCAGTAATAAGTGAAGCAGTTAATGTTAAACAGTAAGTAATAAACTTGTTTGTCACTTTCCTTGTCCCTTCCCATCGAAAAGTACAGCCTACAACGTGTTTTAGTGATTTGATCTACCAACTGATAATATCACTTGATATGATAAGCAGTAATAACTGAAGCAGTTAATGTTAAACAGTAAGTAACAACTTATTAGTCACTTTACTTGTCCCTTCCCATCAAAAAGTACAGCCTACAACGTGTTTTAGCGATTTGATCTACCAACTGATAATATCACTTGATATGATAAGCAGTAATAAGTGAAGTAGTTAATGTTAAATTGTAAGTTACAAACTTGTTTTTCACTTTGCTTGTCCCTTCCCATCAAAAAGTACAGCCTACAACGTGTTTTAGCGATTTGGTCTACCAACTGATAATATCACTTGATATGATAAGCAGTAATAAGTGGAGCAGTTAATGTTAAACAGTAAGTAACAAACTTGTTAGTCCTTTTCCCTGTCCCTTCCCATCAAAAAGTACAGCCTACATAGTGTTTTAGCGATTTCATCTACCAACTGATAATATCACTTGATATGATAAGTAGTAATAAGTGAAGTAGTTAATGGTAAACAGTAAGTAACAAACTTGTTAGTCACTTCCTCTGTCGCTTCCCTACGAAAAAGCACGTGTTTTAGCGATTTGCACTACCAACTGATAATATCACTTGATATGATAAGCAGTAATAAGTGAAGTAGTTAATGTTAAACAGTAAGTAACAAACTTGTTAGTCACTTCCTCTGTCCCTTCCCTACGAAAAAGTACGTGTTTTAGCGATTTGATCTACCAACTGATAATATCACTTGATATGATAAGCAGTAATAAGTGGAGCAGTTAATGTTAAACAGCAAGTAACAATCTTGTTAGTCCTTTTCCCTGTCCCTTCCCATCAAAAAGTACAGCCTACATAGTGTTTTAGCGATTTCATCTACCAACTGATAATATCACTTGATATGATAAGTAGTAATAAGTAAAGTAGTTAATGTTAAACAGTAAGTAACAAACTTGTTAGTCACTTCCTCTGTCGCTTCCCTACGAAAAAGTACGTGTTTTAGCGATTTGATCTACCAACTGATAATATCACTTGATATGATAAGCAGTAATAAGTGAAGTAGTTAATGTTAAACAGTAAGTAACACACTTGTTAGTCACTTTCCTTGTCCCTTCCCATCGAAAAGTACAGCCTACAACGTGTTTTAGCGATTTGATCTACCAACTGATAATATCACTTGATATGATAAGTAGTAATAAGTGAAGTAGTTAATGTTAAACAGTAAGTAACAAACTTGTTAGTCACTTCCTCTGTCCCTTCCCTACGAAAAAGTACGTGTTTTAGCGATTTGCACTACCAACTGATAATATCACTTGATATGATAAGCAGTAATAAGTGAAGTAGTTAATGTTAAACAGTAAGTAACAAACTTGTTAGTCACTTCCTCTGTCCCTTCCCTACGAAAAAGCACGTGTTTTAGCGATTTGCACTACCAACTGATAATATCACTTGATATGATAAGCAGTAATAAGTGAAGTAGTTAATGTTAAACAGTAAGTAACAAACTTGTTAGTCACTTCCTCTGTCCCTTCCCTACGAAAAAGTACGTGTTTTAGCGATTTGATCTACCAACTGATAATATCACTTGATATGATAAGCAGTAATAAGTGGAGCAGTTAATGTTAAACAGTAAGTAACAAACTTGTTAGTCCTTTTCCCTGTCCCTTCCCATCAAAAAGTACAGCCTACATAGTGTTTTAGCGATTTCATCTACCAACTGATAATATCACTTGATATGATAAGTAGTAATAAGTGAAGTAGTTAATGTTAAACAGTAAGTAACAAACTTGTTAGTCACTTCCTCTGTCCCTTCCCTACGAAAAGTACAACGTGTTTTTAGCGATTTGATCTACCAACTGATAATATCACTTGATATGATAAGCAGTAATAAGTGAAGTAGTTAATGTTAAACAGTAAGTAACACACTTGTTAGTCACTTTCCTTGTCCCTTCCCATCGAAAAGTACAGCCTACAACGTGTTTTAGCGATTTGATCTACCAACTGATAATATCACTTGATACGATAAGCAGTAATAAGTGAAGTAGTTAATGTTAAAGAGTAAGTAACACACTTGTTAGTCACTTTCCTTGTCCCTTCCCATCGAAAAGTACAGCCTACAACGTGTTTTAGCGATTTGATCTACCAACTGATAATATCACATGATATGATAAGCAGTAATAAGTGAAGTAGTTAATGTTAAACAGTAAGTAACACACTTGTTAGTCACTTTCCTTGTCCCTTCCCATCGAAAAGTACAGCCTACAACGTGTTTTAGCGATTTGATCTACCAACTGATAATATCACTTGATATGATAAGTAGTAATAAGTGAAGTAGTTAATGTTAAACAGTAAGTAACAAACTTGTTAGTCACTTCCTCTGTCCCTTCCCTACGAAAAAGTACGTGTTTTAGCGATTTGCACTACCAACTGATAATATCACTTGATATGATAAGCAGTAATAAGTGAAGTAGTTAATAGTAAACAGTAAGTAACAAACCTGTTAGTCACTTCCTCTGTCCCTTCCCTACGAAAAAGTACGTGTTTTAGCGATTTGATCTACCAACTGATAATATCACTTGATATGATAAGCAGTAATAAGTGAAGTAGTTAATGTTAAACAGTAAGTAACAAACTTGTTAGTCACTTCCTCTGTCCCTTCCCTACGAAAAAGTACGTGTTTTAGCGATTTGATCTACCAACTGATAATATCACTTGATATGATAAGCAGTAATAAGTGAAGTAGTTAATGTTAAACAGTAAGTAACACACTTGTTAGTCACTTTCCTTGTCCCTTCCCATCGAAAAGTACAGCCTACAACGTGTTTTAGCGATTTGATCTACCAACTGATAATATCACATGATATGATAAGCAGTAATAAGTGAAGTAGTTAATGTTAAACAGTAAGTAACACACTTGTTAGTCACTTTCCTTGTCCCTTCCCATCGAAAAGTACAGCCTACAACGTGTTTTAGCGATTTGATCTACCAACTGATAATATCACTTGATATGATAAGCAGTAATAAGTAAAGTAGTTAATGTTAAACAGTAAGTAACACACTTGTTAGTCACTTTCCTTGTCCCTTCCCATTGAAAAGTAAAGCCTACAACGTATTTTAGCGATTTGATCTACCAACTGATAATATCACTTGATATGATAAGCAGTAATAAGTGAAGTAGTTAATGTTAAACAGTAAGTAACACACTTGTTAGTCACTTTCCTTGTCCCTTCCCATCGAAAAGTACAGCCTACAACGTGTTTTAGCGATTTGGTCTACCAACTGATAATATCACTTGATACGATAAGCAGTAATAAGTGAAGTAGTTAATGTTAAACAGTAAGTACTCATTGTCTACCTACTCACCAACCTGCTTATCTATCCACATACCAACTTACCTGCCTGTACAACTGATCGCTCGCGACCATTGGCAGTGGCCACTACTAAGGGTGCGCAACGCACGAGGAGCGAAGCACGAAGCGCGAAGCAGCAACGAGTTACACGCACAACAAGAATTTTTGATAAGGTTTCGCCGATCTAACTTTGTTAGTTTTGAACCGATTTGGCTCAAATTTTGTCAGCATGTGCCTCCTGGACCCTCTCACCTATATCCCGATGGAAATCTCAGGAGAATTTGTTTAACAGGTTTTATTAACTACTTTACAGAATTCTAAGTGATCACAAGTACCGGGAAAAACCAAACCTCTACAGCCGCTTCGCGGCTGGAGCGATAGCTTCTTCTCCGAGAATCAATTATTCTGTCGGACTTTTGCGCTTAAAGGCACAGTACACGCTCAGATATGAATTTTGAGATTTTTATGTATTTGTGTAGCAGACCCTTCCTGTATTACACGTGCCAAATGCGAGATCTCAATTTCGCCAAATAAGCGAGATATAAGCAACCACCACAGGCCCGACCCCCTTCGCTCACCACTACAGGCCCGGCCCCCTAACAGATTTTCGATCTCGATAGCAGCTCGATGGATGGATGAATTCCAACAAGTCGTCGTTCTTCAGTCCATTGCCGGACTGTCTCCCACCCTGGCTTTCCTCACCCAACGATTGCGAATGAAGAGAAATACAGGCCTGAGACAACTCGTCCACCAAAGTTTCACCCATTAAATATTAGCATCTTCAAGGAGCCATAACTCTGTTGAAAGGGGGTTTTGGACGATTTCAGAGATACCACTGTGATCAGCGTGTGACTCTCTCCAAGATGAGCATAAAATCTGAAAATTAATTTTTTGGGTGTCCTGTGCCTTTAAGTTCACTTTTTTGCTTGTCTGCCTGCACAGCAGCAATAAAAACCGAGACAAGGTTTTTCGCACGTACAGCCGTCCACCAGACAAGTGGAGGTAGTCACGAGCAGTAGCACTGTGCGTTTAAAGCAGATAACAAGTGACTTTTTCCACTCTCGCTGAGGTTTTCTCTTGTTGTCTTAACTTTACCGTGTAGTATTCACTCCGGTGGGCATATAAGGTTTAAAGGCAGTGTTCACGATTTTTTTCATCCCCGTTTTGTTCACATAAAACAATGCGTTGGCCACCAAGTGTTACCAAAATTGCGAAGAAACGGCGAGAAACGCAATAAAACGTCCTATTTAAGTGACATTATTCTACAACATGGACTAGTTGTCCGATTGGATGAACATGTTCATGGTGGTTGTCACCGGTGGAAAATTGGGTCAATCGAAAATAAAATAATATTTAAAGCAAAGCAGGATTAGTTAGGGCCCCAAGGAAAGAACGGAGCAATAGAGAGTAGAGAATCGTAAAGGACGGGCCTACAAAAGATTTCATTGTCACAACAAACATTTCCTATGATACTTAAGAGGCGGGGTGATACCTAAGGATTTCGCGTTCTTCAGTTACGTTTTTCTCAATTTCTACGTCATTTTAGTTCTACCCGGGGGCCACCTAATCAATATAGCGAATAATCTCAAAAATGAAGATTATCGTGAACACTGCCTTAAGAGAAAGTCTAAAAAGTCGTCAGCGAGAATTGGAAAATCGACTCCTGATTGGCCTTGCACACGCATCCCGTCCGTGCGCGTTGACCTACACCTGGTACCGCCTAGACTCCTTTCTGGGGGACAGGCTGTACAGTTCATGGCAACGCAAAAAGGCAGTTGTGCGGTTGCGTATTCCACTAGACATATTGTAGGTTGCGTCATAACCGACTTTGTGACTTTTTCATAAATTTTGTAGAAAAAACACAGGGATGTCGAGAAACGATAAGGTTTTCCCTACACACATCGAATAACCCCAATTTTCACCGGTCACAACCACCGAGAACATGTTCATCCGGACAACTAGTCCAGGCCAGGGAATAATATCACTGGAACAAGGCGTTTCAGTGCGTTTTTTGCTTGTTTCTTTGTGATTTCGGTAACTTACACTTGGCGGCCAAAGCATTGCTTCGAAGTCGTGAACAAAAATCGGGAGTGGATATCGGAACGCGAAACGCGGATCTCCGCTCATCCCTGGTGCAGACCCTCAGCAGTTACCGCGCGCATAGCGTGCGCCGCGTGAAATACGACTATTGGTGGCCCACGCAGGCTGCGGAGTGGATCAAAACGAGGGCGTGCTGTACTGCCCTTGTCGGAACGAAATTCTGGTCAGTACACTCGAACAACCGCTGTTGCAGAATACGACTCGGAGGTGGACGTGCCGGAAACTTGGTCCCAGCACGATTTCCTATGCCACACTGGCGGCTTCGTTTCCAATAATCTGGACGCGTTGTCTTGGGCTAACTAGGAAACCCGCCCAAATCAGGTTAATCCACTTAGGACCCAATAAGCGTTCAGAAGCATTCCCCATGCCCTGCCGCACGAGGTAGCTAAGGCGCTATCCATACTCCTTATCGCCAGCGCGTCCGGTGTATGAATTGACGCCACTCACTCGCGGCACACGCTTGACGCCCGCTTCGCCATGGCGGCGACGGCCGTGACGACTTTTCCATCATTTTCATCACTAATCCATCATCAATTTCCTTCCGTCCCATAATAATTAAATCCAGTCCATCCAGTACATGTTCAGCTACCATGATAGTGAACGGGGGTACAGATTTTGATTGCTCGGCTGAGTTAAAGGCAGCATACACGCTCGTAAGCTTTGTTGAGATAACTACGGAAACAGAATGTTATGTCTCAGATTGCAACGCCTACGCATTTTGAAGCGTAAAAATGACCCACTATGCCGCTATACGAGCACTTATTGTTCCTATTGTACCACCCACTTAACATCGGCATGGATCGGGAAGAGACTTCGCGTGCATTGTTCAAGGTTGGCGCCAACTCGGTGCACCTAGAGTGCGCGCAATCATTTTAGTCTGAGGAGTGGACGGGGCCGCGAAGGTAGATCACCCCACGCTAATCGAAACGCCATTCTCCAGTGAGGCCGCCAACCCCACACGGCCAGCCGCCTGGTACATGAGTCAGACTAGAAAGAAAACGAAAACCATATGTTATAGCACATGGCATCGCGTTTGCGCCAACTTTCAACAGTGAACGCGAAGTCTCTTCGCGATCCATGCCGACGTTACGTCGCCGACTGTGGGAATGGTCCAGCACCCCTGTTTTGAGGACTGCAAATACAGTGGGCGGAGACATACAGGTTCAAGGCCAACTTCTTACTCATGTAGCGATATTGTGGACCGTTTTTTGACGCTTCGAAATACGTACGAGTTGTTATCTTAGCCATACCATTGTGTTTCCGTAGTTTCAACAACGTTTACGAGCATGCATGCAGCCTTTAAGGATGACTTGTTCTCACTTCTTCTATCATATAAACGGCTTTATAGTTTTGAAACAGTTTAAAGGCAGTGCTCAAGATAAACTCCACTTCCAATATCTCCACGGACGGTTTGCGGAAGTTCTGCTGCCTTATAGAGCAAGCCATGCTTTAAAAGAACGTGAAAGTCGCGTTTTTGAGCCAAAACAGGCAAAATAAGCAAATAGGCAAAATAGGCACAAGTTGAGACTCGCCAACTTCTTTCAAGACTTGCTCAAGACCCAACACTTCGACACTCTGAAAGTTTAGACCTAGAAACAGCAGCGAAGTTCCTGCTTACCTCGAAATAGTTGAGCAATAGGCGCGAAGAGGCAGTTTGCCGCTAAATAGCCCACGAGAAGCTGCTGCGGAGCCTGGTGGGCTATTTTCAGGCCACTTCTCTCTCTCTCTCAAAATTTCTAAAGTATGTATGCAGTAGACCTGTTTTATCACTCCCATTTACTGGTTCCAAATGCCGAACCAGTTTCGCCAAAAAGGTTAAACTTTCGGATGAACGTAAACTTTAGTACCGTCCTTATCGGATTGAAATTCTTCTTCGCAGTTTCTAGACAACTGTTCGCTCCGATAAGGACAGTAAATATGGACATTCGCTAGCTATCCTTCATAGGGCATAGGCCGTGGCAGTGTGGAGGAAAGAAGATCGCCTCCGTGCAAACCGACGTCAACCCCTCCGAGAAGAGGGTTTTTGTCATGGGAGAGGTGCTGGTCGGCCGCAGCTCTCCTGAAGATTTTATTACAAAGGGCCGGCGTTGAGAGGAATCCAGGTCCAGCACGGAAGTATCCATGTGCCACCTGCGGCGAGGATGTTACCTGGCATAAAACAAGTGTCCAGTGCTTCGGATGCCAAAGGTGGGTGCACTTCTCCTGTTCGGGCCTCAGTTCTGTGAGGCATCATGACTCATCCTTTCGTTGTGTTCTATGCTCTGCCCCCAACAACTCTGATTCCTCAATTACCAACCGCCCCTCTCCATTGTTCACATTAATCTCAACGGCCTTCGCAACAAGTTATCTGAACTCTCTCTATTCGCACGTTCTCATCACCCGGATGTTATCATGGTTCAAGAAACCAAGCTCTCTCCATCTACCACTTATCCCCAACCTAACATTCCGGGCTACACCGCCTATCACATGCCAAGGACAGCTCTTGGGGGCGGAGTGTCTACTTTCGTTCAATCTGCCTTACCTTCTCTCATATTATCCCTAATACTCCTAAGGACGGTACTCGAGTACATTCCTGTCCACCTCCCCCTCAAAACCCCTTTATCTCTATTTAATATATATATTCCTCCTATATCACCTTGTCCCCCTCTTATAATCCTATTCCCCTCCTTAAGCAGTTGTACGACTGCTCACTCTCCCCTTCAGCTGTCTTTGCGGGTGACTTCAATGCTCACACGTTCTGTTCCGCTCTTGATTCTGACGCCAGAGGAAGATGTCGAAGAATGGGCTGAGGAGTGTGACCTGGTTATCCTCAATGATGACCAGCCCACTCGTCTCCCTGCCAACGGCCGACCTTCTAGCCCAGATATCTCTCTTGTGTCATCCAATCTCTCTAATGCTTGCACGTGGTCCACATCCACAACTCTCTCCAGTGATCACATTCCCGTCTTTGTCTATATTGATCTCTCTGACTCTCTTGCCCCTTACTCTGGTTTTCGTCATCGTACTTATCTTAATTTAGGCCTAGCAGACTGGACCCTGTTCAGAGATGTTGCACTTCGCCATGCGGTCGACTACCCATGGAATGGTGATGTCCATCAGAAAGAGCGCCATCTAACAAGTGCCATCCGCAAGGCCATGAAAGCAGCAATTCCTGAGGGTCGTGTCAAGACCTTTTTTCCAAATGTCAGCAGGGAAATACTGCAGAAGATAAGAACCAGAGATGAGAAGAGAGCCGCAGACCATCTAGACCCGGACATAGCTGTGCTGGATAATGAGATCAAGCAGGATCTGGATAGGAACAAGAAGGAATGCTGGGAGAAGTTCACTGAAAAGCTGAATTTCAAGGCTGACGGAACTACGACGTGGAAAGTTTTGAGGAAAATTTCCGGCAAGTCCGCTCCCTCGATGAGCTCCGCTATTGAGTTCGAGGAGAACGTCTTCAAATCAGGGAAAGCGGCTGCTTATGCGCTCGGCAAGAACTTCTTCATCACACGTGCCAAGCGAGGCGTGCAAAACAGAGTCACGGTTAGAGAACTGAGCCGGTTGCCGCTCATGAACGCTTCTGAGGCCTTTACTCTCACGCAAGTAGAGAAGGCTATCAAAGAAATGCGGAATTCGAAGGCTATCGGACCTGACGGTATCTCCCCAGCCATCCTGAAGAAGCTTCCCACGGAACTTCTACCGATGCTTGCAGATATCATTAACAATTCTTTCCGGACCTGCACTTTACCCCAAGCTTGGAAGACAGCCAATGTGATACCGTTGCCAAAGCCAGGCAAGTCCCAAAGCACGGCAAAGGGCTTTCGACCAATAAGCCTGTTATCGCCCGTCGCTAAATTAGCTGAAAAGTTGATCGCGACGGACCTGGTTGATCAAAATGAGCGACAGCAGCATCAGCATGGGTTCAGGAAACTTCACTCCACAACTACAGCTCTATTGGAGATCGTGAGCTTTGCGGTCGATGGGTTCAAAATGAGAAAGCCCCTGAGAACGGTGGCCGTCGCCCTCGACCTGAGCAAAGCGTTTGACTCTGTTAACTTGGGACTGCTGTCCGAGAAACTGCTCAAGTCGTCGCTACCATCATGGCAGAAGCGATGGATTGCAGCGTTCACTAAAGGCCGCCGTGCTAAGGTTCTGTTCCAGAATCATGTATCCGATAGCATTCCAATAGCAGCCGGTGTTCCGCAAGGCGGAGTGTTGTCCCCTGCCCTATTCAGCCTGTATCTTGAGGACATTCCCGAGCCTCCCAATGATGTAAGGATTGTTATGTATGCCGACGACATCACCATCATGTGCCAGGATCGTGACCTGCAGATAGCCGCTAACAAGATCAGCGCCTATCTCGATAAAATGATGCTCACAGTCTCTGCCGCAAAATCCTCTGTTTCAGTGTTCACAACGAACACCAAGGAACACAGTGCCCATCCAGATGTCAAATGGGATGGTGACCTGTTGCCAGCAGCAAAATTCCCCAAGCTGCTTGGCCTTATTCTTGATCCCTCACTGAAGTTCCACAAAAACGCGGAACAGAAACAAACAGTCGTCAAGGCTAGGCTTAATATCTTGAGAGCTCTCGGAGGAACATCATGGGGAAGCAGCCGAGAGACTATATTGAGAACCTACAGAGCAATACTTCAGCCGGCTCTGGAATATGCGGCACCAGTGTGGCAGCACCTGGTGTCTGACAGCTCCTGGAATAAGCTGCAGCGTGTACAGAATGCTGCGCTTAGAATTGCTACCGGTTGTGCAAGGAGCTCCCCGGTGGAGCATCTTCACGCGGAGGCCTGCATATTGCCGGTCAAGGAGCATTGTGAACTCCAGGCACAGCAGATGTATATTAATGTTCTGAGGCAGCCGAATCATCCGTCAAAGAGAATCATGAATCCCATAAGAGAGAGGTCGATTAGGACGCCGTTCGCCGATGCTCCTCGTAAAGTTGATGTACAGAGATGGGCCGACTCCAACATGGAAAGGCTTCGTCTTCTGCGTGAGGAGCACACCCAGTTTGTTCGAGGATATCTAGCAAAGGCGGCTGTGAACCCTATCTTGGGAACGGTGCCGCCTCGGGTTTGCGAGTCCGAGTCTCAACTCGGCAGACGAGCCAGATGTGCTCTTGCATCGCTGCGCTGTGGTCACTCTATTCTGCTCATGTCTCACGTCAACAAGATCGACAGCAGCCGACCAGACGCATGCCCGGACTGTGGTGCCCCCGGACACGACACGGCGCACTTGTTCATGTGCCCGAAGAGACCTACCTCCTTAACAACAATGGACCTTTGGACGAATCCTGTGAAGGCCGCCCAGTTCCTCAACCTATGACAAAAACCACTTTGAGGCTGCAGAAGAAGAAGAAGAATAGGGCTAAAACGAAAACCTTGTCGTTTGCAAGCTGCAATCGAGTCGAGTCTAAAACGCCCTCAGATGACGTTCTGCATTCATTCCTGGATAACGCCCACTTGAAGGTTTTAATCCATAAAAAGTGGGGAAGACGTTGTGCATTCAAGCAGTAATTGCGCCCACTCTAAAAAGCTTCTTCAGTCGGGTCAAGCTCCACATCCTCGGCGAAAGGAGGTAATTTGAACATGATCGTCATTGTTTAAAGAGGGAAAAAATGCTTCCTAACGCGCGCTGGGTTCCGAGTGGAATACCCGGGTGGTGGCCATCGTGTACTGTGCTTATCTGGGCCAAATTCCGGTCCGCAATTGCGTCTCGACACGCTTTGCGGCCGCACGCTCCCGAGTCAAAAGAGCTTCCAGCGCCGCAGCCGCCGATCTGCTGACTCTAGGTGGGTTTTGGAAACTGGAAACTAAGAAAAATTGGAGAAAATTGTATGAAAAAGCCACGTCGAGTCGGCTTTGGCGCTGGAAACCCGACTGACTCGAGCGCTTGCGGCCGCAAAGCGTGTAGAGACGCAATTGCGGACCGGAATTTGGTCCAGATAAGCACAGTATCAACACTCCTGAGGAGGCGGAAGAAACGGGGGAGGAGCGAGGTTTATGATTGGACGCAACAGCCGGGGGCCGGGGCTAGCCCGTGTTGCGTCCAATCAGGAACCTCGCTCCTCCCCCGTTTCTCCCGCCTCCTCAGGGGTGTTGATACACGATGGCCACCACCCGAATTACCCTGATTTGAACGAGTACCATCGGTTACTTCCATGACATATTAGTGTGTAAAGCGCCCTTATCCCGCGAGTCTGTGGCCTCAGCACGATTTTGGTTGCACTGCATGTCATAATAGCGGTTGTCCGCGAATGCAGAGCTGGGATTTCGTTTGGATATACGTGCGCACCAACAATAGGAGTGATAAAAATTTAAAAATCACTGAACTCGGCTTTTTACACGGGGTTTCCCCTCTCGGATATCAAAGATTAGGCGCGCAACGCTCAAAAATGCGGCTTAATTTCAAAAACGCCTCAGCGGATTCAATAGTTCCACGTTCCGCAGCAGTTTTTGTGCCTTTCCAAAGGGCAATCAGTTCTAAAATTTCGAAATGCGTCATTAAGGAGCTGCTCATGAATGCTGGTTTGAATTCTGTCGTCTGCTTCTCTGCCAAATCGCGCCGCACCTATAGTCAGCGCCTGACTATTTGAAAGTCGCGACGAATGTTTCAGGCGCGAAAACAATCGATCGATTGTCATCACCATTACTATCCCACGCCTGACACATCAGTGGAACTCTGGCTGATATTTGATTGTGGAACCGAAACTTGACCATTTTCCTGTGCTGACATGTTTGCCGCGTTTTTCTTGTTTTGACACGTCTATTGTCGGAAGAGGCTAGTCCATGGAGTGGTTTCAATTTCGTCATTCTCAGGTTTTGCTCGAACCGATCCGGTTGTGTTCATTCTCATGCTCAAGCAAGTGATTACCGCGTCGTTGCGTCTTTCGCAGGTTTGCCATCATTACTCGAATTCAGGCACGTCTATATTGCTAATATTGCTTTTCAGGGACGTCCCTTTCTCAAAGACCCGTTCAGTTTGACTGCCTTCCGATACGATCATGATTTCGCCGTTCAACTTCCACTTGGAACACCCGTGGTTAATCAGTCGTTAGATATTCCCTATCCAAAAGACAAAATGCTGGTACGTACTTGACGGTTTGATGTTACTTCTCCAAGTCTATCGTCGTTGTGGACATAAGACCGCGTTCACACTTCTCGCGACCGTGCATACCGATTTACTGGAGGAGAAATGCCGGACAGCACCAATTGCCAGCATAGCCGTCAAATAATGCGTTGTGGTGCGTGGTATGAACTTGCACACACCGCTCCCAGCTATGCCTATATTGTAATTCACGACCCCCTGACTCAATTCAAGACTAACTGATCGCAATTCATTAATGAGAATGAAAATTTCAAAAGTATTGAGGATTTCGGCTGTTATCCGTGAATTTCAAGGTGGAAACTCTCTAAAAATCATTTCTAACCCTATTTGGACGGTGCTCAGGGGAGGAAATCCCCTGCGTGGGACTAAATCTGTCGTGTATCGGGTATTTCAGAGGAGGAAATCAGTTTGAACCCTATTTGGACGGTGCAGCCTGCGGCTGCACCGTCGCTTAGGGGAGGAAATCCCCTGCATGGAGGCTAAATCTATTGTGTATCGGGTATTTCGGGGGTGGAAATCAGTTTGAACCCTATTTGGACGGTGCAGCCTGCGGCTGCACCATCGCTTAGGGGAGGAAATCCCCTGCATGGAGGCTAAATTTGTTTCGGGTATTTCGGGGGTGGAAATCAGTTTGAACCCTAATTGGACGGTGCAGCCTGCGGCTGCACCGTCGCTTAGGGGAGGAAATCCCCTGCGTGGAGGCTAAATCTGTCGTGTATCGGGTATTTCGGGGGTGGAAATCAGTTTGAACCCTATTTGGAAGGTGCAGCCTGCGGCGGCACCGTCGCTTAGGGGAGGAAATCCCCTGCGTGGAGGCTAAATCTGTCGTGCATCGGGTATTTCGGGGGTGGAAATCAGTTTGAACCCTATTTGGACGGTGCAGCCTGCGGCTGCACCGTCGCTTAGGGGAGGAAATCCCCTGCGTGGAGGCTAAATCTGTCGTGTATCGGGTATTTCGGGGGTGGAAATCAGTTTAAACCCTATTTGGTCGGGGCAGCCTGCGGCTGCACCGGCGCTTAGGCGAGGAAACTCTGCGTGGAGGCTAAATCTGTCGTATCGGGTACTTTCGGGGTGGAAATCAGTTTAAACCCTATTTGGACGGTGCAGCCTGCGGCTGCACCGTCGCTTAGGGGAGGAAATCACCTGCGTGGAGGCTAAATCTGTCGCATCGGGTATTTCGGGGTGGAAATCAGTTTGAACCCTAATTGGACGGTGCTGCCTGCGGCTGCACCGTCGCTTAGGAGGAAATCCCCTGCGTGGAGGCTAAATCTGTCGTGTATCGGGTATTTCGGGGGTGGAAATCAGTTTAAACCCTATTTGGACGGTGCAGCCTGAGGCTGCACCGTCGCTTAGGGGAGGAAATACCCTGCGTGGAGGCTAAATCTGTCGTGTATCGGGTATTTCGGGGGTGGAAATGAGTTTGAATCCTATTTGGACGGTGCAGCCTGCGGCTGCACCGTCGCTTACGGGAGGAAATACCCTGCGTGGAGGCTAAATCTGTCGTGTATCGGGTATTTCGGGGGTGGAAATCAGTTTGAACCCTAATTGACGGTGCAGCCTGCGGCTGCACCGTCGCTTAGGAGGAAATCACCTGCGTGGAGGCTAAATCTGTCGTGTATCGGGTATTTCGGGGTGGAAATCAGTTTGAACCCTAATTGGACGGTGCAGCCTGCGGCTGCACCGTCTCTTAGGGGAGGAAATCTCTGCGTGGAGGCTAAATCTGTCGTATCGGGTATTTCGGGGTGGAAATCAGTTTAAACCCTATTTGGACGGTGCAATTGCAGGCCGCACCGTCGCTTAGGGAGGAAATCACCTGCGTGGAGGCTAAATCTGTCGTGTATCGGGTATTTCGGGGTGGAAATCAGTTTGAACCCCATTGACGGTGCAGCCTGCGGCTGCACCGTCTCTTAGGGGAGGAAATCCCTGCGTGGAGGCTAAATCTGTCGTGTATCGGGTATTTCGGGGTGGAAATCAGTTTGAACTCCTATTTGGACGGTGCGGCCTGGGGCTGCACCGTCGCTTAGGGGAGGAAATCCTGCATGGAGGCTAAATCTGTCTCGGGTATTTCGGGGTGGAAATCAGTTTGAACCCTATTTGGACGGTGCAGCCTGCGGCTGCACCGTCGCTTAGGGAGGAAACCCTGCGTGGAGGCTAAATCTGTCGTGTATCGGGTATTTCGGGGTGGAAATCAGTTTGAACCCTATTTGACGGTGCAGCCTGCGGCTGCACTGTCGCTTAGGGGAGGAAATCTCTGCGTGGAGGCTAAATCTGTCGTGTATCGGGTATTTCGGGGTGGAAATCAGTTTAAACCCTATTTGGAAGGTGCAGCCTGGCCGCACCGTCGCTTAAGGGAGGAAATCCTCGCGTGGAGGCTAAATCTGTCGTGTGTCGGGTATTTCGGGGGTGGAAATCAGTTTGAACCCTATTTGGACGGTGCAGCCTGCGGCTGCACCGTCGCTTAGGGGAGGAAATCTCCTGCGTGGAGGCTAAATCTGTCGTGTATCGGGTATTTCGGGGGTGGAAATCAGTTTAAACCCTATTGGGAAGGGGCAGCCTGCGGCTGCACCGTCGCTTAGGGGAGGAAATCCCCTGCGTGGAGGCTAAATCTGTCGTGTATCGGGTATTTCGGGGGTGGAAATCAGTTTAAACCCTATTTGGAAGGTGCAGCCTGCGGCTGCACCGTCGCTTAGGGGAGGAAATCCCCTGCGTGGAGGCTAAATCTGTCGTGTATCGGGTATTTCGGGGGTGGAAATCAGTTTAAACCCTATTTGGACGGTGCAGCCTGCGGCTGCACCGTCGCTTAGGGGAGGAAATCCCCTGCATGGAGGCTAAATCTGTCGTGTATCGGGTATTTCGGAGGTAAAAATCCGTTCTACTCTAATTGCTTCAACGGAGGGAGATCCCTGGGTGACGGCCTATTCTTCAAGCCAAAACTACGAAAGCTGTTACAAGGCCTAAGCCATTCATTACTAGTTTCTGCTACTTCCTTTTTTTCACGTTTCATGTATTTTAGAATTCTCTCTTAGTTCTTATGTTGATCATTCTCTCACATCTTCCTTTAGTAGAGTATCAAATGAACATCTACCTCACAAATAGCGTTTCCGCTATGAATTCGTGGTTCTCCCATGATTTGTGGTGGAATAAATAACTTAGGCGTAACATCTGCAGTGTGTTGTGCAGTCACACCACCAAACACTGCATTTGACGCCTGTGTTGGCAATCGGTGCCGTCCGGCATTTCGCGTTTTCATACCGATTTTCGGTAGATACGGATGGTCAAAACTGCTTTGCGTCACCCTTCGGAGAAGCATGGTCTCGGTCTGAGGCCCCGGTCAGACTTCGTCGAAAAACCTGCTGAGTCCGTCTGAGTCCGGGGTGGAAAAACCTGCTGAGTCCGACTGAGTCCGGTTGCCCCCAGCGCCAACCAACTCCTCTGCGAAACACGCAATTGATAGTGACGATTATCACCTCAGCTGTGAATCGGAACGTGTTTGGTGGCTGATTTTTCTTGTTTTCAACATGTCTGAATCTGATTTCCGTATCAGCAGCAGGTGGGGCAGAGCGCAGACGACGACAGTCGGAATGCGGCGGGACTCGGCAGGTCGCAGTCGGCCGAAAAAAATGCACCCAAATCACGTGAACTCCTATATCCACCGGGTGGGGTGAGGACGATTTCGGTGGGACTCAGTGGGACTCAGTCAGTGCATTGGCGCCGCCCTTGTACGCGTGAAGCCCCCGTCATAGTCGGTGGATCTAATGAGTCCCACCGGGTCGATACGCATCGAATCCGTGGAAGACGGGTGCAAAAAAATCAACCCACTGAGTCCGAGTGCGACCGTTTGATGCCCACCGCAATCCCCCCGGTCGATACTGATATTTCTCATGCGTACAAGGGCGGGGCCAATGCACCGACTGAGTCCGACTGGGTCCCACCAGAATCATCCCCACCCCACCCGGTCGATATAGGTGTTTTTTCACGTGATTTGGGTGCATTTTTTTCGGCCGACTGCGACCTGCCGAGTCCCGCCGCATCTCGACTCTCGCCGTCTGCGCTCTGCCCCATGTACTGCTGATACGGAAATCAGATTCAGACATGTTGAAAACAAGAAAAATCAGCCACCAAACACGTTCCGATTCACAGCTGAAGTGATAATTGTCACTATCAATTGCGTGTTTCGCAAAGGAGTTGGTTGGCGCTGGGGGCAACCGGACTCAGTGGGACTCCGCAGGTTTTTCCACCCCGGACTCAGTCGGACTCAGCAGGTTTTTCGACGAAGTCTGACCGGGGCCTGAGAACCATCAGTATCGACCGGGGGGATTGCGGTGGGCATCAGACGGTCGCAGTCGGACTCAGCGGGCTGATTTTTTTGCACCCGTCTTCCACGAATTCGATGCGTATCGACCCGGTGGGACTCAGTAGATCCAGCGATTATGACGGGGGCCTAAAGCGAATGATCAAGTCCTAATGTGTTCATCTTATGCACAGCCGGTATAAAAGGTGTCCCATCTCACTTGAGTCCTCATTCGACATTTCGATGCCGGCCCTTGAAGGTGACTTCGAGCCACTCTCCAAATGCCAGAATATTTTTGGCCGCTGGGGGGATAGGAGATATCCCCACAGCTGGGGGGGGCGGTTTTTGCCGCGGTCCGCAGGGAGGGTGGCTCCTCACCGCAGACCTCGGCGAAGGCTACGCCCTTGTCCGGACCGAGGCGGGGCTTTCTCTGTCCTGGGCGGCATGCATGAACGCAGCGAACGGTGTCAGGGAGCCGCTCCTCGTCCCATGCGCGCAGCGTCGAGCAACGGGGCGGCCCCGAAAATCAGGCACATCAACACACGCCACGAAATTCGGGGCCACCCCGTTGCTCGATGCTGTGCGCATGGCACGCGGAGCGGCTCCCTACACCGTTCGCTGCGTTCATGCATACCGCCCCTGGACCGCTACATTCACGCACCTCTCGAGAAGAGGCGGACTGGTCATGACTGTGAAAGGAAGGTCCGCGGCGGCTCCCAGAACGGTCCGCGGATGCTCTCAGGACGACCGCCGGCGCCTGCAGGACGATCCGCGGCGCTAGCACGAATGTCCGCGGCACATTACTCAGGTACTCAGGATGACGGCCGGCGAACCCTTCCCAGCTGGCCCGCGGTCTCCGTCCTCCGGCCGCCCGCTTTTGGTTCGGCGGCCAGCCGTATGTCGACGGCCCGCCGACCTTTACCAGACGGCTCGCTATCATTATTTGTATTATTGTTTACCTCAAGCATGTCACCCCGACCCCACGGCGGAAAAGCGCCCCGCCTCGGTCCGCCGCAATCTGAGGAGGGAACCACCCTCCCGCGGATCACGGCAGAACTGCCCCCCACCCGTGGAGATACCCCTATCCCTTCAGCGGTCGAAAATATGCTGGCCTCCGGAGAGTGACTCGAAGTCGGCTTCCAGGGTCGGCATTAGAATGCCGATTGAGGGCTCTAGTGAGATGAGGCGCCTTTATACCGGCTCTGCACATGATAACCACGTTACGACGTGATCAGTCGTGATTATTAGAAATTGTCTTTCCAACCGGCCCAATTGAAGATGGCGTGGCGGGTTTTGTGGTTCGCGGGCGAGCCAATATCCGCGCTGCGTGTGCGTCGCATGCAGCATTGGTCGCCGCTGGCCGGCAAGCTCAGAATAAGAGGCGCCGGCCGTCATTTTTCGGCATATAGGTTCGCCGGCCGTCGTCCTGAGTACCTGAGTACCTGCGTCGGTCAAGGATCGTCCAGTCGTCCTCCGCGGACGATCCTGAACGTCGGAGGGTCGCGCCCCGTACCCACCGGCATGTGGATCGAATCCACACCGCGGGTGTGGCTAAGGAGCAGTTCGGCTAGCACACGCGATGCGCGACGGAAAGACGCTCTGCGCGCTCATCGTCCTTGGGGCGCCTTAACCGGGAACCTTCGAAAAAAGTAGTCGTTGTCCCATTATAGCCGTCCCCCTTTATCATTTTTTGCACTTTATTCACGTTTTTTGTTTTATAATGTGCTTTTTAAGGCGCGATGCTTTTCATACCATTGTTCAATGGAATTCGCACTTTTTATACAAGTTTTCTTAAAGTTCTTTTTGCTTGCTTCTTGGAGCGGAATGGGAGATGATGATATTGATTCCGACGCCGACCCTACGTCTGACACATCAACTTACATGAACAAAATGCAAAAAAAACGATAAAGGGGAACGGCTAAAATGGAACAACAACAACTTTTTTGAGTGCCCTCGGTTAGCGCGCCCCAAGGACGATGAGCGCGCACAGCGTTTTACCGTCGCGCCCGTCGTGTGTACCAGCTGAACTGCTCCTTAGTAACACTCAGACATTGGGATTGGCGGACCGCCGGCATTTGCCTGGCGAGCAAAAACCATTCTCGGCGCCGGGCAGCCATTAGCCGGCGGCCCGCCGAAACCCTGCCAGCGGTCCGCCAGGACGCTGGCCGACTGCTGTCAGTCTCTTGGCTATTACCTGGCAGCCCGCTGTTGAACAATCATTCGCCAGCGGTCCGCGAGTCTCTTGGCAGACCGGTGAATCGGGGTGGGTCCCTCACCGCAGATCGTTGCGTAGGAGATCGCCTACGCAACGGTCTGAGGTGAGGCACCTACCCCACCTCCCCCCCACGCCTTGGGGACTCTCCCCTCATCTGCCAAAAATATGCTAGCCTCTGTAGAGTGATTTCAGGTCACCTTCCATCGTGAGCTTTGCGGTCGATGGGTTCAACATGAGAAAGCCCCTGAGAACGGTGGCCGTCGCCCTCGACCTGAGCAAAGCGTTTGACTCTGTTAACTTGGGACTGCTGTCCGAGAAACTGCTCAAGTCGTCGCTACCATCATGGCGGAAGCGATGGATTGCAGCGTTCACTAAAGGCCGCCGTGCTAAGGTTCTGTTCCAGAATCATGTATCCGATAGCATTCCAATAGCAGCCGGTGTTCCGCAAGGCGGAGTGTTGTCCCCTGCCCTATTCAGCCTGTATCTTGAGGACATTCCCGAGCCTCCCAATGATGTAAGGATTGTTATGTATGCCGACGACATCACCATCATGTGCCAGGATCGTGACCTGCAGATAGCCGCTAACAAGATCAGCGCCTATCTCGTCGAGTTGAAGCTCTTCCTCGATAAAATGATGCTCACAGTCTCTGCCGCAAAATCCTTCTGTTTCAGTGTTCACAACGAACACCAAGGAACACAGTGCCCATCCAGATGTCAAATGGGATGGTGACCTGTTGCCAGCAGCAAAATTCCCAAGCTGCTTGGCCTTATTCTTGATCCTCACTGAAGTTCCACAAAAACGCGGAACAGAAACAAACAATCGTCAAGGCTAGGCTTAATATCTTGAGAGCTCTCGGAGGAACATCATGGGGAAGCAGCCGAGAGACTATATTGAGAACCTACAGAGCAATACTTCAGCCGGCTCTGGAATATGCGGCACCAGTGTGGCAGCACCTGGTGTCTGACAGCTCCTGGAATAAGCTGCAGCGTGTACAGAATGCTGCGCTTAGAATTGCTACCGGTTGTGCAAGGAGCTCCCCGGTGGAGCATCTTCACGCGGAGGCCTGCATATTGCCGGTCAAGGAGCATTGTGAACTCCAGGCACAGCAGATGTATATTAATGTTCTGAGGCAGCCGAATCATCCGTCAAAGAGAATCATGAAGCCCATTAGAGAGAGGTCGATTAGGACGCCGTTCGCCGATGCTCCTCGTAAAGTTGATGTACAGAGATGGGCCGACTCCAACATGGAAAGGCTTCGTCTTCTGCGTGAGGAGCACACCCAGTTTGTTCGAGGATATCTAGCAAAGGCGGCTGTGAACCCTATCTTGGGAACGGTGCCGCCTCGTTTTTGCGAGTCCGAGTCTCAACTCGGCAGACGAGCCAGATGTGCTCGTGCATCGCTGCGCTGTGGTCACTCTATTCTGCTCATGTCTCACGTCAACAAGATCGACAGCAGCCGACCAGACGCATGCCCGGACTGTGGTGCTCCCGGACACGACACGGCGCACTTGTTCATGTGCCCGAAGAGACCTACCTCCTTAACAACAATGGACCTTTGAACAAATACTGTGAAGGCCGCCCAGTTCCTCAACCTATGACAAAAACCACTTTGAGGCTGCAGAAGAAGAAGAAGAATATAAGGCGATTCAGTCCAGTGAGTGCTCACTCGGCACTTTGATGCCGGCCCTGGAAGGTGACCTGAAATCACTCTACAGAGGCTAGCATATTTTTGGCAGATGAGGGGGGGGTCCCCAAGGCGTGGGGAGGTGGTAGGTGCCTCACCAGACCGTTGCGTAGGCGATCTCCTCCGCAACGATCTGCGGTGAGGGACCCACCCCGATTCACCGGTCTGCCAAGAGACTCGCGGACCGCTGGCGAATGATTGTTCAACAGCGGGCTGCCAGGTAATAGCCAAGAGACTGACAGCAGTCGGCCAGCGTCCTGGCGGACCGCTGGCAGGGTTTCGGCGGACCGCCGGCTAATGGCTGCCCGACAACGAGAATGGTTTTTGCTCGCCAGGCAAATGCCGGCGGTCCGCCAATCCCAATGTCTGAGTGTTACTAAGGAGCAGTTCGGCTGGTACACACGACGCGCGCGACGGTAAAACGCTGTGCGCGCTCATCGTCCTTGGGGCGCGCTAACCGAGGGCACTCAAAAAATTTTTATTGTTCCATTTTAGCCGTTCCCTTTATCGTTTTTTTTTTGCATTTTCTTCATGTAAGTTGATGTGTCAGACGTAGGGTCGGCGTCGGAATCAATATCATCATCTCCCATTCCGCTCCAAGAAGCAAGCAAAAAGAACTTTAAGAAAACTTGTATAAAAAGTGCGAATTCCATTGAACAATGGTATGAAAAGCATCGCGCCTTAAAAAGCACATTATAAAACAAAAAACGTGAATAAAGTGCAAAAAATGATAAAGGGGGACGGCTACAATGGGACAACGACTACTTTTTTCGAAGGTTCTCGGTTAACGCGCCCCAAGGACGATGAGCGCGCAGAGCGTCTTTCCGTCGCGCATCGCGTGTGCTAGCCGAACTGCTCCTTAGCCACACCCGCGGTGTGGATTCGATCCACATGCCGGTGGGTACGGGGGCGCGACCCTCCGAGGTTCAGGATCGTCCGCGGCCGACGACTGGACGATCCTTGACCGACGCAGGTACTCAGGTACTCAGGACGACGGCCGGCGAACCTATATGCCGAAAATGACGGCCGGCGCCTCTTATTCTGAGCTTGCCGGCCAGCGGCGACCAATGCTGCATGCGACGCACACGCAGCGCGGGTATTGGCTCGTCCGCGAACCACAAAACCCGTCACGCCATCTTCAATTGGGCCGGTTGGAAAGACAATTTCTAATAATCACGACTGATCACGTCGTAACGTGGTTATCATGTGCAGAGCCGGTATAAAAGGCGCCTCATCTCACTAGAGCCCTCAATCGGCATTCTACTGCCGGCCCTGGAGGGTGACTTCGAGTCACTCTCCGGAGGCCAGCATATTTTTGACCGCTGAGGGGATAGGGGTATCTCCACGGCTGGGGGGGGGCAGTTCTGCCGTGATCCGCGGGGAGGGTGGTTCCCTCCCCTCAGATTGCGGCGGACCGAGGCGGGGCGCTTTTCCGCCGTGGGGTCGGGGTGACATGCTTGAGGTAAACAATAATACAAATAATGATAGCGAGCCGTCTGGTAAAGGTCGGCGGGCCGTCGACATACGGCTGGCCGCCGAACCAAAAGCGGGCGGCCGGAGGACGGAGACCGCGGGCCAGCTGGGAAGGGTTCGCCGGCCGTCATCCTGAGTACCTGAGTAATGTGCCGCGAACATTCGTGCTAGCGCCGCGGATCGTCTTGCAGGCGCCGGCGGTCGTCCTGGGAGCATCCGCGGACCGTCCTGGGAGCCGCCGCGGACCTTCCTCTCACAGTCATGACCAGTCCGCCTCTTCTCGAGAGGTGCGTGAATGTAGCGGTCCAGGGGCGGTATGCATGAACGCAGCGAACGGTGTAGGGAGCCGCTCCGCGTGCCATGCGCACAGCATCGAGCAACGGGGTGGCCCCGAATTTTGTGGCGTGTGTTGATGTGCCTGATTTTCGGGGCCGCCCCGTTGCTCGACGCTGCGCGCATGGGACGAGGAGCGGCTCCCTGACACCGTTCGCTGCGTTCATGCATGCCGCCCCAGGACAGAGAAAGCGGTCCGGACAAGGGCGTAGCCTTCGCCGAGGTCTGCGGTGAGGAGCCACCCTCCCTGCGGACCGCGGCAAAAACCGCCCCCCCCCCAGCTGTGGGGATATCTCCTATCCCCCCAGCGGCCAAAAATATTCTGGCATTTGGAGAGTGGCTCGAAGTCACCTTCCAGGGCCGGCATCGAAATGTCGAATGAGGACTCAAGTGAGATGGGACACCTTTTATACCGGCTGTGCATAAGATGAACACATTAGGACTTGATCATTCGCTTTAGGCCCCCGTCATAATCGCTGGATCTACTGAGTCCCACCGGGTCGATACGCATCGAATTCGTGGAAGACGGGTGCAAAAAAATCAGCCCGGTGAGTCCGACTGCGACCGTCTGATGCCCACCGCAATCCCCCGGTCGATACTGATGGTTCTCAGGCCCCGGTCAGACTTCGTCGAAAAACCTGCTGAGTCCGACTGAGTCCGGGGTGGAAATCCTGCTGAGTCCCACTGAGTCCGGTTGCCCCCAGCGCCAACCAACTCCTTTGCGAAACACGCAATTGATAGTGACGATTATCACTTCAGCTGTGAATCGGAACGTGTTTGGTGGCTGATTTTTCTTGTTTTCAACATGTCTGAATCTGATTTCCGTATCAGCAGTACATGGGGCAGAGCGCAGACGGCGAGAGTCGAGATGCGGCGGGACTCGGCAGGTCGCAGTCGGCCGAAAAAAATGCACCCAAATCACGTGAAAAAACACCTATATCGACCGGGTGGGGTGGGGATGATTCTGGTGGGACCCAGTCGGACTCAGTCGGTGCATTGGCCCCGCCCTTGTACGCATGAGAAATATCAGTATCGACCGGGGGGATTGCGGTGGGCATCAAACGGTCCCACCCGGCCTCAGTGCGTTGATTTTTTTGCACCCGTCTTCCACGGATTCGATGCGTATCGACCCGGTGGGACTCATTAGATCCACCGACTATGACGGGGGCCTCACGCGTACAAGGGCGGCGCCAATGCACTGACTGAGTCCCACTGAGTCCCACCGAAATCGTCCTCACCCCACCCGGTCGATATAGGAGTTTCTCACGTGATTTGGGTGCATTTTTTCGGCCGACTGCGACCTGCCGAGTCCCGCCGCATTCCGACTGTCGTCGTCTGCGCTCTGCCCCACCTGCTGCTGATACGGAAATCAGATTCAGACATGTTGAAAACAAGAAAAATCAGCCACCAAACACGTTCCGATTCACAGCTGAGGTGATAATCGTCACTATCAATTGCGTGTTTCGCAGAGGAGTTGGTTGGCGCTGGGGGCAACCGGACTCAGTCGGACTCAGCAGGTTTTTCGACGAAGTCTGACCGGGGCCTCAGACCGAGACCATGCTTCTGCGAAGGGTGACGCAAAGCAGTTTTGACCATCCGTATCTACCGAAAATCGGTATGAAAACGCGAAATGCCGGACGGCACCGATTGCCAACACAGGCGTCAAATGCAGTGTTTGGTGGTGTGACTGCACAACACACTGCAGATGTTACGCCTAAGTTTTTTATTCCACCACAAATCATGGGAGAACCACGAATTCATAGCGGAAACGCTATTTGTGAGGTAGATGTTCATTTGATACTCTACTAAAGGAAGATGTGAGAGAATGATCAACATAAGAACTAAGAGAGAATTCTAAAATACATGAAACGTGAAAAAAAGGAAGTAGCAGAAACTAGTAATGAATGGCTTAGGCCTTGTAACAGCTTTCGTAGTTTTGGCTTGAAGAATAGGCCGTCACCCAGGGATCTCCCTCCGTTGAAGCAATTAGAGTAGAACGGATTTTTACCTCCGAAATACCCGATACACGACAGATTTAGCCTCCATGCAGGGGATTTCCTCCCCTAAGCGACGGTGCAGCCGCAGGCTGCACCGTCCAAATAGGGTTTCAACTGACTTCCACCCCCGAAATACCCGATACACGACAGATTTAGCCCCCACGCAGGGGATTTCCTCCCCTAAGCGACGGTGCAGCCGCAGGCTGCACCTTCCAAATAGGGTTTAAACTGATTTCCACCCCCGAAATACCCGATACACGACAGATTTAGCCTCCACGCAGGGGATTTCTCCCCAGCGACAGTGCAGCCGCAGGCTGCACCGTCCAAATAGGGTTCAAACTGATTTCCACCCCGAAATACCCGATACACGACAGATTTAGCCTCCACGCAGGGGATTTCCTCCCAAGCGACGGTGCAGCGGCAGGCTGCACCTGTCCAAATAGGGTTCAAACTGATTTCCACCCCGAAATACCCGAGACAGATTTAGCCTCCATGCAGGGGATTTCCTCCTAAGCGACGGTGCAGCCCCAGGCCGCACCGTCCAAAGATTCAAACTGATTTCACTCCCGAAATACTGATGCACGACAGATTTAGCCTTTCACGCAGGGGATTTCTCCCCTAAGAGACGATGCCGCAGGCTGCACCGTCCAATTAGGGTTGTGGAAATCAGTTTAAACCCTATTTGGACGGTGCAGCCTGCGGCTGCACCGTCGCTTAGGGGAGGAAATCCCCTGCGTGGAGGCTAAATCTGTCGTGTATCGGGTATTTCGGGGGTGGAAATCAGTTTGGACAGAGACATCATCCACGCCACGGTCGACCGTGAGAGCTTCCCTCCTCAGGTACTCAGGGCGACGGCCGGCGAACCTCTATGCCGAAAACGACGGCCGGCGCCCCACATTTCTAGGGTGCCGGCCAGCGGCGAACCATGCTGCATGCGACGCACACGCAGCGCGAATATTGGCTCGCCCGCGAACCACAAAACACGCCACGCCATCTTTAATTCGGCCGGTTGGAAAGACAATTGATAATGATCACGACTGATCTCGTCGTAACGTGGTTATCACGTGCACAGCCGGTATAAAAGGCACCTCATCTCACTAGGGTCCTCAATCGGCATTCTACTGCCGGCCCTGGAAGGTGACTTCAAGTCACACTCCGGAGGTCAGCATATTTTTGACCGCTGAGGGGACGGGGTATCCCCACGGCTGGGAGGGTGCGGGGGCGGGATCCGCGGGGAGGGTGGTTGTTCACCTCAGACTGCGGCAGACCGAGGCGTGGCGTTTCTCCGCCGTGGGGCCGGGGTGACTTGCTTGAGGTAAGCAATAATACAAATAGTGATTGCGGGCCGTCTGGTAAAGGTCGGCGGGCGGTCGACATACGGCTGGCCGGCGAACCAAAAGCGGGCGGCCGGAGGACGGAGACCGCGGGCCAGTTGGGAAAGGTTCGCCGGCCGGCGTCCTGAGTACCTGGCTGAGGACCGTGGGGAGACCCTCAGCGGTCAGAAATCGTCCAGAGAGTGACTCGTAGCAACTTTGCAGGAGCGGCCCCGAAAGGCCGACTGCGCTCTCTCTGGGATGAGGCCCCTTATATACGTGCTGTGCTGCTGATATGGGCCTGGTCAATTGTGGAGTCATCGATAACGTTATTTGGCAGATCAAACGAGTTCATGAACTGTCAAATCGTGTACGAACGCAACACCTAGCCTCTGTGCAGCACTGACGTCATCGCCAGCCAAACGGCGGAATCCGAGGTTTGGCAGGCGCTAAACGCAGACCGGAATGGCCATGCGGGAACTCTGCCGTTTGCCCCGCACAGGTCGGAATGGGACGGTTCAGTGCGCGTTAGAAACGCCAGGATGTCTGAGTTGTCTTTGACACGCGAGGTAAGCGGCTGAAGCTCTGAACAGACTACGGAGTAGGGAAGCAGCCTCAACGGTTATAAAGTTATCGCGGTATGGGGCCCTAAGCATGGAAAACCCAGGAAAGAAAAACTTATACACTTCCGTGAGAAATTTGTGCCGTTGGCAAATTATAACTGATACGGTATGTGCGGTACTTGATGCGCACATCCTCAGACACGCTGACGGTTGTTCGGCGGGGTAAAAAGGCTTGTCGAAGCAACGTCGGGAGCAAAAACGGGGAGGAGTCGAATTGTCGGTTGTTCCGCAGATAGAGAGAAATTTAATACACGGAGACGGTTATTTGGCGGTGGAAAACGGGTTGACGGTGCAACGGCGATGACATGCTCTACCGTCAAATATGTGGCTGGTTCTGCAATTCAGACAAAAGACGGGTGCGCGGCCATCAACATGTTTAGACAAAAGTATTCACAATGTAAGGCGTATAAAAGGCTACTCATCCCACCGTGTGCCTCAGTCGGCTCTTCGGAGCCGGACTTGGAAGGTGACCTTGAGTCATTTTCCAAGAGATCCACCGGATGCCGAAGGATAATTTTTGTCGCCGAGGGGAAGGGGCTCCCCACGGCTTGGGGGGGGGTGATACCCAACTGTGGGGCCATCTCCCCATGGTCCGCAGTGGGGTGCACCCCACCGTGGACCATGGCGGTGAGATCCCCCCAATAGAGATGTCCCCTGGGTCCCCTCAGCGGACCCGGGAAGACCCAGGATGTATTGAAAAGCGCGTGACCGGCAATCTGGTTCAGTTGTACCGCGGTGTGAGATCGGTTGAACGGCGGTGGAAGATCGGTTGCCCCGCAGATGCCCCAGCGGGACAGCCGACGTTCCCCCGCCGAATAACCGCCCACGTGTCTGTGCGGTTGTACGGAGGGAGAGTATCGGTTATACGCTGGATGACCAGGGAGGAGCAACCGACATTCCCCCGCGGAATGACTGTCCCCGTGTCTGAGTCGACTAACCGCGTCGCTGTTTCTGCTCAGATGGTTCCAACGACAGTATACTTCTCAGAACGTCGGAGGGCCGTGTGCCCGGGAATTTCCGACCAAGGGCGAGCGGCGGGGGTCATGTTTCGCTAGCGGAGAGTGATCAGGCGCGAGGCGGGGGCGCCACCAAATTTCGTTAGCTTGGTCCTGCAGGGAAAATTCGAAACAGAGGAAAACATGTTCGCTCGGGCAAACCGCATGACACGTTGAACGCCAGAATCAAACTCGTGCCACATACGGAGCACAATTTTATGGTGACTTCACTGCAGGCACCACTGAGTAAGTTCTTACATCATCGCGCACTTCGCGCGGTGGCAGTAAGGTAAGTTCCCCAGTCTAACGATTAGACTTGAATGGGACACCCACCATGGGGTTTGGAAAATTTTGGAGAAGGGTAGAGCAACCGCCCAGGGTGTGAGAGGGTGGTTCCCGGAGATCGTTATACAAGGAATCAATCATTTAAGCGATGACACCGCGGAGATGTTCTGCCCGGCCCCGCGCCCTTTTGCTTGGATGTCCGGGCGTCGCGCCCATTATGAGTCATGGGCCGGAGCGGGGACCTGTAGGGCGCCAGGCGCGGAGGAGGGCCCCGCCTCGCTGAGTGGTGGGTACGGCATGTGGATCGAATTCACACCGCGGGTGCTCAGACATTGGGAACAGCGGACCGCTGGCGAAAATTCGCCAGTTGCTCAATAGCTGGGTGACAGTTGGCATACACTCGTCATGTCATTTAGTGCCAGCGGCGGACGGCTGGCGAATATGTGCCAGTTGCCTAACAGCTGGATGATAACTGGTATTTAGCTGGCAATCGGCAATTACGAGGCCGACAGCTGGCTCATACTTGGCATCTCAATTAGCGCGAGCGGCGGACCGCTGGCGAAAATGTGCCAGCTGCCTGAAAGCTGCGCGATAGCTTGCATTTAGCAGGCAAAGGCAATCACACCTCGAAATAATCAAGTTATTGAAAACACAGTTATCCGCCAATCGGCACTCGGCTAGCGCTTAACCGCCCAGTGGGCTTCGCTTGGCACTGAGTCGTCACATGACTGGCACTCGAGAGAGCACGTTTCAACATGTCATAGCTTGATCTCTGATTTCATTGATAAGCTCAGCCGGTATATAAGGCGATGCTGCCGAGATGTCGTACGTTCGTGCCGTGGCAGTGTGGAGGAAAGAAGATCGCCTCCGTGCAAACCGACGTCAACCCCTCCGAGAAGAGGGTTTTTGTCATGGGAGAGGTGCTGGTCGGCCGCAGCTCTCCTGAGGATTTTATTACAAAGGGCCGGCGTCGAGAGGAATCCAGGTCCAGCACGGAAGTATCCATGTGCCATCTGCGGCGAGGATGTTACCTGGCATAAAACAAGTGTCCAGTGCTTCGGATGTCAAAGGTGGGTGCACTTCTCCTGTTCGGGCCTCAGTTCTGTGAGGCATCATGACTCATCCTTTCGTTGTGTTCTATGCTCTGCCCCCAACAACTCTGATTCCTCAATTACCAACCGCCCCCTCTCCATTGTTCACATTAATCTCAACGGCCTTCGCAACAAGTTATCTGAACTCTCTCTATTCGAACGTTCTCATCACCCGGATGTTATCATGGTTCAAGAAACCAAGCTCTCTCCATCTACCACTTATCCCCAACCTAACATTCCGGGCTACACCGCCTATCACATGCCAAGGACAGCTCTTGGGGGCGGAGTGTCTACTTTCGTGCAATCTGCCTTACCTTCTCATATTATCCCTAATACTCCTAAGGACGGTACTCTCGAGTACATTCCTGTCCACCTCCCTCTCAAAACCCCTTTATCTCTATTTAACATATATATTCCTCCTATATCACCTTGTCCCCCCTCTTATAATCCTATTCCCCTCCTTAAGCAGTTGTACGACTGCTCACTCTCCCCTTCAGCTGTCTTTGCGGGTGACTTCAATGCTCACACGTTCTGTTCCGCTCTTGATCCTGACGCCAGAGGGAAGATGTCGAAGAATGGGCTGAGGAGTGTGACCTGGTTATCCTCAATGATGACCAGCCCACTCGTCTCCCTGCCAACGGCCGACCTTCTAGCCCAGATATCTCTCTTGTGTCATCCAATCTCTCTAATGCTTGCACGTGGTCCACATCCACAACTCTCTCCAGTGATCACATTCCCGTCTTTGTCTATATTGATCTCTCTGACTCTCTTGCCCCTTACTCTGGTTTTCGTCATCGTACTTATCTTAATTAAGGCCTAGCAGACTGGACCCTGTTCAGAGATGTTGCACTCCGCCATGCGGTCGACTTCCCATGGAATGGTGATGTTCATCAGAAAGAGCGCCATCTAACAAGTGCCATCCGCAAGGCCATGAAAGCAGCAATTCCTGAGGGTCGTGTCAAGACCTTTTTCCAAATGTCAGCAGGGAAATACTGCAGAAGATAAGAACCAGAGATGAGAAGAGAGCCGCAGACCATCTAGACCCGGAGATTGCTGTGCTGGATAATGAGATAAACAGGATCTGGATAAGAACAAGAGGGAATGCTGGGAGAAGTTCACTAAAAGCTGAATTTCAAGGCGGACGGAACTACGACGTGGAAAGTGTTGAGGAAAAGCTTTGCTCAGGTCGAGGGCGACGGCCACCGTTCTCAGGGGCTTTCTCATGTTGAACCCATCGACCGCAAAGCTCACGATCTCCAATAGAGCTGTAGTAGTGGAGTGAAGTTTCCTGAACCCATGCTGATGCTGCTGTCGCTCATTTTGATCAGCCAGGTCCGTCACGATCAACTTTTCAGCTAATTTAGCGACGGGCGATAACAGGCTTATTGGTCGAAAGCCCTTTGCCGTGCTTTGGGACTTGCCTGGCTTTGGCAACGATATCACATTGGCTGTCTTCCAAGCTTGGGGTAGAGTGCAGGTCCGGAAAGAAGTGTTAATGATATCTGCAAGCATCGGTAGAAGTTCCGTGGGAAGCTTCTTCAGGATGGCTGGGGAGATACCGTCATGTCCGATAGCCTTCGAATTCCGCATTTCTTTGATAGCCTTCTCTACTTGTGTGAGAGTAAAGGCCTCAGATGCGTTCATGAGCGGCAACCGGCTCAGCTCTCTAACCGTGACTCTGTTTTGCACGCCTCGCTTGGTACGTGTGATGAAAAAATTCTTGCCGAGTGCGTAAGCAGCCGCTTTCCCTGATTTGAAGACGTTCTCCTCGAACTCAATAGCGGGGCTCATCGGGGGAGCGGACTTTCTGGAAATTTTCCTCAACACTTTCCACGTCGTAGTTCCGTCCGCCTTGAAATTCAGCTTTTAGTGAACTTCTCCCAGCATTCCCTCTTGTTCTTATCCAGATCCTGTTTATCTCATTATCCAGCACAGCAATCTCCGGGTCTATATGGTCTGCGGCTCTCTTCTCATCTCTGGTTCTTATCTTCTGCAGTATTTCCCTGCTGACATTTGGAAAAAGGTCTTGACACGACCCTCAGGAATTGCTGCTTTCATGGCCTTGCGGATGGCACTTGTTAGATGGCGCTCTTTCTGATGAACATCACCATTCCATGGGAAGTCGACCGCATGGCGGAGTGCAACATCTCTGAACAGGGTCCAGTCTGCTAGGCCTTAATTAAGATAAGTACGATGACGAAAACCAGAGTAAGGGGCAAGATAGTCAGAGAGATCAATATAGACAAAGACGGGAATGTGATCACTGGAGAGAGTTGTGGATGTGGACCACGTGCAAGCATTAGAGAGATTGGATGACACAAGAGAGATATCTGGGCTAGAAGGTCGGCCGTTGGCAGGGAGACGAGTGGGCTGGTCATCATTGAGGATAACCAGGTCACACTCCTCAGCCCATTCTTCGACATCTTCCCCTCTGGCGTCAGAATCAAGAGCGGAACAGAACGTGTGAGCATTGGAAGTCACCCGCAAAGACAGCTGAAGGGGGAGAGTGAGCAGTCGTACAACTGCTTAAGGAGGGAATAGGAATATAAGAGGGGGGACAAGGTGATATAGGAGGAATATATATGTTAAATAGAGATAAAGGGGTTTTGAGGGGGAGGTGGACAGGAATGTACTCGAGAGTGCCGTCCTTAGGAGTATTAGGGATAAGATGAGAAGGTAAGGTAGATTGCACGAAAGTAGACACTCCGCCCCCAAGAGCTGTCCTTGGCATGTGATAGGCGGTGTAGCCCGGAATGTTAGGTTGGGGATAAGTGGTAGATGGAGAGAGCTTGGTTTCTTGAACCATGATAACATCCGGGTGATGAGAACGTGCGAATAGAGAGGAGTTCAGATAACTTGTTGCGAAGGCCGTTGAGATTAATGTGAACAATGGAGAGGGGGCGGTTGGTAATTGAGGAATCAGAGTTGTTGGGGGCAGAGCATAGAACACAACGAAAGGATGAGTCATGATGCCTCACAGAACTGAGGCCCGAACAGGAGAAGTGCACCCACCTTTGACATCCGAAGCACTGGACACTTGTTTTATGCCAGGTAACATCCTCGCCGCAGGTGGCACATGGATACTTCCGTGCTGGACCTGGATTCCTCTCGACGCCGGCCCTTTGTAATAAAATCCTCAGGAGAGCTGCGGCCGACCAGCACCTCTCCCATGACAAAAACCCTCTTCTCGGAGGGGTTGACGTCGGTTTTCACGGAGGCGATCTTCTTTCCTCCACACTGCCACGGCACGAACCTACGACATCTCGGCAGCATCGCCTTATATACCGGCTGAGCTTATCAATGAAATCAGAGATCAAGCTATGACATGTTGAAACGTGCTCTCTCGAGTGCCAGTCATGTGACGACTCAGTGCCAAGCGAAGCCCACTGGGCGGTTAAGCGCTAGCCGAGTGCCGATTGGCGGATAACTGTGTTTTCAATAACTTGATTATTTCGAGGTGTGATTGCCTTTGCCAGCTAAATGCAAGCTATCGCGCAGCTTTCAGGCAGCTGGCACATTTTCGCCAGCGGTCCGCCGCTCGCAGTAATTGAGATGCCAAGTATGAGCCAGCTGTCGGCCTCGTAATTGCCGATTGCCAGCTAAATACCAGTTATCATCCAGCTGTTAGGCAACTGGCACATATTCGCCAGCCGTCCGCCGCTGGCACTAAATGACATGACGAGTGTATGCCAACTGTCACCCAGCTATTGAGCAACTGGCGAATTTTCGCCAGCGGTCCGCTGCTCCCAATGTCTGAGCACCCGCGGTGTGAATTCGATCCACATGCCGTACCCACCACTCAGCGAGGCGGGGCCCTCCTCCGCGCCTGGCGCCCTACAGGTCCCCGCTCCGGCCCATGACTTATAATGGGCGCGACGCCCGGACATCCAAGCAAAAGGGCGCGGGGCCGGGCAGAACATCTCCGCGGTGTCATCGCTTAAATGATTGATTCCTTGTATAACGATCTCCGGGAACCACCCTCTCACACCCTGGGTGGTTGCTCTACCCTTCTCCAAAATTTTCCAAACCCCATGGTGGGTGTCCCATTCAAGTCTAATCGATAGCTCGGGGAACTTACCTTACTGCCACCCCGCTAGGTGGGCGATGATGTAAGTACTTACTCAGTGGTGCCTGCAGTAAAGTCACCATAAAATTGTGCTCCGTATGTGGCACGAGTTTGATTCTGGCGTTCAACGTGTCACGCGATCATCCCGAGCGAACATGTTTTCCTCTGTTTCGAATTTTCCCTGCAGGACCAAGCTAACGAAATTTGGTGGCGCCCCCGCCTCGCGCCTGATCACTTTCGGCTCGCAAAACATGACCCCCGCCGCTCGCCCTTGGTCGGAAATTCCCGGGCACACGGCCCTCCGACGTTCTGAGAAGTATACTGTCGTTGGAACCATCTGGGGTGGAATTCACGAACGCGAACCATAGCCATGGTTACGTTCTCGGTCAGCCAACCACGTGGTTAGCCAAGCTACTAGCCAGCCAAACCACCGATTCTCATGTGTTTCTGTGGCGTGGTTGGCTGGCCGCGACGCCTAATGGGTGCAATTACAGACTCGAGAGCGCTACCGTAGCCCGTAAATAGCCGCAAATATCGATTTCGGAGTGTTCGCCATTCAAAATATCTCTCTACCTTCCCTCCTTTCACCTTGTGCGTTTTGATGGCTACTTTTCTGAACTAGTCCAATTATTTTCTTCATTCATTATCCTCCCATGTTGGCCTTGTATTTATATAGTATTTCACGCCATGTTGTAGTATATTCCTTATATAGGTATGAACGTGAAAGCCGTATTGTTTTGTTTTTTTAGATTCTTTTGAGCCCCGTTTAATTTTTGTTCAGAAATGTGAAGCTGGATGGGCAATGGTGAGCACGATTTCGTTGTTGTTAAAAACTTTTCCATCTGCATCTCTTTCGATGTGGAATAAATGTGGTCTTGGCCCAAATCAGCTGATCAGATAAGTTTTCTCTCAGTTTCTTTACTTTCTCTAATATTTTTGGCCTTTTGCTTCAAATGTTTGGTGTTATATATTATTGCTAGTATGCGTCCTCGTGCATTGTTTGCAAATGTTTTTGTTACAGAAGTTCCTGAATTAGTGGAAAAATAACGGTTTCTCAGAACTCTTCCTTATTCTGTTTTTTTAAATTTCCACTCACTTCAGAGTTTTTCATTTTTACTTATTTTCGTGGCTTCTGTGGCTGCCATTTAACTAACTGAGCACCCTTTGCTATACATAGCCCAGCTACTTTTTTTTTTTTGAATGGCAGCAGTATTGCTGCGCGATCTCTTCCAACAAAAACAAACGGTAGAGGGCCATGCCTCGAAAAAGATGCTAAATCAGTCGAGTGTCAACAATAGACATGAAATGGGTGAAATTCGAAAAAATCATAAAATGATTAGAAAGGCTTCGAAATGAGTGAAAATAATTAAAATAAGTAGAGAGAAGATGGAGTCAACTCGTTTTTTCCATGAAAATGAGCTGCTTCTGAAACAAACAAAAAAACGTTTGCAAGCAATGCATGCGTACTCGTACTAGCCATAAAATAGATCACTGAAACTTTGGTGGCGTCAGACAAAAGAACAGAAAAAGTAACGAGGTTGGAAGAAGACGTACATGATCAGCTGATTTGGAGTGCGAGACCTCCATATTTGTTCCATATAAAAATTGAAGATGAACAAAGCTAACTAGCCACTATTACGTACATCACGCTCTTGGTTGCCCATCCAGCTTCAAATTTCTGAAAAAATCGGAACGAGCTCAAAGTTGTTTCGGAAACAAAGCAATTCAGCGTAAATGTGCATACCTGTATAAGAGATTACAAAGATCACATCAAATTCTATGTTAGTGCAAGGCTTGACGAGAAGAGAATGCAGAAAAATAATAAGTCTACATTATAAAAATTAGGAATCCAGCGACGGAAGGAGGAAAAAAGCAATGAATCACGAATGAAAATCAAGGAAAACGATAATGTCAGTTAAACAATACAATTGAGAGGTTGCAGAGGTAACTCGCGAGATATATTGTACATATCAGAAAAAAATCTGCGTTCGTACTACTTCTCAAACACTGCCAATGTTTTAGAATACCCTTTCCGTCCTTACGAACTATGTTTTTTCGCGACATCTGCTCCGCTAGCCATGGCTTGGCGGTTCTAACCACACCTTCATGCGTGGTTTGCTTGACTGTGGTTATCGTAACCATGGTTTGCGGTAGCCACGTTCGTGAATCGTTTCAGAGGCGATAACCATGGCTATCTTAGCCAGAAGTGTTGGTTAGCCGTGGTTAGCGGTTCGTGAATCCCACCCCTGAGCAGAAACAGCGACGCGGTTAGTCGACTCAGACACGGGGGCAGTCATTCCGCGGGGGAATGTCGGTTGCTCCTCCCTGGTCATCCAGCGTATAACCGATACTCTCCCTCCGTACAACCGCACAGACACGTGGGCGATTATTCGGCAGTGGAACGCCGGTTGGCCCGCTGGGGCATCTGCGGGGCAACCGATCTTCCACCGCCGTTCAACCGATCTCGCACCGCGGTACGACCGAACCAGATTGCCGGTCACGCGCTTTTCAATACATCCTGGGTCTTCCCGGGTCCGCTGAGGGGACCCAGGGGACATCTCTATTGGGGGGATCTCACCGCCATGGTCCACGGTGGGGTGCACCCCACTGCGGACCATGGGGAGATGGCCCCACAGTTGGGTATCACCCCTCCCCAAGCCGTGGGGAGCCCCTTCCCCTCGGCGACAAAAATTATCCTTCGGCATCCGCTGGATCTCTTGGAAAACGACACAAGGGCACCTTCCAAGGCCGCCTCCCAAGAGCCGACTGAGGCACACGGTGGGATGAGTAGCCTTTATACGCCTTACATTGTGAATACTTTGTCTAAACATGTTGATGGCCGCGCACCCGTCTTTTGTCTGAATTGCAGAACCAGCCACATATTTGACGGTAGACCATGTCATCGCCGTTGCACCGTCAACCCGTTTTCCACCGCCAAATAACCGTCTCCGTGTATTAAATTTCTCTCTATCTGCGGAACAACCGACAATTCGACTCCTCCCCGTTTTTGCTCCCGACGTTGCACCGACAAGCCTTTTTACCCCGCCGAACAACCGTCAGCGTGTCTGAGGATGTGCGCATCAAGTACCGCACGTACCGTATCAGTTATAATTTGCCAACGGCACAAATTTCTCACGGAAGTGCATAAGTTTTTCTTTCCTGGGTTTTCCATGCTTAGGGCCCCATATCGCGATAACTTTATCACCGTTGAGGCTACTACTCCGTAGTCTGTTCAGAGCTTTAGCCGCTTACCTCGCGTGTCAAAGACAACTCAGAGATTCTGGCGTTTCTAACGCGCACTGAACCGTCCCATTCCGACCTGTGCGGGGCAAACGGCAGAGTTCCCGCATGGCCATTCCGGTCTGCGTTTAGCGCCTGCCAAACCTCGGATTCCGCCGTTTGGCTGGCGATGACGTCAGTGCTGCACAGAGGCTAGGTGTTGCGTTCGTACACGATTTGACAGTTCATGAACTCGTTTGATCTGCCAAATAACGTTATCGATGACTCCACAATTGACCAGGCCCATATCAGCAGCACAGCACGTATATAAGGGGCCTCATCTCAGAGAGAGCGCAGTCGGCCTTTCGGAGCCGCTCCTGGAAAGTTGCTACGAGTCACTCTCTGGACGATTTCTGACCGCTGAGGGGTCTCCCCCACGGTCCTCAGCCAGGTACTCAGGACGACGGCCGGCGAACCTTTCCCAACTGGCCCGCGGTCTCCGTCCTCCGGCCGCCCGCTTTTGGTTCGCCGGCCAGCCGTATGTCGACGGCCCGCCGACCTTTACCAGGTGGCCCGCGATTACTATTTGTATTATTGCTTACCTCAAGCATGTCACCCCGGCCCCCCAGGCGGAGAAATGCCCCGCCTCGGTCTGCCGCAGTCTGCGGTGAGGAACCACCCTCCCCGCGGATCGCGGCGAAAACCGCCGCACCCCCCCCCCAGCCGTGGGGATACCCCTATCCCTTCAGCAGTCAAAAATATGCTGGCCTCCGGAGAGTGACTCGAAGTCACCCTCCAGGGCCGGCAGTAGAATGCCGATTGAGGGCTCTAGTGAGATGAGGCGCCTTTTATACCGGCTGTGCACGTGATAATCACGTTACGACGAGATCAGTCGTGATCATTATCAATTGTCTTTCCAACCGGCCGAATTAAAGATGACGTGGCGTGTTTTGTGGTTCGCGGGCGAGCCAATATTCGCGCTGCGTGTGCGTCGCATGCAGCATGGTTCGCCGCTGGCCGGCACCCTAGAAATGTGGGGCGCCGGCCGTCGTTTTCGGCATAGAGGTTCTCCGGCCGTCGTTTTCGGCATAGAGGTTCGCCGGCCGTCGCCCTGAGTACCTGAGGAGGGAAGCTCTCACGGTCGACCGTGGCGTGGATGATGTCTCTGTCGCGAACCGCGGTGGGGCTGACTCCCTCACGCGAGCCGCGACATGGACCGTGTCCTTGTTGGGGGAGACCCGCTCCTATTGAATTAATGGGACGCCGCCCCTAGCGCGGAACCGAACATGATCGAAACCTGCAAACGGCAGTGAATCGCCGGATTTAGCGGGGCAAACGGCGAATGTGGGGCACCCGCTTTGCCCATTTGTTCGTTTCTAACAGGAGCGGTTCAGATTATGACCCGCGTTTGCTGCGCGTTACAAACCCCACAATGCCTGAGAACAACAGAGAGAAATACCCATTTGGATAAAATCAAGCGAACCCGACCTACCCTGGTGCATTATTTACTTTCCGACGGGTACTGATTGACATCCATTGTCATGCGGGCTTATCGACAGCTGGGTGGTCGCAGTTTCATGGTCAGGGCGGGTTTATCGACAGCTGGCTGGCCGCACTCACACTAACAGTAGATGTAAAGCTATACTCTATAGCAATAGAAGTAGGACCTGGTGAGATTGCGGACTTGTCCTGACATACGGTATTTTATTAGTGGTATCACTCATTTTTCCGAAACAGCTGTGATATATCGATGAGCCCGTGTTTTCACCGATATGACTACATCTGTGGGAGCAGTGAAAACAGGGGTGCGTTCCAAGAATGTTCCCATGCTGCCGTGGGAGGACAATTAGCCTTTCCATGGACAAACCTGTTGCCCATGGCCACGATTTATAACTGTAAATTGCTTCCATGCGGCCGTGGCTACGTTTCCGTGGAAGCCTTTTACCATGGGAGTGCTCTTGGAACGCACCCCAGGTGAAAATGCGGGAGTGGAAACAAAAACTCACCGACCAATCTCAGTCATTTCGAAAAAATGAGTGCTAAGAGAAACTCACGGGCTGTCCACGGCGGCAGATGAACTCTTCGGACGGTCTGCGGCGCATGACGGCTGATCCGCGGCACAATTGATAGCGGGTTGGTCAAACGGCCCATTCGCGGCGCTGATTGTTCTCGATGGGGGTGGTTCCGGAGCGCACCGGCTGTTGAACGACTCCACCTCCTCATCTCACTCGCTCACATCTCACTTGACCGCAGGCACGGCTGCAGTGGCAGATATGAAAAAACATGGTAAGGCCCCGGTCAGACTTCGTCGAAAAATCTGCTGAGTCCGACTGAGTCCGAATGAGTCCGGGGTGGAAAAACCTGCTGAGTCCCACTGAGTCCGGTTGCCCCCAGCGCCAACCAACTCCTCTGCGAAACACGCAATTGATAGTGACGATTATCACCTCAGCTGTGAATCGGAACGTGTTTGGTGGCTGATTTTTCTTGTTTTCAACATGTCTGAATCTGATTTCCGTATCAGCAGCAGGTGGGGCAGAGCGCAGACGACGAGAGTCGGGATGCGACGGGACTCGGCAGGTCGCAGTCGGCCGAAAAAAATGCACCCAAATCGCGTGAGAAATTCCTGTATCGACCGGGTGGGGTGAGGACGATTTCGGTGAGACTCAGTCGGTGCATTGGCCCCGCCCTTGTACGCATGAGAACCATCAGTATCGACCGGGGGGATTGCGGTGGGCATCAGACGGTCGCAGTCGGACTCAGCGGGCTGATTTTTTTGCACCCGTCTTCCACGAATTCGATGCGTATCGACCCGGTGGGACTCAGTAGATCCACCGGTTATGACGGGGGCCTAAAGCGAATGATCAAGTCCTAATGTGTTCATCTTATGCACAGCCGGTACAAAAGGTGTCTCATCTCACTTGAGTCCTCATTCGACATTTCGATGCCGGCCCTGGAAGGTGACTTCGAGTCACTCTCCAAATGGCAGAATATTTTTGGCCGCTGGGGGGATAGGAGATATCCCCACAGCTGAGGGGGGGAGCGATTTTTGCCGCAGTCCGCAGGGAGGTTGGCTCCTCACCGCAGACCTCGGCGAAGGCTACGCCCTTGTCCGGACCGAGGCGGGGCTTTCTCTGTCCTGGACCGCTACATTCACGCACCTCTCGAGAAGAGGCGGACTGGTCATGACTGTGTCGGAGAGGAAGGTCCGCGGCGGCTCTCAGGACGACCGGCGGCGCCTGCAGGACGATCCGCGGCGCTAGCAGGAATGTCCGCGGCGCATTACCTGCGTCGGTGAAGGATCGTCCGGTCGTCGGCCGCGGACGATCCTGCAAAAGCGCCGCGGATCCTTGGATTTCTCTCAGTGACAACACAATCAGACTACACTCAGGAACTCGTAGAGGCGACCCGAGGATAGAAATTAAGTGCGTGGAATTGAGTGGGGCGAGGCGAGGAGAAAAGGGGCTCACCCGCGGGAATTTTACGTTGAATGCATTTTCGTGCAACGTGGATGTGATATCCGAATCAATAGCATGTCTTGACGAAGGTATTGAGAACAGGTATAAAATGCTCCTCATCTCACAGTGTGCCTCAGTCGGCTGTTCAGGGCCGGACCTAGAAGGTGGCCTCGAGTCACTTTCCGGAAGATCCACCGGATACATGAGGATAATTTTTGTCGCCGAGAGGAGGGGGCTTCCCACGGCTTGGGGGAAGGGGTGGTACCCAACTGCGGGTCTATCTCCCCATGGTCCTCAGTGGGGTGCACCCCACCGCGGAGCGTGGGGACATCCCAGGACAGGGATCACCCCTGTCCTAGAATGTCACAGGGGTTCCCTCTACGAACCCCGAAACACCCAAAATGGCTTGAAGAAAAAATTATGAAATCCCACGGAGCACTCCAAAATTCCCGCGGCTGGCCCCACAGTGGCCCTGAAGGGTGAGCCGCGGCAAATTTGGTGCCGCCCGAGTATGTGTCCTCGGCTGGCCCTGTATTCGCCGCTCGGGTCGCCCTCTACGAATATTTGAGCAGTATGTTAGGGAGAGTCCGCAACCTCACCAGGTCCTACTTCCATTCTCAGGTATTCGTAGAGGGCGACCCGACCTGCGAATACTGGGCCAGCCGAGGTAACATACTCGGGCGGCACCAAATTCGCCTCGGGTCACCCTTTGGTGACCTTGTAGGGCCAGCCGAGGTAATTTTGGAGTGAGCCGAGGGATTTGATAATTTTTTTCTTGAAGTCATTTTGGGTGTCTCGGGGTTCGCAGAGTGGACCTCTGGGACATCCAAGGACAGGGGTCATTCCTATCCTGGGATGTCCCCACGGTCCGCAGTGGAGTGTACCCCACTGGGGACCATGGGGAGATGGACCCACAGATGGGTACCACCCCCCCCCCCCCCTCCGGAGCCGTGGGGAGATCCCCTCTGCGACAAAAATTCTCCTCCGGTATCCTGTGGATCTTCCGGAAAAGGACTCTAGGCCACCTTTCAGGTCCTGCTCCGAAGAGCCGAATGAGGTACACTGTGAAATGGGGAGCCTTTTATACCAGCAACATTGTTAATACTTTTGTCTGAACATGTTAGTGGTCCTGATATCGCATCCACGCTGCACGAAAATGCGTGCGTTCAACGTGAAAACCCCGCGGGCGAGCCCTTTTTCTCCTCGCTTCGCCTCATTCGAGTCCACGCATTGAATTTCTATCCTCGGGTGAGCCTCAACGCCCAAAATTACCTCGGGTCGCCCTCCACGATTAACTGAGTGCTGTAGTCTATACAGTTCATCTGCGCAATCGCGTTCAGTCCTCATTATCACAATCGTAGAAGCGAAGCGGTTGTTTTTGAAAAATTCAACTATGAAAATGAAAAAAATCATTCTCAAAACAACGGCTTCGCTTCTACGATTGTGATATTGAGACTTTGCGGACTGAACGCGATTGCGCGACTAGATCATAGCTTTACATCCACTGTCAGTGTGTGACTGCGACCAGCCCGCTGTCGATAAACCCGCCCTGACCATGGAACTGCGACAACCCAGCTGTCGATAAGCCCGCATGACCAGGGCAACCTAATGTGTTTTTACTGGGATACACTGTTTCCGGGTGCATACAGGGGTTGCGTCGGAACTCGTCCGGCCAGTGCCGTCCGATCTCGTCAGCGCCGCGATGTCCGAACTCGTCCGCCTGGCGTCCAAACTCGTCCGGCACGCAAACCGCCGAAATTCATTGACATCAAGGGAAGGTGCTTGAGCGCAGGATATGAACACTGACTGATCACTGGTAGATAAGGTATTGGGAAATACCAGCTTTTGGGGAAGGCATAAGTAATTAATTAAGGAAGCCTTCAAAATCGAATGTTTTTTTGTAAATGCACCTGGTCTAGTAAATGAATCTCTATCGGTGCATGAAACTCTGGCACAATGTTGTCGTTTACAATAGTGGACTTCCAGGGGAATCTTATCTGGACCCATACAGGGTTTTAAAGAATCCTAAATGGTAGAGAGGAAAAACGAGATTTTCAGAACAACGGAATCTAAGATTGTCCGGAATGCATGTTATTGCATAGAAAACTGTCTTTCTATTCAATAGTTGAAATTTTATTAGAAGTAATGAGAGAAATTTGAGAAATTATCGTTGTATAAGCAGCCCATGTATGGAAAATGGAGTGCAATCACTTCATTACATGCCGTTTCCTCACTCCATAAATGAAACTATATATTATTGAGAACGATATCAGACTATTTCATTTTACTTGCATTCTAATCTTATGTTATCGTCATGTTTGAATGAGAATTTTTGTTCTGACCAGCATCAAACACCGTCGTTCAAGGACCGGAATTTACTGACAGAAACATTATGAACGTAAACACAGTGTAGAAGTAATCACATGATAAGCAGGGTTGAGAAGGCCGTTGCGCCAATTTTCTGCGGAGCTACGACCCCCCTACTGGTTGACCAAGATTCTTAAAAATTGTCAAAAATGTTCAGGATCTCCCTTCCGAGATAAAAAGTTTTTCAAGTTTTTTGAGAGTGAAAAAGTCGGAAAAGGCTCAAATTGGTAGTGGAATTCGGTCAAATCTTACGAGCCCCCCCCTATTTTCATTTTTTAATCCGTTTATTTTTCGACGCCCCTTGTGCCAAGTCGCAACTCTGCTCAGCTCCTGATTATAAGTATGCAGACAGAAAATATATTGAATCGCACAAGGAAATATTTCCCGTAAATCCATCATTTCTCAAGTATTCACGGCGGTGACCCCCACAATACGGTCGGTTATTTGGAAAAGCCACCGATTATAGCCTCACTTTTATCGAGGACCCTGGCGGACGAGTTCGGACGGTTCGCCGTGGACGAGATCGGACAGCGCCGCGCGGACGAGTTCCGACGTAATCGCATACAGGGGACCCCGGGGACATCCCACTAGGGTAATCCCCTTTGGGGTCCTCACACGGGGGAGGGGGGTGACCCTACCGCCACGGTCCTCAGTGGGATGCACCCCACTGTGGACCGTGGGGAGAGGGCCCCACAGTGGGGAAACCCTCCCCCCTGCGAGCCGTGGGGAGCCCTTTCCTTCGGCGACAAAAATTATTCTCCGATATCCGGTGGATCTTCTGGGAAGTGACTCGAGGCCACCTTGCAAGTCCGGCTCCGAAGAGGCGACTGAGGCCCACTGTGAGAAGAGAAGCCTTTTATACCAGCAACATTGTTAATATCTGTGTAAACATGTCAATGATCCTGACGAATGTCTGGCGTCATGTATGTGGTTTGTAGGCGCTTATTGCGTTCAGTACATTTAAAGTGACGGTATAACGGTTCGCGTCGCGGCTACAGAGCGGCGATTACTTCTGTAGTTCATCCCATCATCTTCATTCGTTCATCTTCAGTACAATATACCTCCTGTAGTTCCTTGAAAGCGTCAATTTCTCCCGTAGATCTTCTCTGCCAGTGCCGGAGCCGTCGGCATTGATGCTAGTGATGCTTTGCGTTCCCCACTGAAAGTTGGCGCAAACTCGGTGCACCTATGGTTTAGCATATGGCACCGAGTTTGCGCCATCATTCAGTAGGGAACGCAAAGTATCACTAGGATCCATGCCGACTGTAGATGATGCTGCACAACATGCGCATTCACTACATTTAACCTGAATGTGAGGATGACACGTCGTCTGCCGTCTCACCGCGCGCGACGCTCACCTACCGCGATTCAGCACGCCTGGTTTAGGCGCTATTCAAACTTCTCAACGCCAGGTCGGCACGTGCGTGACGCGCTGGCGTGCGTTAGGGTATGAATACTTTCTACGCCCGTCAACGGCGTTACGCGCTTGCGGAGACTATGAATACTTCAGCGGCGACGCCATGGCGGAGCGGAAAAAGGGGGCCATTAAATTTTCCAAACAAGCGAATTCTGTACATGCGTTCACCATCACGATAGCAGAGGATAGTAATGAAATTAATTATCATGAAATAGAATGAAGTCGATGATGGATCAAGAATGAAAATGATAGAAAAAGTCGTTACGGCCGTCACCGCTATGACGGAGCGGGCGTGGCGTCAGGCCATTCATACTCGAGGCGTGTCGCGCTGGCGTTGAAGAGTATGAATAGCGCCTGAGTAATGAGTGCTCCTCGTAATTGGAGGCAAGCGTCTTTCCCTCACGTTCGCAATCAGTACCTGCAACTAGGAAAAACCTCAAGTTTTAGGCCACATACATATGGATTGATGGTACTGGAGAAGAATTGCGAGATAAACAGAGGACACTGGACAAAGATCCAGGAAGCGTAGAAAGTAAGACAAATTTAAAATCCGAAAAGCAAGGGAAAGTGATGCCACCTATTGTAGACTATCCATACTGGAGCTTTGACGGATCTTCAACATATCAGGCGACCAAGGGAGAGGATTCCGATATGATCCTGAAGGTAAGATGTTGTAGGTATGTAGGATATAGTCAAAAAATGGAAGACGGTTGTTCAGCCTGTCTCTCTCTACCCCGACCCGTTCTGTGGAGGGCATCACAAAATGGTTCTCTGTGAAGTTCTTGATCCTCACAAAAAACCTGCAAGTACGTTCGCTCTTCTATAACTTCAACAGTCTTCTCTAGTTCATGAGTCGTCGCCCACTGCGAGACTGGAATTAATGCCCCCGTCATAGTTGACCGATCGGCTATAGCCAGCTGTACCAATGAGTATTTACATCATGGAGATTGGGTGTAAGGTTGAGATCAGGGATGAGCGGAATAAAAATATGAAATTTCGGAAATCGGTTTTCGGGTTTCAGGACGAAATTTTTTTTCGAGTTTTGGAAATCGGGCGCGAAAGGCTCAAAAATGCGCGGAAATGCGGTTTTAGGAGATACGCGGAAAAAATCAAAATTCATCTTATGATTTTTCCGTTCCAGATGACCTGATACTTTTCGCATTCCGCAGCACTTTCTGCGGCTTTCGGAATGCGAAACGTGGAATGCCGAAAATGCGGGTTTCGGAAAGCGAAACGCGGAACTCCGCTCATGCCTGGTTGGGATCATATTTTCCTCGACCAGCGACAGCGCATATGAGGTATATCGACTTTAGGTCGATATTGATGATAATCATTGCATCGCGCCGCTCTGCAGGTACGGTTCGCGCGTATCCTGGTGATACTTTGAGTTCCTTGTTGTTCGTTGGCGCAGACTTTGTGCGCATACGCTATAACATACGTACACCGAGTTTGCGCCAATACACAACAAGGAACGCAAAGTATCAGTACGATCCGTGACGACTTTACGATCGAGAACTAAAATTCTCCTGCTGCAGCCAGCCTAGGCCAGCTTAAGCCGTATCAGTCGACACGCATGTAATGCATCTGAGCCCCATGGGTTGCGAAATTCGGGGTTGGGGTTGAAATAGCTCAACTAGATCAATCAATCAGACTTGCTTTGGGACCGTCACTGTTCTCCGGGATTGTCCTTTCACCAGGCTTGAGCAGGCTGTTGCGACCAGTGACTGAAATTCTACGACCCCCCCTGGTGACCTCAATTTTTACGAACCCCCCAAGGGTGAAAAAAATTTCTATGACCAAGATTTGCACGAACCCCTCCCCCCTGAAACGGAGAATGGTACCATGCGATGCAATACACGGCGTCTCTACTTTACGAGTGGTCTAGAGATAACCACCATTTTTCAAAAATTTTACGAACCCCCCCCCAGAAATTTTTTTTTATTTTTTCGAAAAAATTTCCAAGTCTTTACGACCCCCGTTGCGACCGGTCGCAAGCCTGCCCAACCCTGCCTTTCACGCTTTGCATCCAAGGTACCAGATCTCGAATCATTAATTGTGCCACCTTCACCCATTTTTATTACCGTTGGCAGCGTGTCAGAACTTGTTTCTCAGCATTATGCGCCAATTCCCATTGCACTAGAAAACTTGGCGCACGAGGCGCTTTTCTTAATGACGATCGTTGGGCGGGAGTCGCACTATTTAATTGCTCTGTATAAATAAGCGCGTGTGGGAAATCGTCAATTCAATCGTGTCGCTGAGAGTGGCTAAGCTTTCCTTATCTACCCTGGGTAACCTAGATCTCATGATGTGGCCCACTGATGTTCACGTGGCCTGTTGTAGCTGACCAGCTTTTGAATTGACTTGTGCTCCAAGAAGACAGAAAAGAGCTGAACGCGGTGCTTCCGGATCTTTTGCGCAGGGAAAAAAGTGCTATTTTTTGTGTTTTAATGAATGAGGATCCCACATTCTGCAGGTATCGCCAAGCTCTAGATCGGGGGGGGGGGGGAGCCGCGACGCTGCTATGTCTACTTTATCATGCTTACGGCCATGCCACGTTGAAGGCACGCCATCCCCTCCAAACTACTTCATCATAAAAGCCGAGCGGTTGTTTTTGAGAAAATACAATGGTGAATGTGGAGAAACAACCGCTGCGCTCCGAAGATAGTGTGATAATACTTGTAACGCGGCTTCCTAGAGATACGATGCAAACCATATATATGTACATAATCTGTATGAAGTCACTCATCTTCCAGGAACAAACCATCGTAGCGCATGCAAAGCAGTCATGGACCAAATTATGAAAACGAATCCTTTGTTTGGTATGGAACAGGAGTATCTCCTGCTGGATAGAGACGGTTACCCACTGGGATGGCCAAAACACGGATATCCATCTCCTCAAGGTTATTTCCTTAATTCCAGACCATTGTACATAAATTACTATTAACACCAAATACCCACTGAGGTGAAGGAACAAACGGTTCAACTCGTTTCGATTAGTGTCAGATCGTGTTACGACCTGTTGGAGAACTGAATGGGAACACCACTACTCAGATAGTAATCCCAGTCGGACCGACGGTGCTGAAAGGTCTTTCTGGTCTGATCGTGGGATCATGGCAGACGATTTGCGGGAAGCAAAAGGCTTGCCGTCGCGTGCAGCACTAGGGCAGTGCTTTCATGCCGGATTCATCCGAGGACGATGGCGGGACGGGTCGGTCCGCCACGTCCCCTCTGCTCGAACGGTGTTTCTGTCTGAGTACAGTTCAGTAGGTGTTTCGGGAATGGATAGTTTAGTTGAGATTGTAATTACCTCAGAAATCGTTCAGGTCCATACTATTGTGGAATTGGAGCGGATCGAGCATTTGGCCGTGAAGTGGTTCTCGCCCACTACCGCGCTTCACTGTATGCTGGGCTAGAATTGTTCGGAACAAACGCAGGTGAGAAAGCGTGATGCGTCCGCTGATTCTGCGAGCACCGATTGTGAAAAGATGTTTGGTGCTATAGTATGCTTAAAAAGACTACAATTGCAGAAGTTACACCTGGTCAGTGGGAGTTCCAACTCGGTCAGTGCAAAGGCATTGCGATGGGAGATCAGCTGTGGATGGCTCGTTATCTTCTGCATCGCTGCGCGGAGCAGTTTGGTGTTGCCGTCACATTCCATCCAAAACCAGCGGTGAATAGTTGTCTTCAAGTTCGCTTAATTTATGAAAATCGCAAAAGATGTGAGTACAGGTCACGAGAGGCGACTGGAATGGTGCAGGTTGTCACTGCAACTTCTCCACCGACGAAATGCGTGCTGAAGGAGGCATTAAAGCGATTGAGGCTGTGAGTTGTGCTATGTACTCTGCACTTTGTATCAGAATCGGACTGTCTGCCAATCGTAAGAACCTTAAGCCTTTTAAGTTTCCTCGCATCCTTACCTATACCCAATGAGAGTGTGGTTGTGCAGCGATTCAACGGGTGGTGGAGGGATCTGCGCAAGCTCTGGGGCTTTTTTAGTGGGCACTCGATTTTAATGATAACCAGCAGCGAGCGGTCGTTTTTTTTTGTTAAGGCATCGCCATCAGCTGTTATATTTCTCTAAGGCGCTATTCATACTCCTTAACGCCAGCGCGCCAGGCGCTTGCGAAGACTATGAATGCTCTAGCGGCAACGTTATGGCGGAGCGGAATGAAGTGGGCATCAACTTTTCCGAGCAAGCGAACTCCGTACACGCGTTCACCATAATGGTAGAAGAGGATAATACTGGAATTATTTAATATAAAACGGGATGAAAATGATGTTGGAATAATAATGAATACGATGAAAAAGGTCGTTACGGCTGTCACGGTCGCCACCATGTCGAAGCGGGCATCAAATGTGGGCGTAGCGTCAGGTCGTCCATGCTCCAACGTCACGCCCGCGCGTGATGCGCTGGCGTTGAAGAGTATAAATAGGGCCTAAGGCTCTCCGCTCCGCTGCCAGTGATTTTCAAAATTGAGAGCCCACTATTAGTGCTGCAGAGTTCATGAAATTTTTGGCTAAAAATGGAAGACCTGGAAGAGGAGTCGTGAAACCTTTGAGTCGGAAATCGACGTTTCCAAAATTGGTTCGTGACATTCTCAAACATTTCGATCATTCGGAGGGAATGTTGCTCCTTCGAGGTATGGTACTACGACTCGCGCATGACCCTGCCGATGCCGGATCTATGAGGTTGAGAGCACGTCGGCGCCTTGACACTCGCCTTGCTCTTATCTTATCTCAATAATTGATAATTAGTTGTGCGGATTTAGAAATCCAGACTAAGAATTACTTGACAACTCTCTGTCACCTGACAGCCCGTGGTAAAGGGGTGTCAACTAGGAACTAAAGAAAATATATCAACTATGTAACAAGGATGCGTAAAGACAAGTTCCGTAAAATGAAACAATATCGGTATCCGGGCACTCAATTTCCGATCGATTTTGGTCATTTCTCTTTTTGAATTCTGAGAATTATTTCCATTCAGGGCTCCGTACATAGTCACGTACGATTAGCATGTCGCAGCAACGCTTGCGAACAAAGCTCGAATACTGGCGCATGCATCCTGTCCCAGTACGGCGAGGGGTTAGCGATGATATTACATATTTATGATAGTACTGACATCCACTGCAGATATGGTGTCGCCAACATTAGCGGATGTCCGCTAGTGCCAGCTGCAGTGTTAGCCCTGGGGTCTCCGTCAGAGTTTCTCGATCGACTGAGTCCCTCCCGGTCGATCCGCACCGAAATTGTGACAGGAGGGTGCAGGAAATCCACCCATTGAGTCCATCTGCTTGTGCCCGTAACTCACTCAGTCGATACTGATGTTCCACGCACGTCCACAGGCAGAGCCGATGCACCCGAGGTCGGCTTTTCCGCCCCAGACTCAGTCGGTTTTTCGACGAAATATGACGAGGGCCTGGGGAGGGAATCCATAAAATAGTTAACTATGCAACTCCCAAGCACGACTTGACTCTAGCAGCCGGCTGTGGACGCAGCTTAACTGTACTATACTTTTACACTGTACTGTGAAAACCTCGTGGCGGTATCAGTCGCTAAAATAGAACAATGGCCATTTGCGTTTGTACATGAGTTTATAAAATAGCGTGGATGCTTTATGGTTTCTGTTGATCAACATCCTCGTGCTCCAACATATCAACTGCCCTTATAGTTGTACAATTTCGAAAAAAATGTGGAACGACTGGAAAAGGAAATATTTCGTTCGAAAAAATTTCAAACGAACGAAAAATGAAAAAAATTCAAAAATTCGTTCGTTCAAAAAAATTCGAACGAACGAATTTCGAAAAACTTTCTAAATTTTGGAGGTCGAACGAACGAAATTCGAAACTAGTCGAAATTTCGATTTTTCTCGAAATTTCGTATTTTGTTCGAAATTCGTTGAAAATTCTTAGGCCCCCCTAGTTGTATTACATTTCTTAAAGGCAGTGTTCACGATAAATTCCGCTTCCGATATCTTCACGGTTTACGAAAGGTTTGGTGCCCTATATAGCAAGGCATGCTTAAAAAGGACACGAAAGACGCGTTTTTGAGCCAAAGTAGGCCCTCCCTTGTTTACGTCGATTTTTAGCGTGGAGGAATTGACCGCTAGAAGGATGATACCTATCAATGCAATGAAGCGACCAGGTCACTTATCAGCACTTCCTTCACTTGATCATTCCTGTAATCTGAATCTTCATTTGTTCGGATCTGGGGCACCAAAAGGCTTGTTTGCAGCCGTTATTTTGCCGCTCCTGGCTCGTTTTCCACCGTTCTTTCGACTCTGGGAGCCTAGGATCCTTCTCGCCTATCATTTCACTGGGGAAAGTCAACGAGGATGATCATCGTGGACGCTGCCTTTAATTAACATCGTATGAATTACTCTCGCGGAGCCGCGGCGGCACTATCGCGGAGCCGCAGCGTCAAGGCGCCGACGTGCTCTCAACCTCATAGATCCGGCATCGGCAGGGTCATGCGCGAGTGGTAGTACCATACCTCGAAGGCGCAACATTCTCTCCGAATGATCGAAATGTTTGTGAATATCACGAACCAATTTTGGAAACGTCGATTTCCCACTCAAAGGTTTCACGATTCCTCTCCGTTTCGCTGCCTGTAGGCTCCGAAGCTGCACTAGAGCGGAACCGCAGCGGCAGTTTCTCTCAGAGGTGAGAGCGAGAGAGAGAGGGGGGGGGGGAATTACAGTGTCTGCGGGAAAGCGGGAACTAGGGTTTCCAAAACAAGTTGAACTTGAGAGAGGGGATTGGGAGGAAAGTATGATTGTTTTAAAAGTTGGTTTGAAAGCTCATATACATGTTGTACCACCTCGGCGTTAGCCTGAGGTTGCGGTTAGTGTGACATACACTATACTGCCGTTGTCGGAACCTAATTCCGGTCCACAATTGCGGATTACAGCTGTTGCATCATGTGACACGTGATAATCGTGCTGGGAGAATGGTGAATCGTGCCGGAACTTAGTGGTCCCAGCACGATTATCACGTGTCACATCATGAATCAACCGTAGTCCGCAAATGCGAACCGGAATTTGGCTCCGAGAACAACAGAACATGTTGCTTCTTGCAGGCCATGCCTAAGCTTGAGAAGACTCATAAGGAGGCGATTCGCGTGTACGATCCTCATGATGGAGAAGATAACAAATTGAGGTAATTTACTTTGTGTTGTGAATCAATCCATGATAGACAATCTGAATGGTAATGGGGCAAATATATTTAGGCTCACTGGAAAGCACGAGACTAGTTCAGCCGAGGTCTTCTCGTGGGGTGTGGCTAACCGTGCAGCCTCTGTTCGCATTCCCAGAGGTGTTGCTCTAGCTAAAAAGGTGGGTTTTAACTTGCAAAAATGCTACATTTTCCTCATTTTAATCCTCGAGTTCTTAGGGATATTTGGAGGATCGTCGTCCCTCGTCAAATTGCGATCCCTATCAAGTGACAAGAATCATTGCCGAGAGTATTCTTTTGCGTTAATTGTTGTTTCTATGCAATAAGTCAGTAAAGAAATGTTTAGGTGGACAGCTCAAACCACTACAAACAGTGAAAACCGCATAGCCTGTAATAGTTGTGCTGCTTTATCAGTAACCTTCAATAGCCAGCATGATTAATCCTTTGGAAGGACAACACAAGCACGCAGGCCGTTCTCCTGCTGAGCTTCAAAATGATCTACGACTGCTGTGATAGCTGCAATCAAACGAAGTACAATGCGCTCGTAAAGACAATTATACTCTGTTTATCTTTAATTGCATAAAAAACGGTCCGCCAATAGTCCTCTAATGGGCTAACTAGTACCGTAGTTTGCGTCCAGGACGCATTCTCGGCAGACCCGGGTGTGCTGAGCGATCGATTCATCAATGCCGTCACTCGGCCACCCACCCTGCCACTGTGCACACCCGGGTCTGCCGAGAACGCGTCGTGGACGTAAACTACGGTACTAGCCGGCCCATTAGAGGACTATTGGCGGACCGTTTTTTGTGCAATTAAAGATAAACAGAGTACAATTTACTCACGCACTTGCGGGCGTCGGTAGCCGGCTAAGAGGAGTTGAGTAGTTAGAGTGCTCCCGCTTGGAACGGAAAAAAGGACGGACAAACCCCGTAAGCTCCCCAACTCATGAAGAAAACTGCGCGTGTCCGCCTCCCACTGACCGCACGTTGTGACACGACACCCTGCTTGATTAACATGCAGGGCAATTATGACGTCATAGACTGCCCAGAAGGGCTGTCTAGAAACCTCCTTTCGAACCAGCCATTGACGTCATCACTGTATCAGGGAAGTGACTATTAGTCTTGAGACATCACTCTTCAGTGCAGCGTACACACTGTGGGCTGCCATTGTCGCGCTCTTCACGAGAAAGCATCAGAGAAAAAGGATCCGAATTTGTAACATGTTGCGAAAACTCCGCCAGATATGAGGACTCCTTACTTTGAAGACTTCGGCAGCTACTCAGGCAAACTGGGGCGTCGACAACAGGTTGATAAGCTGTCATCTCATAAACCGCTACCTGTTGACAAGTCAAATCGTGCGTATTGTCAGCCTGAGACCTGCCCATTGCCCAGCGACGTCCGCCTGTTGTCGGGCTGTTGGCAAGTCGATGTGTCGCGTTTAGCGGCCTATTTGTCCGCAGCTCACATCCTGCAGGACTGTTTCATGTAGCTTAAGAACCTCTTTACTCCGACAGGCGTCGCCGTCAGCACACCAACACGCGTCGCGGCTGGGTCGCCCAGTCTCCACTGGGGTCACCAGCGTACGCGCACGACCTCCAGATGCTGGGCGAGGAAAATGTACCGCAAACTTGGGTGATTAAACCGGCTGCACTCTTATCATTCAAAGCATGCTTGAAAAATGCGTCGTATGCTTCCCTTTTATCCAGTTCGCGAAAACGCTAGCTGTGAAACAGCTTGACATCGACCAGATTATAACTCGCGGCCACGGTCCCGCCGAATATCGACGCGTCGGCCAGCTGTTACTCTTGGTGGGCGGATCAACCTGTTGTCGACTGCCCAGTGTGCCTTAGTATGAATCACGCCCAAACTTCCGCCGATGTGCTAGATCGGATTGACTTGATTGGAAAAGGGGCGTCTTACGGGGCCTGCAGAGTTGAAGTCGCGGTGTTGCTCGCAGCGGCGAACAGAGCTGGGTCTTGCAATATCGATTACATTCGGCGACTAAGGCAACCGACGCGGCTTCAAGCGCGAGGAGGGGGCGTCGCAGAGCGCCCTGACGCCGCGACGGCCCTGCGTCACTGCCAGCGAGCGGCAACCGACGAAAATGACTTATCCGCGACTACCCTGGAACTAGTGGCTTCATTCTGTGAGCGCCCCGGAGTGGCTTCTTTCCATATCTCGCTTACACGGAGGAATTTGGAGCTCGCACTTGACAGGTATTATAAAGGGTGGGTATACTTCGCAAATAACACAATGAAATAAAAATCACAAAAATCATGTCTGAGGGTGTACTGTGCCTTGAAAGGCACAGTACACCCTCAGACATGAATTTGGCGATTTTTTTATTCATTGTGTAGTAGACCCCTCCTATATAACACGTGCCAAGTGCGATATCTCAATTCATAAGCGAGATACAAGCGATAACCACAGGCCCGACCTCCTTCGCTCACCACCACAGGCCACACATCTACCAGATTTCTGAACACGATAGCGGCTAGATGGATGGATGATTTTCGACCGCGTCGCGTTTTTTAGTCCATTGCCAGACTGTCTCCTTATCCTGTCTTGCTCTTGCTCAACGATTGCGAATGAAGAGAAATGCAGGACCGAGACAACTCGTCCACCAAATTCTCACACACAAAATATGGGCATTTTCAAGGAGCCGTAACTCTGTTCATAGGGGGTCTCGAACGATTTCAGAGATACCACGTTGATCAGCATGTGACCCTCTCCAAGATCAATATAGAAACTGAAAAATAATTCTCTGGCTGTTCTATGCCTTTTAACAAAATTTGACGGACTTCAATTCGTATCATTGCGTCCAGGGATGTGCGGAAAAAATATTTTTGGAAACAGAAAAGCGTGTTCAGCGTACACTCAACGAAAATTTTCAAAACATTGAACTTTTTTTATACATTTTTTTGAGTGATGTATGCTTCTTTCATTGAATTTTCAAAAACTTACAGTTGTCCAGGACAAAAAGTATAGACGCTCAAGAATTGCAGATTATGAGTGCGATGAGATGACAAATGTTCATCGAACCTTCCTTTTCCCAGGCAATAAAAGCTCGATTATTTATTAGAAAGTCAATACATATGTCTGTACAAGGAGTACGTATTGAAGTCGGAGCGAGCTTTCCGTTCCTGAGTGCACATATTTTGACACTTATTGCGGGATAACTGCTGGTTTGAACACTGCACTACTCCTCAGAGCTGAAAGTCGCGCCCGTACCACGCGCCTGTGCTGTTAGAGTATAAATGACCTGACGCGCCGTTCGTTACACCGTTGAGAACCTTTCGCACCTCCGTGGCAGAAGTATCATTTGCCTCATAGGCTCACCATCAATTTCTTGGCGCTTCATCTTAACTGAGTTCTGTGCCATCTGCGTTGCAGTGAATTAAAACACGTATTTAGATTTTCGCGTGCATGGTACAGTTGGGGCCAACATTACCCCGCTCTACCGAAGCGGGTACGCTGGGGAGTGGATATTCGTAGAGGCTTGACTCTGAGAGAAATTGCCGCTTTGGCGCGTGCAGGCACCGAAGCGGCACTATCGCGGAGCCGCGGTGGTACTACCGCAGAGCCATAGCGGGGACCCGACAGTCCGCGATAATGCCGCAGCGGCTTCGGGAGAGGGTCTGATATGAAGTTATTTGAGATTTATAAGACAGCTAGAGTGGGTCTAGTTGTGAGAACAAAAATTCGCACCTGCGGTCGTTATGTCCTTTGTCTGATAAGTACAGAGGTTACCGCCGCTTTCGCGCACAAGGAAACACGGAATGTACCTCAAACTTGGGTATATTGAACCGGCGAAATTTTTGTTTTACCACGCAGGACAGTGCATCGTTCTCCATGCGGGTTCGCTGCTGCATCCTCGCGTAGGCGGCGCGGTTCTAACGCGGAGCTGCTGCGGTACTATCGCCGCGCTGTCGAGGCTCAAGGCACGGCAGCAGAATCGTCTGATCACGAAGCCGCTGCGGCGCTATCGCGGCACAGGCGAGGATCGCGGTACTTTGCCGGCACTGAAGCTGCACATTTTTTCAGAGGAATGGGTTTAGTGTTTATTTAGTGGGTTGCGTGTGCCAGCCGACAATGCGTGCCTTCATCTCCCTACATAAATCTGTTCCAAATTGAAGGATCTCGGAGGGTTGGTTGGTTTAGCTCACCTCGGCGAGGATCGAACCCGACCGTGTACAGCGAACAGCACCGTTTCCTCCCACCACGCCAAACGTGCCCTAACGGATAACCACTAGAGCGAGATAAAAGCGCCTAGCATGGTACAGCTGCAGAGAGCCTGTGTGAAGTACACCCTCACCCGATCGGCTCAGCTTCGAAAAATCCAAAAAACAGTCCTGCTGTAAATCGCGGTATACGTTTTTTTCTGTTTCCTGTCCAATTTTTTCCTATTTTTACAGAAAACAGAAAAAAATGGCCAACAATGGGCAGAAAACAGAAAATTCCGGACATCCCTGATTGCGTCTCCACCACAACACTCAACATAACATTCTCCAAACCCCATTCAGTGTTGGGAAAAGCCATGGACAATCTACAAAGATGGCCAGTGGTGAATTACTACGTGAATTTTTACTTGTTGCTATGTACTTGGCTTGGGTCTCGGTACATATTATTGTCAGGTTACGACTTTGCCCGAGTAACGCGACAATCACGGCGTGTTAATGGACACGCATACCAATTGAAATTCGCTGTCACCACTTCCGTTTTTCGCTCTGAACAACACATGTATACTGCAACTCTATTTCTTCTGAACTCAGGAACAAGCACTTCGATGTCTTCTTGCTTTAGGTAGATAACTGTCAGAGATAAACATAAATGTCACCATCCCGATCCCGAAGTCACCTTTTAATTTCTCATAAAATCCTTTAGAAAGTGTTCCTTCTTGAGTCTTTTCGCGCATGTGCCAGAACTTCTTGATCCCAGCACGATTTTTTTCACTGCGGGTGGCAGCAACGGTTGTCTGGGACTGCGGATGTCAATTTCACCCCGATATGGAGAATATGTAGAATTTTGCACCGAATAGTAAGGATCTCCTCGAACGAATCGAGTTTTCCCACCGTAATCCGAATGGCTTCAACGGTCCTTGGTTCCAAACATTGCGTTGGGAACAGTATTTTTATCAGCTGCTAGTTGCTATTCTTTGATTGGAAGAAAAGCTATTCTTTCGTCTGTTGAGAAAACGTTCCCTCTAGCACAGTATTTCGAACCAGGGACACTTTAAATCTTTCTCATTCTGAGGAAAACTTTGACTTATTCGAAAAGATTCAAATTATCCTATACGAAATTCTAGTATGATGCATAATTGCTACATATGTGCGTTCTGTCATTCGTCAATGGAGGATAACCACTCAAATTTTTTCCCTTACATGAGAAAAACGACATGTTTTCATAATGGGCTGCCAGCCGAGTTGCATTGTCGCCCAAGAGTTATGTACGTAGCGCAGAGCATTTCCTCGCCAACATATAATTCATTCCGGACGAAATCAACTAAATCTTTGTCGTATATATTTGTAACATTATTGAGTGGACGCTACAAACTCACTTGTCTAGCTTCTTACAAATTCAGACTTCGTTGAAATTGTCGTTGAATTTGTTTTACTTATATGAACATGCTCGACTGTGTCGCTTAACCAATTTTAACAACAATCCTTGTGAAATGTACGTTCGTATCCGAGTGGAGTAGTCACGCAGACCACAAATCAAAATCGCAGACGACGGGAAAAAAGTGCGCCTGCACTTCCCAACACCGCCGACGGCAGTCCGCGAGAAGCCAACCACAGTTTAGCGACAACTGGGCTCGAAAATGCGTGCTGGGGTGCCACAGTAATCTAATTTGTTCCATTGTGGGCCTCTTCATGTTTATTGTGGAGCGATTGCTGCCAGCCAAACCTCTGGCTCCTTGTTTGCTCAAAAAACTTTTCACATATCCGTCGTTGGCTCCAAGAACATCCTTTCCCTTTTCCACATTAAAAGGCAGTAGACACGCTCAAAAATGGTATCGATTTTATGACATAAATCGAAGGTTCGGAGCTGGTTTTATTGGAAACTGACGAAAAAACGAACGAAAACTGCGCAAATAGAGGAATAACTGTTATATTGTTATCGGGTGAAAGTGGACGAGTTTTACCGCGCGCTGTTGAAACAGCGAATTTTTGCAACAAAACGGTTGATATGGAGAAGCCGATATACTCCTACAGCGTGTACTATGTAGAGCGTTCACCTCGTTGGAAGCATCAAAAACCAGTCAAAGTGGCAGCATCACTACTATCAATCAGGACGAGTTTGTGTTTTGGGGCGGGGTTGCAGAAATTTTTCGATTTGCATTGCTGAAGTTTAGTGGTTTTCACGAGACGGGGGCTCTCTACACACCGATTGAGGAGTTGTCCCCTTTTTGCAGTTCGAAACGTCAAGCTACTCAATGCAAGCGAAGTGGTCCCGAGTGAAATTAGAGCCGCAAAAAGCGGGACAACTCCTCCCTCGGTGTGTAGAGAGACCCTTCCCCGTTTTCACTCGTTTTTGACGCTTCCTTCGGCGTGAGCGTTCTACTAGAGGCCATATATGACTCAAGTAGCGTAGTTATCTCAACAACTTTTTCGAGCGTGTCTGAGTCCTTTAACGCATAGAGTTTGCGAACATAGGACGAAAATCGCCTTGCCGAAGCAAAGGAACTTCACAGCTGCTGCGACTCCAGCTTTTTTACTTGAAGTAGTCTCTGAAATGGAGTCGGACAAAAACTTTGGAGAGTTTGATTGAAGCTAAACTTCTTTAGATCTACAATGGTGTCCGGTGTCTTAATAGCAAAAAAAGTGGCAAAAACACACGCACCATCACCTGGCCGTATTTGATCAGTTCTCAGAATCCAAAAGATTTCTTGTTTTGTGACACTTCAAAAGGCAGAGAAATTCCGAACGCTGTCCAAAACTCTGCAAAAGTTCGGAGAATTCCGAGAAAACTCCCTTCTTCTGGTGACGTTTTGATGCTTAGCATCTTCTTTGGAAAATTTTCACCACCGTTGCACTGGGCTCAGCTGTGATAGCTGAGCGCCGCACAGGTCCGAAGAAGGTGCTAAGCACCGAATCGTCATCAGAAGAAGGGAGTTTTTTTTCAGAAATTTCTGAACTTTTGCAGAGTTTTGGACAACGTTCGAAATTTTTCTCCCTTTCGCAGCCTCACAAAACAATAAATCTTTCAAACCACCATGAGGCTGAGGGGCAGAAGCATTTTGCCAGTTACCATAATGGTTAGGTCTCTGAGCTCAGGGTTGACAAAAGATCTTTGCTTCAATCTGTAGAATTCGTTGTTGGCTACAAATGGGCTCGTGCTCGGTTTCTCATGAGAAGTCGTAAAGGCGTTGAGCGCATAATCGAATCCAATCTAGTAGTCAACCTACCGCCTCGGCAGGTGATACTAGTAGTCACAACATTCCCTTGAATATCACACCGCCAGTCTCACGCTACTGCTTTGAGCTTACTGAGCTAATTAGGCTCTTTGCTTCTCATTCCTTACGGAGAACCCCAGATTTTCTGGTGTGTCAAGGTTGACAGATATTCTTCCATTATTATAAGTTATCACTTACATTCCATTACATTTTCTAAAAGGCAGCATACACGCTCGTAAACGTGGTTGAGATAACAACGTGGATAGAACCCAACGGTTTACTACATAATATCTACGCATTTTGAAGCGTCAAAAACGACCCACAATGCCGCGTTACAGGAGTAGCAACTTTGGCCCCGCCCGCATTTTCACGCCTCTTGCATTTGACTTCCTCCTCCAACGCAAGGTCGCTGGGTCATCCTCACCACCGGTTCTGTTAATGGATTGCCTGACAAGTAAACCACACACGTCACTGACGGCGAAGATGACCCAGTAACCTTGCGTTGGAGGAAAGAGGCAAATACAGGGGCGTGAAAACACGGGAGGGGCCAAACTTGCTACTCCTGTAACAGCATTGTGGGTTGTTTTTGACGCTTCAAAATGCGTAGGCATTATGTTGTAAGCCATACGGTTTGATTCACGTTGTTATCCCAGCCACGTTTACGAGCGTGTGTGCTGCCTTTAACTTGGGTTATCAACAAGTAGAAAATACTCTGTCAACTTTCGTATTTTCAGCTTTCTGGGCTCTTTTACTCCGTGTTCATTTCTGGGTTTTCGGGTTCGGGAATAGAAGAAAAAATTACTCTTTGGCTAAGGGTGACGTCATTTATGTACGTGCCTTCGCCAAAGTTGCGTTTCGTTGAAGGGATGGCTATAGCAGCCAGCTCCGTGTGAAACCCAGCTGTCCAAGAGGATCCTTAAAGAGCTTGAGCGACACATCACTAATTCATGAAGATTGAAATCACAATTCAATGAAGGCGATCAATTCCTCTCAGCAGAAGGGGCTGAGCAAAGGGATTCAGCCGTTATCATGATTTTCAGTTCTATTCCATTCACGGAATGCCCGTTTCGAGAGTTTTTTAACCAGCCCAGCTAATCCTATTGCAGTGCATGGTGTGACTGAAATACTTTAAGAGTTGTTCTTTCAATGCAGAACGTCTAGTTATGAATACTATTTTCATTCGGGACCTCGTTTTTGAAAATATACATATGTACGAGGAAGTAACGCGCTCCGCGTTCAGATATTGAGAACTAAAAAAATACTCGTTGCACACAAAAAGAATATATGAGCCTCTGTCACCTGTCGATTGATGCTGAAGGTCAACGCATTGCTGACTGGACTGATGGTGACTCCCGCAGCGAGGCGTGATGCACTTGTTAAAGCTTCTTAGGAAGAAGCTCTAGACTTTGTCGTGATTTCTCATCTATTTTGAAGAATAAGATTGTGTGAATAACAGGAAAAGTCCTGATTTTAATGTTCCGAATCAGCTCTGGTATCAAACTGGGATTTCAAGAGCAATGGGCAAACCGACGACGGAATTTCTCTTGACACTGAAAAACATAAGTAGTAGGGACTGAAGGGAAATGCTGAAAATCCCACAAGTATCGAATGATCTGCTCAGATCTGCTTTACCGATTAATGAAGTTAGTGCGCAGCTCTTCTTATTCTTTATTCCGAAATGGTCTTTCGTGCTGTCAGTTTCTGTCTAGACTCTTTGAGAGCGCTCGTTTTTTGTGGTGTTTTCCAGGTATTTTTCGGTGACGTGTTCAGGAGCATTTCGAAAAGTCGCCAAATTCGAAATATAGTAGAATGAACGCTGCGTTTTCTGGATGGACCATTATACTGGCTTCGAAACTCCAATTTGACTGATCCTATAGAAGAGCTATTATTGAATTCTCTATTTTAGCAATTTACTGTGTTTTGCCTTTGTGTTTTTTTTTCATTCCGACATCTACATCAGTATCTATTACTTACATCAGTAGAACTGTCCATCTATTCTATGCACTGCCGCAGCTAAATATGATAACATTCCAATATAATCACAAATGCCTCTCTCGAGAACTTTCTATATAAGCAACCTGAACACTGCTGTTATCTTTTTCCTTGTAGCAGAAAGAAAGAACAATAGATCTAAGTCCTTCGTGGCAGCAGACGTACTCAGAGGAACTCATGGATAATCCCATGAACAATTTTAGTGAATGACAAGACAACAAGGCAGTCAAGGTGGAGTGAATCGCTGGGATGTTGCTGTCTGCTGTATGTGTATACGGCGCGAAATCTCTAGCTTGCGCACTGTCGCCCAATTCGCAAACTTTCAAATCGACTACCTCGCCGCATCGAAAGGCTCCCTAGTAGAACTTGCGCTTGATCTATTGAAAGCGGCCTCGTGGTGAGCAAAAGCGAAATACTCATTCCGGACCCCCCATCAGCATTGCAGCTGCATATGTCCTATTGTTAGGAAACACTAACAACGCGGCGTATAGAGGCGGGGTTCCCCACTGCAATAGAGGTGTGGTTTCCCACTTCCAGAATGCGGTTCATGTCACGGTCCACAGCGAAGAGGTCAACATCGCCGCAGGGACATCGTCCGCGCCACAGTCCAGAACAAAAATGTTTTCCTCACTATGAATCATCATGGGGCGCGTGCGGCCGCGAAGCGTGTCGAGACGCAATTGCGGAATGGAATTTGGCCCAGAGAAGCAGAGTATGTAGGAATTTGATGTGTGAACATGATAGCGTTTTCAGAATGCAAAAACGTTTTCGTTTAAAAAAAGTTACATGCATCGAACGCTTTTTCGCCAAGTTTGGCAAATGCTCCCCGTTTTTACAAAACTTGGCGCTGGTATTGTACGTTTTCTTCTCTTTGTATTCTTCCTGCTCTTTGCGCTCGCACTCGACTAATGCACGCGTGTTCTTCTCAGCTTCTAATTCTGAGATCACATGTACTAGACTCAATACGTGAAGCGATAGAAAAACGTCGTGATCAAAAATTCATGGTAGTTTAAAGCGTACGAGCAGTGTATGAGCAACGTGTGTTATGAGTTGAATACAATTTCATCAAAGTACAAGTATGTTACTTGTCTCGAAGAAAATTCTTCATTCCGCCTGATGCTTATTCGTATGTATTTCTTGAAAGGATATGAAATTGCATTTTTTCCAAAGTTAAAAAGCGCTAGAGTACAAGCTTCAATGAGCACTGTGGTGCCGCAAAGAGACTTGATTTGGCGAACAACAACTCTTTTAGCATACAATTTCAGAAGAAAGCTTGAAATATGACTTTCAATTTCGAAAGCAGCGCACGTGTAAAAAGTCGCGTCTTATTTTTCTCACCTTGTGCAGGTAGGCCCCTTTACAAGGAGAGGTCACTTATTGTTGGAAAAAGTGGCTATTCCGAAAGTGGTTCAACTTTATAATAGCAGTTTTCGACAAAGATTCGAGTTTGGTCTCTGCAAATAGCTGCGCTCTGTTTCTGTGAACACGTTAACAGCACCGCATTCCCAGATGGAAATGTTGGATTGCACGGAGAGGAAGATGTTTAGACGTCTGCTTGGATATTTCTTGCCGGGAGTATGCCATAACCAAGATCTCTTCAACGAAATCGACGCACTATATACAACAACGCTTGACACGAGTGAGGTGCCATCATCTCCAAACGCCATCTCAAGCGGCAACGGCAGGTCGACTCCGACTGTTTGGGCATGTTTTAAGAAGACCGTCAGATCGTCTTGTTCAAAACGCTCCTAGAATGCTTCCGAGTAATGTCCGGAGACGGCCGCCTGGACGTAGGTAAATGTTTCGGTCGGATGTGGTGAAGGAGGATTTGAAATCACTTGGCATTGAAATCCTATTCGGGAGCGTTGTTTTACTTCGCAGGAAATGGAATAACGACCACTAGATAGACTGTTGTCAGATTGTGGCTGAAGACCGTGACAAATGGTCACGGCTGACCTTATCTTCCGTCTCAACTGAGTAGTGAACCGCACCTCAGCTAAGGTCTGGAAAGGCGGTGTCCTGAGTCGTTGATTTATCAGCTTGAAGAGAATGTGATGTTGCAGCTAAAAAACGCTTCAAATAAGCTTTTATGAGGGAGTGTTCATGATAGCGTTATGACTTGAATTAGTTGACTTGACCAGTAACTATTACTGGGGTCTGGGGCATTCGTGCGAAGCTCTGTGTTTTGTAGTCTGGCGCGAGCGAGCCTGCCTTTTTTATCTGATCATCGTTATTAGCAGTTATAATTTGCCATAACCGAGAACCACAGCTGGTCCTTGATCGAATTGGAGAACTCCTTAGAATTGCCATAGTTTCGAATTGCGGATAGTCTCCTGATGGAAAGCTGTCTCTCAGCTCCATCCTCAGCTGGAGCACGGTAAGAAAATGACTCAACATTCCGTAATTCTCGGCTAATCCACATGTCAAATGTATATATCTAGACGTGTGTTATTGGAAAGCCTCCTGTACAACATTAATTGTTTTCGTGGATACATGTATGTTTTGCATGGCGCTTTATGTTTCTAATCGCTACAGGGTCGCATGATTGTATCCGTTCTGGAATGGGATACAGGAGAAAAAGCGTGTAGGGAGGAAGCGCTGCCACATCTGAAGGGGAAAAATGGAAGTGTAATCCTTCGTGACCCAAAAAGTGAAGTTTGTGTTTCCAGAAGTGAAAACCTCGAAGCATTCGTACAACAAAGGGATAGTCAAACTGGTTGGTCGGAATAATACATGAAAAGCATGTTGTTTCCATATTTACAGCCTCCCAAGTACTTGTGGTAGCCCCATTCCAGTTGCACGAGTAAAAGGATCGAAAAGGTATCCGCCCACAACTTACAAGCCATGTACGCATAACATCACTTCGCTGTCGTAGGCTATCATAGTTTCCCGAAAGTCTGCAAATGCACCTTGAATACGTTTTCATTTCTTTTTGCATACCGCGCATTAACCCCCTGGTTAAAGTTTGGGATTTGATGCTTTGTGCGCAAAAAGTTAGCCGTTGGGTTCCAAACGCAGTACTTTTTACTCGCCCTTAATCTTGTTATTTGCCAAAAAAGAAGGCGTTGACCAGCAGCAATTATTCATCACTTGGTTAGCGTCTGGTATTTCCACTAGCTATGCACTGGTTAACCCTTAGCATGCTAGTACCTATCACTCCCTCAACTTGATCGGCAGCATACCGAGCGACTGCCCGTCATTCAACACTACTCCGATTGGGGAGGGATGAAAGAGGGGAGGAGGTGCAACCCGCACCAAGTGTCGGCTGTTGGGAACATTTGACGAAAATCGGAGGATTATGCACAAGAGCCAAGGTCGTGATTGCTTGTTGTTCTTCGCTGAGCTGCTACCGTTCTACATACTCCTCCAAGAATTGGAAGAAGAACGGATGCGGTGGCGAAACTCACCATATCCCTTCTTCGCCAAATGCTCGGAGACTTGGGACCTGGGCGAGTAACCCGATTCCGCGCTAGTATAAATATTCCAGACTTCACTTCTTGTAACTATCAAACTTCTCTTTTTTCAGCTGAAACTCGAGTACAATCCGTATTGTGAACACTGCTTTTGAAATAATCACGCACTATGTCAGAAAACTATAAATTATTTTCGTACACTTTCACATAGTTGCCATAGTCTGCCTATCGAATGAAAATTTTGAAAGAGTGCCATAAAAGTTCCCCATTCAAAGAGGATAACAGTTCTCAAATACCTATGAAGTACATTTGAAGTCTGTCTCATACTTGTTTCCAAGTTTTTCTCTCCTATCCGACCTCTAAGCCATAATCGTTTTCAATTTTCAACGTTTCTAGATGTCCACACTATATTCCATTCAAGAATGATCTATGAGTTTGCTTTTTCAATCTAATCCATTTTCAAGGGTCCATAACATTAGAAAACCACAATGCTAGAATCTCAAGCTCTTTAACTAATCTCGTCGGGGCCCATAGGTTGGACTGAGCGCGAAAATTGAACACGATCTCCTACGCACACGACACGCCATCGAGGTTTAGTGTAGCCCAGAAGCGAGAAGAAAATGAAAAGCTTTTCCGATACAGGACCGATTCGCCGTGACCACTTGAAAACAGGCAGCCATGGTGTCGGCCCCGCTGGAGCCGAGGGAGAGCCAGGATGGAGGGCGTCTCCGAGAGGACATGAAACTCTATCGAATGGTGGATTTACATGGTGGTGGAGAAATGATGACGATGATGAGGTGAACTGCTGAAAGCATTCTATTCTGGTCAGAAATCAACGATTTTTCTAGGCATGCGAAGGCAACGAATGATTACTCGTTTGTCGATCAATATATAAAAACTCGGATGAGCGAATTTCTATTGAATAATGAGAAAGGCAAATTGTTTGCTATCACGGAACTGGTTTCATTAAGGAACAAGGTGAATTCGAATTTAAAAAAATACCATTAAAATTCCTCTCTTCTCTTCAATTTGTATCACAACATATCGTATGGTTAGGAAAGAAATGCTAGGCTGGGAGCGTTTCTGAGAAAGAAAGGAAAAGGAAAAGCAGCCGTGAATATTCTCGAAGGATTCGATCAGAATGACGCTAGAACAGGAGACCTCAAGAAAGGTAGACATCTCGGAAATCTTAATTTATACAGTGAATTTATGATATATTCTAGCGTTTCAGCGCTCAAGCTTCTCGACGGAGGCGGAAAAGGAGGAAAGTCCGAGTCCAAGTATCGCGAGCTGAATTGGAAACTTGAGGAACGAGGTCAGTTAACAGCGGGATCTGTTTCTGGAGTGTCTGCAAAACCTTTTGGGCTTTAGCCATTTCTAGATTTTAGCTTTTTGCGCTCTAAAACTGTGGATTTCTTTTGACACGTCCCACAATGCCGCGCAGAAGAATCAATGGCGTGAGCCAAATTGGTCTCGAGAGCGCGAAGAATGGGGATGCACTAAATTGCGGAAGGCTAAATAAGAGAACTCACATGACCCTGTTCACCAGTTGAAAAATGATGAACCTTCTCTGGTCAATCCTGGAGCGCTGTCTACGAATCTGAAATCAGATTCCGCTACGGACACATCTGAACGAAATCATAGAGTCTACGTAATCAATTCAGTCTGATAAATGGACGGGGCTGCGACGATAGATCTCCGCACGCGATCGAAAACCGGTTGACCAGTGATGCCGCCAACACCGCACGGTCAGCCGCGTGCTCCTTGTGTCAAATTAAATATATGTAGTAAGGAAAATATAGATAGTTTTGAAGATTTGTGAAAAGGCAAGGGTACAATCAGGCAACTTTAAGCTGATTGAAAAAAATTCTTCCATATTCAACTCAAAACTTCTATGTGAGAGTTATTTAGAGCGCTCAATCCGAATCTGGGGTCTGTTTGTCGAAATTCTTAGGCTAATCGTAAGCTACGATGGGCGGAATGCCATTTAGAGTGAATAACCTATCTGCATGTTTCACAGACGGTCCTCAGAATCGTGCTCAAGATCCCCAAATATTCCACAACGAAGTTTTAAGCAAAATCTGAGACTTTGACCATGCTACCGTATATCCACCGTAAGCTAACGTCATCTATCGAAAATCATAATAAGGGTTGCAGATTCGTGTTCAGCACTTCAGACCACCCCCCCCCGCACAAAAAAGTTTTGAGCGAATTGTGTGTTAGCATTTCGGAAATCCTCAACACTCTTGTCCGGAGCCCAAAACTTCCTTCTGCTAAAAAGCTCTAAGCCAAATCTGTTGAAAGCTGTCGAAAATCAACAAACGGACCCCAGATTCGTGATCAGTACTCTTTTAAGAATAAAGAAATATATTTCGTACTGAAGTTCAGAACGCCAAATGAAAATTCAAAGAAAATTTTGAGCCAAATCTATTCAAGAACCACAAACTCACGTTCACTTCAGCTCTAGGAAATACAAATTTTAGCCGGCTGAAGCAAATTTTTGCGAGTGACCGTAGCAGGATCCGAATTAAGATTCAAAGAAGGGTTTGACCAGAAAATATTTATCATCATTCTAGTGGTTAGGAAATCCAGGCGAGGTTCTCAAGTAAGAGCATATAGATAAAATGCGCGTAAGAAATCGGGAATTTCCGCTTTTTTCTGTAGCGGCAGGAAAAGAAACAACACAACTAAATAGAAGTATTCCTTACAATTAGTACTGTCTCTGAGTGCCAAGATTGAAACTCAGAAGTTGGTATGTGTCTATGAGAACGATAGTTGTTTCAGGATCTATGGGAGAGACGCTAGTCGGAGTCTGCCTCCTGCAGGGTTCAACCATTCACAACATGCTTGCTTTACGAATTCTCGACTTCTACCCAAAGCTTATCAATGACATTTGCACGTCTGAGGACTACTACGGTTAGCTGAACACTCACCCAGAATATATACAGTATTCATTGGTGCATGCTGTACTTCTACTACTACTACAATACTATTTTGCAGGCCTGTCACCCCTACATCAAGCCATTATCAATCATGATGTACAAATGGTCAGCAAGTTGCTGCGAAGAGGAGCAGATATAAATCAAAGGTTCTTTTCCTCAATTCAACTGAATATTCACAAGGTAGCTCAGTTGAACACAAAACGGTGTCAGAAAGGACTTGAATCTGAGGCGTCGTTTATACTACCGCCGCCGAGCGCGGCACAGTGTATTTCTGTAATATTGATCACGCTGCACCGCACGATCGCTATCATAGGATTGCAATTCGCGCGCACGGCGATAGCGATTCTATAATATTGATAGTGCCGAGCCGAGTGATCATTATCATGAAATTGCACTTGGCTTTGTCAGCGTTGCAAGTATAAAGGACCCCTAACACTCACCCTAGTGCATGCCGCTCCAAAGCGAGAGAAGAGATAGCTAAAAAGCTAAAGGAGATAAGGAGAAGCGGCACATGCGTGCAGGCACGCTGTGGATCCGAGCTAACTTCATCTTGAAATGGACGGTAGATGCAACGATTAAACGCCGTGTCCGAGAAAACGCCCGAAAACGACATTTTTACGATAAATGTCTAAGATTGTGTATTAAAAGGTGTATTTACTAAAGTAATAGGTTCCGAATTGTCCGTGATAATCTCAATAGTAAGATGTTTACAGATGTTATGGCGCATTTTTCTGTGCGGACGATCAGAAAGGTAGTCGAACGGACAGTTTGGAACACGAATACGTCGACCTCACAATGAATACCAACTATACAGGGTGGGGAGCTTATGACACTGTTATTGTGTAAATATAAAAACATAGGCATTTAGATACATACATATATGTTTTTCTAGCAAATGTTGGAGTGAACGGCAATTGCAAGAGTTACATCTCAGATATTCGTGGGGAAGTTCCCGAAAACGACAGCAGAACTTCCCTCGAAACAACTGGGGAACTTTCCCCGAATAGGAGGGAGGCGAAGAGGACCTCTCGACAGCAGAGTAATAGGGGAAGTTCCCACAGCAGGAGTTCTCTTGTTCTCCCGAATGCAGGTCTTCCCGCGACCTTCCGACAGCAGACCTTCCCGTTGTTCAATGATTGATCAAAAATCAGCTTGCTAAAACTCGCTGTTTTCGACAGTCCCTGTTCGTGCAAAACTGCGATTGGTCCAAAAATATTTACCTCTGACTAAAGGTTATAGACCAGCTTATTATTTCCTCTGAAATCCAGACAGAGATGCCTTCACGTAGTCTTTGTGTGGCAGATCTACCCCCTAAACTTGCGAATTGCGAGACCACCTCGCGGCTAGCCCGGCTGCATCACCGTATACGCTGCGGCTTTGTTTTCGCGTTCATCATGTTAAGGGGGAGACCATGGGAACAACCGTGAAGCGAACTTCCCTTGTTCTCCCCCCGAGTTGACTGTTTCTAACGCCTTATCGTTGTGTAATTCGAAGGGAGAGGGGCGAGGTCTCGCTCCTCTACCCTCGACCGAGTGATAACGACCAAATCAGGTCTATTGTTCTCGGGAACTTGCCCATGAATATCTGAGATTAGGCACGGATCCCGCTGACCGCTTTGGTTCCCGTTAATGGTACAGTTAACTTTAGCACGAACATATGTTATAACATTCGTGACCCAGGTTTGCCTCAACGCAAACTACGCGATCAAGAGGGAACCAAAACGTTCAGTGCGATCTGTTCTGAATGTACATAAGGTAATTGTAAAGGGTATTTATAGTAAAACTCTCGACTTCGATTATTCATTCATTCATTCATTCAACGACTTTATTATATAATAAAGAAACATACATACATACGTATGTGAGTGAGATTCAATGTTAGAGTAAAGTATGCATAGCAAGTACAGAAGTAAGGATGGTACAAAATATGAAACTTTTTGAGAGAAAAATTTTCACAATTCGAATGACCTTTCGTCACAAAAGCGTTGGGCCTTGAGGAAATATGACTACTGATAAGGATGTTCAGATGAAAAAGCGACCGCTCGTGGCTGGCGATTATCGAATTCGACCGCTCACTCGAACTATCCCAGAGCCAAGGATGCCAGTCATGAACGATTGCACGCAGAACGACCATTAAAGGAGTAATTATATTCATTGGCGCTGATCACTCATCCTGAGAATGCACCATACATTTGGCTTTCAATTATAATAGTAGAGACTTCTAAATGTGTACTGGACCTATACAATGACTTTCGGGGCCATCCCATGCTCACATGGGTGTTCTCGTCCACATGGACAAGTCTGGGGCCAGGTTAAAGACCCCAGAGGGATAGGATGCTTGATTGGGCTTGGACGAGGATCGACCTCTCGACCGAGTGAGTGGCAGTGGTGTCTTTTGCCACTGCCCTACATAAGTGCCATTAGAAGAGAACGGCCGTTACCTGAGAAATTAGAACAATGCTGGTCATAATTTTTTGCGTTTTCGGCGAAAAAAAGCAAAGAAATGTTTTTTTTTGCCCTTCTTCCATAACTCTATTCAAAATTGTCCATTTGGAAATCTAAAGAGATATTCTGAATCAGCATCGTGAGCTCTTTCTTTTGGAATGAAACGTGGCTTACTTTTCAATGAGATGTATAAGCAAAATTAGACATGAAACAATCAACCCGAAAGATGCGTGAAACGCGATTTCGCAATTAAAGGCAGCATACACGCTCGTAAACGTGATTGAGATAACAAAGGAAATAGAATGGTATGGCCCAGATTACAACGCCTACGCATTTTGAAGAGTCAAAAACGACCCACAATGCCGCTACATGAGTTAGAAGTTGGCCCCGCCCTGTATTTTCACGCCCCCTGTATTTGCCCCTTTCCTGCAACGCAAGGTTGCTGGGTCATATTCGCCGTCGGCACTGTTGGTAGATTGCCTTACAAGTTAACCACACACGACACTGACGGCGAAGATGGCCCAGCATTCCTGCGTTGGAGGAAAATGTCAAATACAGGGGGGGGGGCGTGAAAATACAGGGCGGGGCCAAATTCTAACTCATGTAGCAGCGTTGTGGGTCATCTTTGATACTTCAAAATGCGTAGGCATTATGTTGTAAGCCATACGGCTCGATCCACATTGTTATCCCAACCACGTTTACGAGCGTGTATGCTGCCTTTTGGGGCATTTATGAGCCATTGTGCCCGTGTTATCACGCCTTCACGCTTTGTAAAAAGTGTGCCGAATATCTTTTCAAAAGAGAGATCTCTCTATCCTGATACCGAATATCTCTTTACATTTCCAAATTGAGCATTATGAACAGAGTTATGACAAGAGGGCGAAAAAAAAACGCGAAAAAACGCCGAGAACGCAAAAATTATGGCCATTACTGTAGTAGCGACTTCAGTATTTTCATTTTAATCTGTAGCAGTTTTGAACGGAAGGAGACAACTTTTTTGCAGTACTATGTATTTCGGAGAATATCCGCTCTCGTTTGCCGTTTGCATGGATCAGCCGGACTTATTTCGAATTCTAATTGCTCAGAAGGCGAATCTAAACGCACAGGATACAAACGGGAACACAGCACTGCACCTATGCGTCATCCACGAGAAAATAGTGAGAAAAGCCATTGCACAAATGCGTATGTGAAAAAAGGAAAACTATTTACAGGAAATGATGAAGATGGCGCTGGATGCCGGTGCAAGGCTAAACATTGCCAACAAGCAGAATCTCACGCCGTTAACGTTGGCCGCCAAGCTAGCCAAGAAGAAGGTAGGTATGTACACAGAAAATGAAAGAGGAAGCTGAGCAGAAGATTTTTTGCAGATCTTCAACATCATTCTTGAGTTGGAGGGTCAAAGTGTTTGGGTGTACGGCGATGCGAAATGCTTCTCATACCCCTTGACGAAGATCGACACCATTAATGAAGTCACCGGAGATATCAACGAGCAGTCAGCTCTTTCCTTGGTGGTATATGGGGTGAGATTTCATTACAGCATCTGAAATATAAGTATACGATCTCATGAATAGAAAACAAATGCGGCCTATCGGTAACAAAGTCTTATTTTAATGGAACGTTTTTCGACCAGTAGTGTGTTTCATGACTTCAAAGGCATTCCTCAATTTTTTTCAGAAAACATCGGATCACTTGGATTTGTTGGATGGAATCTTGGAGAAAATCCTCGAAGAAAAGTGGAAGGCTTATGGAAAGCGATAGTGAATTATTCAGATAATTTTCTGTTTCCGAGGCAACCCTTGAGAAGATTTCTTTTCAGCTGGTTTCGTTCCCTGCTCTCATTTTCACTTTACTACATAATCTTCACTGCTGCCTACATGTTGCGACCTATCTCGGCCACTACTGAGGTGATCTGCGTTTTCTAATTTCATTTCAGAATCTTCTCACATGGCATCCTTTCGGTGAGATGTGCCGTTCTAATAGCAGTCAGGGTACGGTGCGAGGTGTGAGGGGTTTTGATAATGTTCAGACCCCCTCCCCTCAAGGGCTCCCTGTAGCAGTTGTGCGTTTGGTAATGTAGTGGTAGTGCAGTCGACCTATATTTGATCTGGAACCTTTGAAGCTCTTTTGAAATGCGCTTTGAACTCTTGCGAAAATTCTCCGTATTATCTGATAATATCCTTGGAACGTTCTCTTTCACAGCACAAGCAAATACCCGTTGGAATGCATTGCACAGTGCAGTAAGTAGAAGAATGTGAACCCAAATCGAAAAAAAAACTGTCAGAAAAAGCGATAGGCGCTCACCTGTGCTTCCCAACGAAACTCTAGAAAATCTCTAGTGAGCTGTCGATTTCGATCATCACCAGCAACGGAGCTGTAACCCTTGTTGAAATTTAACTGACGAACCGCCGCTCGGAACGGGCCCGAAGAGCAAATCGAGCGACGCTGTCTCTCTGCTCCCAGTGAAAATTAACCATCCACTAGGGCGGCCGTGGCCGCTGTTCCGCTCGGAGCGATGTTCGGTTGCATTTCGCGGAGCCGTTGCTGCCAGGGCAATTTTCAGTTTTTTCCAAGCTGCTGATTTTACTTTATTTCTGCCTGTTTAAAGTATAGGGTACTCGTCACAGCCTTCCTCGCCGCGGGCCATCGGGATCCCTCGGCCGCCAAAAGTTGTAGAGTGAGCCGAGGGCACCTCCCAGGAGTGACATAGAAAAGCCAACTGTCTTCTTCCACGAGAGGAGCCGCCTCTTATATCACGTGACCCATGATATAAACGTGATCACTTAACAAACAACCAATCTTGCATCTCTTCATCTATTGTTAAAGTACCGCAGTCGCCCCGAGAACGTCGGGGTGGGAGCTGAGGCTGCTATTTCAACCGGACGGAGACCGCGGGGACATTTAATCCCTCAGTCGCTGTCCGGGCGGTGACGTCATAATTGAGAGAAGGCGGTTCCGCTCCGAGCGATGATTTGTCTGCGTGGTGATAACGAGATTCCGATGAAAAAAGACCGGTAATCGAAAGCAGGAGCTTGGCTGAGATGAAGCAGAGCCTATGCACGCGTGAACGAATCGTCATGCATTGAGTTTTCGTATAAGTTTCATTTTCAGCAAATCACACACGGTGCCATCCGTGACGATGGCACGGTTGCTGTAGGGCCGGTCGCCTGGACTGCTGCAGGTAAACTTCCTGTTTACTGTGTTGTGTTATTGTCACGAATTATTCAAATTGACAGATGCGGAGGATGCCAACTGTCATCTTCTTCACTATTGGGAGTGGAACTGGGAACAAGGTTGGGTGAGTAGTCAAGGAGTTTTTCCTGAAACACTTTTAGATAGGCATCGTACGCACTGCAAAAAGTATTCCAGTTTTTGCAAAGGTGGCTAGAAAACACGAAACCTTACTAAAAACCTCGCCTTGCTACGAAAAACGGTTGGCGAAATCTATGGACAATGTGTTTGAAATTAGCGCCTTTGGCATGGTTGCTGTGGAGCGCAGGTACGGAACACGCAAGCGCAAGGACACTTAAAACCTCTTTCAGAGTTCAATCGCTGTGCGATGCGACGCGATCGTGTGCACGGCGTCGCGTCGCCGTAGGACGAAAAGAAAGGCGCTGCCAGCCGGCCCGGCACTCTCTGGGCGCGGCCAAAGTGCAAACTGTCTATCTCTGCGTCTCCGCGGGGTGGACCCATTTACTGTGCTTATCTGAGCCAAATTTCGGTCTGCAATTGCGTCTCGACACGCTACGCTCTGCGGCCGCACGCGCTAGAGTCATTCGAGTTTCCAGTGCCAAAGCCGACTCGATGTGGCTTTTTATGCCGTTTTCTCCAATTTCATTGAATTTCCGGTCTCCAAAACCCACCTAGAGAAAATAGATCGGCGGCTGCGGCGCTGGAAACTATTCCGACTCGAAAGCGCGCGGCCGCAAAGCGTGTCGAGACGCAAGTGCGGACCGGAATTTGGGCCAGAGAAGCACAGTACAGCTTTGACTGTACATTACAGGGATGAGTGCAAACCTAGTTTGAGGGGGAGCACTCGAAATCCCAGTGTAGAACGAAAACTAGCGCTTCAAGAAATAAGAGCGTTTCCATGGAGTCTCCGGGAAAACACTGGCGGATAACGATATCAAATATCTGGTATTGAAAGAAATTATCATTATCATGGTTGAATCTTTGGTGCCCTCTCAACAAGGTTTGCAACCAGGAAGTGATCACTAAAGTAATCGATATTTTTTTCGATTGAATCGGTGAAAAACGTTGTTGGCTGTACTTTCTTCGAAGAGGTGGTACAGAGATACTTGTCAACAAATAGGCTACTTACTGTTATAAAATCAATCGATACAAATTTGAAAATTTGGAAAAGTTCTCGTGGGTCACGTATTTCCAAAAAAGTGAGCAATTCTATCAAAAAGGAGCCGTTTCAGGCAAAGGTGGTTTCGGGCAGACAGAAACGTTCCAAAAAAGGAGCAACCTTAAAACGGGATGAGCAAGCCTTCAAAAATTTAAAGGCAGTGGTCACGATGAAAAACGTTAACGAAAAAACTAAAAAAATCAGCTTAGAATGAAAACAGCTGAAAAACTATGAAGGTAGCGCGGTGAAAAACGGCCTAGAATTAGGGCCTCTAAGGCCCAAAGTTGCCAGTTCGTGCACACGTGCACAGCGCGGCTGAAAAAGATCATTGTCTCATGCCGAGCAGTCAAAAATCATCGACATTCAGAGAGAGAAGTAAATGCAAATTTACCCAAAAAAAAACAGTTGAGCAATGAAAGAAAGCACTCCACTCAATGTTTTTGAGTAGATGTGTACATAAATCCGAAGGTTCATTGATTGAAATTCAATTTCAAGCCAGCTGATGTTCTTGATATATGAGGTCATCGATGCCGATAATTATGAGTGGGCTCGTCCACCATCAAAAGACAAGAAAGTTCAGGCTTCAAATTTGGCCCAAAACAGTGGTTTTTTCGCGATTTTTTCTCACAGGTCCTACTACTCGAGACCCAGAAAAGGGATTAGAGGGAAAAGACGAAAACCATGTTTGATCGCGACCACTACCTTTAACAAAAATTTCGTCAGAACAAATTCACTTAACGAGAACTTTCGATTCCTAACAACAAACCGTTGCTCAATTTCGGCTCCGTGGCGTTCTGTCCCAGCTGGCAGGAGCCTGGGCAAGGCGCGAGAGTCGTTAATCAGGTGCTAACGATGGCGAGTCGTCGTGCCGGCTAATTGCTTCCCTTTGCTCACCGCAATAATCTGCCAGTGAGACACCGCATGCTATCCACTGATGAAATCAAAGAAAATCTAACACTATTTTATGTCGAATACAAACATTCATAACTTTTCCATCTCTTTTTCTACCTTCTTTCGCCGCTCTCGATCTCTTGGCCTCATGGTCTTCGGAAGGTTCCGATTCTGCAATTCGATATTTCGATTTCGAAATGACCGGCTTCGTCGTGCAATTACGAGTGGAAATTCTTTGGCAAAATTAAATGCCTTTTTAGATGCAGTCTAGGCTATGGCAGTACATAGATGTTATTGCAGCCCCGGTGGCTCGCTTCAAGCCTTCCTTATCATGGCCTAGGAAACCCGCAAGGTTTTGTTGTGCTCTGTAGGGTTGTGGTGGTGTCATCTCATCGTCTGGCGAAGTAATCTCAACCCATTTCTGCACGTTCAAAAAATCTGTGGATAGTTTTTTTAAAGACAGGACACCTTGTCATAGTCAGAGTGAGCTGTGTCGAAGACAGTCTTCACCCTCCCTTGGCTGTCGCCGTGGGAGCGGGGCCTCTCTGTACCTTGCCGTGCTCTGTTGGTGCTGTATTCTGGGCACTTTCCGAAATTAAGGGCGAGTATGTCGCTTTCTTCGTTCTACTGGGATCGATTCTGACCTGGATCCTCATCTAATAGATCTACTAGGCCAATCCTCGCGGTCGACTGTCGCAAAGCTTGCTGCAAGAAAGTTTGCAGTAATAGAGAGTGTTGTCTTCCTAGTGTTGTCTCTCACACCATTGTCTCAATCGAAGCAATGGATGATCTAGGTCCTGCAACATCAACGCGTTGCAATCTCGATCCGAAACGCAGGACCGCTTTCTCATCCCGAAACATTCCGCAGAGTTTTGCAACCTGGTCGCTAACCGAAGCGCTTTCCCTATTCGCCAAACTGTTAGTTCTCTTAGTGATCCCTATATGTTGACCGACAAATAATCCAGGATTTCGAGGTTCTTCTGGGTTTCTGATTGTCGAGACATCAATTCAGATCGTGGTTGTTGAAACTCCTCCCAGGCTCTGCATGAATCCTTAGAAGCCCTTCGATTCCCTTATTTCTCGAGAGCAAGCTCTACTTCAGGGGCCCATTTCACCACTCTGTTATCCGTAGTAAGTTAAAAAAAGGTATGGCTCGGAAATACAAGCAATTGAATCAAACAGCGAAATTATCGCATGAATTACGTCTTTCCCAAACCATCGTATAACTGAGGTAGCAGGTCGAAAATTGTGGAACGGACGTCAGATTCGTCTTCAGCGCCTTGAATTACATCCCTAGTCAAGATTTCAGCCAAATCCGAGATACTGATCAGAGATCTGTCGGGACTTCAACGTCAGGAGAGGTCGAAAAATAGTTTTTCTGGGTTGGGCTGTTGCAAAGTTTATTTTGAAGGGGACTATAAAAAAAAGCTGTCGGCCGAGTCTCAGGTCGATCCGACCATTTTGAGCAGAATACGACCCGTGTGACGGCTGTAGATGTGGCGGTGTCATTTGAGCCTTAAAGGCAGTGGTCACGATGAAAAACGTTTTCGAGAAAACTACAAAAATCAGCTTAGATATAAAACAGCTCAAAAACTATGAAAGTAGCGCGGTGAAAAACGGGCTAGAATTAGAGTTATTAAGACCCTAAATTTCCAGTTCGTGCACACGTGCACAGAAAGATCACAGTCTCATGCCAAGCAGACAAAAATCATCGACACTCAGAGGAAGAAATAAATGCAAATTTACCTAATAAAACAGTTGAACAATGAAAGCAAGCACTTCAACCAATGTTTTTGACTAGATGTGAACATAAATCCGAAAGTTCATTGTTTGAAATTCAAGTTCAAGCCCGCTGATGTTCTTGACATTGGAGATCATCGATGCCGATGATGTGGGGTGGACTCGTCCACCATCAAAAGGCAAGAAAGTTCAGGCTTCAAATTTGGCCCAGAACAGCGTTTTTTTCGCGATTTTTTCTTATAAATCCTACTACTCTATACCCAGAAAAGGGTTTAGAGAGGAAAAGAAGACGAGCATATTTGAGCGCGACCACTGCCTTTAAAAACAGGTCTCATCACACCGTGTGATTTTTGCGATAAAGGCCTCTAGACCAGTTTTCGAAGCTTTATCAGATAGACAAATGAGAAAACTACTTACTTAATCCTTCCAGAGACCACGCAGTTGACGATGAGTGTGTGATTCGGGGCGCTGAAAAGTCGGAAAACCGCTGATTGGACTTCAACGTCAGGATAGGTCGGAAAAATAATTTCTCTGAGTCAGGCTGTTGCCGTGCTTATTTTAAAGAGGACAATCAAAAAAAGCTGTCGGCCGAGTCCCAGGTCGACGCGACCATTTTGAGCCGATTACGGCCGGTGTGAGTTGACCTATAACGTCCGTTTTTGCTGAAAATCATTTGAAAGCGTTGTTCGGAAAAGACCTCTCAAATTGTTTTGCACAAGGGGTTAAAGTCAAATGCTCGATGGGAGGGGGGCCGCACCGGATCTGAAGCTGGAGGAGGGGGGGCCCACGTGTCGATCACACCGCTACGCCTTAACCTGGCGTGCTCTGAGAGTTTTGGCCAAGCAATAGCCGACAAATGGCCACGAATTGCCTGATTTCCACGTAATAGCGGAGAATCAGTCGAAAAATAGCTGGCTGCCGCAAAATAGCCGTCAAATAATGCTCACCCAGAAAGAGTCGCAAAAAGTGCTCTCCAATGAAGTATACGACGCATTCTTGTGGCAGATTCGGATGTCAACACCACCGTCGGTTCAGCCACATTTGTTTTCTCGGCTATTTCGCGAACAACAAGGTCGCAGCCGCCTAATCGCCAAGAAATAATAGAGAAATAGCTCACCAGGAACAGCTGTTAAGCCGGGTGGGCTATTTCTCTGCCAAGACTCTCAGGCTGAGTGCCTTCGATGATGTTCTATCCGTCATTGACGAGTCATTGCTACTATCAACGTCTCATTGGCTTAGTTCATAGTCCTCGCCGCAGGCGCTGCAGGCGCGGGAAGCTCGGTAGGCATAGTGCTTACTTTCTGCGACAGCGACACTTTCGGTCGATATCTATGACAAACACTATGTCGCGTCGCCCGTCGCGCAAAGTATGCACTAGATCTCACTCACTCACTCACTCACTCATCCCGTTAGCTGGCGGCTGGCGGAGCAGGATGACCTCTCAACCAGTACACTGCTGTAGGTGCCATAGGAGCTCTTGTGGCCTGAACGATACGCTTCCATTCAGTACGGTTCGCAGCAATTAATCTAGCATTAAGGACACTGCACCGTTGGGACTTCAGATCCGCCTCGACTTGCTTCAACCACGTCTTTTTCGGGGCTGCTCTCTCAACCTTCCACAGTGCAGGGCGCTCTCTCCATAACAATCTGCGCGGAAGTCGGTTTCTTTCCATTCTGCATACGTGTCCGAACCATAGCAGCCTTCTCGTTCGAATTTGTTCTTCGATCGTGGGCTGATGGTCGCAAGTATCTCGGATATCTTCGTTCCGCATTCGATCTCTTAAAGTTATCCCGAGGATTTGCCGCAAACACCGCGTTTGGAAGACCTCCAGCCTGCTGTAATCCGACTTCAGCAACGTCCACGACTCTGACCCGTACAGTAGGATTGGCACTATGAGCGCGCGAAACATCCGGATCTTTGTCTTGATTGACACATTACGCTTCTTCCATAAACACCAGCCCAGCGAAGCGAAAGCAGCCGACGCCTGCCCGATCCTGCACAGTATCTCCGATGTAGCCACTACCTTTCGCTCTTGCACCACCGATCCGAGGTACTTGAACTCCTTGACTTGCTGAAGCTCAGCTCCCTCGAAGAACACAGAAGCACGTGAACCGTCCGACGTCATGACTTTAGTCTTCTCCTTATTAATCCGCAGCCCATACGATTCCGCGATTTGTGCCATATCATTCAACAAAAGCGTGGCTTCCATGTCAGTATCGGTGAACACTGCACTGTCGTCCGCAAACATCAAATCCGTGACAAAATCGTTATCGCCAAATTGGACTCCTCTTCTATTTTCAAAGGTCTTTCTCATAATAGCATCGACCACGGTATTAAAGAGGAGCGGTGAAATCACATCTCCCTGCCGGACGCCTGCATCGACTCTGAATTCTTCGGATAGCTTGTTTCCGACGCGGACACAGCTAGTCGAGCCTCTATAAATTTCCTGCAGAAGCTTCACCATTTTTCCTGGCATGTGTTCGCATTCCATCGATTTCCATAAGGCGGGCCAGTGCACGCAATCGAATGCCGACTTGAAGTCTATGAAGGTGATAACGACGCGCTTTCCACAGCGAATTCTTTTCCTCCATAACTTGACGAAGTGTGAAAATTTGATCGCTGCATCCTCGACCCGGACGAAAACTCTGCTTGTTCTTCGCGACAGGTACTCTCCCGATGGCGTTGAAGTCTGGACTGGATAGTTCTCGTGAAGACTTTACCAACAATCGACAACAGGCTGATCCCGCGATAGTTTTTACAGTCTCTGGCATCGCCCTTCTTATGGATAGGCACGACAATAGCCTTTTTCCAGGTAGACGGCACGCTCTCTGTCCGCCATATGCGCGTGATTAACTGATGCAACTGACGCAGTAGAACATCTCCTCCTGCCTTGATGACCTCAGCAGTGACATTGTCAACACCGGACGCCTTTCCATTCTTTAGCGACTTGATTGCCGCCTTCACTTCTTCCGCAGTGGGTTCCGAGTCAAGCGCTGTCTCCTCTGGTACCTCGACTAGTATCGGTTGGGCCAGTGGACCTTGTGGCGCATCGTGAGTATAGAGTTCACTGAAGAACTGCCTCCATCGCAACAGACGCTCATCTGCTGATCGCACAAAAGACCCATCCGTATTCCTGATGGAATCGCTCATGGGTTTGGTCTTCTTTCTGAGACGGTTGAGTGTGTTGTACAATGTGCGATAGTCGTTCCTTCCAACTGCCTCCTCCACTTCGTCTGCTACCTTATTCCAGTACGACTCCCGCTCTTCCTTGTACTTTCGACGAAGCTCCTGACACAATTGCCGATACCGTCCGAAGTCCGTTAATTTCACTCGCTTCCGTTCGTCCACGAGACGGAGAGAATCGTCCGATATCCAAGGCTGCGTTCGCCGGCGAATAACAGGGCAGAGAGGCTCTGCGCATTCAAGAGCGACTTCAACTGTCTGCTTCTCGTGCTCGTCCACAGACAAGGCGTCTTCCAGAACCGCGAACCGATTCGACAGCGCGAGTTGAAATGTTTCTTTTGTTCCTGGCGCCATCAAGTGTGACCAGTCAAGTTTCTTTCTAGGGGGCTCCTCACGCCTAGGTCGTCGTAAGCGAAGCTGCATTACAGCACGCAAGAGATAATGGTCGGATCCACAATCAGGCCCTCTCATGGCTCGAACATCTTTCAGCGATGATCTAAAACGTAGATCTAAGGAAGTTCTAGATCTAAGCACTAGATCTAAGGAAGTTCTCATCGCGCGACCCGCGCGAGACGAGCGGGAAACAACTATCAAGTCTCTAGCGACACAGCCAGGGCAGTGCGGGTCTAAGTTGGGCTTCAAAGGTGACATGCAAAAAAATTCCTGACTTACATTTGCGTGCACGGCAGCCTGGAGTAGTTCCAGAATTATTTATGTTCGAGTGAGCTTAGACTGAGAAGCCAGTATTAATTCCATAGGTGAAACCCCCATGACGGTCCGTGTCGTGGGAACTCTCAAAGTCCACCGCGCTTTCCGCGCATCACGCGCGGGCCGCACTTGCGTTAAGGACTATGAAAGATGCCATAAGTCATTTGTGGAGCTACGTAGATATTATACAACAGTTATGATGAAGATGTTCAAAATTACACTCTCTCTTCACTTGTAAAAAGTTGAAATGCAAAGTTTTTTTCTTCTGAAAGTTTTCTGTTTTCTGATTTCTGATTTCTGGCCTTTTTTGCCTTTTTGTTCTCCGATTTCTGTTTTCTGAAATTTTCCAGAAAATTCTGCACACCCCTGGTCGCACAGCGATCGGACTCTGAAAGAGGTTCAAGCCTGGATCATACCTCCAACGAAGAGCTCATCGCAAGCGCAGAAAACCGTGTATAATTTTTTCGTGTTTTTTGTGTAGCTTGGCCTTTTAAAAGACAGCGTTCACGATAATCATCCTCGCCTCTTAAAGGCAGCGTTCACGATAATCATCCTCAGTGACCTTCCACATTGAAATGGTAGGCGAGAAGCTTTCAGGTCTCTCGGTGTCGAAAGAACGGTAGAAAACGAGCCAGGAGTGGCAAAATTGCTGCTTCAAATAAGCGTTTTGGTGTTTCAGAACCGCCCCGTGCTCCAGGTCCGCCCCCTTTATGTGAATAAATGAACACTCAGATGAGCGATGGTTTCCGATCAAAAGCCTTATTCTTCCCTTCATTCTCAACTTCTCTGTTTACTCAGGTTGGCTCGCACACATCGGCTGCAAAAAACGGAAGTTACAAGCCTCGGACAACTTGTCCACAATGCTTCCCTAGCTAAATTTTTGAGGTTCCATAACTCCGTTTCCAGGTTTTCATGGGGTCTTGTACGATTCCAGAGGCATCATTGGAATCAGCATGGGACCGTTCTCAAGATAGGAAGAAAATCAGAAGAACGATTTTCATCGTGAACACTGCCTCTAAAGGCAGTGTTCACGATGAGAAAAGTCTTTGAAATTCATGTAGGAATGGGTAGTGGAGGGACACTCTGTAACGTTAACGTCGAAATAACGCATGAAAACGAGCCAGGAAGAGCCCCAAAAGAGCCCGAAGTTGCCACTTTGAGCGCAAGGCAAACCCCAAAAGCGCATTGCCCGCCCACCGACGTGAACGAATGAAAGCTTGAAATCGTGAGATGAGCGATGGTTTCCGATCAATAGCCCAATTCTTCCCTTCATTCTCGACTTCTCTCTTTAATAAGGTCAGCTCGCATACATCGGCGGCAAATGACGGAAGTTACAAGCCTCCGAAAACTCCTCCACCATGCTTCTATAGCTCAGTTTTTGAGAGACCATAACTCCGTTCCCAGAAAGTCGTATACGATGTTAGAGACATCGTTGGAATCAGCTTGGGACCGTTTTCAAGATAGGCCGAAAACAGAAAAACGATTTCTATCGTGGACACTGCCTTCAAAGAAAGGAAAATGTCTAAAGAGCCATGAAAAACCTTTATTTGTGAAGAAAAGTCAGTCTGAACACACTATAAAATTTAATGTAAATTTAGCACCAAAATCGCTTTCGAAGTTTTTCTGCATGTAAAGTTTGTGCCGTAATTGTTTTTCAAGTTGTTTGACGGTCGCAACAACATTCTATGAAAATGTGCTACATAGATGACTGGTTAGAACTGGTGGCGGCTTTCCTTCTTTAACCCCTTCCAGCCTCACAACCCTACGTTTTTGACGTCCCGAATTTCACCGGTGAGATCTAAGTGAGCCCGAAAAATGTAAATTGGTTTCCAGCGAGAACGATGCCTTTAAAGGCAGTGTTCACGATAAAAGTCGTTTTTCTGTTTTTTTTTTTGCCTATCTTGGAAACGGTCTCATGCTGATTTCAATGATGTCCCTGGAATCGTACAAGACCCCCTGGAAACTGAGTTATGGCCTCTCAAAATTCAGCAAGGGAAGCATTGTGGACGAGTTGTCCGAGGCTTGTAACTTCCGTCTTTTGCAGCCGATGCGTGCGAGCTGACCTGAGTGAAGAGAGACGTTGAGAATGAAGGGAAGAACGGAGCTTCTGATCGGAAACCATCACTCATTTAACCACGAATTAAGGGGAACTGTTATAGGACGTGGGCAGAGTGGCTCAATGGGTTGACTGGTCCACGAGATTTTCACCCACTGACCGGCCGTTTCTCGTCGAACTTCCGTTCTTAATCTTCTTAGAGGGACCCAAAGCTTACGTTTTAGCCAAAAAAAACCTGCAACTTTTTCTTCGTGAACACTGCCTTTAACGTAGGAATAAATGTTCTCAATGACATATTAGACAATGCTGAGAACGCAAAAAAATGCAGGCAACGTGTCCAGCATTTTTTGTCAAAAAAATTCCCATTCTTGAAAACAAGGAGGTGTAGGGAATAGGCAGCCGCATTTACAGTATTTTCTCCGAAAATCAAAAAGAAACTTTTTTGTGCTACTTTCTTCTCAAATATAAATACGGTTGATAGTCAGCTGGAAATGAGAGTGGGGAAGATTCAGAACTCGAAGTGCTATATTCGTTATGAACGGTCGAGAGAAGTTAAAAGAGACGTTCACTGTGATTTTCGTAGGAGTTAATGTTCTTGATTTTCGAATAAAAATAAATGCATGGAATAGACAATCATATGATGATTTATTTTTTGAAACGCTAAAGGAAAACTAGTAGAAGGAAAGGCATTCTGTGTTTTTGTCGAATTTGATTTCTCTTAGCAATAAATGTTGCTATACAACTCCATTCATTACGCTAAAAACAGCCGAAGAAACGAAAACATTTTTCAATACAGAATCACATCGAGGGTATATTCGCTAGAAGTGAGAAGTGAACAAAAACCTACTTTTCTGAAAAGAATGTGTAGAATTCCAAAAATTTACAGAACAAGCAAAAATTATTTCAAAAAATCACACTAATAGTCAGAGATGTTCATTTCAGAAAGGAAATGCTAAAACGATTTAATTTTGATTTCTTTCTTAATTTATTTGTACGCCGTCATCGGCGTGAGAGTGGGTCCATTGCATCAGCTGTTCGCAATCGATGTCGAATGGAAATCGACTGCAGTACGTTTCCGCCCTACGACGCGCCAACAATCGCCCGCTGGCAGCGGCCCTTGGAGCATTCTTCCTTGTAACAAAGGATCGACCGAAAGGTAAACCCCCTGACGGCTCGAAGCAGTTTCCAAGCGGCAAACACTCCTTACGCATGCAATTTCAGAACACCAAACGAATGACTTTGTCAGCACCGACTTGTCTAATTAGGCGCAAAAACTGGGATACGGTTTCCGGCGCGCGAGATGCATTTAATGATTTATGCAAGTTCTTACCGCCCCCTTTTAGCTGCGCCTCGGCTGTGAAGTGACTGTGGTTATATTGGTCATCGTACAAATTTTCCTCGATGTCCGGGATATTCGACGAATTGGCCGAGCGAAATGGTTCGCAGTCATGGTACGCAAAAATGTTTCGTGGAAACTAGAACGAGAGTCAGTCAAGATTCCCTGGAGGTTGAAGGGCATATGACTTTCTCCACATTTTTCTTTTCAGTGTAATTCCTTTTTCATAAATTTTAATGCGCATTCAGAAAGCATTTCCTGCCAAACTTCTCTACAAAGTGACCTTTGTGTTGGTGCTTTGCGAAGTTCCGATACGATTTGCTTGTAATATTCATGCGACATTCCTCGTTGCGGACAACGTCATTGCTGCTATCGCAGTCCTCTTAACCACCCTTCACTACCTCTTCTACTGCAGGTCAAGACTAGTTTGTACATCAACTAAAAACGAGTAAATGTGGGACAGAATGTCAATGCACTTGAACTGTGAGCGAACCGTTCAGTGCGCTATAGACGTGTTAATTATCTCAATCAACCGTACAGAACCTCAAAAATCACATTTGCCTAAAAAAATCACACAAAGGAAAGTGTTTGTGCATGACCAAATGCCCTCCTCTGCTGACGAACGCTTTTTTACGGTTTCAAACCTCTGAGTCTTAGGAGGGAAAAATTACTCTTCTCCATCAGATCCTATCCAATACCAACTTTGGTCTTACAATTAGACCTGGGTTCCTCGTAAAATCTAGGAACTCGAGCACTCAAGGCTCTCTACGCGTAAAACTGACTTCCGAAGGGCATTCAAATGTTCCTGCTCAGCGGTTGGGTAGTTCGCTTTTCTTACTCGGACTTGGCACTGAATCTTTTACTTTTCATTTGTACCGCAATTTTTGTTCCATTTTGATCACCCGGTTTCTATTTGTTGTAGCGTACCACATTTCTATGGAGGATGTTCATGTAATCCGCAATGATCTCATCACTTTTCTCTAAAATGAAATTCCCGTTGAACGTTGCTTGTTTTATCTCACATAAGTGCATATTTATGCATAAATAACTAAACGAATAATTAGAGGAGAAAATAAATAGAACAGTGCGGTGAAAAATTATGGATCCACCCCTATTTTCGCATCCACAGTATCAGACCTCAATTTCACTATGCAAACATGATCAACAGATTCCTTATTGCCGAAAACCCTTGGAAACGAGGCTGAGGAAAGTTTATATCATCCCATAAAAGGCTTAAAACAGCATGGTGCAATATTATGGACCCTAAGTTTTCAATACAAGCACCAATTCTCTAGCTTTGAGTTGGGTATAATTTTGTTATTTGGGGAAATTAAAATCAAGCGGTCATTGTTCGAAGTGATTTCTAAATGTACGTACAAATCTCAGCAGACCTACGCAAACGCCTTAGGCAGCGCTCATACCTCACGAGAGCTCGTGTTTCCTCTGTTGTGCGCCTCTCAACGCTCCTCAACACTGGAGTAGCCCGTGTCGGCAAACTAACACGGGCATTCGCTAGTCTCTCTCTGTACACAGGGTACCTACCTATCAGCCATGGAGAGCGTTGAGGAGCGCGGAACAACGAGAGGGCGCGTTACCGCCACGTATGGACGGAGCCTTAAAGGCAGCAGACACGCTCGAAAAAGTTGTTGAGATAACTACATTAGTGGGGTCGTGCAGGCCCTAGAAGAGCCCTCACGAAGTTGCAAGCGTTAAAAACGAGTCCAAATGACCGTATTTGAGCCGTAGTCAGTCACGAAATCATCCTTGCTCCGCCCATCGATACGGGCTCCGCCCCTCCATACAGGTATTCAATGCTCGATTGCGGCCACTTTAGATTACTTTTTAGGCTTCTAACGGCGTAAGCGTTCCAGAAAGGGCCGTACGAGTACATTAGCGTCGTTTTCCCAACAAATTTGTTGCTAGCTCTGCTATTTCAGCCAGTGCCGTACAACTCGTCCATTTCTGTTCCAATATAGAACGTACCGTTATATCTTAATTTCCATCGATTTGTTTTCGTATTTTTCGTTATTTCTGAATACTAACAGCTTCAGACCTTCAGTTCGATCCATAAAATTGATATCATTTTTGAGCGTGTCTGCTGCCTTTAAAGGCTCAGTCCAACCTCAGAGGTAATTTTTGATATTATGGTCCGGTCGCCGCCTATAGCAACCCTGCCAAGTGCGAAATCTCAATTCGCTCAAATAAGCGAGAAAAAGCCAGGAGAAAGTCGGCCACGCCCCCTTGAAAGAAAAAATGGGTAACGCCCACTGCCAGGTTTCCGACCTCAATAGGGAAGAGACGCGCGGAGGATTTCATTCAAAACCTATTTTCTTCAATTTGTTTTTAGTCTGGCTTTATATTGTGACCTGTTCCAGAACGATGGCTGCGTATAACGAGAAAAAACAGGCTCGAGACAACTCGTCCGCGAATTTCCAGCCGTTTAAAATCGAGATTTTTGAGAGGCCATAACTCCGTTCTTAGTGAGTTCTGGGCGTTTCTAGGGAAACCATTGTGATCAGCGTTAAGTTTTCTCCAAGATAGGCAGAAAAACGAAAAATCGATTCCGAGGTTGGACTGTGTCTTCAAAGGCAGTGTTTACGATGAAAAAAGTGTTTGAAATTGCACTAGGAATGGGTAGTGGAGGGACACTCTGTAACTTTAACGTCGAAAGAATGCATGAAAACGAGCCAGGACGAGCTCCAAAAGAGCCCGAAGTTGCCACTTTGAGCGAAAGGCAAACCCCAAAAGCGCATTGCCCGCCCACCGACGTGAACGAATGAAAGCTTGGGATCGTGAGATGATCGATGGCTTCCGATTATTGGCCCCGTTCTTCCCTTCATTCTCCACTTCTCTCTTTACTCAGGTCAGCTCGCATAGATCGGCGGCAAAAGACGGAAGTTAAAAGACTCGGACAACTCGTCCACGATACTTCCCTAGCTCAACTTTCTCCGTTACCAGAAGGTCTTGTAGGATTCCAGAAACATCATTGGAATCAGAATGGGACCGTTCACAAGATGAAAAACAGAAAAACGATTTTTATCGTGGACACTGCCTATAAAGGCAGTGCTCACGATGATTTTCGTTCCCGAGTTTTCCACTCAAAACAATGCGTTGGCCATCAAGTGTTACTGAAATTACGAAGAAACGGCGAGAAACGCACTAGTTCGTATTATTTCAGTGATATTATTCTCTGGCCTGGACTAGTTGTCCGGTTGGATGAACATGTTCACGGTGGTTGTCACCAGTAAAAATGGGACCTATCCAAAATGGAAGAATATTTAGGGCAAACCAGTATTATCTAGGGCCCGAAGGAAAGAACGGAACAACGCAAAATGGAGAATTGCAAAAGACGGGTCCACAAAAGATTTCATTGTCGCAACAAAGAGTTCCACTGAAAGTAAAGAAGCGTGAGGAGAGTAAAGGATTTCGTGCCCTTCTGGTGCGTTTTTCTCGGCTCCTTCGTCATTTCAGTTCTACTCGGGGTCCAACCAATCGATTTAGCGATTAATCTCAAAATCGAAGATTATCGTGAACACTGCCTTTAAAGGCACAGAACACCCAGAAAATTATTTTTCAGATTTTAAGCTTCCCTTGAAGCAGTGATCACAACGATGTCTCTGAAAACGTCCAAGATCCCCTACGAACAAAGTTATGGCTCGGTAAAGGCAGCATACACGCTCGTAAACGTGATTGAGATAACTACGGAAATAGAATGGTATGGCCCAGATTACAACGTCTACGCTTTTTGAAACGTAAAAAACGACCCACAATGCCGTTACAGGAGTAGCAAGATTGGCCCCGCCCGTATTTTCACGCCCCCTGTATTTGCGCATTTCCTGCAACCCTGGGTTGCTGGGTCATCTTCACCGTCGGGACTGTTGATGGATTACCTAACAAGTGAACCACACACGTCACTGACGGCGAGGTTAACCCAGCAACCCTGCGTAGGAGGAAAAGCTCAAATACAGGGGCGTGAAAATACGGGCGGGGCCAGACTTGCTACTCCTGTAACGGCATTGTGGGTCGTTTTGACGCTTCAAAATGCGTAGGCATCATGTTTTACACCATACGATTCGATTGACATTGTTTTTCCAACCACGGTTACGAGCGTGTATGCTGCCTTTAAAGGCAGTGGTCGCGGTGAGAAACGTTATCGAAAAAACAACAAAAATCAGCTTAGATATAAAACAGCTCAAAAACTATGAAGGTAGCGCGGTGAAAAACGGGCTAGAATTAGAGTTATTAAGACCCTAAATTGCCAGTTCGTGCACACGTGCACAGAAAGATCACAGTCTCATGCCAAGCAGTCGAAAATCATCGACACTCAGAGGAAGAAATAAATGCAAATTTACCTGATAAAACAGTTGAATAATGAAAGCAAGCACTTCAACCAATGTTTTTGACTATATGTGTTCATAAATCCGAAAGTTCATTGATTGAAATTCATGTTCAAGCCAGCTGATGTTCTTGATATTAGAGATCATCGATGCCGATGATGTGGGGTGGACTCGTCCACCATCAAAAGACAAGAAAGTTCAGGCTTCGAATTCGGCCCAGAACAGCGTTTTTTTCGCGATTTTTTCTTGTAGGTTCTACTACTGTACACCCAGAAAAGGGTTTAGAGGGGAAAAGAAGACGAGCATATTTGAGCGCGACCACTGCCTTTAAAGATGACAATATTCTTAGCGTGAAACATTAGTGGACGAGGCCTGTATTTCCGTCTCAGGCCTGTATTTCTCTTCATTCGCAATCGTTACGCGAGGGCGAGTCAGGATAAGGAGACAATCCGGCAATGGGGTGAAGAACGGAGACTCATCGGAATTCATACATCCATTTAGCCGCTATCGAGCCCGAAAATCTCGTAGGGGGTCGGGCCTGTGGTCTTCGCTTATATCTCGCTTATTTGGGAGAATTGAGGCCCCGTACTTAGCACTTGTTACATAGGAGGGGTCTACTACACAATCGAATAAAAATCACCAAATTCATGTCTGAGGGTGTACTGTGCATTTAACAACGTTTGATCGAGTCATCAATCGCTCGAAGCGGCGCAACGGCTGATCATTTCCCACGGTTTGTATATTCCGTGGTGGGATTATGGGAAACGAGGGCCATAGTTTTGCAACAGGTGTAATGCCTCGTACTTTAGGGTTTGAGCAGTAAGCTTGAACCATGCCGCTTTCTTCTTGGAGCTGGCGTAAACGCGCGAGAGTTAGCGGACGTGAGCGCGATCTTGCGTAATCGCGCGCTCTCGTGAGGAGTGGATTCTGTTACATCAAGATCCGGGGGCATTTATTTATGGCCGAGCGGTTGAATTAGCGAATATTAACGACAAGACGGACGGGGTAGCGAAGTCGATAGACTCTCACAGACTGTACTAGAACGCTCACCTCGTTGGAATCTTCAACAACCAGCCAAAGTGACCATATTCGTATATCGAGGGGGCGGGGTTGAAAGCTCATGGGAGCGACTGACAAAATTTTTCGATTTGCATTGCTCAAATTTAGTAGTTTTGACTCGTTTTTGACGCTTCCAACGGTTTCAGCGCTCTACTACGATGCGACTCGAGTAGCGTAGTTATTTCAACAACTTATCCGAGCTTGTCAGCTGCCTTAAATGCTACAATAAAGATGATTTGGATGGCTGGCCTTCCTGGATGCAAAAATAAGGGTGGATGTATAGCTTGCTCCGCACTGTATCAAACTTAAAGGCAGTGTTCACCATGGAAATCGTTTTTCTGTTTTTTTGCCTATCTTGAAAACGGCCCCATGTTGATTCCAATGATGTCTCTGAAATCGAACAAGACCTTCTGGGAACGAAGTTACGGTCCCTCAAAGATTGGGCTAAGGAAACATGGTGGACGAGTTGTCCGAGGCTTGTAACTTCCTTTTTTTGCAGCCGATCTATGCGAGCTGAACTGAGTAAAGAGAGAAGCTGAGAATGAAGGGAAGAAAACGGCTAATGATTGGAAATCATCGCTCATGTCACGGTCTCGAGTGTTCATTTGTGCACTTCGGTGGACGTGTGTTGCGCTTTTGGGGTTTGCTTCGCGCTCGAAGTGGCAACATCGGGCTCTTTTGGAACGTTTCCTGGCTCGTTTTCCTGCGTTCTTTCGACGTCAACGTTACAGTGTGCCCTTCCACTACCCATTCCTATTGGAATCTGAAACACATTTTTTATCGTGAACACTGCCTTTAAAAGAAAACCTCAAAAAACTTCGTCTGAGATTAGCTCATTTAGGGCCATTCCCTTCATTGGACCCTTTGTGCTCATGATATATACAATCATATCCACCGACATCACTCGTTTCATCCTGATTTACTCTATTTTCCTCGTTGGATTTTCTCAATGTAAGTTTTTTTCCGGATTTTCTGCATTATGTGTGCTCTTCTTACAGAACTTTTCCCATTGACTATTTTTAATCAGTTCTTTTGGCAGTTATGTACTCGTGCGGTTTTTAGACAAATTACTTTCGTGGAATCAGGGTCACATACTGTCGCTATCGGATTGAAGATATGATCCGCAGCTACATGAGACGCGAAATCGTCTGAGACCACTGATAATCGGGAGTGGACCGATCCCGCCACGATTATCTTCTAGCTGCGTGCTGCAACAGCAGTTGTCCGCGAATGCGGACCGGAATTCCGCTCCGATAAAGACAGTTGTTGAAAAGTTCAAACCTCCATATTTTCCTCTAACGTATAGGTCAGATTCCTTAGCCCCTCGCCTGCATTTGCATCCGTGGATGGCTGGGAGGTACTTATGAAACAGATATTACAGAAGGGCTGTCTGCTTCGCATTTGAAAAAGGTCATTAATATCGTCTTGTCACACAGAATAAAAAATGCTTTCAGGCTGGACAGAAGCCCAGGTTGGAGAACAGTCAGACACAAGAAAAAGTTACACGGATATGCACACCTATGACTCCGATAAAATTTGCTGCGAACAGGCCGTGCACTTAAATACCACAAACCTCGAACCTACCACGAAAATCGGAGCTCCGCCGTGTTCCGTTCCGAGTTTTGCGACGTCTAGACTTTTCCGCGGTTCTGCTAAGCGTGTTGGTACACCTCTAGCGTTGAATACGATGCACGGTACTAGCACGTTATATGTAGTAGCCTAGCAATAGCACTTTCTCTGCCTTTTAGACGAAGAAAGGGGAAAGGGGAATCAGGAATGCAAAGAGAATTTTGAGGAAAGTCGGTAATATCCTTGTGGTGAACTGTATGCTGCCATGAAACGTTCAGTAGAGGACTCGCGGCTACGACAACAGGTTGCGCGGCAGGTTAGGGGCCGATCAGAGTTCCGCCTCCGACTACACGATCGAAACTTCTGCAAGTCATGCTGCCGCACCCTTCAGCGGCGGGACTATGATCGGCCTCTTTGCGGAGCCGTGAACATGTCTTGAACCTGCCGGGTCGTAGGCAGATAGCGATTTCTATCAGAGTCCACACCTACACTTTTTTGGAATCGACTCTGGTCGTCGAGACCGCTGAGAAACCATAAACACGTGTTTCCTTCTCTCTCCTGACACGGATGAGAAGTGGTGCCGCTCTCTTCGAACCATGTGTACAACGCGTGAACGCGTGATAAATTCCAGTAAATGAACATGTTTTAGACGGTAGTTCTTTCACACGCGGTGAAAACCACGACGTAGCGTTTGCCACAATGGCTGCCGCAGATGGTTGCTCACCATTCACTCAAGTGTACTGGATGCAGTGGGGAGCTGGTAGTCATTGAAAAAAGCATTAGATCGCCACCGGCTGCCTTGGCCTGCTGATCGAATTCACAGAGTGGGAGGTGCCAAGGAGCTGTCGTCTTGCTGAATGCGCCGCCCACGGCGCTACAGCGACGACGTGAACGCAGCGCCTTTCCATCGTGAGCCTCGCAAGTACCAGCCAAACTGCTCCGTGGCGCCTCCCACTCTTTGTATTCCATCAACAAGCTAGCTTTGTTTACATCGACGACGATAACATGGGGCGCTTGTGAACATAAAGTGGCTGGCGGGTAACGAGCTAGTCATAATCGGGCATAGGCTCCGCCCATAGCTAAGGGCGGAACCTATGCTCGATTATGACGAGCTCGTTACCCGCCAGCCATTACCAAATGTTAACAGTGCGACAAGCGTCATGTCGGTGAAATGTTGACGCACAGTGCTCAAATTCTGGGCCACAACGCGCAATCGTTTATACATGCACCGTGCTTGGGGACGGCGCGGGTTAACGATGGTATCGATAATACTAAAGACAACCGCTGCTACTACGATACCACCAACATCGGCGGCAGGCCGGCTGCCATTGTAGCCAGGGAGTGAAATCAATAACAAAGGTTAACAGTGCAGACCCTCAGCGTTACTTCACACTCGGAGCTATCGATGAACGCTGCAAAAAACAGCCGAAAGCCGGGATGAACCGCCCTCTCCCGTCCAGCGCAGCCCCTAGTGTACCATCTGCACGCTAATCGATTATGCAGGCGTACTCCACAGTACTGCGGCCGGCTCAGACCGGCCACAACGGCGGTATTTTTCAACTCAGGAAGTAATTGCATACGCATCGACCGGGACCGCCACAAAGGACGGACTAGGATGGCTCAGACCGGCCACACCGGCGGGATTTTTCGACCTGAGTGAGTAATACATTACACGCCTATCGACTGGAACGGTCAAGGACGGCACACGCGTGCCCAATCTGGCCACAATAGGTGGAGTTTTACATCTAGTCCCCACGATGAGCTTGTCGGCCGGGCTGGCTGCAGCCGATCGGCCGATTATAACTGGGGCCATACAATTTTGTCGGCCGGCAGTGCGGTGATCAGATGGTCCTCACTCATTTAGGTAAGGGAGTTGCGAGCGCTGGTATTCTGGGCGTGCACTGCTTGCCACGAAAGGTTAAATAGAACTCGAAGCTGACCAGCTGAGATGGTTGCACATCCTTTCATGCATTTCGACTATCCCTCGCAGTAGCCGTCTTAATCGAATTTCGTAATTCTATTTATTCAGCGTTCTACATAATTTTCACTGCTTGCGAGCGTACAGCAAAGCAAATTCGGGACAAAGGAGGAGTGAGCGACTTCGAAAACATTATCGATGTAAGTCCTGTGAATGAGTCAGATCTGTGAATGTACAGTGCATTTTTCACAGATGTTGCCTTTAAGAACCCTCTGGAGGCTCTAGTCAGGACTTTCATCATGACTATCGGCGAGTTCATGTCGATTTACAAGGAAATGGCGCAATGCGAATCGGTACTGATGAACTTCATCGGCAAGGTTGTTGCATTTTTTCGCTATCAGTCTACATCCTTGCATTCACATTACATGCATAGCGAGCCCCAGAAATCATGTGGACAGTTCTTGAAATCAATCCCGTCATGAAATTTGTCAGACGTAAGGATGTGGAATCCGAAAGACTCAGATCCGAATTCTGTTAAAGTCAAAATAGGAATATTGGATTAGTCGGAAAGATGTCCGGGCAAAAAAGTATAACCAACCAGATAGAAAACCGGTGACATTGGTTTGGAAGAGTATGTAGATCCGACATTCTCGGATAAGATCTAATACCTAATGAATAGAGACGAACAGAAATCGCTTAAAGGCAGCGTCCGCGCAGAAAACCACATTTTTTCCTTCTTGTCAATCCAATGTTAGAACCAAGCGGAGATAGTTGTAAAAGCATGAGACCTCAATGCTGCGCATTCACAATGCTGTAGCCTCGTGAAAACTGCTTCGCTGTCTGAAAAGGCGTTTTCCCGGTCGATCATCTAGCACGAGGAGCAGAAGCGCCCCGAGCTGCAGGAGCGTGTCGGAGAAATCCGCAATTCTATATTCCTTCTTTCGAGAGATCCTCGCGTTCAAACGCGTGTATTGAAAGCTTATTATTTTTAGAGATTTTTTGACAATGGAAAGCTAAAAGAAATAATCAGCCCAAGGAAATAATGGGCCTAATCTATTTCAGACGTTCAGTTTTTTATATGTTTGTGTATTATTCAAGACACTACAAAAAGACGTAATAAAAAGGTTTTTGATTGCTTCGGGATTTTGGAAAAAGTTTTTTTTCGAAATTTGAGTGTTTTTGGTGGCCTCTTTCCGATACTTATATCACAACCTGGTAGGCCTTCCCTTTGCAAAACTACAAAAAAATGAATACGGTTTTCTGCGCGTACGCTGCCTTGAGGACTGGATGGTGTTGGCCTCATCACCACTGCCCAACTCTAAGAAATTTTGTTTCAAAGCGAACTCTCCATGTAACATTTCGTCCCTAGGGAAAGGAACGAGGCTCTGCCAACAGGCAACACATCGATTTCCCTCTGCTCTCTCTCTCCCGCACTATTTTTCTTCTATTCAGATTATCTTTCTGATCTTTGAAATCTTCGTCTCAATCCTGCAATTCAACCTACTGATTGCCATGCTTACTCGCACTTACGAAACAATCTTCCAGACAAGTAAAGAGTGGAATAGACAAGTGAGTGTGCTTTTCTCCGCGAGAATAGTATTTCGTCAACTTTTTTGTCTCAGTGGGCTCAAGTCATCCTGAGTTTGGAGCTATCGCTATCACCCAAAGAAAGGCTCATGCATCTTCTCAAGTACTCACGTCCAACGGGGGTAAACAAGCGGATCAGGAGCTATGTTGTCAGCAGAAAAATTGGAGCTGTGAGTTGCACAAACGATTATAAGGATTCGCTTGCCACAGTAGTTATCAATCCATTGCAGGGAGATGGCCTGACCGAAGAGGAGGAGATCAAAATGCGAGAGGAAAAGGCTCAGAAGATTCGCGAAGAAAAGCGACAGCTTATGAAGAAAAAGATCAGGGTATGACGCATTTCTGAGATTCGGCATCGCCGTGAGAAATCCAACTTTTTAGGAGCAAGAGATAAGAGAAAACGCCATACACGCTCTAACAGGAACACCACAAGGCGAACGTGCACCTCAGCAGCAGCAAAATACCTCATTAGAATAAATGTTGGAGCAGTGATTTGTTGAAAACTCTGGCTTCTTTCCTGTGGTGGCGTCCACGTTATTCAGTGGGCTTTTGAGGTTCACCTCCAGCCGTCTTCAGTGCTGAGCATCTCCAGGTGCAGAAATCTCGACTAAAAACTAGCAGATTTCGGACCTCTGATGTCATAAATTTTGTGTCCTTCTTGATGAGCACTGGCCGGTAGTAGCCGCAGCTGCTACCATAACAAAACTTTCGTGATAACAAGGAGGAAACGCCAGGCCCTATTTATCAAAAATTTATAGTGCCTGTAGCTTTGCTGAATAAGGTTCCGAGAAAACCTAGTGAAAGTTATCCCAAGGTATGTACAATACCCGCTCTAAGTTTTGTAAAAACGGGGAGCATCTGGGAAACTTGGCAAAAAAACGTCCGATGCATGTAACATTTTTGAATGAAGACCTTTTCGAATTCTGAAAACGCTATTATATTCACAAATCAAACAGCTACCTTATTTTACCTATGGACCGAAATTCCCTAAAATCGCTTTGTTTATGAAGGAAATAGTTTTTGCAATCGTTTTTTAGAAATGTCGCGCGCGACAAAGTACGGCGAAACTTTGAGCTGTATTTGTACAAGTAATGGAAGCGCAATCTGTATGGTTTATTCATAAATTCGTTGCGGGTAAGAGAATCTCAAGATTTGTTTAGGTTGAGTTTTCGAAAACTTTTATTTAAGAGTCCGGGGCTTTCGCAACAAAACTCTGACTTTTCAGCAACTTCTCAAGCGTGTTTATCGAAGAATTTCGAAAATTCAAGCTACAAAAACCTTGAGATGCTCTCAGCTGCACCTGATTTATGAAGAAAGCATACACATTGTTCTTCTATTACTTCTACAAATACTTCTCCAGGTTTCGCCGCAGTTGGTCGCGCGTGACGTTTTTGAAAAACGATTTCAAAAACTATTTCCTTAAAAAAAAGCAATTTTAGGGAACTTCGGCTCACAAGTCACATAATAAGGTAGCAATTTGATATGTGAATATATGATATGATAGCGTTTTCAGAATTCAAAAAAGTCTTCAATCAAAAAAGTTACATGCATCGGAAGTTTTTTTTGCCTAGTTTGCCAGATTTCAAGTCAAGAATTTATTCAGTCAACAAGAAAAAACATCTAGTAGAGATTAGCTGGCGATAAAACCACTGACTGAAGGGACAGGGCAGCAAGAGAAGAACGAAAAAACCAACTACTAGATAACCGCCTATCTGAAAACCGTCCCAGAAAAAAAACGCCTTAGTCTCAGTTTAGTAAGCTCAGCTGGCTTTGATTGCAGAATTTACTCGCTTACATGGTTATAGAGATTTAACATTTCTTTTAGATTGTTGAACTATTGCAGCGCATTGAAATAGTCTGTTCATATTTCTGTTTTTTTTTTCAACTCCAACACAAACTCCTAATATTTGATTACTCTTCAAAATTTCAATTTTCGGGGAACCCGTACCCTTGCATGCCCGGCCGGTCGAAGTCATCAGTAGGTCAGCCATGGGGAACTATAATTGTTGATAACGAGCTTAAGGTATGATTAATCGCTACCCTTCTCACTCTGACGGACCCAAACTTATTAATTGGTTCCAACCTTCGGTCCTTTGCTTAAGCCGAGCCAGGTCGGTAGCTTCACAGCTATTTACTTCCACGAAATGCTCTTGTCACTTGATGAGCTACAGAGACGCAGACCTTTGGTGGAGCTACAGTCTATATTGGACCAAAATTTCGGTCCACATTTGGCAGACAACCGCTGTTGCAACAAACAGAATCATGGTGTGACCGCGAGGTCCTGACATGATCTATACTCGTTCCAGCACCACTATCTTCTAGCTCTATGTAAACTTCTAAAGCGGTCGTCAGCAACTGCGCACAGCAATTCCATTCCGATATAGATAGACAGTAAATATGGGGCTCGGCTCTAAGGACTTGGCTGGCTCATGGAGCCAATAAAGGTTGGAACCCAATATACACTTCGTTGAAGAATTTTTCGGAGACTTCGAAAACAACCTTCCCCACGCATCCACCTTTAGCGGTTAAAAAGATACAAGCAAAAAAGTGGAGCTTCGTGAATTCAAATCTACCGGAGAATCGGGAAATTATTTTTCTACCTGAAAACATTATTCGACGAAGACGCTACCACATTGACCCTTTAATATGTAGTTTCCATCTTTAAGCTAATTCGCGAAAAAAAACGGTCTCCGAGTCCCCAAGAAATTTAAAAGTCCCGGTGTGATCCTGATCTCAATTTTGAAGTGTCGAATATTATTCGAATATTCGAATAGGATTCGAGTATTCGAATAGTTGGCCGACTTTTCGAATGTATTCATTAATTCGAGAATTTTTCAAAGGCCTTATTCGAATGTATTCATTTATTCGGGGATTTTCAAAACGCACTATTCGAATGCATTCATTTATTCTGAGTTTTTTAAAGGCCTTATTCGAATGTATTCATTCAATCGGGATTTTTTCAAAGGCCCTATTCGAATGATTCGGGGATTTTCAAAATGCATTATTCGAATGTATTCATTTATTCGGAAATTTTTAAAAGGCCTTACTCGAATGTGTTCATTTATTCGGCATTTTTTTAAAAGGCCGCATTCGGATTATTTATTCATTCGTAAACTGGGGTAGAATGTCCATGTATAGTCTCCACCCCCAACAAACTCACGCTTATGTGGAGGAACGCTTATAACTCCGTTCAGAGCAACACTACAAATTTCTGAAAATTTAGCTTCCTGGCAAAAGTAACGATTTGGTAATGGTGAAAAAGTTTCCAAAAATACCTTGAAATATCTTAAAAACGATTTGGCGTAAAATAATGCCTGGAGTAATAAAAAGCTAGGAAATGAAGTGAAATAACCAAAATGCGGATTTATAGTGGTCGATCATTTCACACAGCTTTTCTGTGTTAAACTTATCAAAACGAAATCAAGCACGATATGGAATAGAGTTCTCACCTAGTTTGACCTATGCTGATTTCCTTATTACAGCTTTCAAAATGAGCTTAAATGTTTCCGTTGCGCGCTTGATTTTGTTTTGATAAGTTTAACGGAGAAGCTTGTGAAATGATCGACCAATCCAAATCCACATTTTTGGTTATTTCACTTCATTTCCTAGGCTTTTTTATTGACTCCAGGCTATTTTACGCCAAATCGTTTTTTTAAGATATTTCAAGGTGATTTTTTGAAACTTTTTTCCACCATTACCAAATCGTTACTTTTGCCAGAAAGCTAAATTTTCAGAAATTTCACATATTTTTCCCGAAGGTTCCTTTCTGACTTCAATATTGCTCAGAAATTTCCATTTTGGAATGATGAAACATCTAACAAACGATATTGCCGTATGAGTACACATTTTTTTTAAACTTATGACCCAAAACCATACAAGAAATACCACCCAGTCCCGGCATTTTGTTGCAACATGCTTGAGAGCTTCGATATTATTAGATTCATTAATATTTGTTCTTGCCTGATGAGAAGAGTTTCCAAACAAGTGACTTCATTAATATTTGATCTTGCATGATGAGAAAATTTCCCAAAAAAGTGAACAATAAAAAGCATTGCGGCATTTTGTGCAACGGGCGAAAAAATCAATATTATTGATTGGTTTTTATCGATAATGACTGATTATGCAAAATTTCCCAACCAAGAAAACCAATCCCTTCAGTAATCTACTACTACTGGCCGCATTTGGTGCAGAAAGCGCCAAAATCGATAATATTGATTATCGATCGATGACGCGTCATGAGTACGAATTTCTGACAAAGTTCAGTACTTACATTCTCCGGACGCGACCTGTGCTGGTTGGCTGCAGATTCACCCACACACCCCGGTCTCCACAGTCGTAGCAGAAAGAAGCAGTTTTCGTGCTCCACGGCTAATTTAGTATGTAAACCCACGATTTTGAGGTACCCTTCAAAGCTGAGGTATCACGTTCAAAATGGAATAGGAGCGACCTGCATCCATTTCCAGCTCTCTCCCTGTCCAAAAATGAGCTCCCTAGCTCAATTTTTAAGTGTACCCGCAAGATCGTGAACGCCGTCTGAAAAAAGAAAGAAGGGAGATTAACAACAAAAACGCGCGGTCTTTTCACTTTTTACTTCGAAAACCAGTAAACCATTCCAAACCATTTTTGGGTTACTACACCAACTTTTTGCGCTCTTTTCAATGCAATTTAGAGCTAATTTCTTCGTTCACTCTGAATTGAGATTTCGAAAAACGGGTCGCGCGCAGGGCCAATTCAAAACCAAATCTGGTGCGCGCTTCGCGCGCACCACAATATAGAGAGCAGACTCGTTTTCTGCTTCAAAAAGTGGTTTTGTAAATGTATATCCCTTTCGGGATGGCCACCTTATCCAAGCATCCTTTCTTCAAAGGTTAAGGCCAAAACTATCCAACCGTAAATTTTTTCTCATCACAGTGTTGCCCTCCTCGGCTTCAACTGAACTGTGTTTGGTAGAGCGATGATTCCCTCGTATTCAAGAGTTGGGCGAGACTTGGCACAGGTGTGAATACTCCAGTGTCACCACTTTGGTGGAGCGGGGTAAAGTTTTGCCTCATGTGTGCCATTCACCAAAACTTTAACCAGGTTTTTTGACTCATTATAACCCAGTACAGTACAGAATTTCAACAGTATGAAGCCCACGAAGTTGATTAGGGGGCGGTCATGTAGTTGTTGAAGCTGTCACAGAGTTACTAGCGAACCCATCATGGTGGAGCGAGCGGCGCATTAGGACGTTTTGTACTCCCACGGCACAAGCGCGCGATACGCGCGTGACTCCACAGCGTTGATTAGTAGTACGTTGTTCCACCAAGCAATTAAATCTTAATCATGGTCAGAATACGTACACTAGGGAGCGGCAAGTCTGCTCCGACTCAATCTATGCACTCTTTGCACATGTTGAGCTTCCGATCAAGTAATCGAGTCTTATTGTCCCAGGTAGAAGAAGGTTAAAGGGGCATTTTGCATTCATAATCTGACTCTCTCGGAAGTCTACACTCTTGTTCTGGCAGAGCGTTGGCTTTTGGATCATGTTCAAAAAAACTTTCTGTTAAGAAAAAAATTGCAGAAAGTTTAATGCTGTGAAAATTCTCAAATACTGTATGCTGAACACTATTTATTGATTTTTGAAGAATTTTCTGTTTTCTGCATGTTTTTGGGGATTCTTCTCTGTTTTCTGTTTTCTGTCAAACTGGATTTTCTGTTTTCTGTTTCCAAATTTTTCGCCGCATATCTTCGATTGGAACAGAGTACAACCGCGACGCAAGCGTTCACATTGAACAGATCGGCTGTGCTGTATTGCGCACGTGAAATAGGATTAGTAATGCCTAATCTACTCAAAAGGGGCGGCGCTAAACTTCTACTAGGACATTTAGTATAGCTCTGAAAGCTTCACCTCGAAGGTTATGGATTGAGATGGATGACGACTACCCGCGAGAATGCTGCCATGCTTTTCGAAGCGAACATCTTACCAGTATCCAAAGAGATGGCGGACATTTTGGGATATGGCAATTGAGTTGTGTTCACATTAAAGGCACAGGACACCCAAAAAATTAATTTTCAGATTCCATGCTTATCTTAGAGAGAGTCACACGCTGATCAAAGTGGTATCTCTGAAGTCGTCCAAGCACCCCTTCCTTTGAACAGAGTTGTGGCTCTTCAAAGATGCCTAGATTTTGAGGGTGAAAATTTGATGGACGGAGTTAAGTTTCAGCAGGCCTGTATTTCTCTTCATTCGCAATCGTTGGTGGTGAGAGAAAGCCAGGATAAGAAGACAGTACGGTACTGGACTGAAGAAGGGAGAATTATTGGATTACATCCATCCATCGAGCCGCTATCGAGGTCGAAAATCTGTTAGGGGGTCGGGCCTGTGGTGGTGAGCGAAGGGGGTCGGGCCGCTTGTTCGCTTATGTCTCGCTTTATAGGAGGAAATGAGATATGGCATATGGCACGTGTTATACAGGAGGGGTCTTCTACACAATTCCATGAAAATCTCAAAATTCATCATCTGAGGGTGTACTGTGCCTCTTTAAAGGCAGTGTCCACGATAAAAACCATGTCTGATTTTTTGGTGGAGATCGGCAGCTGCGGGGCCTAGCGCAACCCTAACGTTGAAAAAACTGAGAAAAGTGAGCTTGGAACGGTTCCCTACGGCCCCAAAGTTGGACACCCGTCAGCTTATCACACCCAGATGCACTTTCCACGCCCACCCACGTGAACAAATGAATGCTCGAGATTGTGAGATGAGCGATGATTTCCGATCAATAGCCCCGTTCTTCCCTTCATTCCCAACTTCTCTCTTTACTCAGGTCAGCTCGCATACATCGGCTGCAAAAGAAGGAAGTTACAAGCCTCGGACAACTCAACCACCATGTTTACTTAGCTCAATCTTTGAGGGACCATAACTCCATTTCCAGAAGGTCTTGTACGATTTCAGTGACATCATTGGAATCAGCATGGAGCCGTTTTCAATATAGGCAAAAAAACAGAAAAACGATTTTTATCGTGAACACAGCCTTTGAGTGTAAACGTATCCATGTTTGTTATAGAAGAAATCCGATATGGTGTTCGAGAAACACCCCGATACCTGCGCGCCCATAATTATGGAACACGCTGTAGATTCTCGAACGGAAAACTGTGGCACAATTGCACATTAAATGTTTATTTGGAAATATTGGGAATTTTATGCAAATTGTGTAGGCCGTTGCAGTGAAAGGGCACCTCGTTTCAGTCCGCCGGATCCATCCAGTCCCAGCTTCGATAGTTCTGTCCGAATTATTCGTTCCGTTTCGTAGCCGTATTTTATCTGATAATTGTAGGTGTGAGAGGCCTTGAAAATGATTGGAACGGCACCAGCTGCTGTCTTTGAGACTAACCTGATTGGCTAGATAAGCTGACAGCACAGTCCACGCCTCCACCGTGATCGGACAGATATCTCCCGGACCATGATCTTAAATAAAAACAGATAATTTAGCAGTTTGAGGAATGTGTCTGTCCACTCAGCTGGACGCATCTATCTTCCAAAAGGAGAAAAACTGTCACCTAGACAGCCAGAGTGTGAATCTCTCATGGAGTCCATCTGAGTCAGGCTACCTCTCGAAGGTAATTCTTTTCGTGGGGTGGAAAGTGAGGAGAAGGAGACCGATTCGGTTAGCTGAAATGAGCATTTATTAGTACAAGACCAAAAAATGCATACAGAAAAGTGAAATGAAATTCTCTAGTGCATACAAACTTGCAATTGTCGACGAAATTTCGGTTAGAAAAACAATCTTTGGTAGGCTCAAGTCGCATGTTGGGACCTTTTTGCAACCCCAAGGGGAGACCCACCTAATCTAGAAACATACATAATGCATACATTTGTCTTTTGTGCACTTTGCGGGGATTGGCAAAATGACTGAAAGCGATGTTTCGTCTTCTTCCTCTTTCAACATCGGACGGAAATAGAGGTCGAGATGGCCCTAGGTCTTTTGCGTCATACAAGAGCGAAACCTCATCATTGGAAATGGCGTCAGTTTGCCATGAATCTGTGTCGAAGATAAAAGTGCTTCCCAAAGGACCGACATTGAAGAGGCTGTTTCCAGATCATTTGGAGAAAAACTTTCTAGAGCATGGAATATCTTTTTCTGTTCGGCAACGTTAGGCAAAAATTCCTTCATAATAAAAAACCTAAATCGTATTCAAGTTGAGCCACACTAGCTATATAAGGTGCTTCCGAATGAGAATGGCGGCCCTTGCGGCCGGCGTGCTGGGCAGGCGGCCGTCGCGTTCGCCGCTCTCGGACGAGCATGCGAAAAGTCCCCACCGGGGGGATATCAAAAATTATATATCAAAAATTCATTTCTTTCAAGGCATTGTGCGCGCTAAAAGTCAAATCTCATTTTTTGTTCTCAAGCAAACAAGTGAGCTTAGCTGAAATCATTCATCATCTTTAGGAAACTAAAATAACACCCGCTTAAATTTATGCCCGCCCGAAAATAGTTGTGGGTGTAAGATGGCGATTTTGTGGGACGGTAATTTACAGAGGTGTGCTGGAATCTTCTGAATTTCAGAAACGAAAACAAAATGGAGATAGAAGAAGAGGGAATGAAAGAGGAGTTAAAGGGGGTTCTGCTAGTGGTAGTACTCTACTGGGAGCATTTACTCGTTTTTTTTTGTTTGCAGATGACGTGAAACTTACAGTCGGATAGCACTTGCACTTTTCGTTCCCTATTGAAGGTTGGCGCGGATTCGGTGCACATATGAGATAATATATAGTCAGGACGGATCACGCGAGACTTTCGGTTCCCTCTTAGTGACAAAGTTCGAGTTGGCGCAAACCCGGTGCACGTATGTTATAACATGTGGGGTAATGATCGTAATGTATTCCAATCGCAAGAGAGGCGGGAAAATCCAATCGCGCGCATCGCTCCGCCCACGTTCGTCCAATCATGCGCGCCGCTCACCCCCGTTACCCCGCCTCTCTCGCGGCTGGAACACATTACGACCATCACCCTAACATTTGTGCACCGAGTTTGCGCCGGCGCCTAACTTCGTCGGCAGGAAGGAACCAAAAATCACAGTGCGATCCTTGACGACTGTACGAGCACCGAGTGTGCGCCAGTCGTCAGTAGGGAACTAAAAGAGCAAGTGCGTTCCCTGCGGACCGTAGCTGAGTACATATCCTCTGATTCGGAGTGAAATTTACTGTCGCGTGCGTGTGCGCACATATGATGTGTCTCCTTCTCCCCGCACTTTCTCGCGGTCTCCACCCTCGTTTCGCACAAGTACGTGAAGGAACGTATGTTTTAAAACTTCCTTCGAAACAGAGGATATGTAGTGCTGTCATGATATCTCCCGTTGCCGGGCAAATAAGAAATGCAAACAGGGCCCGAAAACGCCGGAAATGCGGGAACAGAATATTTTGCTACCAGATTATTAGCAGACCAGAATGTATGTAGTCCCTTAAACTTCCATTGCTATGTTGTGTAGGAAGCTACGTAGCAAGGATTAGAGAAGAGCGCGCACAATTTCGTGGAAACATATATATTAAGAGCAGATTTTGCTGCTCATTTTCGATGTATTTTGTAATCGCTTACTCGCTCGTCATCGGCCGTTTTACCAGCATCTGACAATGACTTGTACGACTTATCCTTTTCGCCAAGATTCGAGCTTTCCTCTCGGCTTGCAGCCACCTAAAACATGAGAATGTATTCATTGAAAAGCAGAGTACACTTGGTCAGGGAATTTCGAAGATGAAACATGCACTTTGGAAGAAAGAGGTTTCGAAAAGGCCCCACTTCAAGTACCCTCAGTACAACCCACAAAGCAACTAGTGAGGTTAACGTGGCACGTCGATCGGACCTGTCACTCCCAAATGTGCCCTAGAGACTTCTGCTGACATTTGAAAGCAGTGTTCAGGATAAGAATCGATAGCTGTCACATAAGAAACCAAAAATAGAAGTGTCTGTAACAACATATGCGAACTTCGGGCTGTTCAACTATCCAATCTACGCATTACAATGTTGTCTCTGACTCAGCAACAAACCTCTACGCTTTGATGGTCGCCTTCCTGGAGTTGTGTGGCCGTCTGGTTGAGGGCGTTTGCTAGTCGCTCGAAGTACACTGCTGATACCCGCTTCGGATACACGGCATACGAGGCGCCGAAATCTCGCAGGACATCGTACGAAGTTGTGGGGTCGCGGAGGCGTCGCATCGCCTCCGATAATGCCGTCACGAACCGCTGAAAAAATGGAAGAACATTTGTTAAGTTGCTCTGGCCAGTAACTGTTCTGATGAACAACCCAAATCTGATGTCAATGTTGAGCCTTAATTTTCTGCCGTTTTCGAATCTGTTCAACTATCCAATGTACAGAGCATATGGTTTTTTGAAGTGATGTTGCTGGAAACGAGAACCTCATATGTAACGTGGGCGAGTGTCATTTTCCCTATTACCCTTTTCGGAAACGTGACCGTCAAAATGAGCCACTCTATCACCGGCAGTCAACTGCGTCAAACGAAATTCTCAGTAAAAAATGTCGCGAATTGCATATTAGTTGTAAAGCCTGATTGGCACTTTTCGTGCCTTCTTAAAGAACATTCGCTGCCTCAGTACGTGATAAACAAAATGTCTGATAGTAGGCGTCCCGTCATTGTACTCTCTTTGATTCACCCAGCAGATACTTGGCGCACCACGGGTCACACCCTGCTTTTCGGTGAGCGTCACATGCCCCTGTACGTCTTGATACGACCACGAGTTTGCTCAATGAGTTACGATTTCTGGCAATCATCTTTGAATTACAACTATTTCCTCGCTAACTCTTCGATTGTAGAACGAATGAGCTCTACATGAAGAAAGTCGTGTTGTGAAAGATATGAGATAACAAGACGTACTGCCGTGTCTGCAGATGACAGCATAGCATTCCCCTAAAAAGTCGAGACGAATCGTAATCCTTTCCTCTCCTAAGAAGTTACTCGTGGAACTGTGGACGTCTAAGCTCGTTCCTGTCTTCCGAACTACTCACGCAAATTCTAGGGCTTCGCCTTAGCTGGAAGCGTTCTTCGTCTCTAAACCGCTGAGAAAAGAAGGCAGTCTTTTTCAGGAAGCTAGTGCTGACCGTAGGTGAGCTACTGGTCTAGGCGGAAAGTTCTAGCACCTGGGCGAAGAACATCAAACTGTTACAATGAGTATTTGAAATATTCCCGAGCTGTTTTTGTTTTTGGCCCCATGACTTAACCGGTAGACCGCTTACAATAGGCAGTAGTTCGCTCGACAAATATCTACGACTTGTCGTTCATCGCCCATTTGTTTGGGATTGAAGTGAGCCGCTCGATACGGAAGCAGCCAGACAACATACTCGGTACTGTCTATCATATTGTAGCGTAACAAAGGGTTTTGTGATATCTACTAGAATTCCCAGTAGCTAACAAAGTTTTACCCAGTACCTGCTACCTAACGCTTTCAACCTGCGCGAAGAACTCAGATTCGCGGGAGTACGCCAGCGTTGCGGCAAAAGCCCTTTAGATAAAGATGTGCGTCGTTATCCCATTCGCGCTTACCAGAGTGAATACGCCTCCGATTATTTTCTACAGCTGATGTAAAAATCTGTCGATAAAAATCGCCCAAGAAGTCAAAGTCGCAACATCAGGAAAACAAAACTTTTCCTGCTTTTTAAAGGCAGTGTTAACGAAGAAAAAGTTGCACGTTTTTTTTTGGCTAAAACGTAAGCTTTGGGTCCCTCTTAGAAGATTAAGAACGGAAAAGCGACGAAAAACGGCCGGTAAGTGTGTGAAAATCTCGTGGGCCAGCCAACCCATTGGGCCACTCCGCCCATGTCCTATAACAGTTTCACTGAATTCATGGTTAGATGAGCGATGGTTTCCGATAAAAAGCCCCGTTCTTCCCTTCATTATCAACGTCTCTCTTTACTCAAGTCAGCTCGCATACATTGGCTGTAAAAGACGGAACTTACAAGCCTCGGACAACTCGCACACAATACTTCCCTAGCTGAATTTTGAGGGACCCTAAATCCGTACCCAGGTGGTCTTGTACGATTCAAGGGACACCATTGAAATCAGCATAGGATCGTTTTCAAGATAGGCGGAAAAACAGAAAAACGACTTCTATCGTGAACACTGCCTTTAAACGCTCCCTGGAGTCCGTTCGAAAGGAGATTCAATCAGATGAGCTGGTGTTTTGTCGTAATCGTGAGTGTATTATTCACACATAGCTTTATGTTTCATAGCAGATCAGTTCGCGATGTCCTTGCAGAATGTCCTGTACCCGAATTGAGACAGGGATGCTTTCGAACAAGCCCAGAGGTACAAAATATATGTGAAAAGAAAGCAAAAATTTCAAAAAAGGCTAGCACGGAGAACTTTAAGTGGGAGCACGAAAGGCGGTCGGCTCGAAATTTTTCAATCAGGTGTTTTCCCTCTTGCTGCTTCTATTCCTTTTGTTAGTTTCGAGAAAGCAAGGTCCGACAAAATGTTCCACTGAGACAAGCTGTGAAGGAATTGAGTCAGTAAAACACTGGTACCATCATCAATTGATATGCGTAATTACCTGCACGTGAATCTTGAAGTTGATGTGATTTCTCCAGTTGGGTTCCCCTTTGAGATCAAGATAGGCGAGATAGTGGGGATTCTCGGTAAATATCGCTTCGAACATTCGCCTTCCCAGCTCGTACACGGTCCCTGAAGATATTGGTCATTCTGAGAGGATAGCCTAGGCGAAAGGATCAACAACAGAGATAAATAGTTGCACGAGGTCTGTTAGAATGATGGTGCACGTCATCATTGTGCAGTGAAGAACAATGCGCTCAGAGTTCGACCGAAAAACATCGAAAAAATTTCGGTGGCTTACTCAAGTTTTTTTTTTGGGGGCTTGTTGAGCTTGTCGTAGAGGGAGAAGCGCTTGATGGAGCAACTCACAGGTCACTAAAGTTTTTAGCGCTTTCAGGCCTTCGAAAACGACGATTTGTTCGAAACGTCAGGCCACAATAAACCAGTTTCACCGTTTATCAAACCTGCACGGCAAAGAATCACAAAAGTACATCGAAAAATCATTTCCTTGGGCGGCGAATTTTCGCAAAGATCCAAAGCATTCTTCGCTCTCAAGCAATTAGGCGAACAACGGGAAATCGGAGACTTAATAAAATAAACTATTGTCTTCGATGAGCGACTACTGGTTTAGACCTGACTTAAAGGCAGCATGCACGCTCGTAAACGTATTTGAGGTGACTACGGAAATAGAATCGTATGGCACAGATCACAACGCCTATGTATTTTGAAGCGTTAAAAACGACCCACAATGCCGTTACAAGAGTAGCAATTTTAGCCCCGCCCGTATTTTCACGCCCCCGTATTTGCTCTTTCTCTCCAACGCAAGGTTGCTGGGTCATCTTCACCGTCGGGACTATTGATGGATTGCCCAACAAGTGAACCTTACACGACACTGATGGTGAAGATGTCTTAGCAACCCTGCATTGGAGGAAAAGGGCAAATACAGGGGGCGTGAAAATACGGGCGGGGCCAAACTTGCAACTCCTCTATCGGCATTGTCTGTCGTTTTTGACGCTTCAAAATGCGTAGGCAGTGTGTTGTAAGCCATACGGTTCGATTCACGTTGTCATCCCAACCACGTTTACGAGCGTGTATGCTGCCTTTAAGGTGCGATCGCCTGAAATCTACTGAGAGTTCCCGTGAACATGGTTTTTGCCAAGAATTTGACGCAGAACTACCGCAAGCCGGAAAAACGTCGTGGAAATGACGCGAGTTCACCGCGCGTAGACCGCTGAAATAACACAAATTTCTCTGCCATCATTGCAATGAGGGCGCCCTGGTGTTGCAAAGGTGATGACTCAGTAGATAACGCGTCAGACTGCAAAGCGATGGATTGGTATAGAATGATGGTTCGAATCTTAGCATGCAATGACCAAAATCGCGGCAGATTCTCCACAGAATTTTGGCATTGTGGCATCTTTGCCAGGACGAGGCACTGTGTCTCGTCCTGGCAAAAATGCCTAGGCAGCCTACAAAGAATCTGTCACTTCAGCTCCGGTCCGGCGCCGATGTGGCATGCACCTGACAGGTTCCAAGTAGAATCCAGGCATTTTTTTTTCCAGAAAAGCGGAAAACCACAGCACCTCAGAGAAGAAACACCAACTTTCTCAGCAAACATTGATGCTCAGACCAGACGCTAGAATTGTTCGACCAGGTCTTAGTCAATAGTTCACTTCACGAAATTCGACCAACTTACACCCGATGGTTTGGGATAAAAAAACATCATCGAGGTCTCATTACATACATAGCTTCCCCCACTCGAGGAGCTTCGTGTCGGACAGTTGCTCAACTCCTCTTTCTCAACTCTCTCCTCAAGTTTTCTCAAGTTTCTCAAGTTGAGAAAGCGCACTGATAGTGTGCCAAGGGTTCATCAGCAGCTACTGGTAAAATGCAGTCGTTACGCAGTTACAGCTGTAAATTTCGGACACTAACGAAGACACTAGCCAAGTGATTGATAGCTACTGGCTACGCTTTGATTCTAAGCAAAAGATGGCTTTCGACCTTGGTGGAGGACTCAAATTAGCGACAGTATTATTGGAGCACCAAATAGATGACTTCGACAGAATTTAATAATTTGTTTCAATTTGGTGGCATTGTTCACTATGAATTCCGGTTCTGATTTTGCGTAGAATACAATAGGTTTATTTTTATATGAACCATATACGCTGGTCAAACGATAATTGATTGGAAACCATAAGAACGTAAAGGCCAACCGAACATCGCTCAACACTCAGGCCCCGGTCATAGTGGGATGAGCCGACGCCTCCAGCCCGGTCGATACACACAGAATGCATTGGAAATGGGATGCAAAAATCACTCGGTGTATCCCCCCGAACCCCCCCGCACCCCAACACACCCCCCAACACCCACCCGGTCGATACGTATGAACAACATGGTGAGGTGAAGCTGAGAAAATCACTCGGTGTATCCCTCTTCGCTTCTCTTCGGCTGCACCCCTCAACACCCCCCGCACCCCGGTCGATACGTATGTTTAAAATGATGGAGTGAGGTTGAGAAAATCACTCAATGTATCCGACGCGGTCGGTATCCATGCAATACGTGGATGACGGCGGATGAGAAAAACACCGGGTGGGTGGGGCGAGGATAAAACATTGCGTATCACCAGCAAGCTAACCTTACTGCTACCTCCGTGACTTCACCATACTCGCCTTCACTATTTCTCTGAGCAGGTGCAATCCTGTTGGCCACGTAATCATCGTCATACCTAGTTGGATGCATCGAGTGATTTTCTCAACCTCACTCCATCATTTTAAACCTACGTATCGACCGGGGTGGTGTTGGGGGTGTTGGGGAGTGCGGGGTATTCGGGGTGCGGGGGTGCGGGGGATGCAGATGCAAATAGCACCAACTATGACCGGGGCCTCCCACGGCTCTCGTAAACAAAACTGATGATAACCAAATGATGAAGGGTTGGGTATAAAAGAAGTGGAGAGCGGTGTGTCTCCATTCACATACCGACCTTTCCACGGGTCAGCAGTTGAGCGTCTGCATGGAAGGAGGAAAACAGTATCGGCGGTGGTCAAGATACAACAAAATCGAAGTCAAAAACCTAGTGAATTATAGAGCTGTGACGCGACCGCGTCGTGTCGAGCAATGTTCAGTTGGTCTTTACTTTCTTATTCGGAAACCACATGCTTAGCCTCCAATAGGCCCACCTCTCCTTTTGCGGTACAATATCGCTGGTAGGACTTGATCAAGATGCGTGCGAGGACAGGTTTTCGCGTCTTAATCGTCCTTTTTGAATAACTCCCTTCAAACTCAACTTTGAGCGAAACTAGGGGGATACTCATGATCCTGGCTTTGAAAGCTACTCAATGTGATAGCCTTTGAAGGGGTTTGGTAAGAAACTTAACAAGTTTTTCAATCAGGTAGGTTTGTAAATACAGTACCGTGACGAAGAGAGCGCCACAGTCTCTGTCTGCATTTCCATGTGTGCAATGTATATTGAGAGCTGGTAAATGGCGAAACTTTTATAGTTTTTAACGAAAGCCCGACAATGACTATATGTATCTTTGGATAGCCCTCAACGCCCGGATCATGAATATCTCCCTAGTTTACCAAAAAGTTGAGCTTGAGGCGAGTTATTTAAAGGCAGCATACACGCTCACAAACATGGTTGAGATAACAGCACAAATAGGACCGCCTGGCCCCTACCATCTCGTCAACGGCGTTTGAAGCGCTGAAAACCATCCAGGTTGACAGAATTCAAGCATTCTCGTCTCTGAAAGCCTGTGGAACCCCACCCTACGAATAACAGAATGAAGAGTGAGGCATGTGGAAACATTTGATAGCTTAGAGTGATAGCCCTAGCAAATGAGAGTCTACGAGAGAAACGGCTTGGTTTACCTGAATATAACATGTCTGTTTACTGATGAAATGCTACATTTTATAAGCCAGCCGGAGTAGATGGGCTTTTTTGAAAGTGGATGGGAATTAATCGGTCTGTAAACAAGTTATATACAGGGAAATCAAGCTGTTTCTCTCGTAGACTCTCATTATATAGTGCTATCGCTCTAAATTATCAAATGCTTCCACATGCCTCACTCTTCATTCTGTTATTTGTAGGGGTGGGGTTCACAGGCATTCGAGACGGAATGCTCAAATTCTGTCAACCTGGATGGTTTTAGCGCTTCAAACGCCGTTGACGGCATGGTAGGGGCCAGGCGGTTCTATTTATGCTGTTATCTCAACCATTTTTGTGAGCGTGTATGCTGCCTTTAAAAAGGACGAATTGCTATAAAAAACCACACCAAAAAGAGAGAAAAATTTTGGATTTTAACAGCCAAATGCTAGAGATCAGTTCACGTAGATTAAAGTAAAAGACAAATCATCTGGAATTACTCATCCAATTACCCCTACTGCTGAGCTCACTTACCGGATTCCATTCGATTCCACTTGCGCGTCAATAAGGCTTTCTGATGCAATGTCAGACCGGTAATACTACACACGACCTTTTTCCGCGAATTCCTGAAATGCTCAACTGGACTGGTTTCCTGAACTTGAATTTCGGGAATCTATTCACTAACCGATTACGACACGTCTTTGATCGTCGTGGTGGCTTGTCAGTCAGACATGTTCGTGGGCTGCTGGTCCGAACACTCCACAATCTTAAACGCGTGTTTAGATTTCCAAGAGTAAATAAAACCATATAGATATCTATAATCAGTTCTCTTTATTTGCTGTCTGCAGCAATTTTCTCGATCTGAGAGTCCAACGAGTGGGCCGTACCACGTTTTAGTGAGGCGTATCGCAGCAGCGTAAGGCTTGTTTTAGAGTTCGATCGCCGCGCGACGCGATGGAATGACAACCATGAGCATCGATCGAGATCGCGTCGCACATCGATCTGCATTCAAAACATGCCATCGCGGCGGTCAGCGATCGCAGTCTGAAAGAGGCCTAAGGCGCTATTCATACTCTTAAACTCCAGCACGTGACGTGCGTGGCGCGCTTGCGGAGACTATGAGAACTCTAGCGGTTGCGCTATGGCGGAGCGGAGTAAAGTGGACCTTAACTTTTCCGAGCAAGCAAATTTTGTGCACGTGTTCACCATCATGGTATTAGAGGAAGATACAGGAATAAATTATAGTAAAACGGAATGGAACTGATGATGGATTAATAATGAAAAATATGAAAAATTTGCTACGGTCGTGCATGCCATTCATACTCCGCCGCTACGCTCGCGCGTTACAAGCATCACGCGTTGGAGTCAGGAAATATCAATAGCGTCAAAATCATTCAATCAATAAACGTTACTCCTCACTTTCAAGTGTGCCACGCATAGCGGTCTAAAAATGAAAGGTTTTTGAAAACATTGGTCATTGCAATAGAAATGCACATTTTGAGAATTATTTTTGCACGAGAAATTTCAATATGCTCTTTGCGAAATCTTTTGCACAGTTTTAGGTAAGAGTTTTTAAATATTCTTTCCAAGTAGTATTAATGAAAGAAGCGTGTGGAATGCGTTGTGCGCCACATTTTTGTCCAAGTAATGAGTAATTCTTTAGCAGAGAAAAAACTGCGGTATAACATAGAATAACGTTTTGAACGCTGAGTGTAGGGTTAAAGATGTGTTTAGGACTACGCAGTTGTCTTGAACCCGCCAAAGTCCTTCTTCCCTAGAACTCATTTCTATCAACGATTAGGCTCGGTTCAGGATGGAATTTTCCATTATTCCAACCTTCAAACGTAGTTTTACCATTGATTGCTCCAAGCAGACAATTTCAGGTGAACAACTCCGACACGCCTTTCCAAGCCTCAGGCCGACTTGCCCTTTTTTCACTGTTTTCTTAAATTTCAAAGGCCAGAAGTGTGATCAAATCGCTGGAATCTTTTTGAAATCCACCTTTCTAAAGCATATCAAAATGCTGGGCTGAGTTCTGCTTTCTTCGCAACCTACATTCCCGTGAGAGGAAGAGAGACAACGTGAGGTAATGAGAATGCAATATCTTAGGTCGTTGATTTTATCTACTCACAATCAGACAAAGAAGCCCCAATCACTGTCTCCAAATATTAAGCCACTATTTTCAAACCTGTCTCAGTTAAATAATAATATGATTAAAATCTGCAAATCCTCAAATTTCATGTGAATTGAGAAAGCCTAATATCACGTAATAGCAGGCAATGGAAATGAATACTAACCGCTTCATGCCTGAATCTCGGTCTCGGACTGGCGACTGTGAGCGAGCACGATGCTTCGTCGACAACGAGTCTGACGATTCTGAGTTGCCCATTTGGCAGCTTTAGAGTCTACAATACAATTGCGATTTTAGGTAGCCTGTATCAGTGCTGACCAACAATCAATTTCCATTCAATCCAAAGCGAAAAAAATAATTTCACTCGATCGAAAACCAAAAAGCTTGAACACGTAATCAAAAATGATCTCTAACGGTAAAATCTGACAGATGAGAAAGACGAAACTCATCTCTCGTCAGCTCGAGAGAAAGACGAAAATAACACAGCTCTGAGAGAAATGGATTGGAACAACGTTGTCGCATTTAATTTTATGTCCTTAGCCAATTCCTAAGGTTTGCTTACAAATTATCTACAAAGTTTGGAATCCTGACCTGAGGCCTTCATGAAGTTATGGCTGCCTCGAAATGACCATGGGTTCTGAGAAGGTGGAGCCCCTGGTCGATTACCTAGCACTTTGATACAGAATGTCCCGCAACAGTTGAAAACCTCTGCGAATGAGGGCAGTGGTCACGATGGAAAATGTTATTGAAACAAGTACAAAAAACAGCGTAAGTTAAAACGAAAACAGTTGAAGGTAATATGAAGGTAGCTCGGTTAAAAACAGACTAGAAATAGAGTTTCTAGGGCCCAAAGATGCCAGTTCGTGCACAAGTGCACAGAGCCGCTCAAGAAGATCGCAGTCTCATGCCGATCAGCCAAAAATCGTCGACATTCAGAGGAAGAAATAAATGAACAATGAAGGCAAGCAGTTCAGTCAATGTTTTCACTAGATGAGTATGTACATAAATATTCGAGCAGATCAGTCCGAAGGTTAATGTTCTTTGATTGAAATTCAATTTCAAGCCAGGTGATGTTCTTGATATTAGAGATCATCGATACCGATTATGTGCAGTGGGCTTGTCCACTACCAAAATACAAGAAAGTTCAGGCTTCAAATTTGGCCCGAAACAGCGGGTTTTTCACGATTTTTCTTATAGGTCCTACTATGTACTCTAAACCCAGAAAAGGGTTTGGAGAGGAAAAGAAGAAAAGCATATTTCTTCCGAAGCAAGATACTTCTTCATGAATGAAGGTACTTGCGAAAACTTTTTGACATTTCCGTTAAATGAGCAAGTCCAACTACTCGATCCAAAAATGATTTTTATGCTGATGCCTTTGGTAAAAGATATGAAAAGTCTCGATTATATCTTCTGGATGGAGCGACTCGAAATCACCTCCCAGTAGTGGCCTCGGAAAACCAACTGGCTGTTTGTATAGGAGAAAAGAAGAATTAAATATTGGTTTATTGCGTAAGTAGCATGTTATCACTCCAAGAACAACCAAATTTCATGTCTCTGAAAGCAGTGTTTACGATAAATATCATATTCGAGTTCGACTCAAAAATGGGTTTCGTCATGAGCTAACGAATAGTGAAGAAGCAGCAAAGAAAAGCGGTCAGAATAAGCTAAAATAGCGGTTTCTAACGTACTTACAGGTCCAGGACGAGGACGAGCTTACGCGCCCTGCTAGTTTCCGCAAGCGCGCTCTAATGTCGAAACGTTCCCGAATCGATCAGGCTGTACGTTGCGGAGTTGTTTGGCAAATTGTTATCAAAAACGTTCGCGGCGCCACAAGCTCGTCAAGGCGGGGGCGGGGCTAGCTAAGCAGGCGTACTGGGCTAAATAACTCCTCACTTCGCAGCCGTTTCTAGCCATTTATGACCCGTTTTTGCTGGTTTCTTCGACCTTATCCCTTCCAGCATCCGCCATTCTGAAAACTAAGAAGAAACATCTATCGGTAAGGCACCGAAGTCGTCTCGAGAGCAACAGGATGGAAGCAGCGGTTGCATATCGATCCTAGGTTGCTGTCCGGGTGGTGACATCATGAATCGGAGCAGCCGGTTTTGTTTCAAGCGGTGATTGGCGCTGGACTAAGTACACAATACCCGCATCGTTCAGATTTGATTTTTCAAGGCAGAAACTACTATTGATTTTCGCCTACAAAAGTGTTGATTTGGCATTCTAAAGTGAATCTGAAAAAACTGAAACTAATGATTTCCTAGAAAAAACACATTTTCAGGCGCTCTCTTCAGCGCCACATTTCCATCGCCAGCTTCATCATGGCCGAATCCAATTTCTAAGGACATTTCAGATTTCTTTCAGCAAAATTAGGGCACTGTGTATAACAAGTTTAACTCCACAATTCAGCTGAGTTCAACACAACGGGGTCATGCAGGACTCGAACCCGCATCGCATCGTTTTTCGGGTGAGAGCGTTTTCATTGCTCCACCGACACCCGCTTCGCCAGATCACACCCGTTGTTGGGTTATTGCTGTCGTGCGTAAATACAAAAATCTTATGTAATTAGCTGAGGAATGCAGAGCGGAAGTCGATGGTGTAGTGGTAGCACTCTCGCCCGGGGAGCTATGTGATGAATGTTCGAGTCCTGCCTGAACCCTATAGTTTGTGTTCAACTCAGCATTGTGATACCTTGAGACCATCTACCATGCTATAAAAATGCATAAAATACTCGACAACATCGAGATTTTAACTATAAGAAATCATGAAAAGTTGCAAACTTCCTTCTCAAGCCTTATCGCTATGAGATTATCAGATGGTCACTCCGGTGGAAGTTCTTCACTCTCAACCGATCAACTATGAGAGTTCCAGGGGAAACACACAAATTTCAATGGAAAATTTTCATCGAAACATTTCTTACACATTCATCAGATTGTGAGTAGATTGACCTCCAATGGCTGAATGAGAGGCTTTGGCTGGCTCGATTTTGAGGGGCATACTTGCAAAAAGTGGCTGTTGCCATCTCATTGCTGTTAGTGAGAGAAATCCATATGCATCCTCGAAAACAGAGTTCAGTATTTTTTAGCAAGGATTTGAAAATTTTAAATTGAGGTATGGCGAAAAGGAACAAAGAAACTCTCGAGAAAAAAGCATGTACGGTACTGTAGGTGAAAAGCTGGAGGAAAACAGTTCAGGAAAAGTTTAAAACAGGCTATCACTTTTGGCTCCCACTCTCGATTCTGAATCAATGCGAATGACTTTAGAAGCAGATGCTTTTAGGCATATTATTTTAGTCTTGAAATGGTTCCCAGCAGGGGTGTGCGTTAATGAAATTTTATTTTTTCGTTAACCGTTAATCGTTAATTTTTGAAAAAAAACCGCGTTAATCCGTTAACGCGTTAACACGTTATTTTTGCATTTCGTTAACAATTTTGAAAACATTACCTGACCACCACGAAAATCGATAAATAACCAGACGTCCCAAAAAAAAACATGAAACACGTTCCATACCAAACACCGCAGTCCGTACACTCCAAACTTGGAAATCATATTATTAATACTTTCAGCCAGAACAATAAACGAATACTCTTCAAGAATAGGAATCCTGACATGCAAAAAAGCATATATGGATGGAACATTAACGAAATAAAAATTAACGTGATTTCGGGACTTTTTCGTTAACCGTTAATCGTTAATTTTTGAAAAAAAAAACCGCGTTAATCCGTTAATGCGTTAACACGTTAACGTTATTAACGCACAGCCCTGGTCCCCAGTATTTGAAGTAAGAGGTAGGAGGCCACGTACTAGTTTCAGATTGTTTTAAGCCTTTTTTCCCTAACTTTTCACTTGTTTCCGCACCAGTGGGGGCACTTTCAAGAGGAAAACTTAACAACCGTTTGTGTTTCGAACTCCGCCATTCTATCAGAGCTCAGGAAAACAATACGACCGCTTCTTTTTCATGGCGAGAATTGCGGCATCTACGCTGTTCAGACGGAAGATATTATTCATGTGGACGGAAACTTGGCAAGTTGTCGGTTGAGAAATGTGTTGAGGCACCAGGCACAGCCGGGGTTTCCTATGAAGGCATGTCAGCTGTGAATTCCAGTGGGAACTGATTCTTTGGGCTGATACCAAGACGCTCCCTCCCTCCCTCCCTCATTCTCTGCCGCCTTATCTCCGTTTTCTTCAAATCTCATGAGTCTGCACATGCCCGAGCTGTGTGGCCTGTGGATTGGGCTATAAATTGGTTACGGGAGGTTACTCAATTGAAAAAGCGAATGTGAGGACGAGAGAGAGGCGAAGGTCAACGACTGAAAGGAAGGTCGACGAACAAAGGAAGAGAAAGAAGTTGGAAAAATTGGAAAGTTAGGGAAATATGATAATTTCGCACAATCTCGAGTCGTCCCAAACTTAAACACTTTTTTGTTCTCTCAGGGTTAAGCTGGCAAACTCTAAAGCTATGCATGCATGCTCGCAAAGTTGCAGACATGAGACGGACTCAATTACTGGGAGGGGTTCCGATGCTTTTCAAACAACCGTATGCCAACCGTACTCATTCGAGAAAGCTGAAGGCGTACCAGATTTTCGTGATCGGCGATTCAAAACCTCCTCCGAACAAAATTAATAAAATTTTTCTTCTCAGAATTCCGAAAACTGGAATAGTGCCTAATAAAAGGATGACTTCACCATGGCTATGAAACCTGGACTTTGGACCAAAACCAAAATTACGGAGGTAAACCCAATCTTGCTTGGATGAGTGCGGGCGTAGCAAGCAGCGGAGCGGTCGGTTATGGCAAAATAAAACAGTGGTGAGGAGGTTCTGGCATGGTAAGCCCAATAAGCCTTACCTCGACGAGCTCGAAATGATGGAGCTAGGCTATATGTGTCGGTATTAAGAATATTCCTGGGATAAAAAAAGCAGTGTATGCTTTGAGTTTTTATATTGGGTAAAACATTGCGTGTTCCTGATTAGAACTTTCAAAAAGTCTATTCAAGCTATAACATCGGTAGCTAGAAACACAAATCATGTGGTGACTTCAGCTGGACAACTGACGTTATAGAGGAAAACTCATCCGTAAGATATCATTGAACCAAGCGAAAGGTAGTATATCAAATTTGGGAGGCTAGATTAGGATCGGATGTCGGGATGAATCGTATGAAGGAGGGGAGGAGACCTAATGGATACAGCAAGGGTATGAAGAGATGAGAGGGGTGGAGTCGGGGCGGAGCTCAGATGTCATGCTCCCTCACCCGAACATCATTGTTGTTGAGGGTTCAGATGATTAATCATTGCCCTTTATTCCACTTGAGAAAACCCCTTGTCCTCTAACAGGGGAAGTATAAAAAGTGTAGGTCGGATCTGCCAAAACGACCAGTATGGTTAGCATCTCTTCTGGCTCAATAGTAAAAATGATCAGTATCCCGCCGGGAGCCGCAGGTTCAAAAAAGTTATGCGCATTTTTTAAGCCTGGAGAAAAGGCAAGGGTCAATCAGGCATTTTTTTTAGAGTTTCAAAAAATTTTCTCGGATTTAGCTATAAAGTTGCATGTAGGGGTAATCTAGGGTGGTGAACACGAATCTGGAGTCCATTTGTCGAAATTTTGAGGTTCACTGTAGGTTACGGTAGGTAACATGTCATTTAGGGGTCAAAACCCACCTTAGTATTTTAAAAATTGACAAACGGAGGTTAAATTCGTATTCTCCACCCCGAATAACCCCCGTAAACAAATTTTGAGTGAAATATGAGATTTTGACCAAACTACCGTATACCCACCGTAATCTACCGTAATCTGCAAAAAATCGATAAACGGACTCCAGATTCGTGTTTAGCACTCTAAGAAACCCTCAGCAAATGATTTTGAGACATATCTATCGTAGAAAACCGGAAATCTCTAAAGTGGCGTTTTTCCCTCGAAATTTTCCCCGGTTGGGAAGCTTCAAACGAAATGAGCCGAAAACTTTTGAAAATCGACTAATAAATCACAGAATCGTGAGCAGCGCCCCAAAAAACCCCCCTGGGAGAATTTTAAGTCAAATCTGGAACATTTTTCTAAAACGCTTCCAGAGCCCTCAATTAGTAGAAATAAGCGCCCAACCGAAAATCCGTACAAGTCCAAAACGCTGTCAGTCTGGACAAAGTATGGAAAATTTGCCTTCACCCATACTTTGCTTAGGGGTAGTTTTGGGTGCTGAACCCATTTATGAGGTCCGTTTCCGGATTTTCCGAAGAATAACGCGCTTTTTGGAAGGTGCAAAAAGCACAAAAAATGAGCTTTTTAAGCTTGTAACTTCTTGGAACCTGCGGCTCGCGGCGGGATACTGCGCAGTTTTACTATTGAGCCACAAGAGATACTAACGACACTAGTCGTTTTGGCAGATCAGACCTACGCTTTGTATACTTCCCTTGTAGGGAACAATCCTGATTAACGGGTAACCTCTACGAGCTGAACATGACCTCGAATCGGTGGAGCAGGTCAAGTGTGTTTCTCTTTCTAGAGACAAAAACCTCTTTGGTGATTTTTAAGAGCCATTCTAATTGATTATCGCCCTTCATTTTCCTGGATGATTGTGACCTCCTGCTTGACCAAAGGCAGCCATGGTGTGCGCAAAATATTACATTATATTTTTCCGCTCAACCGTACTCTTAGTCCCAGTTCAGAACCACCCTGAGGGTTGGCTACGAAAAAATTCCCCATTCCAGAGTTCAGGCAGCTCAACGCTCCACCAAATTTTGAAGCCATCAAAATGGTAGGGCCTATCTTTGCGTGCCCGCGTTTCCACACTATTTCGCCTCGCTTCCCCTTTCCCACCTCATGAGATTGTGCTCAACCCTTGCACTGAACTGATCTTTCGCCCAAAATTTATCATGGTTTCCAATATTGTAAAAGGAATCTAGTGATTTCAAGAGGAAAGAAACTTTTCACAGCGTGAACGATGAGCGTGGCGCACGGTGGATCATAATGAGAGGGCGGTTGAATAAAGGAGGAATGTTGTATCAATCGTGATGTTGGTTCACCCCGAAGAGCGGTCCGCCAATGCCCTCGGCAGCATTATGACAGGATCAGCGTTCTGATTGAACGCAAGCGACCAAATGGCAGCACCGGTATCACGAGAGACTTTGGAGTACGTAAAGATCTATTGAATTGATAGCCCAACCCCATGAGTTGGTCCCTGGTGAAGACACCACACTCGCCCTCAAACACATGGCCGATCAGTGAATAGGAACACCAAGCAGTGCTGTGATTTGATGTTGATCGAAATGAATTCTGCACTATATTTCGTTGATGACATTAAGACAATCAAAGCTTGTGAATGATCGAGAGCTCATTAATGGGACGTGGTTGGATCATTCGGACAAGAAGAGCTCGTACGGGGGACTTAGTTTTAATTGGACCTCATTTTCCTGACTCCTCCAAATGACTATATATTCAACAGTGTGCTGCTAAAGACAGGTGGGGGATATCATCCGGTTACAATAGGATCTATATTCGACTACAAAGCGCTGTGGACGACGAACGAGCCACTATGCTCGCGATTGAACATGTTGACCGATTGCTCTACGAATAATCAGGCGCCTAACCGCTGCACAGCAAGTATATAAGGCGTTCGATCCCATAGGGAGTTGTCCTTTCGGGGCTGCTCTTGGGGCTGAAAGGTCTCCTCCACGGTCATCAGCGAGGGAAGCTCCCTTGTTGTTGACCGTGGCGAGGATGATGTCCTTGTCGCGGACTGCGGTGGGGGTGACCCACTGCTGCGGGCCGTGACATGGACCGTATCCTTCTTGAAGGAGACCCGCCCTATGGAAGAGGCGGGGCTCCAGACTCCCCCACTCGGATCGCCTTTTTATGACGATAGGAGTACATGCTGCTGTTCAAAAGCCATTCAATCGGCACTCTCAGAGGGTCGGGGGGTTCGATTCGGCCACGATAGGCTTTCTAATCGGGTACCTATTCGAGTTGAAAAGAAATTTCGCAACAGCACGTTGCTTGTTCGATAGGACTACGTTGCGCTAGGGGCGGGGTTCCACCCCTTCGATGGGAGCGGGTCTCCCCCACCAAGGATACGGTCCAAGTCACGGCCCGCATTAGGGGGTCACCCCCACAGCAGTCCGCGACAAAGACATCACTCTCGCCACGGGGAGCTCCACTCGCTGAGAACCGTGGGGGAGACCCCTCAGCGGTCAAAAATCGTCCAGAAAGTAGCTTGTAATCACCTTCCAAGAGCGGTCCCGGAAGGCCGACTGCGCTATTTATGAGATCGGGTCCCTTATATACGTGCTGCGCGGCTGATATGCGCTTGGTCAACTGTGGAGCGATCGACCAACGTGTTCAATCATGGGTATCGTGACTCGTTCGTCGTCCAAACCACATCATAGTCGAATCGAAATCGTATCGTGGCCGAGTGAAACGGCTATGATTGACGGCACGTGCTTCTCACTTGGACGACGATTAGGCCACGTGGCGCACAGAAAGTACGTGGCCGTATCGGCGTCCAACCGCTTTGTAGTCGAATTGAAAGCCTTTCGTGGCTGAATCGGACCCCCCGGCTGTCTGAGTGAGGTATCCGATTAAAGAGTTTATCGTGACCGAATCGGATTCCCCAGTTGTCTGAGTAGTCACGTAAAGTGCTCCGTAAAAACGGCTGATTTCACTGCAAAAGACACCTTCACAACTTTTTATCTGCACCTATATTGTTTGGAAAGTGTCATTACATCCTAAATTAGCCTCTTTTGGGTCGAATGCAAGCTGATAGTCTTTTGCGAAACGAATCCACAGTGTCACGCAGTTAGTTACGGGAATATATTTCCATACTTTCTTCCAATTTCGACAAAAGGACCTCAGAGTTTGACGACATAGAGCTCAAATCCACTCTTCATAACGACTGCACAAGGTATTTCATGACTTTGGGGGCTGCACCAATCAGCAGAGGTGGTGAAGTCCGAGATATGGAACCGAACCACGTCTACGCTGCATTCGCTCCTATGGCTGACGTGTATCTTGCTGAAGAGTTCTGCTGTAATTTTAAAGGCAGCCTACACGTTCGAAAACGTGATTGAGATAACTACGGAAATAGAATGGTATGGTCCAGATTACAACGCCTACGCTTTTTAAAGTGCCAAAAACGACCCACAATGCCGCTACATGAGTTAGAAGTTGGCCCCGCCCTGTATTTTCGCGCCCCCTGTATTTGCGCTTTTCCTGAAACGCAAGGTTGCTGGGTCATATTCATCGTCGGTACTGTTAGTAGGTTGCCTAACAAGTGAACCACACACGTCACTGACGGCGAAGATGACCCAGCAGCCCTGCTTTTGAGCAAAAGAGCAAATACAGGGGGCGTGGAAATACAGGGCGGGGCTAACTTCTAAGTTTTGTAGCGGAATTGTGGGTCATTTTTGACACTTCAAAATGCGTAGGCATTTTGATGTAAGCCATACGGTTCGATTCACATTGTAATCCCAACCACGTTTACGAGCGTGTATGCTGCCTTTAAGGCAGATTTCACTTTGAACTTCACTTTTCCGATTTATTGCTGAATCGATTGTTTGGCCCCCGGGTGAAAGTGATATGACGGAGAACTCGAGAAAAACGCATCAGAAGGACACCAAATTCTTTACTCTCACCCCGCCCCTTTACTCTAACAGGAACTGTTTGTTGTGACAACGAAACCTTTTGTGGACCCGTCTTTTGCAATTATGCGCTTTCTGTTGCTCCGCCCTGTCTTTCGGACCCTGACTTATGGTGTTTTGCATGAAATAGTTTTTCATTTTCGATTGACCACAATTTTCACAGGTCACAACAACCGTGAACATCCGACCGGACAACTAATCCAGGCCAGAAAATAATGTCACTGGAATAAGACGTTTTAGTGCGTTTCTCGCCGTTTCTTCGTAATTTTGGTAACACTTGGTGGTCAACGCACCGTTTTGAGTTGGAAACTCGGTAACGATGTCATCGTTAATACCGTCTTCAAGAAATGAAATCTCGTCAAACAAACTACTTTTTTACCAGGACATATCGCAGACGTTTCACACCATTAACAACAAACGAAATGCGTTACGACAACACCAGTGATTGCATCAAAACCCATCAACGATTTGTGATATCCGGTCGTGCGAACTATGCGATCTGTCCTAGCGGCTTCCATGAATCCTTTCCCAATCGCGCAAGCATTTTGATGGCACACGAATTGATCTGAGGTGGACAAACACTTTTGTTAGAGGCTGGTATCGTGACTACATATCGTAGTGGAGCGCTCCACCAGAAATGCGACCCCGACCACGCCGATCATCTTCATTTTCTAGTAGGGGACATTTCGTCGAGACCCTCATGCAGCTTATCTACCATAGTTCTCCCTATGGGACGGTCAGATTTTACCACCTCAGCGGCCAGTCTCCTCAGCGATTTTTTGAGTAACGGAGAGTTTTTTCCTGAAAATTTTTTCGAACTTTGGTGCGGTTGCTGACCTTTTACCACCACTACTTGGATTGTTGTTTTGTTATCTATATTGTCCTAGATGGCGCGTGTAGAACAGTGGCAAGAGTCACCACCGTCACGCATGTGGTCGAGTGATCAAATCTCGCCCAAGGCCAACCAAGCCTGTCTTCCCACCAGAGTCAATGAATTGGTACCAGACCTGTCTGGGAGGATAAAAACACTGACTTGAACATCGGCTCGCTCCCGCAAGTCAATGTGTAGGCCCAAGACACAATCAATAGTTTTTACGATTCTGAATGAAAATCGAATGTGTGGCGTATCTCAAGAAAGCCGGAAACAATATATTAGGTCTAGAAGTTAATTTCCGCGTTTTTGTTGTTATTGATATTTTGTAAAAAATAAAATTATTTTTATATAACGAATTTTATGTTATAATGCTCACTGTATTATCAGCTTTCTATTGATATATAACTTGCTTCACGTACCTTATAAAAAAAGTATTATTTTAGTTTCAGAATATGTCAACTTTTGTGCCGGAAAAACGCCATTTGCGGGAAGCTCTCCTTTTCCTTTTTCATCTCAAGAAGAAAGCCACTGACGCGCACCAAATGCTTGCCCAAGCTTACGGGGATGCTGCTCCATCCATAAGAACCTGCCAAGAATGGTTTCAGCGTTTCAAATCGGGTGATTTTGACGTTAAGGACAAAGATCGACCAGGACAGCCAAAAAGTTGGAAGACGAAGAACTTCAGGCTTTGTTGGATCAAGATTCGGCTCAAACGCAAGACCAGCTCGCGGCATCTCTCGGCGTCACCCAAAAAGCAATTTCTATTCGATTGAAGGCAATGGGGAAGATTCAAAAGGAAGGAAAATGGATCCCCCTATGAGCTCTCAGAACGCAACAAAGAGCAGAGAAAAACAACTTCACAAATCTTGTTGGACCGATTCCAAAGAAAGTCTTTTTACACCGCATCATAACTGGCGATGAAAAGTGGGTGTACTACGACAATCCGAAGCGAAGAAAATCGTGGGTTAGTCCTGGTGAAACAACAACTTCGACCGCTAAAACCAAACATCCACGGGAAGAAGGTCTTACTGTGCATATGGTGGGATCAACGCGGTATACTGTACTATGAACTTCTTCAACCTGGCGAAACAGTTACTGCGAATCGCTATCAACATCAACTAAGCGCAATTGCGGCATGAAATCGAAGCAAAGAGACCAGAATGGGCGAGTCGACACGAAAAAGTCATATTGCTTCATGATAACGCTCGACCTCATGTTGCTCGAACGGTAAAGGATACGCTAAAAGAGTTCAAATGGGAAGTCTTACCGCACCCGCCGTACTCTCCAGACATCGCCCCGTCGGATTATCACCTTTTCCGGTCAATGGCGCATGGTCTAGCGGAGCAGCGCTTTCAAGATCGTCAAGATGTCAAAAAATGGCTCGATGAATGGGTGGAGGCCAAACCAGAAAAATTTTATTATGATGGAATCCATAAGTTACCCAAACTCTGGGAAATGGTTGTTATTAATGACGGAAATTATTTTTGAATAAAAATTTTGTTTAAGTATGTCCAGTTTTCAATAGTGTAAAAAGCGTAAAAAAACGCGGAAATTAACTACTAGACCTAATACTTTATCCTTTATATTGTTCTGAAGCGAGCAATCTTACAGAAGGTGGCAGCTTTCTTGATATTGAGGCATTTTTCGAATAAAAGAAGGAACATCCCAACCAGAAAAGCAAAGTATTGAAGCAACTGATATAATGATGATGTCCAAAATTCTTACTTAAAAATGCCAATACAACCAGTGAAGTTTTTGGAACCCGCATTACAACAAAGGCTTGTTCCGCGTCCCGGATAAATAAATAAAATCTTTTTTTATTTCTCTGGTTTTCACTCTAGTTTTGAGGTTGTTGTTTATGTTCTAATTTGTTATTTTATTCTGTCTTCAGTTTTTTTACATAATAAAGGCTTGTTCCGCGTCCCGAATAAATAAATAAATTTTGATGTTGGCTCATTATCATTCTGTATCACAACCTTCTATAGACCCGGCAATTTTGGGAACTTTCCAAGTAGACTCGCCTAGGCCGAATGAGCACAGATTGGAATTACAGAAAGCTTGGTCTTGTAGTAAACACATATTTACTGATAAGAGGGTGTCTAATAACTTTTGCAGCAGTCCTACATATGTTCCTTTATTGATTGCAATTTTGTTAATTGTGTGCCGCCTCTATATACACTGCGCCTGTAATTTGGTGCGTCCAAATGGCGTATACGAATAAGTAATTGAATGTCGAAGTCAGCAAGTCTCTTGCATTACTTAAAACTGCCCATTTGTAATAACAACGATGTGCCCATCGTAGAGGACACTGCCATTATCAGACAATAAGAATTAGCATTCAGACTAAGTGCTCCCTTAGAGAAGCTTCTCTGACGCGTGAAAAAAGTACGGCTAAGAAGTTCTTCTAAGATATACATGTTCGTTTTTGAGTCTCTTTCCCTAGAAAACTTGGGTTAGAATTCAAATAGCATCGCAATGGAAGCTGGTGAACGCTTTTCATTTCCAGAAATGTGGCAAGGTAATGAGACTGCTCATTGATATCTACAGCAGTTGTTTGAATACACAAAATATATTCTGTTTACCGAGGATTTCGATCACTGATCACAGGTGTTCGCTAACACCTGCAACTCGACGCTAAAACTTTCGAGACACCCGTTCGATCAATTTTAAAGAGCTCCTAAGCTATGACCCCACGAGACAATGTCAATGTCCCTCGAGTTCTTAAAGGGATGGGATCACAGCTTGTCTAGCGGGTTTGATGACCATGCTCGGAAAATTATTTGGAGGGACTTGTTACTGTCAAAACTTTCATAGACAAGAAGACAAAAAGGGCTCATTCCATGGATACTCGAAAGGTGCCAAAGTATGTATCTGTGGCGGAACAGAGAAATCTGAGTGAGCGAAACTGAATTCCCGCAATTAAAGGTACAGTACACCCTCAGACATGAATTTGAGATTTTCATCTAATTGTGTAGAAGGCCCCTCATGTATAACACGTGCCGAGCGCGAGATCACAATTCCTCCAAATAAGCGAGATATAAGCGGCCACCACGGGCCCGACGCACTTCTCCAACCACCACGGCCCACACCCCCTGAATGATTTTCGAACTCAATAGCGGGTAGATGAACGGATGAATTTCAACCGCGTCGCCGCTCTTCACTCCCTTGCCGACCTGGCTTCTCATTCTGGTTCCCTCTCGTGCAGCGACTGCGAATGAAGAGAGATGCAGGCATAAGACCACCCGTCCACTCAATTTTCGCCCTCGAAATACAGGCATTTTCAAGGAGCCATATCCCCGTTCGTAGAGGGTCTTCTCTGAGAAAATCTGCCGCGCCAGTGCAGGGAAAGCACCGCAACCCTCGACTGTGCCGCGATAGTTCGGCGATAGAACCGCAGCGGCTCCATGATCTGACGATTTTGTTGCCGTATCTTGGGCCTCGACATCGCCGCGACAGTACCGCAGCGGCTCCGCGTTAGAGCCGCACCGGCTCCGCGAGGATGCAGCAGTGAACCCGCGTGAAGTGCGATGTACTGTACTGTGTGGTAAAACGAAATTGTCACCGGTTCAATTACCCAAGTTTGAGGTACATTCCGAATTTCCTTGGGCGCAAAAGCGGCGGTATCCTCTGTCCCTATTACACAGATGACGCAACGACCGCAGGTGCGTATTTTTGTTCTTTGCCCCCCCCCCCAGTTGTATTATCATTCTTAAATAACTTCTTATCAGATGCTCTCCCAGAGCCGCTGCGGCACTATCGCGGAGCCGAAGCGGCACTGCCGCATCACCGCTACGGCTCCGCGGTAGTCCCGCAGCGTCTCCGCGGTAATGCCGTCGCGGCTCCGCGATAGTGCCGCTTCGGTGCCTCTAGGCTCCGAAGCGGCACTATCGCGGAGCCGCAGCGGCAATTTCTCTCAGAGTTGGACCATTTCAGAGATACCATTGGAATCAGGATGTGACCATCTCCAAGAAAAGGATAAAATCTGAAAATTATATTTCTGGGTGTCTTATGCCTTTGAAGCGTCTCGGTAGGCTGCTGACAATGCATCTTTTCCGCAAGCATCTTTTACGTGATGAGATGAGTGTTTCACTCGATGCGCCTCGTCCGCCTCAGAATCGAAAATAAGGAGTTGGATTGCTGAGAAAGCCTTTTCGCAACGCAAGAACGTTCTAGGACTCACGCATTTTTTACTCACGTCGAAAGCGTTAACTAATCGCTACTGGCTCAGCACTTAAGTAACTCCTGGAATTAAGAGTAGCTAGTCGTCACCCCCTCGCTCTTCCACCAATATGATAAGCAGTAGCTCGTATGACTGCCAGACAACTAAAGCTAAAGTCCGCACGAATAAAAATGTCCGTCCATGCGGTTGGTGTGCGTGTCGAGTGGCCTCCGCAAAGGCGTTTTTGGACTTGTGAATCGATCAACAGGGACAGGGGCTCGCCACACACCGAAGAAGGAATTAACCCGTTTTTCGCAGTTTGAAACGTTATGTTACTCAATGAAAGCGAAGTGGTCCCGAGTGGAATCAAAACCGTAAAAGGCGAGACAACTCCTCCCTCGGTGTGTTGTGAGCCCCAATACGATCAGCAGAAAATTAGACGAATAATGATTAATATCCCACTCAGCTAATTCCAGAAGTGGTAAAGCTCGTTTGAAAATTGCCTTTGCAACGGCCGCTCGACACGGAAGCAGACCGCGTGGGCGGACGGTCTCATTCGAGCAGACTTTACTCAAAGGAGGGGGTGGGGTGTTCAAAGGGGAAGAGCTCGCGTTCGAAGCTGGAAGCCGCTGCATCCTATAGCCCTGTGAATTTTATTCAACCTTCCGAACCATTGGGCGAGGAAGGAAGATTGGCCGAACTATTCCAATGAACTGCTTCCTATCATGGGCGAGCTACTAGTTGAGACCTGAACGATTAAACTGTAGCACCTCAGTGGAGGATGTGAATGTCTGCTCGGACAGTTTGACGCTCTTTGCCTGAATACTAAAGCTTTTAGCCCAGGTCCATACCAGAACCTCATCCAAGACGAACAGTAAATTGCTCGAGAAAAATGTCATTTCCCGCACTTTGTTCAATCGGTTGCGTTTTTCTTTGGCGATAAATGCGAAATCGCACGAGGAGACTATATATAGACGCAGACATACTTGCGTGTCAACAATTTTGCAACATTCTCAGCTGAGCCGGAACATGGCCCTGGAATATAGAGATGATCGGAAAATTCTCGTCGACCAATTAATTCTTCGAACCGCCACTGCAGAAAAGGTACGAATAGAACACAGAACCAGAAAAAGAAAAAGCTGTAAACAAATGCATATCGGCATTGCCTGCTTCTCTTTCGCACTCCATACCAGGGATGATCGGACTGAAAATATGAAATCAGGTTTCGACACAAAAATTTTCTCGGTTTCAATAAATGGTCAAAAATTTGCTGCAAAGTGGTTTTCAGAACGCGAAGCGCGTCTCTTTTTCGCCCATCTCTGTTCCATCCTTCCTAGGGAGCGGGATACCTAATGCTCTGTGTAAGGGCAGACAACGATTGGCGTTATTTTCACGATTCCTCAGCATAACCAACTCCATAGTGCACTTCGCCTAGCAATCAACTTGATCTGCACTAACAACAAGACAAATCACGGAAGTGGGATCAGAGTGTTCCTTCCTCCATTAATCAGTAGTACACTGCTGATAACGATGTTTGCGAGCCGCTCGCAGCAACAGCTGTTTTTGAGTCAAACGATTGCATTACACGGTCATAGACAAAACATCAAAGGAATTTGCTGACGTCGCGGTGTTCCCACTGCACTCTCGTCATAGGCTCCTTAGACTTTACTACTAACCAGCTAGAGAACCAGTAGTAAGTTGCGAGCTTTCGCACTCTAACCGCATTTTTTCGTGTTTTCAACATGATCGTTGGCACCTCAAGGTGCTGAGTTGATTGTAACACGGCCAGGTTCAAGCGAGACCGAACCACCACTATCCTATCGCACTAAACCACCCCACAGCATCGAGGGCGAGAAAAAGCACCTCGAAACCTATAACTTCTCATTCCCAATGCTGCTCCTCTGAATTGAGAATTCCAACATATTTCATTAACTGCAAGATGACATGCGCCAATTAAAGCTTACGGGGAAAAAACCGTTTTCAATGTTTCATACTTTTGCGCTGGTAGGCCAACGAAGCAGAGTCAGGCGTGCTCAGAACTTTTGAAACAGGTTGTTAACACGCTAAAAGCCACTTCGTTCGGTGCAAACACGTTATTCGCGTCTTGGTATGGTGCAAGCGAGCTTTCTCAGTGTAGACGACCCAGGAAGCACCGAGCAAGCAGCCCTAGTGGGGGTTTTCGAAGCGTTCCAGCAGCTTATTGTACGGTGCTAACCAGCTCACTGACACATCGTTCCGTGCAAGCCTCCTTATCGTGGATCGGTAGGGTGCGAACCAGCTTCGGTTCCGTGCAATCAGCCTTAGGCACGTAAAGCACCGTGCAAGCAGCCTACGGGAGTCGCCGAACCGTTCCAGCAGCTTTGCACGAAGTTGACACGCTATCTTGCAGGTGCCACTCGGCTCTACAGCTATGCCTGCTAATCGATTCGTCTTTTTTTGCTTCGTTCATTAGCAGTCGTGCGGTTTCCTTTTCACTTCTCCCTCTCTGATGTTGATGTTTTCAGAATGTTTAATGCCCTTTTTTGGCCTGATATAGCATAAGATATAGAAAAATAGGCGAGTTGAACACAAAACTCAGATGTCAAGCTTTAAAAATTTTAAAAACATCAAAATCACATCTTCCAAAGCCTCAGCTTAAAGGCGGTCTTCACGTTAATCTTCGATTTTGATATTAATCGCTAAATCGATTGTTTGGTCACCGGGTAGAACTGAAATGAGGAAGAAATTGAGAAAAAACGTCCCAGAAGCGCACCAAATCCTTCACTCTTACCCCACCTTTTTTTCTCATTGGAATGAGAATGAAATCTTTTGTGGTCCCGTCTTTTGCAATTATTCTTCTTCTGTTGCTCCGTTCTCTCCTTCGGACCCCAATTAATTCTGCTTTGCCTGAAATATTCTTCCATTTTTGATTAATCCTTTTTTTCACCGGTGATAACCACCGTGAACATGCTCATGCAATCGGACAACTGGCCATTCCATAGTAATAAAGGAGAGTGGTGTTCGTTCGTTCGTTCGTTCGTCCGTCCGTCCGTCCGTCCGTCCGTCCGTCCGTCCGTCCGTCCATCCGTCCGTCCGTCCGTCCGTCCGTCCGTCCGTCCGGCCGTCCGTCCGTCCGTCCGCCCGTCCGTCCGTCCGTCCGTCCGTCCGTCCGTCCGTCCGTCCGTCCGCCGTCCGTCCGTCCGTCCGTCCGTCCGTCCGTCAGTCAGTCAGTCAGTCAGTCCGTCCGTCCGTCCGTCCGTCAGTTTACGGTGTGCACTTTGTAATTGCAGACTTTTGTGTTTTACAAGGGTTACGCCCAGAAGAACCGAACGGGACGTCGAAGAAAGTGAGCGGGACACCAGCGGCAGTGCGCCCAACGCCGAAGAAGTTGTACGGGACCCATGCAAGAGTGCACCGTACGCCATAGAAAGTGTGCGGGACCCCTGTGAGAGTGCGCCGGACGCCATATAAAGTGTACGGAATTCATTCAGGAGTGCGCCGGACGCCATAGAAAGTGTGCTGGACCCATGCTAGAGTGCGCCGAACACCATAGAAAGTGTGCGGGACCCATGTAAGAGGGCGCCGAACGCCATAGAAAGTGTGCGGGACCCATGTAAGAGTGCGCCTGTAGAAAGTGTGCGCGACCTCAGGAGGAGTGCTCTGGACGCCGTAGAAAGTGTGCGGTACAACGTAGCAATGCTCAGGACCTCAGAAAAATGAAAACAAGTTACTTGTAACATAAAACGCCGAAAACAAGTTACTTGTTACATATTTGAGCCGATGTAACTTACTTGCGACTTATCTCAGGTTATTTAGGTTACATGTAACATATCGGCGGGATACTGCGTGGGGTGCGCCTCCGATATGTTACATGTAACTTAAGTGATTTAAGATAAGTCGCAAGTAACTTACATCAGCTTAGATATGTTACAAGTAACTTGTTTTCGATATCTGAGAAGACACTGCGTGAAGTGCGCCTCCGATATGTTACATGTAACTTAAATGGCACAATATTAATCGCAAGTAACTTAAATCGGCCTAGAAGATATTTACCAGGGGGATGTGACGCACTCGGGGGTCAGGCTTAAGACTGGTGTTCCTGTTGGTTCAATTACCCAAGTTAGAGGTACTTGACCCCCCACCAGCAGGGAAGGCCGTGCACAGCATTTTGTTGCGTAGTGTGTGGTCTGGGACACGCCCTCTGCTTCGCGTGTTCTCTGCGTCACGTGACGGCCACCCATAGTGAAAATTCGAATGTAAGTTACATGTAACATAAGTGTAACTTACATGTAATATAAATTTAAGTTACATGTAATATAAATGCATGTTACATGTAATATAAATGTAAGTTACTTGAGACATTCAAGTAAGTTGCATTTATATTACAAGTAACAACTTGTTTTGATTTTTCTGAGACGCCGCAGAAAGAAGAATGTCTTCGAAACGAGCTCGAGAACGCTAATTTACAGGATTTGCCGCACTTCGGATTGAATTTGTGTGCTTGCTCAACTGAACCAGATTTAATGCTTTTCTCGCTATAATTTGCCGCTGTCCGCCTTTCCATGTGTCAACATGTGCGGCAGGCAAACTTGATGTCTACAACAAAAAATATTGGGGCAAAATTATTCCTGAGCCGATTCTATGTATGCAAAGACAACTTGATAATTTCCGCCCGGGGCGAAAATTCGGGGGTCTGGGGGCGAAGCCCCAGCCAGCCGTCATGCGGGCGGAGCCCGCTGTACGGCTGGTCCATGTTAAAGAATAGCGTCACTGAAATACGACGTTCTGATGCGTTTCTCACCGTTTCTTCGTAATTTCGATAAGACTTGGACGCCAACGTATTGTTTTGAGTGCAACACTCGGGAACGAAGGTCATCGTGAACACTGCCTTTAAAGGCACAATCCGAACTCAGAACCGTTATTCAGTTTTTCTGCTCAGTTTAGAGAGAATTCCGCGCTGATCACATTATTGACTATGGGGATGTGAAAACGCACCCAAAGTTTCATGGACGCAGCTTGAAGCCGAACAGCGCTACATAGGTTGGGGTCCATGAAAAAATCGATAGCTGTGAAATATTTACAAGTATTTTACGAAATTTGAATAACGGAGTTTCGCGTTGCTACAACATGCGGAAAACCTGGTCACGGACCTAAGTAATCAATTTCGTCTTTCAACCGGTTAAAAACGGTCTTTGAATACCCATTTTTAGGTGTGATACAATCGATTGTATCACACCTAAAAACTTGTCTTCAAAGAACGTTTTTAACCGGCTAAAAGAATGCAATTGATTACTCGGGTCCGTGACTAGTTTTTCCGTACGTTGTAGCAACGCGAAACCCCTAATTCCAAATTTTTGTTAAAGCCTCGAGTCCTGTCTGATATTTGAGTTCTGCGTTCGACTCAGCTACCTTAAAGGCAGTGTTCACGATAGAAACCATGTCTGATTTTTTGGTGGAGATCGGCAGCTGCAGGGCCTAGCGCAACCCTAACGTTGAAAAAACTAAGAAAAATGAGCTCGGAACGGTTTCCTACGGCCCCAAAGTTGGACACCCGTTAGCTCGTCACACCCAGATGCACTTTCCACGCCCACCCTCGTGAACAAATGAATGCTCGAGATTGAGAGATGAGCAATGGTTTCCGATCAATAGCCCCGTTCTTCCCTTCATTCTCAACCTCTCTCTTCACTCAGGTCATCTCGCATACATCGGCTGCGAAGGACGGAAGTTACAAGCCTCGAGCAACTCGTCCACCATTTTCCCTAGCTCAAAAAAAAATCTTGTCTGAGGATGCGTGATTTCTCCTGTTTGCACTTCTTGTTGTTGATATTTATCCATATTGCATCACTTCAGTATTTGAACAATTACATGGAAAGTGCATGGCTATTTACACTTAACAACAAATTTCTGGATGAAATTTGTTATTTGTTTTTTTCACATTTTGGGGGCCAAGAAAGAAAAAAATAGAAAATTGAAGTGAAGGCAAATGCAAGCTTGAAATTCTAAAAAGAAACGTGGGAAACAGAACATTCCTCTGAGCGTAGCAGATACTGATTTTTACCAGCACACAAACCAACTCAGCGCCCCCTAGCGAGATCTGCCACACTGCGACCCCCCCCTGCTCCCACACTGAGATCTAGACTTGGGACCGAATCGAATAAATATTCGAATAATATTCGAGTATTCGAATATTCGATTCATTCGGGAATTTCAATTTTCGGGTTTATTCGAATATTCGATTTATTCGGGGATTTAAAATTTGGATTTATTCGAATATTCGATTTATTCGAGAATTGAAATTTTGGATTTATTCGAATATTCGATTTATTCGAGAATTGAATTTTTAGATTTATTCGAATATTCGATTTATTCGAAAATTTAAATTTTGGATTTATTCGAATATTCGATTTATTCGAAAACTTAAATTTTGGATTCATTCGAATATTCGATTTATTCGGGAATTTCAATTTTGGATTTATTCGAATATTCGATTTATTCGAGAATTGAATTTTCGGATTTATTCGAATATTCGACTTATTCGAAAATTTAAATTTTGGATTCATTCGAATATTCGATTCATTCGGGAATACAAATTTTGGGTTTAATCCGAATATTCGGAAAAAAAGTGCCTCACATTCGAATTAGACAAGAACTATTTCCTCTACCTTTGAAATAGAAACCCTTCAAAGAATATTTTCGCAAATTGAGCTATCCATTTTTGTGAGTAACATTTCCGATGTTCGTTTGTGTGGGCAGCGCATATCGATTAGGGGCGGGTGCACCCGAAGAGGCACTCTGATATGGATGGGGCCTCAGAGCGCATGGCGCGCGCACCTTCTCGCGGAGTCCCTTTCACGTCGCGAAGCGTTTTTCTTGCATATTTCTGGAATTATAAGCTACCCTCAATCGATTTCGTTTCCACTGCCACCCAGATGATCGCTATTTCTCCTATTCGTTTCTCTTATCCATGAGAAGGTGTCCCGGAAAATGCCTACGAGAAAGTGCGCGCGCCATGCGCACTAGGACCCCGCCCACATCAGGGTGCCTCTTTTCCCTCCCCCATTAGGGGCGGTGCAATCCGAAGTTGCCGCAACAGGCCGGACTGCTAGCCGTCGCCCATTGGTGCTGGGCCGCCTCCGCGAAATCAATAGTTTTTTCTCCTGCTTCCATTATTTTAGGCCGTCGCCGCCGTAATGGTGGATAGAGGGTATCCACGAAAGTGTGGGTGCCCCCTGTCCCCCATTGTGGCAGCTAGTTAAGACAATCTTCTCCGATTTTCAACCCCTCCGTCACTGGTCTCCTTTCTTTGAATTTCGAAATTGATTCTGTATACACATATACGAAACGCAAATATAAGAATTAAACATGAGAAGCAAGGACAAGTTATGCAGCTCAAACTAATATTCTGTAGAAATTTCTCTCGCCGCACTTTTTCTCTTCTTCTTGCCGCTTACGCTCCCCGTGTTCATTCTCCATTTCCTTTTCAAATTTTTGATAGTATTGTTTGTTCCTCAATCTTACAGTAGTGTAGCTTGCGGAGCTCAACCATTCGGCTCCTGGCAATATGCCAGAGTGAGTGACAGTAGTAGTCGTGGCGGGATCTACTGGAAATGAGTCAACTGTCGTGGAGTCCAAGGGAGCAGCGCTCCCTCCGTGGCTACCCCCTCATCACTGCGACGCGCTTTACAGCGGGGAGCCGTGCCGCTGTTCCATACGTCTCTAGTACGAATTCAGTGCTAGAGACGCAGAGGGAGAGCTGGGGCTATACGATCGCCGACTCGTTTGATGCAGAGTATATTCAGCGCTAGCCCATTGCGAGAAGCCGAACGTTCAAGCTCCCTAGGCTATACTCTCGATCTCTGCTTGGAAGAAACTGGCTGCACCCGGTACACCTTCCTTGTAGACGTCTACACTATCGCCAAGTATATGGAAAACCTCTGGACAATCCACCACATTATGGGCCGCTAGTCGGAAATTTAGAAAGAACAATCTCGGGGAAATTCTGCTATCTTGATGCTCATCACCTTTTCGAATAATTTTCTTTAGGGCAATATGTGTATCGTCGATCACTGGGCGAGAGATAGCCGCGACGCAGCGATCTAGCGTGATATCACTTGATCGATGTTCATGACTATCATTACCTCCTCGCTTGCGTGCGTGCTACGTGTGTTCGTCGCGGCGATCTCTCAACCAGTGAACGATCATATGTGTTTCACTCAGTTTTTCCATCATTCGCTCCAATCATCGAACAGGGTTCGGCGTGAGGCGTGATGTATCACAGAGGGGGGGGGGGGGTTCGGACCAGGGATGAGCGGAATAAAAATTCAAAATTTCGGAAATCGGTCTTCGGGTTTCGGAACAAAAATTTTTTTCTCGGTTTTCGGATATCGGGTGCGAAACGCCCAAAAATGCGCGGAACTTCGGTTTTCGGAACGCGAAACGCGGAAATTTTCAAAAAATGTCAAACTCACCTAGAGTCTCAGAAACACATTTGGTTCCAGGGAATCATTTTCAAAGAGATTCTGTCTTAATGAATGACCAACTATGCAACTTCAGTAGACTATCTGGATACATATAGAAATCGATCCCGAAAAATGCACAGATAGGCACTACAGTGCGTTGCCAAATTATACGACATACCCCAAATTTCGCGATTCCAAACTTCGCGTGATTTAAGGAGACAAACGGTTAACGCTAATCGATTAAGCACCCTCGAAAACCCCTGGGTACGAATCTTCATTAGAGCTACTGGCAGGAATCTGGCAACGGAAATTGTCAGAAACGACCGTTGCAAAATTATACGACATGGCTGACGTTCTCGCAGAAATTGCAATTCTAGACCCTTCGTATCAGTTCGTTCATGGTAAAAACCATTATAAACATCAAGTTAATAGTCTTCAGAATTGCCTTGATGCCCAACCACTTCGAAAACTCTTTTTGGTATGTTTCAACCCAGCTTTTTGTGAAAGCCCATTTCAATCTGCGCCCATTCGCTTATAACGGCTAGTTCGAGCGAAACCACACACTCGTATTTTATCCTCTGGTTGCATAATAGAAGCTCGGGAAGATATCAAACGCTTTCCTCTGGGTTGAGGTCCTGCAAACCGGTCGGCCATTCTAGCAAATTGGCATGATTGGCCTGAAACCAAGCCTGCGTCGTCCTACTGACAAGAAGTGAACGCGGATACGGACTAGAAAGAACTGAAAATGAAATTCCGACACATTCTGATAATCAGTGAGGTTCACAGGTCATGTCGTGAAAACCTGGTCCAGCTTGTCACATCACCTGAATCTGGGTCTATATGTACATTATTTTTTCCACACATTCTCCTCCAGAGTTCCTACATGAAGATAAGTGTGGGTTCTTTGTAGAATCTCTCCAGTGCTTAGAATACTTGGTTAAAATAATTAAATAGATAAGAATATTTCAGGCTCGTTCGGACTGAGCTTGCCTTCGACCGATAAGAAAGGGTTTCGAAGGATCCACCTATGGATCAGAACTATCCTTGAGTAGGAACTTCCGAGGAGAAAGAGAAATGTGTCGACCCGAATTCGGGTGGTGGACCAGGTTTTTGGGACATGATCTATGAACCTCACAGATTATCAGACAGTGTCGGAATATCAATTCCAGTTCCTTCTTGTCCGTATCCGCCATTAATTCTTGTCAGTAGGGCGACGCAAGCTTGGTTTGAAGCCGATCATACCAGTTTGCTAGAATTTTCGGTTCGCAGGACTTCAACTTAGAGGAAAACGTTTGATATATTCCCGAACTTCCAATATACAACCAGAGAAGACAATACGAGTGTGTGATTTCGCTAAAAATAGCCGTTATAAGCGAAGATAATGCGCATATCGGAAGGGGCGTTCACAAAGCTGGGTTTAAACATACCAAAAAAGTTTTCCGAAGTGGTTGGGCATCAAGGCAATTCTGAAGACTATTAACTTGATGTTCATAATGGTTTTTACCATGAATGAACTGATACAGATGGTGTAGAAAAGAAATTTCTACGAGAACGTCAGCTATGGCGTATAATTTTGCAACGGTCGTTTTTGAAAATTTCCGTTGCCAGATTCCTGCCATTTGCTCTAATTTCATGCGAAGTTTGGAATCGCGAAAAATGGGGTATGTCGTATAATTTTGCAACGCACTGTATACTTTACCAGGTTGTTCAATAAGTTTTGTCGTTCGATGAGAGAGGCGTTTCTACTAGCCCAATTCTTTGTTGTTTTATTGGCACACTCTTCATATGAAGGTATGTGAAGTTTCATTTCAATCTGTCAATTCATTCTTTGTTTACAAGCCATTTAGTGTCGCCGTGTCAGAGCAATGGAAAAATTGAATATCGTGCAGTGATGAAATTCTTAATTTTCGAAGGTGTAGCACCAAAAGAAATTCACGAACGAATGTTAAAAGTGTATAATGATTGTTCACCTGCAATAAGAACAGCAGAAATATAGGTTGCTGAATTTAAATGTGGTCGTACAAGTCTTGAAGACGACCCACGTGAAGGACGTTCAAAAAACGCATCAACATCAGAAATCATAGTCAAAATAAAGGATATGGTTTTGGAAGATCGTCGATTGACTGAGAGAGATTTAGTAAAGGCTCAACACATTCCACTGAGCAGTGTGAGCCATATTTTGAGTGAAATTTTGGGTTTAGAAAGCTGTGTGTACAATGGGTGCCACATTCGCTAATAAAGGAACAAGAACACTTTCGAATACGACTTTCTCAGCAACATTTGGAGCGTTTCAAAGAGGATAGAGTGGATTTTGTGCGCCGGATCATCACTATGGATGAGACTTGGGTCTATCACCATGATCCTGAATCAAAACAAGTGGCTAAAGAGTGGTGTGAACCTGATTGTTCGGCTTCGAAACGAGTTCGTGTCCGGAAATCGGCCAATAAGGTTATGGCATCAGTTTTTTGGAATGCGAAAGCAATTTCGTTTGTGGAATACTTGCAAACTGGTGGAACAATTAATTCTGAATATTACTGCAACATTTTAGACCAGTGGAAGTAAAAAATCAGTGAAAAAAAGACCCGCTTTGCAGAAGAAAAATCTCTTTTCATCAGGGCAATGCACCATGTCACAAGAGCATTTTGACAATGGCTAAAATCCATGAAATAAAGTTCGAATTGTTGGAGCATCCACCGTATTCACCAGATTTGGCCCCCAGCAACTTCCATTGGTTTCCAGAACTCAACCAGAACTCAAAAAAAATTATGAGTAGCAAGCGTTTTTCATCAAATGAAGAGGTCATAACGGCTGTTGAAGCGTATTTTACAGATCTTCAGAATTCTCACTTCAGGGATGGGATCCACAGATTGGAGGATCGTTGGAGCAAGCGTATTAATGTTCAGGGAGATTATACTGAATAATAAAGTGTATTTTGAGTCATAAAATTATGTTTTTCTTATCGAACGACAAAACGTATTGAACAACCTAGTATGGTTAACGTTTTCAATCTAGTCTGACGCACGGACCAGGCGGCTGGCCGTGCGGGGTTGGCGGCCTCAATGGAGAATGCGGTTTCGATTCGCGCGGGGTGATCTACCGTCACAGCCCCGTCCATTCATCAGACTAGAATTATTGCGCGCACTCTATATTATCCACTGGAGAAAGGAAACGTCCAGAAATTGTCAGAACCAACGTGTCAGACCGAACAGTAGAGAATTTTCGATAATTTAGCTCTCTGGCAAAATTAGTGGTTAGGTAATGTCATATTTACGAGAAATTTGAGGTCGAAGGAGTCAAAAAATGTCCTGGAACATTTATAAGAAATATTTGGCTGACAATAACCTAGCGTAAACAAGGAACTGGGAAATGTAGTGAGACGATTACAAATGCGTTTGAGTGGTCAACCATGGACAAATTATCGATAAGTGAATACAGACGAGGGACAGGATCCTACAGGCTTCTCCATTGAACTTATCAAAGCAAAATCAAGCACGATATGGATTGGAGCGCTGCGGTTTCCCAGCTTCACCAGTGTTGACTCCCGAACAATAACAAGGAATATGTTTCAGTACATACAGTATCCGCGCTAAGTTTTGTAAAAACGGGAGCATTTCCAATTTGCAAATAAAACGTCCGATGCAAGTAACTTTTTAAACGAATTCGTTTCAGAAAACGCTATCGCATTCACAGCTCAAATTTCTACCCAATAAATTGCTTTGTGGACCGAACTCCTGGAATCGCTTTGTTGTTGAGTAAAACTGCTTTTACGGTCGTTTTTCAAAAACGTCGCGTGCGGCAAAGTGCGGTGTAACTTTGAGTAGTAACTGCACAAGTAATAGGAGAGCAATCTATATGTTTTCTTCGTAAATAAGATGAAAGTGGAGCAATCGTAAGATCTGTGCAGGTTGAATTTTCGATCTCCTTGATTTATCGGTCTGGAGCTTTCGCTACAGACGTCAGATTTTCAAGAAGTAAACCTGCACGAATCTCGAGATTACCCCCTTTCATATAACTCACAAAGAATACATAGAGATTGCTCTGCTATTACTTGTACAATTACAACTCAAAGTTTCACCGCGCGCGACGCTTTTGAGAAACGATTGCAAAAACAATTTTACTCGAAAACAAAGCGATTTTAAGGATCTTCGGCCCAAATGCACATCATTATGTAGGAATTTGAGCTGTGATTATGACAGCGTTTTCAGAATAGAAAAACACCTTTATTCGAAAAAGTTATGAGCATTGGAAGTTTTTTGCCTTTTCGCAAAAGTTTCGCTAGTGCTCCCCGTTTTACAAAACTTAGCGCGAGTATTGTAGTTTAAGAGCACCTTTGATTTTGTTTTATTAAATGCAACGGAGAAGTTTGTAAAATCCTATATTTCGCCTTTTACATTCGAAAAGTTATCGATGATTAGCCATCAATTCGTGTTTTTAATCCTTTCACGACATTTCCCAGGTGGTTTGTTACTTCAGAATATCGTGCGCCAAGACATTTTGTAAAATATTTCAAGACATTTTTTGACCTCTAATTGTTCGCAAATATGACATGCCAAATCACTTCTTTCGCCAGAGGGCCAACACTCTAGAAACTCCCAGTATTTTTCTCGAAGAATCTCTTTCTGACTTGACTTTTGCTGAGAGATTTAATTATGAGAGAGGCAAAACCTCTGACAGATTTTACCTTCGGTGAGTCTTCGAGCGTAACACTGTCTCAAAAAGGCACAATCCTGGGCGAAACCCTATCAGTAACGGTGCTGGTTTTCACTGGTTTCCATTTTTTACGGGGGGCGAGGGAGCGTCGGGTGGCTCATAATAACATGTTTATATGTTTCTGAATTACTTCGGCCTCAGTTTTGAAGTGCCGCTAAATTTGAGCAATCAACTCCAAATTTTCTAAATTGGAATAGAAGATATGTAGCTGGACCTATTTCTAGCCCACTGTCGGAGAAAAGGCTTCCTGTCTCATCGAGAAGTGATCTCACGAGATCGTGAACGCCATCTGAGAATAAAAGAAAATTAACAACAAAATCGAGCGGTTTTTTTTTCATGCTTTTCGATTTTCAGGAAACCATTCCAGACCACTTCTTGGTGGTAATGGTAAGGGCAATGGAAGGAAAATCGCTTCTCCACAATTACCCCAAACGTTGTTCGCGGAATCGCAGGGTTGCGCAAGTGCGAGTTGAAGCCGAATCTGGTACACGCTTAGCGCGCAGCCCAATTTTCATACATGGAACGTAGAAAGAAATCACTAAACTAGTAAAGCGTCAGAAAAATTTACGAAATACGACGCCCAGATCAGCTGTAATTTGGTAGTTTCGACCGGTCTTCAAAATCTGATAATAATTTTCATCAGATTAATATTCTTTCACGACGAGGTAGGAGAAGAAAAAAAAATTGAAGATTTGATGCAATGTCAAATTATTCAAATCAGTGCAGAAAAATCATCGGGGAAATTCTCAATAAGGACGAAATCGCGATATTTTGTTCCGCATTTTCCGCGTTCCGCAGCACTTTCTGCGGTTTTCGGAAGGCGGAACGCGGAAGGTCAAAAACGCGCGAAACTGCGGGTTTCGGAACGCGAAACGCGGAATTCCGCTCATCCCTGGTTCGGACACGTCGACATCCGGTGGGATGCGGAGTCGGACCTTCGGTCCACCAAGAACCAAGATGGACTTCTATCGGGGCGGGGGGGGGGATTGAGAGCCACACCGTTAGTATAAAAAATGACGGCGAAATGAGATCACAATAAGAGGTCAAAATAAAACTGGAGATCATGCAGAGAGAAAAATGGGACAGGAGATCAGAAAACACACTGAATAGTGAGAAACAACTGCGAAAAAACAAATGAGGCAAGATATGAAATGGAGATGTAAAAATAAGGCAGGAAAACACAAGAAAGTCTTACAATTCACTGGTGATGAAGCATGCAAGACAATAGACGACAGTAGCATGGCCATCGTTATTGATCCTAACATGGAGAAGGAGTCGTGGCCAGGTAAAGTGTGTCGCCAAAGCGCTCCCGGATATGTAGGAAGCAGTGGTGTTGAGCATTCGCTGTCATCGAGGTCATTACAAGCGGACTATCCTGTCAACGAAATGACACAGATGTTCTGGAATTTCGTAATCTAAGATGCATTTTTAGGCGATTTAGGATTCACAGGTTCGATCCCGCTAAAGGTAAAAAATTTCGCAATTCTGAGAAATAATGGATTGTTGACTGTTTGAGAAGAGGATTGTTCACTGCTATATCTCTTGCTATTTACTCCACTAAGATGACTCGTGTTCAAGATGCGATATCGCCTGAAGCATAGGATTTTTATTGCCCTGAGGGCACATAGGAGCGGTTGCGGGCGCTGAACCCACATTTTGAATACGAATGTCCGCATATGAAAATCCAACCAAATTTTTTCAAGCCCAAGAGCGTTACATAAGGTGGGTGGAGCTTGTTTTCATGCCCTGAGGGCACATAGGTGCGGTTTCGGGCAAGAAAACCACGTATAATAGTTGGCTATCCGGATTTGAAAGCGCACCCAAAATTTCATGGACTCAGCTTTAAGCCGAAAAGCGCTACATAGGATGGGCGCAGCCTGTTTTCATGCCCTGAGGGCACATAGGTGCGGTTTCGGGCAAGAAAACCACGTATAATAGTTGGCTATCCGGATTTGAAAGCGCACCCAAAATTTCATGGACTCAGCTTTAAGCCGAACAGCGCTACATAGGGTGGGCGCAGCCTGTTTTCATGCCCTGAGGGCACATAGGTGCGGTTTCGGGCAAGAAAACCACGTATAATAGTTGGCTATCCGGATTTGAAAGCGCACCCAAAATTTCATGGACTCAGCTTTAAGCCGAAAAGCGCTACATAGGATGGGCGCAGCCTGTTTCATGCCCTGAGGGCACATAGGTGCGGTTTCGGGCAAGAAAAACGTATAATGGTTGGCTATCCGGATTTGAAAGCGCACCCAAAATTTCATGGACTCAGCTTTAAGCCGAACAGCGCTACATAGGGTGGGCGTAGCCTGTTTTCATGCCCTGAGGGCACATAGGTGCGGTTTCGGGCAAGAAAACCACGTATAATTTTCGGCTATCCGGATTTGAAAACGATCCCAAAATTTCGTGGACGCTGCTTGGAGCCGAAAAGCGCTACATAGGAAGGGGTTCATGAAAAAATGTTCAGTCCGGGATTGTTGTGAAATATTTACAAGTATTTAACGAAATTTGAATTAGGGAGTTTCGCGTTGCTACAACGTGCGGAAAACCTAGTCACGGACCCAATTAATCAATTTCATTCTTTCAACCGGTTAAAAACGGTCTTTGAAGACCCATTTTTAGGTGTGATACAATCGATTGTATCACACCTAACGTCGGCATGGATCGCGAAGAGACTTCGCGTTCACTGTTGAAAGTTGGCGCAAACTCGGTACCATGTTCTATAACATAGGTGCACCGAGTTGGCGCCAACCTTCAACAATGCACGCAAAGTCTCTTCCCAATCCATGCCGATGTTAATTTGTATTGATTTAGGTGTGATACAATCAATTGTATCACACCTAAAAATGGGTCTTCAAAGACCGTTTTTAACCGGTTAAAAGTATGAAATTAATTATTTGGGTCCCTGACTAGATTTTCCGCACGTTGTAGCAATGCGAAACTCCCTAATTCGAATTTCGTTAAATACTTGTAATTATTTCACAGTTATCGAGTTTTTCATGGACCCCCCCCCTTATGCAGCGCTGTTCGTCTCAAAGCTGCGTTCATAAAACTTTGGGTGCGTTTTCACTTCCGGATAGCCAATTACTACACGTGGCTTTCATGCCCGAAACCGCACCTATGTGCCCTCAGGGCATGAAAACAGGCTCCGCCCCATATGTAGCGCTGTTCGTTTCAAAGCTGCGTTCATAAAACTTTGAATGCGTTTTCACATCCGGATAGCCAATTACTACACGTGGTTTTCGTGCCCGAAACCGCACCTTTGTGCCATCAGGGCATGAAAACAGGCTCCGCCCACCATATGTAACGCTGTGCGGCTTAGAGCTTCGTCTATGAAATTTGGGGTGCGTCTTCAAATCCGGATAGCCAATTACCACACGTGGTTTTCATGCCCGAAACGGCACCTATTTGCCCTCAGGGCTTGAAAACAGGCTCCGCCCAACCTATGTAGCGCTGTTCGGCTTAGAGCTTCGTCAATGAAATTTGGGGTGCGTTTTCACATCCGGATAGCCAATTACTACACGTGGCTTTCATTCCCGAAACCGCACCTATGTGTCCTCAGGGCAGTAATCAATGTTCGGTCATTGAACAAACATTTGGTGTCATTGTCGCTGGAGAGTTGTTTTTGCCTGCTTTCGTGGAAAAAACATTTACTTGTTGCATTATTAAGATTAATTGATAAAATCGATGCATCAATGTAGTCTTGATCTGAAAATTCGTTCACTACAAAAAATTGCGAAGTGAGGACCTCCACCCCCCCCCCCCCGGTCGTCGCCATCACTTCTTCCCAGGGGGGGGGCTGAGCAAATCGCTTGAATTGGGTATGGGGTCGGACCGATGTTGGGTTGTATCACACCTCGCGCCGTAGCCTGTCATCGAAATTCATGAAGCCATCTGCATCGTCATCGTATTTTTGAACTTGTCTGTGAAGAACTTGATTTGTTTCCGACCGAATTCGCAGCAATTTAACCAAACTACCGCATCCCCACCGTAATCTACCGCAAGCTGTCAAAAAATCGAAATACTGCATCAGATTCGCGTTGAGCACTACAAATGACCCTCAAAGAAACGATTTGAGCAACATCGTAGCGCTCCGGAAATCGTCAAAAGTCACGTTTTGCCATCAAATTTCCCTCCCGATGAGAAGCTTTGAACGGATTTAGTCGACAATCGACAAAGAAACCTCAGCTTCGTGATCAGCACCCCCAAATAACCCCCCCCCCCCTCCACCACCACCACCTCTAGGGGAATTTAAGGTCAAATCTGAAATGTTTTTCTTCAACGCTTTCTGAAGCCCTACTTGATTTAGGTCAACGCTCAAGCGAAAATTGGTACATGTGGGAAATGGTATCACTTCGTGGAAGCTCTGGAAAAATTGCTTCTACCCAAGCTTTGTCCAGGGGGTTGTTTTGTGCGCTGAACACGATTGACCGTTTTCAGATTCTCGAAGGATCAGTTTGCGTTTCTGGATGGTACAATAGGTATGCGAAACGGGAGAATGCCTATTACGATTTTTTTTCATAGTGACTAGGCAGCTGTGAAGGACATATTCGGGCCCTACGTTCAAAGTGGTTCTAGAAAAGTACAGTTTGTGTGGGACTGCCACTTTGGCTATTAGCAGTTTCCTTGTTAGTGTTCCCCGTCTTGAAGGTAACTTTTCAACTTTTCAACTTTTATTCTCTTAATCGCACCGGCACAAATTATAACGAGTCCTTCGTGCGAAGAGTTCAGCAGTTTTCCTTGCATCTCCACTCATCATAATCGTCCATTCTGACATTATATCTATCGTTCTTCTTCCTCGGAACTTCGCTATGTCATCCAGCCATCGCATGCGAGGTCTTCCTTTGCATCTTTTTTCATCAGGACCCCAATCTGTCGCTGTCCGTGCCCACGATTCACTATTACTGGCGGACAATTTCCAAGCATAGATTCATTTGCGTTTGAGACCGGCATGGATCCAATCTTTCAGACCGGTTCGACGTCGTATTACGAGTGATCTCACTTTGTCAGTCAGGCGAAGACCAAGAATGGCGCGCTCTAATCGACGTTGAGCGGATCTGAGTGTTCTGGCCACCTCTTTCGTCCAGACCCATGCTTCGCACCCATAGAGGACTGCTGGCATGATACAGATGTTGATGAGCTTTCTTTTCAACGCCGTCTCTACAGCAGAAGAGCGCAGGATTTCCCTATGCTTGAGGTAGATTTTCCTTCCAGCTAGTATCCGTCGACGGATTTCTCTTATCGGTTTTCGAGGATATGATATCAGTTGGCCTAGGTAAACAAACTCGGAAACACGTTCTACCCGTTCTCCATTCATTTCTACGATTTCCTCCTCGTTGTCGGCTTCAGTAGTAGTAGTCTTCATCCACTTTGTCTTGTTTATGTTGATGGACAAGCCGACTCGTTCTGCTTTGTTGGCTAGGTCAACGGCCATCTCTTGAATTCCTTCGCAACTGTGGGCTAGCAGTACTACATCATCAGCGTACGCGAGGTAAGGAAGCCGCCTTCCATTGATTTCGAGACCTCTATCAAGTGTGCTCATGTCGTTTAACATGCATTGGAGAGTCATGATGAAAAGGAGAGGAGAAAGGGAATCCCCTTGGCGCACACCTTTCTGAATGTTAATTTCTGCAAGCTTGGTTCCAACTCTCACCGCGGCACTCCCGTTCGCATAGAGCAGCTGAGTGACTTTGATTAAATGTTCATCAATTCCGAAAGCCTCTATGGCATGCCATACTACAGGGAGCTCCACGCTATGAAACGCCTTCCTGAAGTCAACAAACATCACGTAAAGGGGAAGCTGATACTCACATGGCTTCTCCAGAATAATGTTCAGCGCTTATACATGATCAACAGTTGAGAAGTTCTTGCAAACCCTGCCTGTGCCGGTGGTAGTATAGATCTTTGTTCGAGAGTCGACTGTATACGGCGGCTTATGATTTTCGTGATGACTTTGTAGATCGACGACAGCAGCGATATTGGTCTGCAGTTTGCGACATCTGTCGGATCTCCTTGTTTGTAAAGTAGAATGGTCTCGGCAAATGCTAGCTCTTGCGGAACGGTTTTCGTTAAGATGATCTTGTTGATGAGTTGACACAATGGGTTTGCAAGAGTGTCGGAGAGAGGCTTCAATGCTATAGCTCGAACTTGATCTGGTCCAGGGGCTGATCCAGGTTTCTTGGTTTTTAACGCTTCCTCAACCTCGTGCGGTTGGAACTGGAGATGGATAGGACCATCAGGAGAGGGCGTAGGCCCATAGGTGGAGTGGTAAAGCTCGTTGTAGAAGGATTTCACAGCTTCCATGGATTCTTCTTCAGGGTCGAGGTGGGTGTCAGGGATTGGGAGAGGTAGGGGAGGATTGGGATGGCTACGTAGTGCAATCAAGCGTCGACGACCATAGATGACTTCCTGCCGACCGACACGTATTCGGTTGTTTTGGATGGCTTTTTCTAGTATTGCAATATGTCGCTTTTCCAGATCTTCTTTGAGTGACTTCCTGACTAGTTTACAAACGCCTGCATATTCCACCGTTCTTACAGGGAAATCACGTCCGTATCGCAGTTGTTGACGTACATGAAACAGCGGCCTTGTTTGCTGCGAGATTCGTGAGGGGAAGCGGCTCAAAATGCGTTACTTTGTCCGTGGCTGTATTGATAACGTTTGGTAGTGTATTGTATTCTTCGCAAACATTTTTGCCGACAGGTCTCGAGTACAGTGGTACTTGTATTCGAGTTCTCAGAAGGGCTTTATCCGGGATTCTTGTTCCACGGTATAGGAGTGGTATTTTTGCTGTTCGGCGAGACTTCAATTTACAGCGGGAAATTCGGTGGTCACTGCCGGTATGCACAGAAGTCAATACTCCAACACTTTTCGCTGCTTACAGATCTCGAACCAGTTCCATGTCGATTTCCTTCTCGAGTCCAAGAGCGGCATTCCTTTATGTCGAGCGTGTGTATCTTCTCTTTTGGAAGAATGAATTGGCTAAAAACAGCCTTCTTTCTTCACAAAATCCAGCCAATACACTTCCTCGGGGGTTGCGAGGTTCCGCAGCATGATTCCCAATATATTTCTCTCCTGGTTCTCGTGTGCCAGGTGTCGCATTGAAGTCTCCCACAATTGCTAGATGAGCGCTAGTACGACTGTCGATAATGCGAATGAGATCCTCAAGAAAGTTTTCGTACTCTTCGTCGTCATATCCAGAGTGTGGTGCGTGGACTTGTATGATACGCAAGGTTTTTGTTCGCTCCACCTTCATCACTAGTTCGATTATGCGCTCAGAATGGAAATAGCACTTACAGCGCGATCCGAGTGACGAGTGTACGTAGAATCCAACACCTGAGCTCGTTCTTTCTGTTCCTCCACTGTGAAAAAGAGAATATCCACTTTGCAAATCGATTCTTCCTCTGCCAGTGAGTTTCGTTTCGGAAAGTCCAATTACGTCAAACTTCAGCTTCTCGACGGATGTTTCGAAGTCGGCCAGCCTTTGCGCACCAGCTATTGATCGGATGTTGAGAGTACAGATGCAGAAGCTATCTGCTGAGTTCCTTGGCATACGACTCGCGCCAGCCAACGGCGAATTGAGTCGGGGTCTTGGCGCCCGTGCAACCTCACGTCGTCCTCGTCGCTGTCTGCCGTTGGAGGTCGGGCTGGTTGTCGAAGCCTCCTCGCTGTGGTGAGGTGCGGTGGTGGTCGAGCTGGACGTGTAGAATGTCAACCGCTCAGTGAGAAGGCCTGCCGAAGACTGAAGGTAGCTCACGATAAAAACAGTCTCTTGGTTTCTTCGGAAGTCGAAGTTCCGGGGTGATATTGACCTTGGTTTCGAAATGTCGAATATTATTCGAATATTCGAATAGGATTCGAATATTCGAATATTTTTTCGACTTTTCGAATATACTCATTTATTCGGGAATTTTGAAAACGCCTTATTCGAATGTATTCATTCATTCGGAAATTTTGAAAACGCCTTATTCGAGTGCATTCATTTATTCGGGATTTTTTAAAAGGCTTTATTCGAATGTATTCATTTATTCGGGATTTTTAAAAGGTATTATTCGAATATATTCATTTATTCGGGAATTTTGAAAACGCCTTATTCGAATATATTCATTTATTCGGGAATTTCGAAAACGCCTTATTCGAATATATTAGTTTATTCGGGATTTTTTAAAAGGCATTATTCGAATGTATTCATTTATTCGGGATTTTAAAAGGCATTATTCGAATGTACTCATTTATTCGGAATTTTTGAAATGGCCGTATTCGAATTATTCATTCATTCGAAAACTCGGGTCGAATGCCCATGTATACTGAGATCATCCCAGTGTACAGTACCGAGCATATTTCTTGCAAAAAAAGCGTTTTGCGGCGTTTTTTGTGCTAACAAAACGCTGCACCGCAATAACTCACTTCAAAATTGACGAAATGAGTTTTTCAGGTAATTTTCGTATTCCTCTCAGTGAGGCGAAGGTGACGGTTTGTGTAGAAAGCTCTTTTCACTGTGGTATTTAGTTGAAAAGTGTGTACTTCCTTTTGAAATTCACATCGACCACAGGTCAAACATGACAGATTTCTGATATCATGACCGTCTGATCAGTTCATAATGAGGGGTTTAGAGGTGCAAATATGCAATTTTCAATGAAATTCTGAGGATGAATCTATCATTTTGTAACACTATCGTATAAGACTAAATGAAAGCAATCCAGAAATGACTTCAGAATTGAAATTGGACCACTTTGAGACAAGTTATGGCGTTGCGGCGCTTTGTGAGCGCAAAAAAAAACGCCGCAAAACGCTTTCTTTGCAAAAAAATTGCTCGGTACAGTAGGCTTGACCCTGCCACGAAATAGGGTCCCACAAGGCCTCAAAAACTCTCTGATTCCGGATAAAATTTCCATGGAAGACCCCAAAGAACTCTATGTTCCGCCACCTGATATACAATACCGGTCAAAATTTTCGCGCTTCCGGCGAAAAAAAAAGAAAAGCTTTTTTTCGCCCCTTCGTCATAACTCTGTTTATGATCAATTAGGGAATCTAGTGAGACATTTGGAAACAGAATCGAGAGCTCTCCTGCTTTCAATATGCTATGTGGCATACTTTTGTATAAAGCAAAATGTATAGCATAGGCGTGACGACATGGACGCATTCGCTGATAGTTGCCTAATTGCGGAATCGTGTTTCACGCGAGTTTCGAGTTGATTGTTTATGCGTAGTTTTGACTATATTTCTTGTTGAAGAGTAAGTCATGTGTCATTCCATAAAAAAGCACACGATGCTGATTCCTAATTTCTCTTTGGGTTCCCAAATGGACTGTCTTGAGCAGTTATGAAAAGAGGGCGCAAAAATCGCTTTTTTGCGCTTCTTTCTCCGAAGCCGCAAAAATTGTGACCTTTATTGTATTTTGGTGTTTCTGGTGTAATGCGTATTTGCGACGCTGCAAATGGTTTTGTGAAATGAATTTATTAGGTCAGGAAACAACTACCTCTGCCAATATTTTATCGAAAGTTCTTCAGAGATAGAAGGCTTCTAATGCACATGTCTGAATGTAAGAATCTCTCTAAATGAAAAGTATTCAGTTCTAGATCTTTGTGTCTGTCGAAGCGCTTCTATTGGTCGAGCCCGAAGGAAGGAACGGAGTTACCGAGACTGGAGAATTTCAGAAGATGGGTCCACAAAAGATTTCACTATCTTAACAAACAGCTCCATTGAGAGTACGGGAGCAGAGTGAGAGTACAGCGTTTCGTGTACTTCTGGTCCGTTTTTCCCAAATTCTTCGTCACTTCAGCTATAACCAGGGCCAAGTAATCGTTCCGCATCAGTAAATGATTTCGAAATTGAAGATTATTGTGAGCACTGCCTTTAATGCTATAATCGAAAACCAAAAAATCATCGGTACTATCGTTGTCTAGACAAACTTGTCCTATGAGGAGTTGATACAAAAAAAAACAAGAAAGGCATGACTCATGGCGGAAAGTGATGGAGTTTTCGGATAGGCAACAGCTTTGAGACAAGAAAAACTCGGGTGTTGTGTTCGAGTTGGTTCGTCCTCCTGGGAGCCATAGATCGCGGCTTTAATGCGGGCTTGTGGGCTTGGAAGGGTCAAATAATGGCCATTGTCGTAGAGCCACTTCAGAGCGCAATTATTCAAACGTTATTGCCACTGAGCAAGCATGATAGTAGAATGGAGGCTTCTTGTAGGGTCTTGATATTTAGCACCGATTCACAGTCGAGAGAAATGTGTCCACAAAAAGACCTCATTGGTTTTCGAGGCTTGTCCCGTGAGACGAGAAAGACCGCTGAGACTCCCCAGTAGTCGTACTTCAAAGTTCTTTCGGACAGCAGTAGCATGTACTTGATGGGGGAGAAATTGGTACTATCGCTGCTAAAGGCTTAACGTCAACTAATTCAATTCCAAGAATGGCTGCTTTCATGCGTAACTATTCAAACCACGACAAAACTGAAAGACTTACTCAAAGACTCAAAGAGAATGCCTTCCCTTTCCAATCTAATTCCAGGGATTCACTTTTTCAAAGACGAGGACAAGTGTCCTCGTAAACCATGTTCGGCTCCGCTTCATTTCGCTCGGAGGGTTGAGGTACATACTCAGGCGATTATCGGCCCCGAGCCGCCTAACAGTTCGGCTCGTTTTTCCAATCTGCGAGTCGGCTCCTGTTGCTGTCCGGGCCACTGATGTTGCTGTCCGGGCTAGTCCGGTTGGCCCGAACAGCAACAGCAGTAGGCCGGAGATTGGGAGAACGAGCCGAACTGTCAGGCGGCTCCGATTCCTATTCGGCGCGGCTCGGGGCCGAGAATCGTCTGAGTATGTCTCAAAATGAAATTTCCATGATCACCCGTGCGTGAGCGCACACACGCTGCGCGACTAATTATGGGAAATTCGTTTCAACACAGCCTATAGTTGTTTGAAGGCGGTGAACATAGTAGAAACCGTAGTCGACCAGTTATCACCGGAAAAAACACTGGAAACGTCAGAGGAACATCGCGAAAAAAAAACGGCTGAAGGGGCCCGAATTAGCCCGTTTGCGGCCTCAGACTTTGATGTGAAGCGCATGGCACCCCGATCAGGGGTGTGCGGAAATTTCTGTTTTCTGATTTCTGTTTTCTGGAAAAATGCGCTTGTACATAGACTGTAGGTTGTAGTAGCCAAAATACCATATTTATATCGTAACGTACATTAATCAACATGAGTATTAGAAAAGAACGTCATATTCGTGTTCAGCGCCCCAAATAACCTACCTATACGACGTTTGGGAGAAAAAAAAATTTCTGGTCCGGTCCGAAGATCTGGGGGTCCGAAGATCGAAAAAAATTTTGCTCTCAATTTGTCCAGGGGGTTATTTAGGGTGCTGATCACGAATATGAGGTCCGTTTCCGGTTTTCCGGAAGATTTCTGCAGGTTACGGCAGGTACAATGTCATTTTTCTATAGAAATCAATATAAAAATGCTCATATCTCCGTTCCGAGGAACGATTCGCAGCTACAGAGTAAAAATCCGAATTCTAAGTCAAATCAAAAATTGAGCCTAGAAACGCATATTTCATTTGAAATGGCCACGGCATGTACTCAGAACTTTTGAAACAAGCTGTTAACATGCAATCCGCTAGTAACGGATTGTCCCCATACCGAACACGAAGCAAGCAGAAGCTAACACGCAAACCAAGCAGAAGCTAACGCAAAGCGAGTGGAAGCTAACGCCAAGCAAGCAGAAACTAACGCTAAGCGAGCGGAAGCTAACGCCAAGCAAGTAGAAGCTAACGCTTAGCAAGCAGAACCTTACGTTAGGCAGGGGAACGAGTGGAACCATGAACCGAAGCGAGCGGAAGCAAACGCGAAGCAAGTAGAAGCTAACGCTGAGCAAGCAGAACCTTACTTTAGGCAGGGGAACGAGTGGAACCATTAACCGAAGCGAGCGGAAGCAAACGCGAAGCAAGTAGAAACTAACACCGAGCGAGCGGAAGTTAACGGGAAGCAAGCAAAATCGAACACTAAGCGAGTGGAAGCTAACGCAAAGCAAGCAGAAGCTAACGCTAAGCGAGTGAAAGCTAACGCCAAGCAAGCAGAAACTAACGCTAAACAAGCGGAGGTTAATACCAAGCAAGCGGAAACTTACGATAGTCGGAAGGGGTAGAATGAGGACCACGCGCCAAAGCAAGCGGAAACATGAGCGAAGCGAGCGGATTCTCACCTTGCGCAGAGGTAGCGAGGGAAACCCCATGGTACGTCCTTCGAAAAGAGGATAGTTGAAATAACTTGTGCTAGCAGCGCATAAAAAATATAGTCTACAGCAATGGAAGTAGGACCTGGTGAGGTTGCGGATTCTTCTTAAGATACTGTAGCCTGATAGTGTTATCACTCTTTTTTTCGAAACAACTAAAATTGGTCGGTGAGTTTCGGCTTCCGCTCTCACACTTTCACCTGTTTTCATTGCTTCCACAGATGTAGTCGTATCGGTGCACACACAGACTCACCGATCTATCAAAGCTGTTCCGGAAAAATGAGTGATACCACTAACAAACTACCGTATGTTAGGACGAGTCCGCAACCTCACCAGGTCCTACTAACATTGCTGTAGACTATACAATGATTAGTTTCTCGACTACCAATGCTGTTCGAATTCGAATACCACGGAACCGCTACCTTATACTGTCTATGAGTCAAATTATACCTTGATCATAACCGCAGATACATGAAGATAAATGAAGTTCGCCTTTTACCTACTCTATGAATCATGTAACAACATCGATTCCCCATATGTTTATCTCAGAAAACTTGCAATAACAACTGTCTTACTGGGCATCGGCTTTATCTCCAAATAAACACAACAACAAATAGATAACTTATGTTGGAGGCATATTTCAGTGCGTATTTCAATGATTTAACATAAAATCCCTAAAGGAATTATCTATCGCATCACAGAACAGTGAAAACGTTTACATCGTTAGAAAACACGTATTTGGAGAGCGTAAAACAGAGCAAGTCTCGACGGTAGTCGAGCTTCGTCGTCAGCTCATTCTCCCTTGCGAGCAAAGTTCTCTAGCTGCGAGAACGTTTTCCCACCTTTTTATTCGTCCTTTTCTGTCGCTGTGATAAGAACAGCTGCGAACTGGTCGTAGTACGTGTTGTCGTCCTGATACATTAAATCCCTAAACACAAGATTTAGAGGCGTAACACAAGAAAATTGTTACATGTTTTCATTCACGTCAATTCTGCTTACCTTTATGAATTGTATCCTTGGCTAACAGCTACGATTTCTTGTTCGACTGGGTCAGCGCTCAGGTCGTAATCGTCTTCTGAAATGTCCTTCAAGGTTTCTTGCCCTAGCATACCCGACGACGGAAGTCATTGCTGGAACATGCACAGATGTTCAGAAAACTTAATTCATAAGGATTATAGTTTGAAAAATTTGACTCACTGAGCCATTTTGAGCATGTTCGCGATGACACCTTCCAGGTCAGAGATAAGAAATCTTGATTGATTTTTGCGGAAAAAACGCTTTAGGAACGCGAAAAAGGTTAAAAATGGCAGCCACTGACGAATTGGTATTCTCTAGCATCCCTAAGTCGAATCATTCCAAGCGATTTACAAATTTTATCCCTGTAGATGCTTACTGTGTTTGAAGCGAGAAGAGACCGCTTCTATATCCGGAAAATAAAATACAAATAATTATCTCGCCTCTTGAGATCGTCTGACTGCAAGAGAATCATGGTGAATTCAAAATGAGTGCTAATTTATAAAAGATGGGGGTGAATATCTTGCATCCATTGGCTGCCTATTGACTTCTTGACCGCATTGTTTCAGTAGTATTAATAGTGAATATGACAATGCTGTGTATTGGAAACGACTAAGTGTGTTGAGCGCAGGGTTGTTGATTGTGGGCCAGGGATGTGCGGCAAAAGATTTTGAGATTTCGGCAAACGGCAATCGGCAAAAAAATCCCAAAAACGGCCGGCAAACGGCAATCGGCAAACGGCAAAAACCTTATCCCTCAGAATGATCCAAAAGCTATTCACATGTGCCGCTCTACTTTTTTCCTTTTTTTGCATACTTACGTCAATATAGTAATAATTTCAATTCACGAGCACAGTTCCAGTTCAAGGCATCACAAACAGAAACAAGACATGTGAGAGCCCATGGAAACAAAGAAATCGCCGCTGCGGCTTCGCCAGGAAGCCGTTTCGGCTGCTACAGGCACCGAAGCGGCACTATCGCGGAGTCGCAGCGACAATGTCGTGGCGGCCCCGCAATAGTGCAGCTGCTGCTCCGCGGTAGTGCAACTGCGGCTCCACGATCAGTGGCCGCGTTCTAGCAAAAATAGGACCGACGGCGAGTAAAGCCTAGTTTTGACTGCACCGCTGCTGTTTTCATCGCAGCGATTTCACACCCGCTGCTGCAGCGATGTAGCAGCGCCAGCGATTCTGTTCATAGTGCAGAGCCTCATGCATGATCGAAGAAATTCAATCAATCAGTGAAAGTAATGGCTGATAGTTATCAATAACACGTTTCGACCCGTAAACACTGATCTTGTCATGTGAAAGGGTCAATATTCACTAGACGAAACGTGTCATTCGCTGGCGATCGCTCCATCGCTGCCATAATGGCAGCGATTGAGCGATGATCAGCGACCACCGAGAATCGCTCCTCCAGAAGCAAAGCAGTAAAACATAGGATTTCATCGCCGCGACCCAGCGATGTAGGACGTTTGCCACGAAGCGATCACAATTGGAGCGGATTTCCATCACGCGCGATGAGAAAGGAACAGTTGTCCCTCGCATGGCCGCAGCGACAACTTGCAGTCAAAACTAGGCTTAACTCATATGAAATGAGTCATAATAAAAGTGGGGGGGGGCTACAAACAGAAATACACGCCTGAGGTAGCTACGACCTCTGTCTGATTGGGACAAAGGTTAGCTCCATTATAGCGATGTAGGAGATTCGGGATGTACCTCAAACTTGGGCTATTAAACTGGCGAAAATCTCGGTCTATCGCCCAGAACAGTGCATCGCAGTCGACGCGGGTTCGCTGATGCATCCTCTTGGAGTCGTGCAGTTCTAACACGGAACTGCCACGGTACTGTCGCGGCAACGTCGCGGCGTTGTCGACCCTCGAGGCACTGCAACAGAATCGCCATGGCACAGTAATTCAAGTTTATCATTTGCCAATGGCACAAAATTCTCATGGAAGTGTAGACGTTTTTTTTTCGGAGTTTTCCATGTTTGAAGCACGATATCGTGATATCCTTATCACCGATGAGGCTGCTTTGCTACTATCTAGTCTGTTCCGAGCTTTAGCCGCTTACATCTGGAGAAAGACGGTGTGTGAATGAAACACACCACACTTCATTTCTTTTATACCCTACCCTTTATCAATTGGGTATCATCAATTTTGTAAACGTGAGAGCTTTGTGCCGTTGGCAATTTATTATCGTCTCACAGTAATCAAAGGGCCGCTGCGGTAAAACCGTGTAGTTATCGCGGCACAGTCGAGGGTCGCGGTTCTTTCCTGACACTGCCGCGGAAGACTTTCTTAGAGTCCCTGTCCATGTGAGTAGCACGAATGCTTCCTGCTTCTTTTAGCTACACCAGAATCTGTCAGAACTCTGGGACGGAAAATAAAACACCACTTTGGAGTTGAGCTATCTACATGTTGCACTACATCCGACAAAATACTTTCCCTATGACCATCCATCAGTTTTTTGAGTCCTAGCAGGTCAAATGATGGCAGCTCACTGCGTCAATGAATATACGGGGGGGGGGGGCTAGAACCCGTGAAGCCTATACTCATGACCATGAAGGCACGGGAAACCCAGATAATGGAACACCGCTTTTCCTTCTATAACATAACATGAACGCTCGCTTATCAGAATACATATGGTGAGATTATGAAGATTTTTATCCCTCATCTTGCTCAGAAGTGGCCAGGCGACGAAGTGGAGAGCAGATAAATCAAAACCCTCGGATAACGGTTAGCGAACAACAGAGGTGCGTTCCAAGAAGATTTCCACGGGAGGAAAAATGAATCTGATAAGAGCCGACGAATGATAGATTGAGAGACCGCATGAAATGAGCCTATCTGTTAGATTATCATTCGTTATATCTTATCAGACCCATTTTTCTCCCATGGAAATCTTCTTGGAACGCACCCTAGGTAGTCGGCTCACCACTTGTGCCTACATGGCCGTGAGCATAGCTCGCGTTTTGTTTCAATGTTTTGCCGAGTTTTGCCGGCAAAACAACAAAAATTTCGGCAAACGACAAACGGCAAAAAAGTCCCAAAAATGGCCGGCAGACGACAAACGGCAAACTGCAATTGCCGCACATCCCTGTTGTGGGCACATTTGTGTTAAGTGTGCGAGGATTAGGGCAAATGAATAGAATTGTGGAAAGTGCTCTACAGGCGTGCATTTAATGGGTGTGAAGTGGGCGGGGCTTCGGTAGGAGTGCGCACAACTGCGAAAAGTGCATAGGGATTCGAAAAAGGTGTCGGGATTGTTGTTGGACATGTGTAAGGATTGCGAAGACGTGTTCAGAGTTTCGGAAAGTGGGCGGGACTTAGGAAGGAGTGCGCACAACCGCGAAAAAGATATTTTTGATTCGAAAAAAAGGTGGAGATCGTTGTTAGACGTGTGTAAGGGCTTCGAACACGTGTTTGTGCGCACAACGGAGGAAACATGCTCTCGAAATTCTAGAAGTGTGGGGATTGGCGCTTGAGATGTGTAGGGGAAACCTTCTGAGCTGGGAAGTTTTTTCTGAAATTTCTATGATCCCCCTTCCCGAATTTGGGAATCCCTTCTCTCGGGCCGAAAAAATTCAACGCCCCCCCCCACCCACAGTGTTGAGCAGGGTTGCGACTTGACGCAACGAGGGTTTTACCCGTGATTTCTACCCGAAATTATTATATGTCGCGCTCTTAAGTGTTTAAACGAAAGTATCATTATTTTGCTACTCAAATTTGCCAAAATTATATATTTTTTGTAAACCGTTGTGTAATTTTCGCATATCAGTCCATGTTCGCAAAAATTCGATAACAAGTTTCTCCGTGAATTGTGTGTTCAAATGAAGTATAGTTAGGTCCGTGGCTTGCTTCCTCAAGTAAAAAAATTTAAATCTCATCCACGGCTGGAGCGTGAGGTTTAAACCTCACCGGCGGCTGGCGATATGGTAAGGTGATCAGCTGCTCTCTTCTCTCGGCCTGAATCAACTAGCGGGCCGGCGTACGCGTTCGCCGCGCCAGAAGAGCGTGAGATTTGAATATTTTCTCTTAAGGAAACAGGCCACGGGCCCAACTATACGCGGCCGTATACCGTCTATTGGTGTTATTTCAGAGAATATGGGATGTCATGTTGCCTGAGCGCATCAGCGATTGATCGATCCGAAACAGTCGAGGAAGATCTGCCACTTACAGTGATTACCCTTGCACCACGTCGCGTGCTTCGAACGGGGCGTCTGACGTCGTCTGGGTTGGTGGAGATAACGGACGCGAATAGAGCTCTGATGGGAGCGTTTCTTGGCAAATCGAAGACCGCGAAGACGAACTACTCCGGCAAGGGCAATGTGAGTTGGTGGTTTCTTTTACTATTTATTAAACTGAAAATAGGATGATTAGTGCAAAAAATTTGCCGCGAAGATTCGGCGTGGGTTTGTTCAGAAAAGGGGCTTTCATAGTGTCGTTGCAGCGAAATTTGCTGACGCGGAGATTGTACAAAAGATGGGGAATGCCGCGCAGGACTACGTAACACTCCTCATCTTTTGTAGATTCTCTAAGTCAGCGATGTTGGCTGCAACGTCACTCTGGAAGCCCATAAAGTCTTTGGTCGTTGATGAGATTGCGATAAAATTAGTTTTTTTTTTGTATTCTCAGTCCGCAACTCTGACTTTACAATGAATTTCCCCTATTGCAGAGAAGTTTGTTTCTCACAAGGGAACCACTAGAAAACCGTATATCTACTGTAATCTACCGTAAGTTGTGAAAAATCGATAAACCGACATCAGATTCGTGTTGAGCACTCCAATTAACCTCTAGATGAACAAATTGAGCCACATCTGTCGCCACATTCCGGAAATTGTCAAAAGTCGATTTTGCCGTCAATTTTCTCTGCCAGTGGGAAGCTTTGAACCAATTTAGTCGAAAACTTTGGAAAAACGACAAATTAACCTCAGGTTCGTGATCAGTACCACAATAACCCCCCAGGGCGAATTCTAAGTCAAATCTGGAATACTTTTCTAAAACGCATCGAGAGCTCTTTAAAGGCACAGTACACCCTCAGATATGAATTTTGAGATTTTCATGTAATTGTGTAGAAGACCCCTCCTGTATAACACGTGCCAAATGCCAGATCTCATTTCCTCCAAATAAGCGAGATATAAGCAACCACCACAGGCCCGACCCCCTTCGCTCACCACCACAGGCCCGACCCCCTAACAGATTTTCGGACTCGATAGCGGCTCGATGGATGGATGAATTCTAACAAATCGTCGTTCTTCAGTCCATTGCCGGACTGTCTCCTTATCCTGGCTTTCTCTCACGCAACGATTGCGAATGAAGAGAAATGCAGGCCTGAGACAACTCGTCCACAAATTTTCACCCTCGACATCTAGGCATCTTTGAAGAGCCATAACTCTGTTCAAAGGGGGTCTTGGACGATTTCAGAGATACCACTGTGATCAGCGTGTGACTCTCTCCAAGAATAGTTTGAAATCTGAAAATTAATTTTCTGGGTGTCCTGTGCCTTTAAAGGCAGCATACACGCTCGTAAACGTAATTGAGATAACTACGGAATTAGAATGGTATGGCACCCAACACAACGCTCACGCATTTTGAAGCGTCAAAAACGACCCGCAATGACGCTACACGAGTGAGAAGTTGGCCCCGCCCCCTGTAACTGCCCGCCCCCTGTATTTGCGTCCTCTTCAAAAACAGGGGTGCTGGGCCATTCCCACCGTCGGCAACGTTTGTGGGTGGTGAAATAGGTACAATAGGTGAACCACACACATCGACGACGGTGGAAATATTAACACCCCTGTTTTTGAAGAGGAGAAACAGGGCAGGCAGATAGGGCGAAGACTTCTCACTCGTGTAGCGTCATTGTAGTCGTTTTTGACGCTTCAAAATGCGTGAACGTTGTGTTAGTGCTGCTCATTCTAATTCCGTGGTTATCTCAATTACGTTTACGAGCGTGTATACTACCTTCGCACTGTTCGCGATAAAAATCGCTTTTCTGTTTTTTTTTTATCTTGAAACCGGTCCCATTTTGATTCCAATGTTGCTTCCGAATGGAGTTATGGTCCATTAAAAATTGAGCTAGTGAATATGGTGGACGAGTTGCGCGTGGCTGGCAACTTCCGTCTTTTGCAGCCAATGTATGCGAGCTGACCTGAGTAAAGAGAGAAGTTGAGAATGAAGGGAAGAACGGGGCTTTTGATCGGAAACCATCGCTAAACTCAGGATTTCGAGTGTTCCTTTGTTCACGTCGAGGGGCGGGAAGAGGCGGGACTTGCCCACAATGGCGGGGTTTCCCCACTTTTCTTAGCCGTTTTGCGGCTCCTGGGTAGCTTTTCGTCCCGTTTTTTCGACGCTGTTCTGCTTCTGAGAGCCACGAGAAGCGTTTTTCATGGAAAATTCGAGGATGAAGTTTATCGCGAACAGTGACTTTAACGTCCTAATCGAAGAGTACAAACTGACTGACCCATTTTGTTCTCTCGTTCTGGAATCAGGTAGTCTCGAATACCAATAATAGGTAATCTTAGAGAAAATAACGCATTCTTCTCCAATATTTCCATAGGCTCGTTGACTGTCCGATCCGCTGATCTCATAAAGGGTCCAGCTTGCATAATATCTTTTGAGAATATGAAGTTTGCCTCTGTTTTGTAGTCCCCTCATTTACAGCTGCTCATTCATGTTTTTATGCTCTCTGTTTGTTTTCATTTAATGTGAGGGGTTTCCGATAACAAATAACGGTAAAAATAAATTTCCCCCAAAATGGTTGCATAACGTATAAACGGATAACGATTAACGAACAACTGAATAATAACAAGGAAATTTTACCCTTATTCGGTATAGGGAAGTCCAATATCCGCTTATCCCTGCATATGATCTGCCATGTAGTTTAACATATTTTCGTACATTTGTTCATGCTGAGTAATCATTATGATATGCTATTGAGCGTGCATGTGATAAATTTGTGGTCTTTGTTACAAATGCGAGCGTGAGGTAATAAAAGTGTTATTTATATGAGGAAGCTGAGAATTGAAGTAGAAATTCGGGGCTCCTTTTTCGTTTTGAGGGTCACTCGTGGTCAGGCGTGCATGCATGGGTGCCCCCATCTCGTTTACCGCGGGCAGGGACCGTATGCATGAACGCACGCGACGAGATTAGGTAACGTGCGGGGAAGGCATTGACCAGTGACGGAGCGCCGCTGATCAAGTTCGATTGATCAGCGGCGCTCCGTCATTGGTCAGTGCCTTCCCCACACTTTACCTAATCTCGTCGAATGCGTTCATGCATTTGACCCCGGGGATTAATACGGCTGAGGCTTCTAAGGATACTCGCGATAAGTCCGATTCTCGTGTATGCGACCGACCGCCTAACCTTCTAGCGCTGACCGCGCACAAATTGCGGGTTGATCGCCGTTGATCACGCCATCGGCCCTAGTCTTGCTCGCGTTGAGTCCGTTTCTCTTCTAGGCGTACCGACCGCCTGGCCTTTTAGCGCTAATCGCGCACAAAATGCTGGTTGATCGTCTTCGATCACGCGATCGGTCCCAGTCTTCTTCGCGGTAAGTCCGCTTTTTTGCCTGAGAAGATCTGCACTCGATTGCGGCAAGCAGTATAAACAACTGCCGTCAACACTGTCTCCACTGTAGATACAAAGAAGGCGTGGTACTTGGAGCAGAACAATAAAATAATGTCCCCTGCCTTTTTAACTCATCAAATGAATAGCGAAAGAAAGAATTGCCTAAGCGACATTTAGAACTTTATTTGTGGCGCTTTCGTCAAATTAATCCCGCCTTTATGTCGCAGAATCTTTTCGAAATTCTCCAGGGACCGTACTAATGCATTAGAAAACAAACGAGAAACACCGTGCATACGCGCTCATAAATTGCACCCGCGAGATCCCAAAAATCACTCTGGACGAGAATTATGGCTTAGCCTGGGATGACAGAGAATAAAAATCAGTGCGGCTCTGAGTCGAAGATGAAATTCGATACGTTTTGGAATAAACAAAGCAGTAGCTAGAATCTTCCCACGGTTGAGGAGGTCGACGAGTTGCCGGGAGAGGCAAGGGACTAGGGATTGTCTGAGGCCTCACCTTGTCAGAAGCATGTCTAGCAAGCTAAGACCAGCAGTGAAAGCATAATTGTGTAATTAACGGGATAATGGAACAAAATCATTATTCCATCTTGCATGCTTTTGCCGGTTCTCTGGGTTTTGGCGAAACGCGAGTTGTATGGATGAGAACCAGTTGCTAACTCATACTCCGAAATTCACGGAATCCTTGCTCCATAATATTCCGTGAACTCCAATAAGAGTCCACATCGCTTCAGTTTTTTGCTTTGTACCCTTTCTTGGAATCCTCCAAGAGTGCATAATGTTTCAAAACCTTCTGTTTTCGTGGTACCAGCTATCATGTCCCTTGGGGCACGATAGCATAATGGCGTCGTTGGGTACGTTGCAAAATAGTCCGAAAAACGTTTTTTCAGCATTCCTGATCACTAGCTCCAATCAGATGACCTACCAAAAAAAGGAGACCTAGAAGGTAAGCTCTGGTACATCCGTAGTGACCTGTTGATTTCGACTATCAACAGCAGCGAAGCGGTGGGCCTCGGTGAAATACAACTGGTGATAAGGAGGTTTCGATGAAAAAGCCACCGCTCCGCGCTGTGATAACCGGAAACATGAGTTCACTTGGAATGGAACAGAGTCCACCTTTAATCCCACCTCCGCAGACCACTGTCATATCACTATCATAGAAGCGAAGCGGCTGTTCTGTGAAAACTGGAGCGGTTGAGATGAAGAAATAGGCATGGAAAACCGCATTATTCGTATGATAGGGATATGAAAGTGCTCTGCAGAGATCGGAATTCGTAGTATAGATGTAATACAATGCTTGCGTGTTGTTGTATTATAGTCCAAGGCAGCAGAAATAGGCGGTGGAGCTGTTGCGGACTCTTCCTAATATGCTTCTGAGGCATGTTGCTGTCCATATCATCAACACTGAAATTTTTTTCATGTGTTTTCTAGAATGGTTCTAAAAATTGACCAAGCCCATAAAAAGTACAAGAAATTGAAGGGAAATTAAAAATTTTCGTTCTGATCGTGTTTAGAACAAGAGAAACTTCAAGAATGCTCTTCCTCATGAATAAATTTGGTGAATACTGCCGAAATGTAATTTTCGACCATTTTCGATATGCTGTGCAATGTATTTGAACGACATTAACCTACAATAATAACTGAAAAAGAGCTTTAGTGGTGAACCTACGGTTTCAGAGCTTCTCAACTTACTATCTGCTCTATCGCTCCAGCCGCGAAGCGGCTGGAGAGGTTTGGTTTTGCCTGGCACTTGTGATCACTTAGAATTTGGTAAAGTAGTTAATAAAACCTGTAAAACAAATTTTCTAGAGATTTCCTTCTGGATATAAGTGAGAGAGTCTAGAAGACACCAGCTGACAAAATTTGAGCTAAATCGATTGAAAATTAACAAAGTTAGATCGGCGGAAGCTTAACTAAAATTCGCGTTTTTTCTTGTAACGCGCCCCTCGTGTCCTGTTCCTCGTTCCTCGTTCCTGCCACTAGCCACTGCCAGTGGTCGCAGGCGATCAGTTGGGCAGGTAGGTAAGTTGGTATGTGGACAGATATGATTACCTACTCACTTACTTTAAAATTAACTATTTCACCTTTAACTACTTATCATATCAAGTGATATTATCAGTTGGTAGACCAAATCGCCTAAACACGTCGCAGGCTGTACTTTTCGATGGGAAGGGACAGGGGAAGTGACTAACAAGTTTGTTACTTACTGTTTCACATTGACTACTTTACTTCTTACTGCTTATCATATCAAGTGATATTATCAGTTGGTAGATCAACTCGCTAAAACACGTCGTAAGCTGTACTTTCCGATGGGAAGGGACAGGGAAAGTGACTAACAAGTTGGTTACTTACTGTTTCACATTAACTACTTTACTTCTTACTGCTTATCATATCAAGCGATATTATCAGTTGGTGGATCAAATCGCTGAAACACATTGTAAGCTGTACTTTTTTTCGTAGGGAAGGGACAGGGGAAAAGATTAACAAGTTTGTCGCTTACTGTTTCACATTAAATACTTTACTTCTTACTGTTTATCATATCAAGTGATAATATCAGTTGGTAGATCAACTCGCTAAAACACGTCGTAAGCTGTACTTTTCGATGGGAATGGACAGGGAAAGTGACTAACAAGATTGTTACTTACTGTTTCACATTAACTACTTTACTTCTTACTGCTTATCATATCAAGTGATATTACCAGTTGGTAGACGAAATCGCTTAAACACTTCGTAGGCTGTACTTTTCGATGGGAAGGGACAGGGGAAGTGACTAACAAGTTTGTTACTTACTGTTTCACATTGGCTACTTTACTTCTTACTGCTTATCATATCAAGTGATAATATCAGTTGGTAGATCAACTCGCTAAAACATGTCGTAAGCTGTACTTTTCGATGGGAAGGGACAGGGAAAGTGACTAACAAGTTGGTTACTTACTGTTTCACATTAACTGCTTTACTTCTTACTGTTTATCATATCAAGTGATATTATCAGTTGGTAGATCAACTCGCTAAAACACGTCGTAAGCTGTACTTTTCAATGGGAAGAGACAGGGAAAGTGACTAACAAGTTGGTTACTTACTGTTTCACATTAACTACTTTACTTCTTACTGCTTATCATATCAGATGATATTCTCAGTTGGTGGTTTACTTCTTACTGTTTATCATATCAAGTGATATTATCAGTTGGTAGATCAACTCGCTAAAACATGTCGTAAGCTGTACTTTTCGATGGGAGGGGACAGGGAAAGTGACTAACAAAATGGTTACTTACTGTTTCACATTAAATACTTTACTTCTTACTGCTTATCATACCAAGTGATATTACCAGTTGGTAGATCAAATCGCTTAAACACGTCGTAGGCTGCACTTTTCGATACATAGGGCATCTGATGACGTCATCAGGGTGTCATGTAAAGTACATAGGGCATCTGATGACGTCGTCAGTGTGTCATGCAAAGTACATAGGGCATCTGATGACGTCATCAGGGTGTCATGCAAAGTACATAGGGCATCTGATGACGTCATAAGGGTGTCATGTAAAGTACATAGGGCATCTGATGACGTCGTCATGTGTCGCGCAAAGTACATAGGGCATCTGATGACGTCATCAGGATGTCATGTAAAGTACATAGGGCATCTGATGACGTCATCAGGGTGTCATGTAAAGTACATAGGGCATCTGATGACGTCATCAGGGTGTCATGTAAAGTACATAGGGCATCTGATGACGTCATCAGGGTGTCATGTAAAGTACATAGTGCATCTGATGACGTCATCAGGGTGTCATGTAAAGTACATAGTGCATCTGATGACGTCATCAGGGTGTCATGCAAAGTACATAGTGCAACTGATGACGTCATCAGGGTGCCATGTAAAGTACATAGTGCATCTGGTGACGTCATCAGGGTGCCATGTAAAGTACATAGTGCATCTGGTGACGTCATCGGGGTGTCATGTAAAGTACATAGGGCATCTGATGACGTCATCAGGGTGTCATGCAAAGTACATAGTGCATCTGATGACGTCATCAGGGTGTCATGCAAAGTACATAGGGCATCTGATGACGTCATCAGGGTGTCATGTAAAGTACATAGTGCATCTGATGACGTCATCAGGGTGTCATGTAAAGTACATAGGGCATCTGATGACGTCATCAGGGTGTCATGTAAAGTACATAGTGCATCTGATGACGTCATCAGGGTGTCATGTTAAGTACATAGTGCATCTGATGACGTCATCAGGGTGTCATGCAAAGTACATAGTGCAACTGATGACGTCATCAGGGTGCCATGTAAAGTACATAGTGCATCTGGTGACGTCATCGGGGTGTCATGTAAAGTACATAGGGCATCTGATGACGTCATCAGGGTGTCATGCAAAGTACATAGTGCATCTGATGACGTCATCAGGGTGTCATGTAAAGTACATAGTGCATCTGATGACGTCATCAGGGTGTCATGTAAAGTACATAGTGCATCTGATGACGTCATCAGGGTGTCATGTAAAGTGCATAGTGCATCTGATGACGTCATCAGGGTCATCTAAAGTACGTAGGGCATCTGATGACGTCATCAGGGTGTCATGTAAAGTACATAGGGCATCTGATGACGTCATCAGGATGTCATGTAAAGTACATAGTGCATCTGATGACGTCATCATGGTGTCATGTAAAGTACATAGGGCATCTGATGACGTCATCAGGGTGTCAACTTAAGTACGTAGGGCATCTGATGATGTCATCAGGGTCATCTAAAGTACATAGGGCATCTGATGACGTCATCAGGGTGTCATGTAAAGTACATAGGGCATCTGATGACGTCATCAGGGTGTCATGCAAAGTACATAGGGCATCTGATGACGTCATCAGGATGTCATGTAAAGTACATAGGGCATCTGATGACGTCATCATGGTGTCATGTAAAAAAGTACATAAGGCATCTGATAACGTCATCAGGGTGTCATCTTAAGTACATAGGGCATCTGATGATGGCATCAGGGTCATCTAAAGTACATAGGCATCTAATGACGTCATCAGGGTGTCATGCAAAGTACATAGGGCATCTGATTACGTTATCAGGGTGTCATGTAAAGTACATAGGGCATCTGATGACGTCATCAGGATGTCATGTAGAGTGCATAGGGCATCTGATGACGTCATCAGGACGTCGTGGAAAGTGAGTAGCGCTTCATTTGTAGCGTGCGCAACAAGTTTGTTGCTTACTGATTATTATAGCAATCCATGCTATTTGAAAAATATTGAAGATTTTTTCATAGATATTACTTTGTAATATCAATAAAAAGTGAACAATTCTATCAAAAAGGGGTCTTCCAAGCAAAAGAGATTTGGTTGGTATCAGAAACGTTCCAACAAAAAGGGAACAATAGGTAAGTAGATTGAGAAGAGTCTACAAAAAGTGAACAATATTCTCTGAGAGTAATTTTATTGGTGAACACTTCTCAACAGCAAAAACAAACCGTTGCGGTGTTCTACACGGAAGCACTCTGTGGTTCCGAGAATGGTCTTGATTACCAGAGAACCGTTCAAACGTATGTGCATGTAAACCTAACTCTTATCATTAGAATAGAAGATGATGTCGCAAAGACCTAGACAGACAGCTAGGTCTTGCTGTAAGGAAAAGCAAAACTATAAAATAGAAATACAGCATTAGGCAAGGGTAATCTCGTAGAATCTCGTTAAACGAATAGAAGTCCTTTTTCCGAAAGACACTAAACTCATCATCGTAAAATGCCACAACGGTTTGTTTCCGCTGTTAAGAAGTGTTCACCAATAAAATTACTCTCAGAGAATATTGTTCACTTTTTGTAGACTCTTCTCAATCTACTTACCTATTGTTCCCTTTTCGTTGGAACGTTTCTGATGCCAACCAAACCTCTTTCGCTTGGAAAACCCCTTTTTGATAGAATCTATTGCTACACTTTAAAGCCATCGCCCGCGCCGCCAACTATATACTCTGCCAACACGTAGCTAGATGTCTCACATGGAAACCGGAGATGCCCAGGGTTTCGGAGGCATCTAGTCTAATTTTGACACGAGAATTCACGTAAATTACGGAAAGTTTAGCCTCAGTTGGTGACGTTTTAGCTACAGCGCCCGCATATTCTACGTAAATCCTCGCTACGGCACCCGCATATTCTAGGCTAATTCTCGTTACAGCACTCAGTCGATCGACCCACCCAGTCCTGATCCGCACTAGAAAAGCGATCACACCTGCGGTCGACCACATTGCCGTTCCTTCCCCACGGGCTGCAGCATCCCAGTGCTCAAAATTACCTAGCAAGGTCTCCCAGAGAGCGACACGCTGTCAACCTCCACGACCAGCCACAGAGTGTCAAGTAAGCCCTCCATGGGTTGACTGGGCCAACGCTGCTCAAACGGCATCCCTGCGTTCCGCGTAGCCAGCGCGGGTTTGAGATTGCATTTCAACACAGGCTGTTGTTGAATCCGTAGATTTTTGCTACAAAACTATAGCGAGAATATACGGGTTTAGCGAAAGAGAGATCAATGTATCAAACTTAGCCTTCGTTTTTACGTAGAATATGCGTAGAATTCGCGCCCTTATACCGTCGACACAAGAATATGCGGGTTTTAGCTATCGTAGCTAAAACCCGTAAATTCTCGCTACATGGAATGGGGCGGCGTTACAGACCGCGCCCTCGGAGGCATCTAGCTAAGCGTTGACAGGGTTTTTCCTATATAGTTCCTCGTTTTCACACATAGGGCTGGTTCAGAATTTCTGAAGTTGTCTAAAAAACATGCATTGCCACTGTCCTTAGGCCAGTTCATAAGTCTTGTAGACAGGTGCTTTAGAAACTAGCTCAGTGGTTTTACATATTTCCGTCCTTCCTTATTTGTTGTTATGAGGATTCTTTTTCAATGTTTGTGTTTTATAACTTCAAGCGTGTCCATATCATCAACACTGAGTTTTTTTTCATGTGTTTTCGAGAATGGTTCTGAAAATTGACCAAGCCTATAAAAAGTACCAGAAATTGAAGGGAAATTAAAAATTTTCGTTCTGATCGTGTTTAGAACAAGGGAAACTTCAAGAATGGTCTTCCTTATGTTCGCGTATAAATAAATAAATAAATACTATTCTTTCATGATTTTGTAAAGCTTGGCCGCTTTAGTGAACGAAAGTGTCGAAAGAGCCTTCGAAAAACCTTCAATTGTAAAGAAAAACCTGAATTCACTGTTAAATTTGTTTGAATTTTGCGCGAAAACCGTGATCGACTCAGAAGAACTATATGATCGGTCCCACAGCAGTTTTGAGGTGGCTATAACTTTTAAGGTGCTCATTTTCAGGCCCTCAAGTTTCATGGCTGATGTCAGCTAGCCCGGAGGACTTGATTGTGCACAAGAAATTGGAAATGATTTTCATTTCAAGTCTGGAATCTACTGTACTTTTGTCGTTCAGGAAGTGTTCAATTCGTCTTCTCACGTGAAGCAGCTCGCGTTAACCTGGCGGCTCTGCGGCATATATGTCGCGGTTTGCTGCCGGCCAGGAGGTGGCGATTTGCTCGCGTTATTTTGGCGGCTCTACGGCATTTATGTCGCGGTATGTTGGCGGCTTGGAGGTGGCGGTTTGTTCGCGTTGAACACCCCATTTATGGTACTACCACCCCTGAGTTAACATGGTACAGAAAGCCCACGTCAAAAAAAGTATTACTACATTCGAGGAGTTGCCACCCAAAATATATTAAGGTCGTTGTAGTTCGTAACTTAATGATAACAAAGGAGAAGGTGTGCACGTGTAGGTCCGACGGATGCGATGGTGGAGCGGGTTCTTGGCGAAAATAGCTACAACACAACACACGCCCACTCATGGAAACCTCATACCACTGCAGATGGTATTCCGATGGTTTTGCCGTACGTAAATGAAAACGTGGCACAGAGAGTGCATAGTGTCGTGAAAGCCTCGTGGCTTTCTGTACGGCTCATATTCCGTCCACCTCCATTTCGCCAACGCTTCGTCAGCTCCTCACGTCGTCAAGACTGTACGAAGACAGATATATGAGGAGAGGTAGCACCTACTGCACCGCTGACAGAAAAATATGTCAGATTCGAGGCGTGAATTACAAAATTGAATGTGACGCTTGTGGAGAATTTTATATATTGGCGAGACAGGGAGGCCTTTGCGATATCGGGTAAATGAACACATGAGGGCACTACGAACTCCTCAAACTTACCAAAACAGTGCTTTTTCAAAGCACAGGTTGACAAGACACCTCCACGACAGTTTGCCTACCATGACAACGAGCATCATCGAGATAAACATCTCGGACACCGCCGAACGGGAAATACGGGAGGCATTGGAGATTAAACGGCTTTCACCGCCCATTACCAATCGGGAAGAGATGAGAGAGGCATTCAGATTGGTAACATCGCAAAGCGATTAGAGGATGATATCGACTACTGACCACCCATTTGACCCGCCAACCTATTCCACCAACAAGGGTCATCTGTCATCTACGTGGGTTACGAGCCGGTTGCAGAAGTAACAAAAACCATCCCCGCCCACCCACGCGTGCGTTTCTGAATCGTTATCATCTTCTCATCTCTGCTGAATATGATGTGATGTAATGTTATAAATTACAGTCGCCTGATGAAGTGTCTATGACCCGAAACGTTGCAAATGAAGGGATTTGGTGATTTATCTCTACGCAAGCATCCAGACTAAACTACCAACGATCGATATTCTGAAGACTCTTCTTACCTCCTCAAGACTCTATGAAGAAAAGTGCGGGAGGCACGGTTGCACTTACTGTAATGACAGCAAAATATGCCAGCTAGTAGGGACCGTGTACCTAATAGAGTGTGAAGGGTGTGGAGAAAAGTATGTAGGGGAAACCAAGAGGCCACTGTTTAAGCGTGTGGATGAGCATCGGTGGGCGTTAAGAAATCCGGCCTCTTGTCCCACCAACAGTTCCTCCAGACATAGAACTCTAAAACACGCAAAGGAAATTCCCCCTAGGCTTATCATCAAAGTGTTGCATAGGTCGGTAAACAACCTCACAGAAAGGAAGATCTCAGAAGCACTCGAGATAAAGCGTATATCACCTGAAATAGATAACAGGAAAGAGTTTCGTGATGTTCTCCAACTCATCGTGTGAATACAGTAACCCTTTGGTAATTTGCCTGATACAAGATCACTGCGTCCGGACCTCGTTAAGGACAGTCTAGGTCCTTTAAATTGTAACGACCTCACTTGGTGGCTAGGCCTCTTGGCCAGCTGTTCAGGCCAGTTTCTCGATGACTCACGTCAACGCCATTCTATGCTAATACCAGGTTGTTCAATAAGTTTTGTCGTTCGATAACAGAGAGCGTTGCTACTAGCCCAACTTTTTTATGTTTTGTTGGTACACTCTTAATATGAACGTATGTGAAGTTTTATTTCAATCTGTCAATCCATTCTTTGTTTACAAGCCATTTAGTGTCGCCATGTCACAGCAATAGAAAAAATTGAATATCGTGCAGTGATAAATTCTTAATTTTAAAAGGTGTAGCACCACAAGAAATTCACGAACGAATGTTAAAAGTGTATAATGATTGTTCACCTACAATTAGAACAGTAGAAAGATGGGTTGCTGAATTTAAACGTAGTCGTACAAGCCTTGAAGACGATCCACGCGAAGGACGTCCAAAAAGCGCATCAACACCAGAAATCATGGCCAAAATACCGGATATGTTCCAGGTTCGACTTTCCATAAATCTCGGCATGGTAGTATCTCGTGCTTGTAATCTTGAGCAGTAGACCGAGATTTTTCAGCTCTATTCGGCTAACGTTTCGGCAATCACGCCTTCTTCAGAGCCTGGATAAATAAAAAGATAAATAAGGAAACTAGCCGTCCAAGCACCATTTCGGAACAGAAGAACTAATTCTACAGAAAACTGACAAAAGCGACACCGTATGGCAATTTGGCGATCACCCAAGAACTAGCCCCCTTTGTTGACCTTTGTGGGTTTTGATCTGCTTATGAGCTTGATCAGCCTTCTGAAGGCTAATGAGGTGTGGGGTCCGATACGGCCCCACTCATTCACCCGCCATCTAAGACCATCTGAGAGTGTCTGGCAGGCTTCAGTCTGCACACTAAAGGTTCATATTTCGAATTGCCATACGGTGTCGCTTTTGTCAGTTTTCTGTAAAATTAGTCCTTTTGTTCTGAAATGGTGCTTGGACGGCTAGTTTCCTTATTTATCTTTGGTTTCCAGGCTCTGAAGAAGGCGTGATTGCCGAAACGTTAGCCGAATAAAGTTGAAAATTCTCGGTCTTATGCTCGAAAATACAACTACGAGATACCGGATATGGTTTTGGAAGATCGTCGATTGACTGAGAGAAATTTAGTAGAGGCTTTACACATCTCATTAGGCAGTGTGAGCCATATTTTAAATGAAATTTTGGGTTTTAGAAAGCTGTGTGCACAATGGGTGCAGCATTCGCTAACAATGGAACAAAAACACATTCAAATGCGACTTTCTCAGCAACATTTAGAGCGTTTTAAAAAAAGTTTAAGTGGATTTTGTGCGTCGCTTCATCACTATGGGGTCTATCACCAGGATCCTGAATCTAAACAAGAGGCTAAAGAGTGGTGTGAACCTGGTTGTTCGGCTTCGAAACGAGTTCGTGTCCGGAAATCTATGTTTTCTGGTTAACTCTGGCACGCCCTCTTCGAATCTGAACTTGGATTTTACTACAGATATCTGCGAAAAAAGTTATAACCTGTCAAAGTTCGTATTTCCCGCCTTTTTTTTTTATCAAAAAACGCGCATTAGGGATTGCGAAATCCGAAAACGGACCTCATGCTTGTGTTCAGCGCCCAAAACTACCCCACTACTCTGAGAGAACTGCCCGCAATCGCACCGCAATCGTACCGCAATCGTGCCTCTGCGGCGCCGGCCGGCACCGCAGAGGCACTATTGCGGTACGATTGCGGTACGATTGCGGGCAGCCTCGACCTTGCCGCAATAGCCCCGCAATCGTACCGCAATAGCGCCTTCGTCTCAGCTTTGGCGCTCCTGCTGAGCCTATAATTTTGTTTCCAAGCCATTTCTGCTATCACCAAGTCATTATTGGCTACGTCTTCTTGATTCTTACGTAATCTCTACTGAATAAAGTATATTCCGCGGCCCATAGATTTAATTCACTTTCAGTAGCAATATCCACACACTAGACGCCAAAGAATCGGCTGCCCAAACCACGAATACGTGCTGTGTAGTTACGTTGGCACTATAGTTCACGAGAAAGCACAGCTACATGGTATTACATGCAGCTATTTGTTCCTACATATCTATTCTCCGATGAACTTGTGTCTATTTTGAAAGTCTATTTACTTTTGGTATGGAACGATTACACTCAATTTTTGTCACAGTAGAATTAATAAAATTTGTGTTGCTTCCACAGAGTAATTCAGGTTTATCCGAATGAGACTGCTTGCCCACGCGGCCGGTGGGCATGTTGACCGGCCGCCGCGAAGGTTTTTTGGATTCGTGAATAGATTACCACGAATATCAGCCCAATTGGGAACAATATTCCAGTTAGCTGCCTCTCAGTCGTCGGTCAGCTCTCTGAAAAATGCCTTCGTGAGGCCTAGTGCTTACTTGCAGCAACGAGCGACGCGGTGGGTGTCGTCTCGAAGTGAGAAAATCTTTGGTAAGGGACCAGAGAGTGTTGGGGTCGAAAGACGCTTCAGTTGCCCACTTTTCCCATTTTTTCCCTTGGATAGCGGCGGTATTGTACTTCAATTAGAGGTGTACTTCTAATAGGAGGTGTACTTCTACCATTTCGACAAACAGATCCCAGATTCGTTTTCGGCACCCTAGAATACCCTTACATACAAGTTTTGAGCAAATCCGATTTCTTTTTCAAAACATCCCAAATACCTCCTGATATCCCCTTACCTTATCGTGAAATTTTAGCAAAGCTCATAACTCAGTGGGGTCATCGTATCTGCGCGTTGGGAAAACCACCCTCACTGCCAGGTTTACGATGTCATTTAAACGGGGAATGTCTAAAATTTTACTGAAGTCTTAGATATGCTTGTAACTCGCATTGTTTTCTGAAATTTCGCGACTTTTTCTAGCGTCTGTTTTATACGACGTACTCAATGAATGAATGAATGAATGAACTTTTTGGAACCAGCAGCTTGGGGCGTGGTACTGCAAAGTTTTACTATAGATGTACAAGAGATACTGGCATTACGTTTCGTTTCCGCAGATCCGATCTACGCTTTGTAAACTTCGCTAGTAAGATGGTCATTCGTTTCTCAAAATCCAATTTAAAGGCAGTGCTCACGATGAGAAAAATGCCCGTTTTTCGCAGAAAAGTAAGCTTTGGGTCCTTCTGGAAATAGTAGGGATGGAAGTAATTCGAAAAACGGCCAGGAATCGTGTGAAAACCTCGTGAACCAGTCGACCCATTGGATCACCCCGCCCAAGCCATATGGCAGTTGTCCATAGTTTCTAGAACTAAAGGAACTGTTGCCGCATTTTTGAGAACTCTTTATTCCGGGAAATTGTAAGATCCAAACATGAGCATTCAACTTCCTTATTTTTTCAAGAGTTTCAAGTACACGAAACAGAAAACAAAGTCACTTACCTAACAATTTCAAAGCTCAAAACAATTTGCGACGTTTAGTCTGACGTTTTGTCTGCAGGGCGCAAAACACACCAACAGGCGTAAATACATGATTTTTTTTACAAAGAACTTTTTTATTCGGCTTTGAAAAGTTCTATAGGGACGTTTCCCAATTATCCTCTACATCGAGAACTTGCCTACTGAAAAACATAGAAAACTAGAATACGGCTTTCTATCGTGGACACAGCCTCTAAAAAGTTTAGAGAAAAATCCGCTTATACCTGAAAACACACGCGAGAGAACTATGGGACCTCGGCTTCACACAGAATGCGCATATTATAGAACTCAGGTTTGTGAATTCAGGGAAGTGTGGTCGAATGTGCTCAAAAAACTCAGAAGTTCAAAACTCAAAAAGCTTCTTGAAGGCACAGTCCAACCTCAGGGAAAAAAATTGATATAGTCCGCCCACCGTGAATATACCTGCCAAGCGCGAAATCTCAATTCGCTCAAATAAGTGAGAAACTACAGGGAAAACGTCGACCCCGCCCACGATACCCCCAAAACCCTAACCGCGCACACCATCCCGGAAAGGGAACCCAGAGTTCTGCTATTGTACGTTTTGCCTTTAAGCATTGCCATACAAACCGACTTTTCCGTTCACGAAGATTTTAGTTCTCTATTTGGAGCAAAACGCCTAATTAAGTTTTTAGGGTATTAGGGGCGGAGCCGACCTTTTACCTGTAGTTTCTCACTTATTTGATGGAATTGAGATCTCGCGCTTAGCAGGGTTGCTATTCACGGTGGGCGGATTTTAATATCAAATTCTACCCCTGAGGTTGGACTGAGACTTTAAGCTCAACAAATTATTTTAAACTTTCACGAGAAAAAATGATTCAAAACTTTGTCAACATAAACCCTTATAAGACTGAGGAGGATTGATGTGTCAATGTTTCCCTAAGAGAGGTAATGATTTTTGAGAAAAGCAAGAGACACGCTTTCGTTCCAGCAGAACTGAAAGACGAAGACGAGTGAATGAGAAGCGTGGCAAGCCGTGTTGAGTGAATCGATAAATGGCAAGGCTGGTTTCAGCAGCACTGTAATTTTGCCGCAGTAGCTCCGCAATAGTACCGCAATCATTGCGGCGCTATTGCGGTATTTGACACAAGTGCGAGCCCACTGCATCGTCATTGCGGTACGACTGCGGAACTATGGGGACTGCGGCACGATTGCGGTACTACAGCGGAAAGTTCTCTCAGAGTAAGCAGATGGTGAGGGCACGTTTTCCAAACTTTGCACAGACTGATAGCGTTTTGGACTTGTGCGGATTTCCGGTTCAGCGCTTATTTATACCTCTGAAAGCGTTACAAAAAAAATGTTGCAGATTTCACTCAAAACCCTTCCAGGTGGGTTAATTGGGGCGCTGATCATGAATCTGGGGTTTATTTGACGATTTTCCGAGCTTTTCGACTTGATTCGTTCAAAGATTCCCATCGGGGGGGGGGGGGAATTTGATGATAAATCGCGACGCTTGCCGATTTCCGGAGTGCTACTATAGATTCTTGCTCTGGGGGTTACATATTTGCAGTGCTAAACACGAGTATGTAATCCTTTTATCGAATTTTGATAATTTACGGTGGGTTAGGTTGGGTACACGGTAGCTTGGTCAAAGTCTCAGATGTGGCTCAAAATTTCTCTGTCGGTGTTATTTTGACGCCGAACACGACTTTGAGGTCCATTTTTTTGATTTTCGGCAATTTAATGTAGGTGTAGTCAGTTAGAAGGCATTATGCTTACGGTAACCTACAGTAATCAAAATTCTAGCGACAAAGAGACAAACAGACCACAAACAGGCGCCCTGAATAACCCCCCCAGTTGAAAGTTTTGAGCCGAATCCGGATTTTTTTAAACACCCTGAAAATTGGCTGATGGGTACCCGTACCTTTTCACGAAGCTTCAAAAACGCTTATAACTTCGTTCAGCGGTGTCCGTAGCAAAATCCGATGTCAGATTCGGAGACCGCGCAGCAGAATTGACCAAAAAACATTCATCATCTTTTAAATGGTGGGGACGGCCATGCGAGATTCCCTAGTGAGTACATTGCTTGGGAAATTGTTCTCATCATGAAAAATCTAATATCTATGATCAATAATATCGATTTTTCACCTGTTGCGCAAAATGCGGCGATGAGTGGGGTTTTTTATGGTTGGGCGTCACAAGCTTCAGAAGTTGAACTCATACGACAAGTTCGCCTGTTAGATGTTTCATCTTTCCAAACTGGAAATCGTTTAGCAAAATTCATTTCAGAAAGGGAGTCTTTGGGTAAAATGTGAAATTTCTGAAAATTTAGCTTCCTGGCAAAAGTAACGATTTGGTAATGCTATTTATGAGTCGAAAAAGTTTCAAAAATATCTTGAAATATCGCAAAAAATGATTTGGCGTAAAATAGCCTGAAGTAGTAAAAAAGCTAGGAAATGAAGTGAAATAACTAAAAATACGATTTGGCGGTTAATAATAAACAAACCAGCGATAAGTAAAGACTTAGTGATCAGATTTCACAAGCTTCTCCGTTAAACTTATCAATGCAAAATCAAGCGCGCAACGGAAACATTTAGCCGATTTCGAAATCTGTAATACGGGAACTAGCATAGGTCAAGCTAGGTTAACGCAACGCTCCATTCCATATCGCGCTTGATTTTGCTTTGATACGTTTAACGGAGAGGCTTGTGAAATCTGATCACTAAGTCTTTACTTATCGCTAGTTTGTTTATTATTGACCGCCAAATCGTATTTTTAGTTATTTCACTTCATTTCCTAGCTTTCTACTACTTCAGGCTATTTTACGCCAAATCATTTTTTACGATATTTCAAGATATTTTTGAAACTTTTTCGACTCATAAATAGCATTACCAAATCGTTACTTTTGCCAGGAAGCCAAATTTTCAGAAATTGTGATACTGCGGTCTGTTTGTTTTATGAATCATTTTTTTTTGAAACAGCTGTGATTTATTGGTGAGTTTTTGTTTTCACCGTCGCTACGACTACAGCTGTAGAGGAAACGAAAACAAGTGAAAATGTGAGATTGGAAGCAAAAACTCATCGTATTGAAGGCGGTGTTCACGATGATTTTCGTTCCCGAGTTTCCCACTCAGAACAATGAGGTGGCAACCAAGGGTTACTAAAATTACGAAGAAACGGCGAAAAAAGCACTAAAACGTTTTATTTCGGTGACATTATTCTCTGGCCTGGACTAGTTGTCCGATTGGATGAGCATGTTCACGGTGGTTGTCACCGGTAAAAATTGGGGCTAATAGAAAATTTGAGAATATTTCAGGCAAAACTGTATTAGTTAGGGTTCGAAGGAAGGAAAGGAGCAGAAAAATCGGAGAAGGATGGGTCCACAAGAGATTTCATTGTGACAACAAACGGCTCCAGTCAGAGTAAAGAGGTGGGGTGAGAGTAAAGGATGTCGAGCCCTTCTGGTGCGTTTTTCTATCAAATATGAACACTGAATTCAAGGCAGTCTTTACGATAAACTTCACTCCCAATATCTCCACGGTTTACAGATGGTCTGGTGTCTTATACAGTGCGTTCAGAAAGTATAGGGACACCTCCGAAAATCGAGGTTTCCTATAAAACTTTGTGTTTGGTGATCAATACACTTCATCAATGAATTCAGCATCACGGAAAACCTATGTTTGATTATTTATATAACAATTATGAAAATTTGTAAGATTTTATCTCAACTTTTACAGTTTTTCGCCGTTCAGAAAGTATAGGGACACCCTTCGAAAATTCAGATTTTTTAATCCTAACAAAATTTCCCGTTGCAAGTTCGCTACATAAACTCAGGATGAGTACATGTGGTACCTTTATTCCTAAAATGGCTCGTGGTACTGCTCTAACTGCTGCTGAACAAGCTCAAATTCGTGCGCTCAGCGTTGCCGGGTTGAGCTAACGTCGGATCGCTACCCAGCTCGGAAGATCTGTCAACTTTATCAACCAATTCCTGCGAGATCCAGATTCCTACGGTACTGCAAAACGTACTGGACGGCTGAAGAAGATCAGCAATCAAGATTCGTGGAGAATTATTCTGCTCTGCTCCAACAGCACACTGTCGCTGAACCAGATTAAGTCTGAATTATCGGTCAGTGTTTCGAAAACGACAGTCTGGAACACCATAAATGGCGATAAAAACTTTGTCCGATAAGTGATGAAGAAGGCCCCGTCGTTATCTGCAAACCAGAAAGAGGCTCGACTTGAATTTGCAAAGAGGAACATGGCAAATGATTGGGCAAAGGTCAGGCAGTCTAATAAAATCCGGAAAAAATCGAGAAATGACGCAAAAAAATTTAAGGTCATCTTTTCCGACGAGAAGAAAATTAATCTTGACGGACCGGATGGTGCTCGATCCTACTGGCAAGATCTGCGCAAGGATCCATTGATTTTCAGCAGACGAAATTCCGGCGGTGGCTCGCTGATGTGTTGGGGAGCATTAAGTAGCGGAGGTGTTTTGGAATTGGCCTTCACTTCTTGTCGCATGAACTCGGATGAATATCAAGAAACTCGTCGCACACATCTACTGCCATTTTTGTCCGGAGCACGACGTCAGCGTTTCACTTTCCAGCAAGACAACGTGGCGGTACATGTGTCGAGGTCTACAAAAACTTGGTTTGTACGTCATCAAAGCCGTTTGTTGGAATGGCCCGCGTGTAGTCCAGATTGTAATCCGATAGAGAATATCTGGGGCATACTTGTGCGCCAGGTTTATGCCAACAATAAGTAGTACATAACGGTAGATGAGCTGAAGGTCGCTATCCCTGAAGCGTGGGCCAATCTGGATGAAAACGTCATCGCCAATTTGATCAATTCTATGCCAAAGAGAATTTTTGAGATCATTGATAATGGTGGTGCAGCTATTTCATTTTAGATTGTATGTTTAATTCTTTCTTTGTTCAATAATTTTTGTTTTTGTGTTGTGTCCCTATACTTTCTGAACGGCGAAAAAATCTGAAATTTGAAATAAATTCTTGTAAAATTGCTCAGCTGTTATAGAAATGAACAAATAGAGGTTTTTCACCTTGTTGAATTCATTTATGAACAGTATTGATAGCCAAATATAACATGATTTTAAAAACCTTGATTTTCGGGGGTGTCCCTATACTTTCTGAATGCACTGTATAGCGAAGCACGCTTGAAAAGGACGCGAAAGTCGCGTTTTTGAGCCAAGATAGGTCCTCCTTTGTTTATGTTGATTTTTGAGCGTGGAGGGATTCACCGCTATGAAGGATGATACCTATCAGTGCAATGAAGCGATCACTCAGATAAAAACAGCCCACTTCCCGCCGGCCAAGTCGGGCTAGTCGACTTCGCGCGGCGCCAATTTCGTGGGCGTGGCATGCTGCCCGATTCCCGCGGAGAAACTTCCATCTTCCCGCGGAGTGTCGGCGCGCAGTCGGCTGTTCCTGGGGATCATCGAACGCTCACTCATCGATTCTCACTTTGATATCATCATTGCATCACTGACTAGAGTAGCAGAGCCAATGAATGGTTGCTGAGCAGAGAACGCTGTGTTGAGACTCTATACAAAAGCCTCGCTGTGTGCGACGCAGGTTTTGGGCAGTTGAGTCACTGGCCGTTAATAGCATCTGCGAATAGGATGGTTGCTAGAACCACTGAGTGTAGGAAGCTTCCTCGTAGAAGCTCACTACTTACTTGTCAAGAGCAGTTCAAACTGAAGTTCCCACAAGGGAATTTCTGGAAAATTGTTTTAACAGACCTTTACTTAAAGGGTGATTTTTAGCTGTGCCGCAAACTGGTTTAGGATTGTCTACTGTCGGTCACCGGATTAGCCGTAAGGCGGTGGCAGAAGGGCCGCAGAGTGTTTGTTCACTGCGTACGGGCAGTCAACGAAACGGCGCTGCCTACTGTCCGCGACAGATCTATTGGCCTTCCGCGGGAGGGGTTACGGGACGTCGGCTAGTGGTACCACGGGAAGTGAGATGTCTCTATCCGAGCAGCTCACTTATCAGCACTTTGACTTGATCATTCCTGTAATCTGAGTCTTCATTTGTTCATATCGAGGGGGCGAATCTGGAGCACGGGGCGGTTCTGGTACACCAAAACGCTTGTTCGCAGCCGTTATTTTGTCACTCCTGGCTCGTTTTCTAAAGTTCTTTCGACATTGAGAGCCTAGGGTCCTTCTCGCCTATCACTTCACCGCGGAAAGTCACCGATGATGATCATCGTGAACGCTGTCTTTAATCACAGCTGTTCTGGAAAAAACGATTGATGCAACAAACAGAATACAGTACATTAAGATTACAGTACATAGACTACAGTATACGTAATTCCATTCAAATACTCATCATCTGCTCTTTATTCAAAGCCTAGTAATACTTCGGATGTTCGCTGCCCCTGGCTTCCGCGGCCGGTCTGCTATCGAACAATTTTGATACCTCTTGAAATTCAGATACGCCACGTGAGCCAGTAGCAGCGGAACTCTGAATTATAAGTACATAGGTCCTTACTGCTGGACTCAGACATTTCTGCTGTCTCTTCGATAAATAGGCACCCTCTGTTTCTAACTCCGCAGAGCACGGTGGGCTGGTTGGGGTTAGGGGCGCGCGGCCGAGTACCTGGAAAAACTCCGCTGAACTCGGAAATTTTGGCCTCGAAGGTGCGAAGGGGGTATTTTCACGGAATTTCTACGCTGGAAGGATGACTAAACACCTGATTCTTCTCGCTGTCGCTAAATCCTGGATTTCTCGCCATAAATGTATGTATCAAGAAATTCCGTATTTCGTTGTAGCCTTGAAAAGGTTGCTGTTTCAATACGCGAATTCTGAGTTTTTAGCTGTTGTCATCTAAAGTCGTCCTGCAGGTCGAGTCTCCAGTTGACATGAAGTTCTTGTCACCTCGAGGTCTGTGGCACTTCACTTGGGGGTCGTGAGGATATGATGTGGCATGACCGCGGCGCTCGACCTGCAGGTCGCCTCCAGCTCACAACTACAAATTCCAGAGAATATTTCAGCTAATTACTTACACACTCATTATGAGGTTCTGCAGGACCGCTATCGTTTGATAACCGAATAACCATGCCGCACGACCTACGCCGTTTATCCCGAAACATTGCTCATTGAGTTGCTTAAACGCCTTGCTTTGTCGAAATAGCGTCCGTTATATTGAAAAGACCACATTTTGCCCATTAAAACTCGGACGATAGCGCAGTGGCATACCGCGCACTACGAGTGTGCAAGTGAAAAGCTCGTTAGACCCCATGATCCACCCGAATAAACTAAAAAAGGAAGGGAGGGTTCACGATTTTCAAGCGAAAATTTGAGCCCAATATGGGCTGACGACGTGTACTCGGCAAGCAAAAACAAATATTGCCCACAGTAAAGTGAAATTTTCATCTGCAGCTGCACACAACCGCTGTTGCAACACGCACTAAAAGCAAAACTGTGGGATGGCGGTAGCCTCGAGCACTACTTTCTCGACAAATTTCTCACTCTTTCTCATATTTTAAAAACTTCTATTCTTCAAGCCTGAAAACTATTCAACTCCTGCAAAAGCGGTGTCCACAACGAAGACTATCTTCGAGTTTCCACTGCGAATCGAAAGGACTGCGGCCCAGTGCTACAACCACGCTGAAAAAACGACTTTGAGCGAGACTCAGTTGGCCCCAAAGTTGAGTGCACGAAGAAACTCGGAGATAGTTTTTATCGTGCACACTGACTTCAGGTCAATATCATCAAATGTCAGAGAGATTCGCCAGCAGAGTCAACATCTCGAGCGTCGCTCCGCGATTGTGGTCTGGGAGGCAGAATAGAATGAAAACGCGTGAGCGCATTCGTTCAGAAAAGGTGTACAGAACGTCCTGGAGAATTTATGTACGCTTGAAAAGTTCTGGAAACTTGAAAATATCCAAAAACCATTCCAGCATTCTCATTATGCGTAGACGTTGCTGAAGCCCGTATAAGTTCAGAACGAGGTATAGCCTAGCTCGATCATTTTGAGCCGGTCGAAGTAAAGCTTATCGAGCTTATTATGTCAGAAACTCCTTGTCACTGTTTGAATTTTCCATGACCGACCGCTTCGCTACTTACTTCGCCCGGATTCATCCGAGCAAGCTACATAGGCTTCATGTAGTGGGATCAATTCAAGATTGTGAACAGTTTCCAAAGGTTTTAAAGGGTTTCTCTCTCATTATTACGCACGAAATGGCCAGAAAAAGGGGAGTGCACTGAGGGAGTAACAAGCCTTATTTTTCAACCTCTTCCTAACCGGGGATGTTCGCTTGGCATTCCTCACCAGTAGAAAGATGATTGAAGTTTCAAGCAAAACTCCATATTTGGCTCAAAACCTCGTTTTGTAGTTATTCGGGGGTGCTGAGCACGAATATAAATTTCACCTATCGATTTTCGAATCGCTTAGGTCGGTTACGTCAGATAATGGCATTAAGATCGATTACACGTAACGGGTCGATGAAAATTTCCGCTTTCACGCCGAGATTTCGCCCGCATAGGTATTTCAATCTGTGGGGGAAAATCGGGGAACGTTTCGTGCCCGCGTTGGAACTGATAAAAAATCTTTCTAGAGAATCGCAAACGGTCGAAGAGACCGTTTCAAAGGAAACTCTCACCAGTTGAAGACAGCATTAACGATAGATTTCACTTTCGAGTTCTCCACGGTATACGAAAAGTCTAGTGCCCTATGTAGCAAGCCATGCTAAAAAAAGAAAGCAAAACCCGTGTTTCGTGCTTCCCTTGCTTGGGCCCGTCAATAGTTGGTCGAAAAAACCACCATGACCAGCTAAGGCCACCTCGACCGATACGCATGAAAAACATGGAAGATGGAGGTTGCAAAAAACACGTTGACGGGCAAGTCATCCCGCTCCAATTTCAAGCCAACGTAAAGTGGAATCTTAATCAAGGATCCCTTTATCCTTTGGAACATTGATAGCTTTTAAGAACTTTCGCACCCACTTAAGAATTTTCCCCATCCAGGGGTTTCAACCCCCTGCCCGGAGTTGGGAAGCGTTCACGACAATGGGGACGAGCTGCCCCGCAACCCAAAAAACACCTGATGAGGGGGCGTGAGGCGTTTCGGAATCTTCGAAACGCTTGTTTGCAGCCGTTCTTTTGTCGTTTATGAATCGTTTTCTGCCAATCCGTCGGCAATAGAAGCCGAGGTTCCTCTTCGCTTATAAAATTACGCGGGGAAGCCATGGATTATCATCGTGAACGGTGTCTTTGAAAGGCAGGTTAGTGATTGAAACATAGGTGATGAAATTCCCAAACAAATGCGCCAGAGTCGAACAGCATTCTTGAAAGTACTTAAAGCAGTGTTCAAGTTGAAAATAGTGTTTCAGCTTCCACTAGGAATAGGTAGTGGACTCTAAGAGAATCTTACGTGCTGGAAATGCGATGCTCCAGCGATCCGCGATTGTACCGTGTTCGTCTCCCTCTCGTCCCGCTATCCGCGTCCGTCCCGCGATAGTTACCCGATTGACCCATCCGTTGATATCCTTGTACTTGTGCCGTGATGCTACCGCGATCGCTACCAAGTTTACCGCGCTAGTACCGTGGTGCACTCGCGATCCGCGATGGTACCGTGATAGTTTCCCCTTGGTTCCGGGCTCTCATGCTGTGCAGATTTGTAAAGCAGGCGCGAAATACGGCATGGGCGAATACAGTAACGTATAGCTTCATGTTGGTCTCATAGGCAACACTCGATCGCTTGAAACACAGAGAGGGCATGGATGATAAAACGCGGTACGATCAGGGGTGGAGTCTGGCAGAATCGTCCCGCGATGCCCCAAGTTAGATTCCTCGCGGTTCCGCTATGAAGCATCGATGAACAAACGCGCTCTGCCAATTCGAGACTTGATGCTTCGGGGAAAGCGGCGTTTATCACACTCTATTGTCATTAGGCATCAAATTCACCTTTAGCGCAGTCATCAAAGCCTATCCGCGGAAAGGGTAAATTTGCTGAGTAGTCGGATATCACTCAGCGCAAAGAGTGAAAATACCGCCAGCGTTAACATGTTAATGCATATCAGTTGTTGAGCGGCTGGATATCAATCATCGCAAAGGGTGAAATTACCGCCGTTGCTGGCATGTCAGAAATTTCTAAACAAGTGAAAACATTTCAGCGAAAACATGATAAAACGATTGATCACGTCTCGATGTGTTTACCATGAGCACAGCCGGTATAAAAGCCGCCTCATCTAACTAGAGTCCTCATTCGGCATTCTGATGCCGGCCCTGGAAGGTGACTTCGGGTCACTCTCCGGAGGAAAGCATAATTTTGGCTGCTGGGAGGATACGGTGGGTATCCTCACGGCGGGGGGGGGGCGACGCCGCGGTCCGCAGAGGGTGGATCCTCGCCGCAGACCTCGGTCAAGATCACGCCCATGTTGCGGACAAGGTGGGGCTTGCGCTGTGGACCTTCAAATTCGTGAAATTTTCGAAGTAAACTCACCCATTTTTCGGGGTAAATTCACCTCATTTTCGGGGTAAATTGGACCCTCTCTCGCTGCCAGTTGGCACCATTTTCACGGGATATTCACCTCATTCTCACCTATCCTAGCGGCAAATTCACCCATACAGTGAATTCAACGCGGCAAATTGAGACTTCATGCCGACTTGTACATGAGCATCAAGTCTCTTTTGCTGAGGCATCAAGTCTCGAATTGGCAGAGCGCGGTACACTCTCGGTTTGAGACCGGCAGAATCTCGCGATCATCTCGTAGCTCTGCGCTCGTGTCCTCTCGGCCCTACCAGAAACCGAGGGGATTCTATCCGTGAACGATGGCGTGGGATTCTTTCGGAGGAGGGGCACACTGTAGCGTTAAAACCATCGCACGCGAAGAAAACCGTATATTATTTTTTCATGCTTTTGGTTAGCCTGGCCTTTATAGTGAAGGAAAGTGTCGACAGAGCCCATGAAAACCCTTTTATTGTAGTCAGACTGAAAACACCAAAAAATTATATTTCGCGCCAAAATCGTTTTTAAAGTTTTTCTGCATTTAGAGACCTCGTAACAGTCATTTTCCAAGTTTTTCTGCATGTGAAGTTTGTGCCCTAACTGTTTGACGGTCGCATCAACATTCTACGAAAAGGTGGTAGTTGACTGGTGAGAAATGGTGGTGGATCCTCATCTGTAACCCCTTCCAACCTCATAACCCTACGTTTTTGACGCACCGAAGTTCATTCATCAAATTGAGCATGAAAAGTGGAAACTGGTTTCCAGCGCGAACGATGCCCTTAACGTCGAAAGAACGCATGAAAACGAGCCAGGAAGACCCCCAAACAAGCCCGAAGTTGCAACTTTGAGCGCAAGGCAAACCCCGAAAGCGCAATGCCCGCCCTCCGACGTGAGCAAATGAAAACTCGAGATTGTGATAACAGCAGAATATCATATCAAGGAAGTACTGCTGAGTGGGCTGAAACATTTGATTGCACCAATAGGTATATATTATCCTTCAAAGCGGTCTCCTTCACGCTTAATAATCAACGTGAGCAAGAGAGGGCCTCATTTAGCACAAGAACGCCGCTTTCGGGCTCTTATGAAGCATGTATACGAGGCCGCAGACCTTCCGTAAACCGTGGGGATATCGAAAGTGAAATTTGTCGTGAACACTGCTCTCAACTCCACTCTTTCCATCAAATCCCACCCCCCTGAATAAGAGAGCAGCATCTTATAACGGAGACGAATCGAAGAGTTCAGTTCTCGAATACTTTATATCTTACCTATACATATCACATGGGAAAAATATCTTTCTCCTTGAGTATCTAGAGCAAAAAAGCCATGCCTAATACAGATGCAAATGTAGGAAGACGCTTAGTACATAGCAATGTTATAATGAACATAGATTAGCTGAGCTACATTGGATACCTTACTGACTAATATTAATTACAAGTACAGAACATTGACAGAGATCTTAAGACCCCGGTTATTGATGGTAAAAAAACGCCGCGGCCGATTGTGGCCACACCGGTCGATACGTATGAAAAACATGGAAGAGTGAGGTCGAAAAAACACCCGGTATGGCGGGCTATGGTCGACGCAGTCAATATGTGGGTGAAATCTTGGATATCATGCATCTTATCTGATGCACTTATCAGCCGGGCCGGGCACCCTGGGTGTTTTTTTCATCCACCCTCATTCACGTCTTTGATGCTTATCGACTGGGCTGGTTACAGCCGATCGGCCCACTATGACCGAGGCCTAAAGGACCTTCTAAAAACTATGTATCACTTCTGCTTCAACCATCAAGGAAAGAAGTTTAATAGCATAGCGCGTATGTAAGATTTCTGATAAATGTTGGCAGAAAAGAAAGCTACCATCAAGTTCTATTTGTTAGTCCTAAAGTTAAATCTACAAAGAACTAGTACTAAACACCTACGCTATTACCTCAAATCATTACCACGGCGAGTGATTCGAGGTACAAACACGTCTACAAAACTAATGTATAATTAATGGAGATCATTAATGAGCATAGTGGCCCATTCGAGGAGAATCTGATCAACCAAGCTGCCCTGATTAGGATTTGTACATTGCATGAAGGCCGTATGACCGCCACCGTGGGTTATCACACCCACAACCGTATCGCTTTCCTTCATCTCTTCAACAGGAATCGCTGAAATGATTCGTTACAGATAACGCCTTACTTTACATCGTGATTTACTTGGACAAGTTTCTATGATATGAGAAATGATCCACTATATCCTGTACCTTTGGAGTGAGCTGAGAGATGTCCCTTCCCTTCTCCAACGATAGGGCGACGAACTCCCTCCCTCACTTCAGAAACGTCGTTGAACTCTTCTGCTGCACCTCTATATCATGCCTGCGCGGAAGAACTTGGCTTTCAAATGCGAAGCCATTGACGACGGGAGAAAATCCGGACAAGTCGCCACAATAGGGGGTCAGCAAAGTTGGAGTTGGCATGAAAAGCAGAAACACCACGGATTTGGCAGACTTCACCCGACAGCTACCGCTTTGCTGGAAATCATCACGTTCGTCTTCAAAAACACTAACGCCATGAAGCCATTAAGGAGAGTTTCCGTTACCCCCGAGCTCATTAAAGCCTTCGACACTTCTAATCAAGGAGTTTTATCTTATAAAATTACTGAAGCCCTATATTCCGCTCCTGCTGAAAGGATGGATCACCGTCCTGACCAAAGGTCGTCAAGACGGTTTTTTTTTCAGAATCATGTCTCGAACCGCGCCTCTAGCCGCGACAGCCCCGCAAGATGAAGTGAGTCGCAGGCCCTCCTTACCCAGATGACATACCCGATCAGGGAAGTGAGGTACTCCAGTCTACAAAATCTTTGCTTACGCCCATGATATCACCATTATGAGCGCGGACGAAGAGATGAGTATGAATGAAAATTCATGCCTCCCGCCTCTACGGCGCCTCCCGACACAGCGGTGTCGCTGGGTCATTCTATTCCCCTCTCGCACCGCCGAGGTGCTTGTTGATTGCATTATTTGTTGCACTAAATTACGTCATAAAAAAGTAGCGGGGCCTCAGTGAAAGTAAGCAAGACGCCATAGAAAGTGCGCGAAACCTCAATGGGAGTGTGCAAGACGCAGTAGAAAGCGTGTGGGACCCATGTGGAAGTGCGCCCGACGCCGCGAAAAGTATCCACCCCCGCAAAGGGAGTGCGCAGGAAGTCGTAGAAAGTACAAGGAAATCAAATGGGAGTGCGTGTGAGCAGATGTTCGGGAATGTTGCAATTAGGTTTGAATGTGCAATTGACTTACTTGACTTAATCGGCTGGCTTTCGCCTGACGCGGTCATTCCGCATCTTCACCGAGGTGTGCCGTCCTAGTAGTCAGCCGTGTCCATTTTTCACGGTCTCCAGCCACAATTTGAACACATTCCATCCATCTGTTTCTATTCCATTTCCTGCGAAACGAAACATCGCGCCTGAACTGTCTTTCGATGCCGAGTGACTTCAAATCCTCTTTAATCACATCCGTCCAGAACTTTCGCCTACGCCCAGGCGTCCGTTTCCAGACAGGATTTGGAAGCATTCTTAAAGCGTGTTGTACGAGACGATCCGGCGTTCTTCTTAGTATATACCCGAGCAGTCGGAGTCGACTTTCCATTCCTGCTTGAGATGGCGTTAGGAGATGCTGGCACCTCCCTCGTGTCAAGCGTTGATGTACTGCGTCGATTTCCTTGTAAAGGTCTTCGTTATGGCATACACGCGGCCAGAAATATCCAAGCAAACGCCTAAAAAGCTTCCTCTCCGTGCAATCCAACCTTTCCATCTGCGTCTTCGGTGCTGCCCACGTCTCCGATCCGTACATCAAGATAGGGCGAATAGCGGATAGGTAGACGCGCAACTTGACTTCCTTCTGTAGACGCGCAACTTGACTTCCTTCGCGATGGTAGTAGACCACAAACACTTGGTTAGAGAATTAAAGGCAGTGTTCACGATAAAAGTCGTTTTTCTGTTTTTCCGCCTATCTTGAAAACGGTACCATGCTGATTCCAATGATGCCGCTGGAATAGTACAAGACCCCCTGGAAACGGAGTTATGGCCCCTCAAATTTTAGCGAGGGAAAATTGTGGACGAGCTGTCCGAGGCTTGTAACTCCCGTGTTTTGCAGCCGATGTGTGCGAGCTGACCTGAGTAAAGAGAGACGTTGAGAATGAAGGGAAGAACGGGGCTTGTGATCGGAAACCATCGCTCATTTAACCACAAATTCAGGGGAACTGTTATAGGACGTGGGCGGAGTGGCCCAATGGGTTGGCTGGCCCACGAGATTTTCACCCACTTACCAGCCGTTTTTCGTCGCACTTCCGTTCTTAATCTTCGTATAGGGACCCAAAGCTTACGTCTCAGCCAAAAAAAGGGAAATTTTTTCTTCGTGAACACTGCCTTTAAATGCAGACGTAGCTTTCGCACATCGTTGTCGAATATCCGCTGCATAACTACCATCGTTCTTCAGCAAACAGCCAAAATAACAGAAATCATCCACCAGTTCGATACGTTGTCCGTCCACACAAACTCCCGTTGAAGGCCTCTGAGAGACCCACATCTGCTTGCATTTGTCGGGACGAAGACGAAGTCCATAGGCTGCGGCATACTTCGAAACGAGGTTCACAATCCTTTGCAGTTTTGCGTTGTTTTCAGCGAATAACACAATGTCATCGGCGTACTTCAGGTCGACAAGGCAACGTCCTGATGGTGTTAGGATGAGATCAGCAGGAAACTGTTCTGCAACTCTACGCATGATGTCATCAACGGCGAAGTTTAAAAGAAAAGGTCCTGCAACGGCTTCTTGTCTTACTCCTGTTTTCACCTCGAAAGCTGACGTAAATCCGACAGGTGTACGAACTGCTGCTGTGGTTCCTCTGTTCATGTCCTCGATTAACCGAACATACTTTTCCGGGACTCCATCTGCTCGCAGAGCATTGAGCAATCGATCACGATGAGGAGAGTCGAACGCGGCTTCAAATTCCAAAAAAGCAAGCTGTAATGACTTCGAATACCGCTGCCACGATTCAATTACTCTTCTCACGACGAACACTTGGTCGATCTTCCAGGTCGAAAACCTGCTTGCTCATCTCTGGTCGTTCTTTAATGATGTTTGATAAGTGTGCAATACAAGGGTCAAAATGCACGCCTCCACGCGGAAGGTACGCAAGAAACCGGCAAGGTTGTCGTGCGCTTAAAAATCTTGGCTCAAATCTAGTTGGAGGGGCCTTACAAGATTTAATCCTAAAAATGAAGGTTGCCTCTGATATGAGTTTTCCGATAGCGTTATCAGTCATTGTCTATTTAGAAAATCTGTAGAATCACTTAGATCTCGGTATCGGTAGGGTTCATTCTCCACTCCAATTCTGAGTGGCGAGGTCCAAGTAGATAAAACGGTATGGCCAATTCGATGGAAAACGACAGCGGAAAACGACATATCTTATCGAGCCACTTTATCAGAGACCACCCGCATCGCTTCATTTCTAAAAACCAAACCCACCGATTTTCCGCCCCTCCCGCTCTGCCATGGCGGCGGATCAGGAAGCGCGGGAGGTCAAAATTTCATTCATACTCACCTCTACATCCGCGCGGGCCGCTCTGACAGAGCTGGAGGTTGGAAGTATGAATAGCCCCTTAACACGCTCCAACGATTACCTTCGCGCAGCGGTTTTCCGCCACGCGCGTCACGTGTGGCAGCCGAACTGCTCCCGCACTGTGGATTCCATCAACATCCCCGCGGGGTTACCGATGGTATCGATAAGATTAGTGAAAGGCGCTACCGCTCCGATGCCTCCACGATCAGCGACAGGTCGGCTGCAATGGTCGCTAGGAAGTTAAATCAATAACAAAGGGTCAGGGGCTCTCTGCAGACCGACGGAGGAGTTGTCTCGCCTTTTGGGACTCTAATTCTATTCGGGATCACTATGCTTGAATTTATTGATGTGACGTGTCGAAGTGCAAAAACCGGACAACGGTGCTCTTTCGGAATAGACGACCCACTAAGAGTACAATGAAATTAACAATTGTTTGGGCTTCACCGACCGCTCGGATGGTCACATCAAACAGTTCAGTGTGCTTGAAAAAGACTGAATCATTCGACGGCTCTAGTGGGATAATCATTTCCCATAAAATTTCTCTAGTGGGTCGTCTATTCCGGAAGAATTCCGGGACAGCTCCTCCCTTTGTGTGTAGACAGCCCCTATCCCAAAAACAAATGTTAAAGGCAGTGCCCGCGATAAAATCAGTCTTCGAGTTTTCACCAGATATCATGCAAGTCCAAAGACAGGTTCACCAGCAATGTTGAAAAAAAGACTGCTAAGAACGAGCCCAAAAGAGTCCTATACGGCCCCAGACTTGAGTGTTCCGCTCACGCAACGCCCACTCCCTTGAACCGCTATCGATCCGTAAACGACTTATAAAACACGGCTTCAGGGTAACAACATACATCCAGGAGGTTATACTTAACTCCGCTCAACAAAACTTACCCTATTTAATAATCGGTTGCAGTAGTATGCGAAGGAGTGCAGCAGCCAGCCATTTGCACTCCCAAAGAGAAAAAACTCCTCGTGGAGTTGTTGATGCCCGTTTGATGAGTCTCCTTGATCTTGGTAGTCGACTCCACAGATCCACCACGCGTAGGTTGAGCATCTCGGATCCTGTTGTGGCCTGTTGAAGGAGAAGCTCTGTTGTGGCCGATAAGGAGAAGAAGAATCGATTGCAGGAATGAGCAGGCCCTTGCGCCAATTTTCGGCGTAGCTACTACACCCCTTCCCTGTTAGCTAAAAATGTGAAGAAAATTTACGATCCACCTTCCCAAGATCAAACATTGCTTTAGCTTTTTTGAGTGACAAATGTGGAAAATTTTCAAAGTTGTGGTAAAAAAGACAACTATCGCTATCTCATTTCAGCTTACCAAGTGGTTCGGAGAAAATTCTCTTTCCGAAAATTTTACAAGCCCCTCTCTCAAAATTTCATTTTTTGCGAAAACTTCCCGAAATTTTTAAGACACCCCGTTGGGCTGAGTCGCAACCCTGCTCAAACCTGATCGATTGCCCTCTTATAGTATGGTTTTCAGTGTGAACCTTTTATCGTTAGTCGTTGAGAAAGCGGCAGGTTTAGGGCCGAATAGGGCTATTTTGTGCTCACTCTTGGCCGTTCTTCAGCATTATTGATGCAGCGAGCCCCGGGCATTTCAATTTACGTTAAAAATCCGACGACTGTTTTGATCGTGGCCACTGCCTTTAATGATGCAAACCACCGTCATCACTTGACGTTAGTCGTTGGCTATGGACGGAACCTAAGACACTCTGGCCAGATGCAAAATCTGCCATCTGTAGGCAAGCCGTGGATTCTTCAGGTAGTCTCAGTGCAATACGACACTATTCTACGCAGTTGGATACGAAATCTCGCTTCTCGTTTAAGGTTCGCGCCAGCGAGGCCTGTTGGCGGCGATTGCGCACAGCGAGATCGAATAGAAGGGACTTTATAAAGAATAAATACTGATCATACCTTCCTTAGGACTGAAGCAATCATCATCAGCGTTGAGACAAAGCGTCGGAATCGGGATCTTCTTCACCTAAACGCAAAACATGACCGTGAGCTTTCATGAACAACTGAAAACGATCATTCAACCCACTTTTTTGTTTGGCGCCGCACAATCATAGTAGTGGTCGACCGAATCATACCCAAATAGAGGCGCCGTGAATCGAGAGTCGAACTCCCGGATGGTGACTGATTTAAGGACATGGTCAAAGTCCATACACTCATGGTTCTCATAGTGTTCTCGGTACCTATGAATAAACCACCATGAGAACCATTTCTCCTCCCGATCATGCATCAAACAAACTACATTTGAATATAAGTACTGAAAATTATCATACCTTTCCGCAAAAGCGACGAGATTTTTCGTAAGGAGTCGATTATAAGTGTTTTTCGCGAACCAACCCTGAAAAAAAATGTTTTTCATGATTTATCAAGACATCTGGAGGCAGAGATAGCGACCTCTAGGGAGTTTGTTGTAGAGGATGGATCAAATGGAGCAGAAACGATTACTGCACCAGACATTTTGGCTGTTTCCGCAGTACAAGTAGCCAGGTAGTTCCACAACACCATCCTGAACCAGCAAAACTACAAGGATAATTTGAAAATACGGAAATAATGAGATAATTACCCACCCGCCCATGCTGAAACCGCAACCAATTATTTTCGCTCTCGGATATCTCAATGCAACTCGCTTCACTACCTCAGCAACATCCTCATGACGTGCAGAACTGTAGGCTCTGGAATAAAGGGGAAAGTAGCGTGTTTGAATGCGAGACCTGAAGATAAACATCCCCACCTCATCTATTCCCCCCTTTCCTCTGAGGAAAATTTAGGCTGGGCTCTATCCTAGTTGAGAGGGAAGCAATCGAGATTTATTCATAGAAATAGGAAAACACTTCCCCTCGTGATGGTGGTTTGCGCCAATGCAAACTACACCATCACGAGGGAGTTTCTAGAACCAATTTTAGACGCAGAGTCCGAATATGCCCTTTGCAGCTACCTAGAGTCACTCTGAAAAATGTTATACACGTTTTCTAAAGCCTCGCGGCAAGGTAACGGTACTCCCCATTAAATGTCTAGGGTGTTTTGAAAAAAAATTGGATTCGGCTCAGAACTTGTATGGAAGGGTAACCTAGGGTTCTGAACACGAATCTTTCGCCTGTTTGTCGACATTCATGACGTTTCCTGTAGGTGAAGGTAGGTACCATGCCATTTAGAGAGCGAAACCTACCTTAAAGGCAGCGTTCATGATGATCATCTTCGTTGACTTTACACAGTAAAAAGATAGGCGAGAAGGATTCTAGGCTCCCAGCGCCAAAAGAACAGTAGAAAACGAGCCAGGAGTAGCAAAATAACGGCTGCAAACAAGCGTTTAGGTGTTCCAGAACCGCCCCGTGCTCCAGGTCCGCCCCCTCAATGTTAAAAAAATAAAGACTCAGATTACAAGAATAATCAAGCAAAGGCAGGACTGATAAGTGAGCTGATCGCATGTTTGCACTGATAGGCATCACCCTTTATAGCGGCCAATTCCTCCACGCTCAAAGATCAGCGCACACAAGGAATGACCTATTTTGACTCTAAGACACGGCTTTCGCGTCTTTTAAAGCATGCCTTGCTAAATAGGGCACCAGGCCTTCCGTAAACCGTAGGGATATTTGAAGTGAAATCTATCGTGAACACCGCCTTTAATAATTCGAAGACCGACAAATGAGCAGCAAATTTGAAATCACAACCCCAAATAACCCCCGCAAAGAAATTTTGAGTAAAATCTGAGACTATGACAAAACTACCGCAATCTACCGTAAGCTGTCAAAAATCGATAAACTGATCACAGATTCGTGTTCAGCACTTCAAATATCCCCCAGGGAAACAGTTTGAGCCATATCTATCGTAGCATACAGGAAATCGTCAAAAGTCGCGTTTTGCCCTCAAATTTCCCCCACCGGAGAGCTTTAAACTATAAACACGAAAACTTCGGAAAATTGGGAAGTAAACCTCCTGTTCGCACGGCGAATAATCCTCATGGGGAAGTTTTGAGTCCAAGCTGACACATTTTTCTTGAGCTCTTTCAAAACCCCTAATTGATAGAATTAAACGCTCAACCGGAAATCCATAAAAGTCCAAAATGCTACCAGTCTGCACAAATTTCGGAAGATGTGCTTTCACCCAAACTTCGTACATAGCGGTTATTGTGAGCGTTGACCACGAATATGTAGTCCGTTTCTAGGTTTTCGAATGATTTCTGCGCGTTTCGGAAGCTGCGAGTGGTTCGGAAATCAGGGGAAAAACGCCTATCGCCTATAATTTTTTCCAAGGTTATTCTAGGCAGCTGGGATGGACATATTCGGAATTGGTTCTAAAAAAGAACATTTCATCTGAAATGGTTAGCATGGCTAATAGTAGTTCCCTTGTGAGTCCGAAAGTTCGAGAACATTTGCAGTATGCACATTCGAGAATTAAACTGGCAGCTAATAAAACTAGCCTTAAATTTCGATTACAAAAAAGCCAAGCGCTTGTCAGCATAATAAGACTTGCATCTTGTTCCTGAGATGGACTCCTCCCAGCCCACGAGGGTTGTACACTAGAACTCTCCACTTTCGCTTATACATTTCTTCAGCTGGATACAAGACGTACGCGCAGTCACGAGTTGATCCTGAAATACACAGCATCTCCCGCGCAGGAGAAAAAATAAGACCCGGAAGCAAAAAAATCTCTAAGTGTTGGAACACAGGATGTGGGCGATAACGGGTTATGTCGGAAAAGAAGGCAACACAATCGGGCTAAACAACTGATTCGATATAGACCTGTGATTCCGGGAAGGAAAAGTGCTATTGGCGCATCTTCTTTACAATCCTCAGCGTGCAACCAGTCGATTCCCAAGGCACCGCCATCGGCAAATTCGATCACTTCTCTGGAAACAATAACAAATGGTTGAGGATTCGGCAAGTTTTTCATCACAGATTACAAACCTCACAAATGGCAGAGCAGGACACCTCCGTACGATACCATTAACAATCGTTTGTGCGTCACCGAAAGGACACCACCATGGCGGACTATAGACCTGAATATATGAAAAGCTAGTTGGCGGACGAAAAAAAGGTCGCTTGAACGAAAACACCGATATGAGGATTTCGGCAAAGCTATGGAGACAATGCATAGGCTATGTGATTTAAAGGCAGCATACGGGCCCAAAACATGGTCGAGATTACACAATAATAAAGCCCTCATGACTCCTACCATATCCTCAAGGGCGTTTAAAAGCAGGGTCCAGGCAGAATATCAATTCTGAGATTTCCCATTGAAACTGTGCTCATGGTACAGGTAGTCCGAAGGAACATGCGAGAATTGCATTAAAATCGGTCTTCTTCAAGTTATTCCAGCCACTTCTGTAAGCCGATGATCCAGAAAAGTCAGAAAAGTGTGGCCATCGTCCATATTTTAGCGGTTGTCCACGCATTCTTCAGAGGTGCTGTGTAATTATCGGTCATTCCAGCCATGATTATCATGCTGTGAATACCGTAATCCCTGACTTTCAGGCTGTTTTCTCCAGAAATACGAACTTACGAGTTTGTGAAAATTTTGGACGGTGTCCAGCTAGACCAGCCCAATCTATTCAACACGAATTTCGAAGGTGTCAAAATCTGACCGGACCTTGCCTTTAAAGGCACAGGACACCCAAAAAATTAATTTCCAGATTTCACGCTTATCTTGGAGAGAGTCACACGCTGATCACAGTGGTATCTTTGAAATCGCCAAGACCCCCTTTGAACAGAGTTATGGCTCTTCAAAGATGCCTTAATTTTGAGGGTGAGAAATTGGTGGACGAGTTGTCTCAGGTCTGTATTTCTCTTCATTCGTAATCGTTACGCGAGTGCAAGCCGGGATAAGGAGACAGCCCGACAATGGGGTGAAGAACGGAGTCTCGTAGAAATTCATCCATCCATCGAGCCGCTATCGAGCTCGAAAATCTGTTAGGGTCGGGCCTGTGGTGGTGAGCGAAGGGGTCGGGCCTGTGGTGGTGGCTTATATTTCGCTTATTTGGAGGAAATGAGATCTGACATTTTGCACGTGTTATACAAGAGGGGTGTTCTTACACAATTACATGAAAATCTCAAAATTCATATCTGAGGGTGTACTGTGCCTTTAAAGCGCTGAAAACTATCCAGTCTGACAGTATTCGAGCAAGCGATATAATTCATATTTCACTCGCACTGTGAGTGGTCACTACCGCCCCTCCCGCCCGCTATGGCGGCACCACTTATAGCCATCAGTAAACTCTAAATACCGAGCTGTGACGATTTTAACAAGGGCATGAAATGATAATATCAGTTGCCATAGTTTCTCACGCTCCGCTCTTCATTCTGCTATTCATGAGGGTGGGGTTTTCCAGGCTTGCGAGGCAGGATTGCTCGAACACTGCCGAATAGGTTTCAGCGCTTCCAACTCGTTGACGACATGGTGGGGGCCTTGCGAGCCTATTTCTGTGGCCGTATTAATGAAAGTTTTCGAGCGGGAAGGGGCGTGACTGGGTAGGTAACGCACCTACATGGTCACGCCCCTCTCATAGTTTGAACAACCGACTGTATGAAGTGCTCAAAAATATCAACGGGAATAGTGCGACGCAGGCACGCGACGCGCGTTCACGGAGGCGCGAAACGTAGAGATTTGAATAAGCACAGCGACGCCCATACGCTCACACGATGTCATTAACAAGTGTGCGCGACCCATGTAAGCGTGCGCCGGAAGCCATATAAAGTGTACGGGACCCATGTAAGAGTGGGCCGGACGCCATAGAAAGTGTACGGGACATATGCAAGAGTGCGCCGGACGCCATAGAAAGTGTACGGGACCCACTAAGAGTGCGTCGGACGCCATAGAAAGTGTACGGGACCCATGTAAGAGTGCGCCGGACGCCATAGAAAGTGTACGGGACCCACTAAGAGTGCGCCACACGCCATAGAAAGTGTGAATTACCCATGCAAGAGTGCGCCGGACGCCATAGAAAGTGTACGGGACCCATGTAAGAGTGCGCCGGACGCCACAGAAAGTGTACGGGATCCATGTAAGAGTGCGCCGGACGCCAGATAAAGTGTCCGGGACCCATGTAAGAGTGAGCCGGACGCCATAGAAAGTGTACGGGATCCATGTAAGAGTGCGCCGGACGCCATAGATAGTGTACGGGACCCATGTAAGAGTGCGCCGGACGCCATAGAAAGTGTGCGAGACCCATATAAGAGTGCACCGGACGTCATAGAAAGTGTACGGGACCCATGTAAGAGTGCGCCGGACGCCACAGAAAGTGCGCGGGACCCATGTAAGATAGCGCCAGATGCCATAATGAGTGTGCTGGTCCGAGTTCGAAGTTCTGAATCCGATATTATGATTTTCAGTTCAAGAAATGGTCAAAGATTCTGATTTTCATTTACCCTGCTTGAGGCTTTCATAGGGGAGGATAGAACAGACGACGGCACTCAATTACAGGGAATACAAATTGGTATGAGCTCAGATAATAACACCGGCCGAGCGGGCGGAGAATTAGGGTCGCCAGCTGAGCGGGCAGGCTTATTTTGGGAGCGGAGCGTCTTATCGGCTGAGCGGGCGGGCATGCGTTTTACCGGCTGAGGGGCATGGCTTTACCGGGTCAGCGGGCGGACATAAATCCACGGCGGAGCATGTCACCGGCTGATCGGGCAGACATAGCATTACCGGCTGAGGGCCATGGCTTTACGGGCTGAGCGGGCAGACACTAATCAATGGCCGAGCATATCACCGGCTGATCGGGCAGACACTAAAGCGAACCAGGCTCATGTACGGCACGGGCGAAATGGGCTTCGAGCTGATTCGGGTGTTGGCATTCGAACGGGTGGTCATCCACACGGTTTGAATCATTGACCCCTCACCCCTTACGGTTCGTTGTGACCGTGGGGACGTGACAGCGGGTCAGTTCATGATTTTTGAAGCAAGGTAAGGCTTGCCGCTTCAGAAATGAAACGCAAGCCTCGAACTTGCTGGGGAATAGGGAGAGCCTACTAGGGGCTTTATCTACTCTTGCAGATCGATATCATTCACGTGGTAAGCAACTAATACCGGCAGAGCGTACCTCCATTTACCGGCTGAGGGGGCAGTGAATACGGGCTTAGGGGCAGCCATTTACCGGCTGAGGGGGCAGTGAACGCGGTGTGACGGGGCCACCACTTGCCGGCTGAGCGCTCCACCATTTACCGGCTGAGGGGGCAGTGAATACCGGGGCTTGCCCGGGTACAATGTTTAGTCAGCCGGCGTTACTGCCCGAGAGGTTGCGATGCCGTTGACGGGTGCCGACATGTTGACGAGTAACAACCCTAGAACAACTTATAGTGTCGGCTAGTCACCAGTGGTCATCCCTTCAAAATCTGCTAGCAGAAAGAGCTTTCTCGTTTCATGTGGTTAGATATTATATTAAATTTTTTATAGCCTAAACTTTATATAGCCTCTGGCATATTCTTCATAGCTATGCTTCTTCCAGCAGATTCTTATAGCGAGATCTGAAGGCTGCGAGCCTCACCCTTTCGAAAATGTTGCCTTATAATAGCGCCAGCCGTCATGCCGGCCGTCCCGACGGCTGGCTGGGGGCTCCGCCCCCATACCCCTCCGGCGGAAATTATCAAATTGTATTTGCATATATACAGTTGACGCAGAAATTTTTTCTACCCCAATATATTTTGCCGTAGACATAAAGACTGCCTGCCGCACACGTTGACACATGAAAAGGTAGACTGCAGCAAATCATACCGAGATAAGTAAATCTGCTCCAGTTGTGCACGCACACAAAATCAATCCGAATTACTATTACTATACTATGCCGGGATCGCGAAATAAATGTAGCTGCCAGTAAGATCAATGACTACTTGATCGAGTTGAAATGTTTTCTAGATAGCAAAATGCTCACGGTCTCTGCCGCTAAATCATCCGTCACCGTCTTTTCCACTGATCCTGTGGAGCACAGAGCTAATCCCATGGTGAAATGGCACGAAACTCGCTTGCCGGCCGCCCGATTCCCTAAGCTACTCGGACTCGTGTTGGATCCTTCGTTGAGGTTTCATGAGAACACTGAGCAGAAGCAAGCTACAGTGAAAACAAGACTCAACGTCCTATGTGCTCTCGGCGGAACGTCCTGGGAGTGCAGTAAAGAAATGATCCTGACCACGTACAGCCCGCCCTGGAGTGTGCTGCACCAGTCTGGCAGCATATCGTGTCGGAAACATCTTGGTCCGGGCTGCAGCGCATCCAAAATGAAGCACTGCGAATCGCAACAGGCTGTTCAAAAAGCTCTTCAGTAGAGCACCTACACGCCGAAGCTCGCATCCTGCCAGTTAAGGACCATTGCCAACTCCACGCACAACAGCTGTACATAAACATTCTGAAGCAACCGAATCATCCGTCGCGAAGAGTATGAGACCCCGTGAGAGAGAGAGGTATAAGAAAGCCGATTACTGATGCTCCCACGAAAATCAATATACAGAGATGGAAAAACGCACAACAAGAACGCCTCCATCTCTTACGTGCTGAGCATAGCCAATACGTCAAGGATCACTTGGGCAAGGCCGCCGTTGTTGTTGTTGTTGTTGCCCATCCTCCACCATAGACACGGATCCTGGTTCCAATTTCCGGCATGTAGACGAATCATCGAAGTGGTGGTTGGATCCCTTCTTTTGAGGATCCTGATGGAGCTTTCTTTGGCCCTCTTTTTTATTTTTTTATTTTTTTTTATATATATCTTTTTTTGTTTTTATTTTCTTTTTTTTTTTTCTCTTTCTTTTTTTCTTTCTTTTACAATCTTATAGAATCAAAGTGACAGAAATTTGGCTGCTTCCACGGGTTTAAGCCAGAGATCTTCAATTGTGAGATGCGTTGGCTTAGTTAGCACATGAACATGTGAGGTACTGTGTGTTCCTCCAGACTGTATTCCAAGTATAGTGGATTATCTGCTGCTCCAATCTTATGAAGATACCACTGGTATTTTGGAGTAGTAACCACCCGAAGCTGGGATAGCGCTGTTCGACTTGATCTTGGTAAAGTCTCTTCTTCTTTCGCGATTTGCGGCGGTGGTCCATTTAGTAAAGGAGAGTTCATATTACCCAAGAAATCCTTCACAAACTCCTTGTGGACCTCTTTGCGGATGTTCTCAGCATTTCCTGGCCTTACCGTCATTAGGGGACAGTTCTGACGTGCCTCCTAATCTGTCGTGGCGGCGCCGGCTTCTCATCATGTCGTGTCAGGGTCGAGCGCCGCAACTGTTCGATATTGAAGTGACAGCATTTCATTATGAGCCTGCACTCCGGTACAGGCATGATTTACTGTTACTGAGGTGGTGTGTGCTCGCCATTGCCAGGCTTCCTGTCGCAGTTCTCAGAGCTGCATTTTTTGACAAACGTAAACAGATCCCAGTGTGATGAGGCCAGTATGATCTTCCATGCAGGCTGCGTAAGACAACACTGATTGTCCGATGGCACGATAGGTAGTTAGTTAGTCTCTTTTGTGTCCAGTTTCTTCCTGCCAGAGTTTTCAGGAGGTTCGCTCGCTTTGCTGTCTTCTTGCGAACTGCCTCAGCGTGTAAACGTCCCGTCATCATCGTGCGAAATTTGCACCCCGTTAATGAAAACTTTCGGCACGTACTTCGCTTGAGCAGTGTGGGTCGTCAGCAGGGAAACAGTGGTCTTTTGAAGTGACAGTTGCAAATGATGGTCTTCCAAGGCCTTTGTTAATATTGGTAGGTAGTCGCTGAGATGTTTCTCGCAAGTTGTAACGTCAGGGTCCGACGCGATCAGTGTGAGGTCGTCTGCGTATCCAATGAGATTTACTTGGTCTCGGTAGGTCGGCGATGTAGAACGAGAAAAGTAGCGGCGAAATTACTGCTCCTTGAGGCACCCCGGAGCGCACCAGTCTCACATTAGACGTTTGTCCCTTGAACTCTGTGTGAATTGTTCTGCCCTTTAGATAGCTTGCAATCCAGCGGGTTAGGCCTCTTGGTAGCGGTGATTCTGCTAATTTCTGACAGAGGATGGATGTGACGACAGTATCGTAGGCCTTCTTTCAAATCCAACGCCACCATAAGTGAGCGGCTTGGTGGTCTCTTCTCATTCATTCCGTCTGTGATGATTCCAGTGAGTTCGACCAGGGCGGAGGTGGTAGAGAAACCTGGAAACCATTCTGCCAACTGGGAACGTGCAGATGAGTCTCCAATGTAGGCAGAATGGATCTCTCCAGAGTACGGGCCATGGATGAGATAATCGAAATGGGCCTGTAGCTGCTCGGGATCTTCGGGAGGTTTTCCGGGCTTCAACAGAGGGAAAATCCTGGCTTCCTACCATGACGCTGGTATCAGCCCTGTTGACAGGGTCCTGTTGAATAGCGCTCTGACGCATTCGCGGAAAATTGGTCCAGTATGTTTGAGCATAATAGGGGCCACTCCACTTGTATCCAGAGCTCTAGAAGGCTTGCATTTCTTCAAAGAGGCGTCGATGAGGGCGGCCGTGATGATAGGAACGTCGTTCCTTGGAAAAGTTTAATCCATCTGTAGGTCCTCCGTTCGGTTTCGCTGATCGGCCATCAAGTGCTTTCATTGTGGATCAAAGCTTGGAGGAATTTGTGCGATGGTCTATGCCTCTACAAAAGATCTCCCAAGTCTGTTGTCGATCTTCTTTCTTACATCTGCGATCTCCTTTGTTGAGCCTGGGAATTCGGGTGTTCGTAGGATCCGTTCTCCGAATGGTGTCTCGTTCGCGTATCAGGTCTTTGGCGGCATCAGATAGGCAAGGAGGAGGGTAGAAAACTCTGCCCTTAGAATAATAGATTGCGGTTGCTGCTTTGATGGCTGATGTGAGGGAATCGATCCATCTCTTGCGGGGTTTGCATAAAAGTCAAACCAGCCGATTGCTGCCCAACACTGACGAAAAACTTGATCCAGTTCGCCTTTTTTTAGGTTGACGAACGTGGTCCTCGGCTGATGATATGGGGGCTTGCTCTAAATTCCATCAGTATTGGGAGATGGGTCACTTCGGCTCCCGGTGTCGGTGTCCCAAACGGCCGACGATGCTAAGTCCTGCGAACATAAGGAGAGGTCCGGCGATGATGGTAGGACGCGTTGTGTCATTGAGGATCACTAGATTGGATTGGGAAATTCTCTCAATGCACTGTCCGCGTTGGTCTTCTTTCTGCCCTGACCAGAGAGCGCTATGTGGGCATTGACATCTCCCCACGACGATTGTGGACTTCCACATGTCAGAACGGTGAATGGACAATTCGTAAGAGGGTGGACACGAGGATCTTGGCGGAGAATATATGTTGTGAAGGTGTACAGGCCCGGACTTAGTTTCTACACTTATGGAGATGGATTCCGTTGTACCATCGTCAACTCCAGCAGTAATCACACTGCACTGTAGATTGCACCTGACGAGAAAAGCCACTCCACCTCCTGAGCTCGATCTGTCGTTCCTCAGGCAAGAATAGCCTCGGACAGTAGGTGTACCATGGCTTGTGTCCAGCTTGGTCTCTTGTAGTCCTATGACATCGGCCCAATGAGTCTGAGTTGATATGTTGTGTTGACCCGGTTATGTTGCAGTTGGGACATACGTATGAGCTATCCGCATCCTTGAAGGACTTGAGGCCGGAGCATTGTCTCACGTGGGTCCATTTTCTGCACTTGATACATTGGACACTTCCTGCTGCGCTGAGGGTACCACACTGCGCAGGGCCATCGGATACGGCGAGGGCCCAGGGGTTTGCTTCGATTCCGGCACGCAGGGGAGAAGGACAACGGATCGTTGAGCCGGTTTATGCTGATCCGTAACTGAAAAAATTGGGCTCCAGGACTCGTGAAAGAGTGAATTCTGAGAGGCATAGTTGAGGACCTTTGACTTCGGAAGGATGACGGCATTGTAGACGACTTCTTCTTCCGCGTACGCTCTTGCCAACGAGTAGGCGATCCTCCATAAGAGCCGCCGTAAACTCCATTCTCGGAGTCGTGCCGCTTGAGGTCAGCGAAACCGAGATGGAACTCGGTAGGCGGGCCAGGTGCACCCTCGCCTCGTTGCGCTGCGGGCACTCCCCCATGCTTGTCTTATTTACATAAGATCGATAGCGGTTGCAGGGCAGCTCATCCCCGCCGTCATGAAGCGCTCTCCAATCTTGGGCGGAGGGGCAGGGGGTTGAAACCCCTGCGTGCGAGAAATTCCTCCGTGGGTGAAAAAGCTTCTAAGGGCTATTTATGCGTTGAAGGATAAGTGCATCCTTGATTAAGGTCTCATTTCACGTTGGTTTAGATTGGGCGCGGGGATGAGTTGCCCGTCAAGGATCGATAGCAGTAGACCTGTCGAGTGCCCGGATTGTGGTAATAAAGGGCATACTACTGCGCACCTTTTCAACTGCCCGATGAGACCAACATCGTTAACGACAATAGATCTTTGGACGAATCCTACGCTTGTGGCTCAGTTGCTCAATCTATGACAGGACCCTCTCTGTGGCTGCAGAAGAAGAAGAAATCCGAACAGCGGCAAATCCTGGAAATTAGAGTTTTCAAGCTCGTTTCGAACACATTTAACTTTCTGTGGCGTTCTGCGCACCTCTACGTGGTCCCGCACTCTTCCTACTATACTTGGGCAACACTGTTAAAATTTTCAAATTCTCGAACATATTCGAAACTCAAATTTTTCTAATTTCAAAATTTCGAATAAACTCGAAAATGTTTTCACATTTCGGATTTTCGAATCTAATCGATAAAAAATTTTTTTCGAATTTCAAATTTTCGAATATATTCGAAAATCAATTTTTTCCAAATTTTCAAATAATTTTTCTAATTTTCGGATAACTTTTCTCGAGTCTACAAATGACGGCTTCGGTTTTAAAAATGAGTTTTGAGCTGTCATTTACTGTGACTATTACTGTTTAGAAATATTCATCGGTTACCCTTACGCTTAATCTCAAACCATTTTTAATCAGGGTAACTGCACAATCAGTACTGGGGTTGGATTTAGTCGAAACTTGTTAAAAATACCTACCACAATGTTAGCACAAGACGCTTGGCTTCAGGCGAGACCCGATCAGTTTTATCCCTTCCTGTGGAAGTGCCTTATCGCACCCAAGCGCCGAGATTCTCGCGCCGTTCTGAAGACCTACCACTACGCCATGGCGCGGCCTAGGCAAATTCGATGGCGCTGAGCTTGCACGACTTTGGTTGGGGAGGGGCGTATGGGGGGGGCAGGGCTAAGCACGCGCGCTTAAAACCCTTACGCCCTTCCACGCTTTTGTCGGAAAATTCCGCTTTTTTAAAAAGGCAACTAGCTTCTTTGCGCATGAAAATGCTGGCGAAATCCCCAGATCGGCAATTGATTTGCGATCGGAACTGGTAACGAGACAGTAAACTGCGGAAAACGCCCCTACAGCGGTAATAACGATCAAGAACGTTTTCTGCGCCACCAACGCGTTTGCTGCGTTTTACAGTTTTTCTCAAAAAGCGACATTTGACGCGACAGCAAAGGTATGATAAGGTCGTTAGGCGACGTTTATGCTCCCGCTGCAAAGCGGCGCGGCGGGGTACGCTCCTATAATGTCGATCGTGCCGCGCCGCGTGATCAATATTATGGTCGTTTATACTTGCGCCGCCGAGAGGCGCGGCACAGTGCATTCCTGTGATATTGATCACGCCGTGCGACACGATCGATATTATGGAATTTAAAATTGCCGCGCCGCTCGGCAGCGGAAATATAAACGACCCCTTACAGAAATGCACTGCGCCGCGCTGTTCGGCGGCAGTAGTGAGAACGACCCCATAGAAGGGATGGCGCGTGGAGTACGGGGGGCTTTTCTCAATTTCTACGTCATTTTAGTGGCAAATTAATCGATATACGAATACTCTGATAAATTGAAGATTATCGTGAACGCTGTCTCTAAAGGCATCGTACGCGCAGGAAACCGTATATTATTTTTTCATGTTTTTATGTAGCTTGGCCTCTCTAGTGAACGAAAATGTCGAAGGGGCCGATGAAAATCTTTCATTTGTAAAGAAAAGTGAATCGGAACACATTGTAAATACGAATGTGAATTTCGCGCCAAAATCCTTATTTGAAGTTTTTCTGCTTCTGAAGGCTTCGTCACTGCCATTTTGAAGCTTTTCTGCATGTGGAGTTTGGGCCGTTACTGTTTTTTTTTCATGTTGTTTGACGGTCGCATCAACATTCTATGAAAAAGTGCTAGATGACTGGTGAGAACTGGTCCTTTCCAACCTCATAACCCTAGGTTTTTGACGCGCCAAGTTTGCCAGTGTGGTCTACCGGGCTCATTCATAAAACTGAGCCTGAAAAATGGACATTGGTTTTCAGCGCGAACGATGCCTTTAAAAAGTACGTTACGGAAGGTAACGATCGGAAGGTCATCAACGACTTCTTATTGCTTCTTCTTTTCAAAGAGAACCTTTTCTAGAATAAAATGAAAAGTGTAACTGTTTTACTTAACTTCTAAGCGGTTATGATTTGGCATTGAGTAAATTGTGAGAATCTCGTTAAAAGAAGTGAAAACTCCATGCGAATGATTTGGCATGTGATTCAACTCAGGGCAAACGCTAAAAATTCAGTGAAACGATGGACCATTGATTTGTCTGTGCATTTGTTTAATAAACAGCTAAAATTGGATGTAGCATTGCAAAACCAAATCACACCCGTTCTACTGAGCACCCACATATCTTCGTGTGGCTGCGATTCTTTTAGACGGCAACATTTGTAAGGGAAGGCACACTGTGTGATGTTATTTTCAATTCAATAAATAATGTATCTCATAAAAATGCATTTCATTTACTTATCCGCTAGCAAACATATAGACTTGAAGACTTCAGTAATGTTCGGTAATACGTATTTCTCAATTTTGAAGACAGTAAGCCAAAAATTGAGTCTTAGCTTCGCGAAATCAAGCTCTAAATATTAGCTTGATTGGATAAAATACGAGTGCGTCTGTTTTTTCAATGTTACACTCAATTTTCGCTGTTTATTGAACAAGTTCACAGCCGAATCGATGGTCCATCACTTTACTGAATTTTTGGCGTTTGCTCCGAGTTGAATCGCATGCCAAATCATTCGCATGGAGTATTTCACTTCTTTTACTATTCTCACAAACGATTCAATGCCAAATCATAACCCTTTGGAAGCGAAGCACAACAGTTATAATATTGAAGTCTGGAATCGTCGGGCTATTATCTTCTCAGAGGTGAAAATCTATCGCGGGAAGGTCAGATTGAAGGGAGTTTGTTGGAAATTACGCCATAATAGCACACTCGATGAGACAATCGCCCTCGATTTCACCACATCTTCGCTTTATCAATAAAGATTGAGGGTCGCGCCGAAATCGTGAATGCTTGCCGAGGAGCACCCCTGCCAATGAACATGGAGGCCTACCATGCCCGCCAAGAAGCATGGCGGCCTATCATGGCCGTGAAGGAGCGTGGACTCCTATCATGGCCGTGACGGAGGATGAAGGCCTTCCATGCCTCCAGAAGAGCCGCCAACTGGGCCTCCAGAGGCTGGGCGGGGTCCATGTACCTCAAACTTGGGTAACCGATCCGAAGGCTACGTCGACATCTGGATCGTGCCCCGAGAAGGCGTCATATACTCCCCTTGTCCAATTATAAGCGCGTCCTTCAAAATATGAAATTGACGTGACGAGAACTTCATACCAGAACAATCATGACGACGTCTCGATCATCTCGTCGCGTGGATCGCCCTACTGAATGCCCATTCGTCGCCGATTTCGCGATGTTTTCACCTTTCTCGCGTCTATGGCGACAAATTCACCTCAATGAGTCACTAATCGCGATAAGGTGAAATTAGCGCGACGAGGGAGAAGGGGGCGCAATTGGCCACTCCCTGGTAGGCAACACGCGACCGTTTGACAGAGTAACATACCGTATTTCCTGTAATTGAACACTCGGGTGTACCATTTTTCAACCTCCTCCGAAAGGGGGTTCAATTAGAGGAAAATCTTCGAATAGAGGGGGAGGCTCTAATTTTCAACCGAAAATGCAAGAAAGAATATAGGCATTCAAAGTTTATTAGGCAAGCATAAATGGGACAATAATGAATTGCGCGGCGAACATTGAGAGATCCTTATCTATGAAGTCATTGTTCAAATCTTTCTTCTTCTTCTTCTTCTTTGCAGCCGCAGAAGGGTTTTTGTCATAGGTTCAAGAAACGGGCGACGTAAGTTGGATTCAACCACAAATCTATTGTCGTCAAAAAGGTGGGCCTCTTCGGACAGTCGAATAGATGAGCTGTAGTGTGGCCAGGGTTACCACAATCCGGACACTCGTCAGGCTTACTGCTGTCGATCCTATGCAAGTATGACATCAGCATAGGGGAATGCCCGCAGCGCAACGAGGCGAGGGAACATCTAGCCCGCCTACCGAGTTCCATCTCGGTGTTGCTGACTTCAGGTGGTGCGATCCCCAATATGGGGTTGACAGCCACCCTACTCAAGTGATCCCTGACGAAACGGGTGTGCTCCGCAAGTAAAAGACGAAGACGATCTAATTGGGAGTCCGTCCATCTTTGTATATTGACTTTCTCGGGAGCATCCGCAAAAGGCCTTCTGATATCACTCTCTCTCACAGGATTCATAATCCTTCTTAATGGGTGATCATGCTGCTTGACGATATTAATAACCAGTTGCTGCGCTTGGAGTTGACAGTGCTCCTTAACAGGCAGAATATGGACTTCAGTATGAAGATGCTCCACTGGAGTGCTCTTTGCACACCCAGTGGCAATCCGAAGAGCAGCATTTTGAACTCGCTGCATATTTGTCCACGATGAATCCGATACTATGTGTTGCCATACCGGTGCTGCATACTCCAACGCCGGCTGCAAGATTGCCTTGTACGTGGTCAGGATCGTCTCCTCACTGCTTCCCCACGACGTACCTCCCAGAACTCGTAAAACGTTGAGCTTAGCTCTCACTGTAGCCTGTTTCTGCTCAGTGTTTTTATGGAACCTCAGAGAAGGATCCAATACTAGACCAAGCAGCTTCGGGAAACGTGCGACAGGCAGACGAGCGTCTTCCCAGTTCACAACGGGGTGAGCACAGTGTTCCTTAGGGTCAGTGGAGGAAACAGACACAGATGATTTAGCGGCAGAGACAGTGAGCATCATATCATCGAGAAAGCTCTTTAAGGCGACGAGGTAGCTATTGATCTTGCGTGCAGCTACATTAATGTCTCTGTTCCGGCACAAGATGGTGATGTCATCCGCGTACGCAACGACTTTAATGTCACTTGGGGGGACGGGCAAATCTTCAAGGTAAAGGCTGAACAGAGCAGGCGATATGACTCCTCCTTGAGGGACACCGGCAGCGATCGGGACGCTATTAGAGACATGTCCCTGGAACAGCACTTTTGCTCGGCGCCCTTTGATGAGTGCGGTTATCCATCGTTTCTGCCAAGGCGGGATGGTGGACCTCAAAAGCTTCTCAGACAGTATGCCCAAGTTGACAGAATCAAAAGCTTTCGTGAGGTCCAGGGCTACACCAACAGTGCGTTGAGGTTTATAGGCGTTTAAGAGATTGATTCTCAAGATCAATCTCTTCGGAAACAGTTCACGTCCGGTAGGAATGGGTCTCCAGTGTCTTTTCAGCTGAGTGGGGGGGTCTAATAGAGGGGGGTGTTCTATTTTCCAACCTCCACCGAAAGGGGGGTTCAATTAGAGGGGGTGCTCAATAACAGGAAATATGGGAGGTGTACGTTCGCAATAGGAAGATGTGAAAGACTCCAACGGATTAGTATTATGAATTTGAAAAGGAATATAGATACAAAGCCCCGTATTGAATAACTAGCATTATACGACTGTACTAAAGTGGTGTACAAACTACAGGTTTTCCCGACTGAATTGAATTTTTGGCAAGAGCAGGCGTAACTCAGACAAAAAGGAGCTCATTGCCCAAGCCGATTCGGCCACTTTCCTAGAGATACGCGATAAGCACGTGCATGCCTTCCTGACACGGGAGAATGTCCATCGTGTCGAGAAGGGCGGAATAGTGTATATCACAGGCGAAGCGTGCCAGCCAAAAAGAGGCTCGACGCCCATTTCTAAGGGGAGCGTACAACGCACTCTTGAGAAAGGACTCAGATGTCGGCAATGTCGTCGTCTCGATTACCCAAGGTTGCGGTACTTAACCCCGCCCAGCCACTGGCAGCCATGTCCAACAGCTAGCGGGCCATGTTGGTGCTCGGTGCATTGGCAGCCCTGCGTGCCTTCCAGAGTGCCGACAGCGCCCGCTGCAGAGGTGCCGGTCGCGTAGCGGTGCGCCGTGTGTATATTCTTGGGCTTCACGACCAGCCCATATTATTCAGAGGGGCTCATCGCGCGGGCCTTTCAGATTCAATGGCTTCTTGTATGGGCCGCTTGTTGCCCCGGTATCAAACAGTCACTGCCGCGGGCGACAGAACTTTGAGTTTTCGGCTCTATGGCCACTATACCGCTGACAATGCCGGCCCTCTAAATGGGTGTAGAGCGACATTTTGTCTGAGTAAGTTCCAGAATAATGCGCGCCGTTTATCGGTCAATAATCAAATAAGAATTTCTGAAAGTTGGGCTCCGCAGAAAAGGTCAAGGATTTGGCATTGCTCCTAAATGTCGTGAAATTGTCTTATTGGATTTGGCTCTCAACTTGATTTTTCAAATGTAGTGAAATTGTCGAATTGATTTGGCTGTGATGATACTATATGCAGATAACATAATCATTAAATGTAGTGAAATTGTTGCAAACGGATTTGGCAGGAGCTCTATCAATTATCACAGTCAAATCACGCGTCAGAAGGTCCTCTGGCGAGCGAATGAAGACAAAAGAAAAATACTAATCCTCAGTCAACAATGCTGAACGAAACGTGGCCTTATGGGCTAGAATTAAGGTTTCCAAATGCTATTCTGCCTTTTCAGTGTGGCCTTTTCAGGTACCAGACCTTCCCTCACCGATGAGATAAAATTCATGAAAACGAAATCTAACGCAATTTACTCGCTACTGACTATGTCTTCGTGTCCTCAACGCTTTCACGGTTCGCATTGTATAGAAACGTTTTGCTGCTAGGTTTATTCCTGTTCTCATTCGATTCAATATGCGCTCCAAGGAAAACCCCTTCTGACGCGTGATTTGACTGTGATAATTGATAGAGCTCCTGCCAAATCCGTTTGCAACAATTTCACTACATTTAATGATTATGTTATCTGCATATAGTATCATCACAGTCAAATCAATTCGACAATTTCACTACATTTGAAAAATCAAGTTGAGAGCCAAATCCAATAAGACAATTTCACGACATTTAGGAGCAATGCCAAATCCTTGACCTTTTCTGCGGAGCCCAACTTTCAGAAATTTCACAACTTTTACAAGGGTTTCCCTTCTACAATATCGTCAAGCTCTAAAAGGCAAGTTGTTTTTCTTTGAAACATAGTGGTAGAAATGAAGAAACAGCTGCTAGGATTGCAAGATAATAGTTGCAACGCGGCTTCCTACAGACAAGATACAAGGCATATACTTTTTGAATTTAAAAGTCGAGAAAATGAAGAAATGAGTTTTAAAATGACCCAACTTTAATTACCCAAGTTTGAGGTCTGGTATCGTATCGAGCCGATGGTCGACCTGTGTGTGCCGCTACTACTATTCACGTGAGCGTTGCTGGAAGTTGCCGAGTGTCTTCGATTGGGCTTCACAGGCGAGGAACCGTGTGGCGGGTTCTGCAATTTCATCATCAACCTTAAAAAAGCCACCGTAACAGGTGAATTTCGGCCTATCTCCTCTCTGTGTTCCTGATACGATGCCCGCCGCTCCCGCTGTCCCTTTCCAGATGGTGACCAGGAGGAAGTCGGCCAAAGAAGGCAAAGATGGAGGATGTTCGCAATCGCCGGATGGAATCGAGACGGCGTTGGAACAACTGCAGGCGGACAAGAAGGCCCCGGAATATTTAAAGGCTTTGTTTGTCCATTTATTTCGCGTGCAGAGCGAGTTCTCAGCGGTTCTGGCGAAGAACCAAGAACTACAGGAGAAGGTCACAGCACTCAGCGCAGAAAACTCCGCACTCAAGAGTGCGCTAGCGGACGCTGAGGCTAAGCTTTCTCCATCACCTGCCCAGCGAAGCTTCCCTGTTGCTGACAGTCGTGTGGTAATTGGTAGGCATAGTGTTGACGCTGAGGAGAAAGAGCGGTTGCGCTCCGTGGTAGTATCCGGAGTGCCTGAATCTTCTAAGAAGCTGTCTATTGAAAGAACAAAAGATGATTACTCTGTCGTAGAAGATGTGTTGAATCATTTGAGTGTAGAATGTATCCCTTGTATGGTTTATAGGCTAGGGAAGCCACAGGCTGATCGACCCCGTTTGTTGAAAGTTGTTCTGCCTTCTAGCTATTACCAGAGCCTGACGCTGCGTAGGGCTCCTCGACTGCGATCCTTCTCCCGTGACGGGGTCTTCATAAGGCCTTCGCTCACAAAGGAAGATCTGGCACGCCGGCGAGAAGCTGCTATTGCGCGTCGCTCAACTGCAAAATGTTGCTCGCTCTAGCTCGCACCCTTCTCAATTCAGTACACCTGTTACCCATCTTGGCACGCTTCCTCACGATGCCGATAGGCTTGTTGATGATTCGAGCACGCTTGTTGCCGATTCGAGTTCACTAGTTGTTGATACTGCTACATTTTCTGCAGTTCCAAATGCTACTGCTCCGGTGGCGGAAAACGCGTAGAGCTATCCTCGGGACGGATCTCGTAGTATTTCATGCTTTACAACAAATATACGTTCTATTGCAAAAAACAATGATTCTTTAGTAATTCTTTTACAGGATAAAAACACTGATATTATCGCGCTCACAGAAACGTGGCTCAAGGCTGGAATTGAATTGGCGCCTCCGCGGGGGACTGGAGTTCTCACTACGACATTCTCAGGTGTGACCGTACTCGCAAGAGAGGAGGTGGGGTTGCTTTGTTTGTTAGGAAGCCTCACTCAACAGTTCTTGTTTTCAGTGATTCTGTTACGGACTCATATGAAATTTTATGTGCAGACGTGGAAGTAGGGCTCATTATTGTACGGTTCATTGTGGTTTATAGAGCTCCTAGTTGTGCCGCGGTGACGACTGAACAGTTGAACGCAAGTATTAGTGATATGGTGTCCGTTAATTACCCCTGCATAACTACCGGCGACTTCAATTTCCCTGACGTGCTATGGGAGGGCACCTATACCGCCAATAGTTCTGTTTCCAGGAGTTTTTTGAATGTGTGCTGCACTCATTCTCTGTCGCAGTATGTTAAATCGGAGACTTGTGGGGTTAATATCCTAGATTTGGTGCTCTGCTCTGAAACTGATTTCGTGTCGAATACAAGTGTCTTGCCTCCTTGGGTTCAGTGACCACTCCTTGGTTCAGTACAGGCTCAAGCTTCGTAAACAAAATACCATGAAAGAGATGAAAAGAAATTTCAAGGCAGCTCGTTTTTGACCTGGATAAAGGAGTACCTGATAAATGTTGATTGGTATAGTTCTTTTTCAGTCAGAGGCTACGGTTAATGGAAAATACGAAATTTTAATTGCCATAATCCACCACTGCATTGAACTTTTTTGTACCGATGCACATGGTTCTAGCGGTCACCGCAGGCTTCCCCCATACCTCAAGGCGTTTCAAGGGTTGCGCACAGATGCGTGGTTTGCTGCAAAAGATTATAATACCACCGCTAGCTGGGCAAAGTTCAAGGACATAAATGGTAAGTTCGAACGCAAGCTTAAAAAGTACAACGATAGCATAGAGAAGAAAGTCATCGAGTCGGAAGATAGGAATGCGTTTTACAAGCTTTTGAACTCCAGAATGCATGATAAAAAAACCATTGGGGCGCTTAAGACGTCTGACGGAAATATCCTCAGGGCTGATAGGGACAAGGCAGAACTTTTGGCAAATACTTTCGAACTGTCATTTTCAAGAGCTTCTTCACTGGACCAAGCAGGGCTGGTATCTCCGAGCTTTGGGGTAATGCAAGATTCCTGTTGGTTCTATAAGGAAGAAATTATAACTGAACTCGTGAAATGGCCAAACTCGTCTTCGAGAACGCCGGATGATATCCCTCTGATGTTCGTGAAGAAAGTCGCCCATGAAATAGCGGGGCCTCTAGAGTTCCTTTTCAACTTGAGCTTTATGACAAGTGAAGTTCCGAATCGATGGAAATTATCTTATGTCACTCCTCTTCCTAAAAAGGCGCCATTCACAGAGCCTTCCAACTACAGACCAGTTAGTATAACGTCATTGTTCGCTAGGTTGTTCGAAAAAATTTTAAAGAAGAGAATAGGAGCACATCTCGAAAATTGTTCGGTTATTTCCCCCCATCAGCATGGCTTTCAAAAGGGTAAGTCAACTGTGACAGCTATGATTGAAGCCCTAAACAACTGGACGTCTCTTTTAGACCAAGGTAGTAATGTCGATGTTGTTTTTTTCGATTTCTCCAAGGCATTTGACAAAGTCCCACATCATAAGCTAATACAAAAACTAACAATGGTAGGGGTACACCCGCGCATAGTTTCTTGGATTGCCTCATTTTTGGAACAAAGGACCTTTTTGGTTCGAGTGAACACTTCGTATTCGCAGAATCACCCAGTGTGTAGTGGAGTTCCGCAGGGTGGAGTTCTTTCACCGATTCTGTTCAATATGTACACGCACGAGCTGAGGGACTTATTAAGTGGATTTGGAGTAGATTTCTGTGCATTTGCAGACGATATAAAGATTTTTCGCCGGGCTGGCTCCAGGGAGGACGTTGATGCAATTCAACATGCAATAGACGCAATGGCGGTCTGGTCTCATGAATGGGATTTACCGTTGTCGAAGGAAAAAACGAAAACTCTGCACCTGGGTTCTTCGAATAACTGTCATACTTACAATGTCGAAGGGACTGAGATCGAGAATGTCGAGCAGATCACTGACCTGGGATTTATCCTCACACGAAGCCTCAGTTTTGACAAACACTGCGAATGGGTATCTGCCAGAGCAACCGTGGCCGTAAATAATATATTCAGGGAACTGGGGACAGGAAGCAGCGCGGTGCTCCTTAGAGCCTACAAATCTATGTTAGACCTATTCTTGAGTATGGGACACCGGTGTATTTTTCCGCACAAAAAGAAAAGCATAGTTAGACTTGAGAAGGTGCAAAACGGGTTCACAAGGAAGTTAATGATCAGGAAGCTTGGATTTTGCCATTATCAACAAATGCCATCTGCAGAAACCAGGAATAGTGAGCTCAACTTGCAATCTCTTTTGATAAGAAGAAAGTTTATTGACTTACTACTGCTGCACAAAATCCTGTATAAACCGGACTTTGGTCTGCGGCCTGGAGTGTATTGTCGAGGTGAGAACATCAGAAGTACCAGGGGAGGAGCTTCAAAATTCTACGCAAAAACTCGAACCTTAACTGCAGGCGCTTTTTCTTTATTAATAGGGGCGACTCCTGCATTTGAGCGGCTCGGGAGGCTCAAATCCATCCCTGTGAGTCATAAGGCGTTCAGGAAACTTGCAATTGAATACTTCTGAGAACGAACCTGGTGAGCGCTAATCCCTCACGGAGCAGTCACTTCTACTCTCGCCATTACGGGCTATGCGTATATCTGCTTTGCATCCCATTGCTTTATCTGGACCGAAATACTGGTAGTTTTTCCCTCGCTGTTACTAGACGTTTTTTTGTTGGTGATTTCGTATATGAGCTGTTAATTGCACATAAGTCTGGTCCGCAGGCTTATGTAAATAAATAAATAAATAAATAAATTGTACAGGGTTGGGGCACAATCCTAGACGGGGGAGAGGGGGGCACCCACCATTCAAGACAGAAGTGAAATGAACCACCCTTTGGTAAGGCTACCAGTCGGAGTATTTTCATGAAGTTTCTATAAAAACAATGATTGATAGCAGTATCAGACATCTTTTATCAGAATTTCCCATCATTTCTATGAGTCTTGGGTGGCCTCACCCCGTCTGAGATAGACCCAGGGTCAGTCGCTCTAGCCAAACTTCACCGGTTCTTGCTGACGTGGCTCGTCTGCGCCGGCCCATATGTCTGATTCGGAACAAGAACGATAGTTAAATACATCGTACGCGCAGAAAACCGTATATTATTTTTTCATGTTTTTGCGTAGCTTGGCCCCTCTAGTGAACGAAAATGTTGAAGGGGCCCATGAAAAACCTTCATTCTTCTTTCAACTCCCTTCTTCATTAAAGAAAAGTCAATCGGAACACATTGTAAATACGAATTTGAATTTCGCGCCAAAATCATTTTAAGAGTTTTTTTGCATGTGGAGTTCGTGCCGTAACTATTTTTCCTGTTGTCTTACGGTCGCACCAACATTCTAGGAAAAGTGCTAGATGACTGGTGAGAATTGGTGGCGGATATTAATCTTTGACGCCTTCCAACCTCATCGTCCAACATTTTTGACGCGCCAAAGTTTACCAGTGTGTGGTCTACCGGGCTCAATCATAAATTGAGCCTGAAAATGGAAATTGATTTCCAGCACGAACGATAGTTAAGTGCGCTAGAAGAGGACTACCGTAACCTTAGGAATGATGTTATTCGGCTCTCTCAAACAAATTTGATGATACCCAATTGATCAATGATAAAGATAAAAGAAGTGAAAGAGCGGTGTGTCTTCATTCACACACCGTCCTTCTCCAGAGGTCAGCAGTTGAGGATCTGCCTGGACTAGAAGCAGAAAAACAACACCAGCGGCAGTGAAGATGTAGCGAATTCGAGTCAGAACTTAGAAAATTTTAGAGAGCCAACTCGAGTGAGAATACAAAAGCCTTGTTCTGGCGCAATTGCCTATCGCTCTTGATGATTCGGAGGCATGACTTGCATACGGTGTCCTGGACATTAAACGGAGGTCCTGCACAGGTCCCATGATGGCCTGCACACTCCTACTGAGGTCCTGCACAGGTCCCATGATGTCCTGCACACTCCTACTAAGGTCTTGCACACGTTCCATGATGTCCTGCACACCCCTTCTGGGGTCCTGCACACGTCCCATGATGTCCTGCCCACGTCTCACTACGGTCCTGCACACGTACAATGATGTCCTGCACACTCCTACTGAGGTCCTGCACAGGTCCCATGGTGTCCTGCACACTCCTACTATGGTCTTGCACACGATCCATGATGTCACTGCACACCCCTACTGAGGTCCTGCACAGGTCCCATGATGTCCTGCACACCCCTTCTGGGGTCCTGCACGTCCCATGATGTCCTGCCCACTCCCTACTAAGGTCTTGCACACGTTCCATGATGTCCTGCACACCCCTACTGAGGTCCTGCACAGGTCCCATGATGTCCTGCACACTCCTACTAACGTCTTGCACACGGTCCATGATGTCCTGCACACTCCTACTGGAGGTCCTGCGCACATTCTACGACGTCCTGCACACCCCTACTACAGGGTCCTGCACACGTCCCATGATGTCCTTTCCACTCCTACTACGGTCCTGCACACGTTCCATGATGTCCTGCACTCTCCTACTGAGGTCCTGCACAGGTCCCATGATGTCCTGCACACTCCTACTAAGGTCTTGCACACTTTCCATGATGTCCTGCACACTCCTACTGAGGTCACACATTCTACGACGTCCTGCACACCCCTACTGGGGTCCTGCACACGTCCCATGATGTCCTGTCCACTCCTAATACGGTCCTGCACACGTTCCATGATGTCCTGCACACCTCCTACTGAGAGGCCCTGCACAGGTCCCATGATGTCCTGCACACTACTACTAAGGTCTTGCACACGTTCCATGATGTCCTGCACACTCCTACTGAGGTCCTGCACAGGTCCCATGATGTCCTGCACACTCCTACTGAAGTCCTGCACAGGTCCCATGATGTCCTGCACACTCCTACCAAGGTCTTGCACACGTTCCATGATGTCCTGCACACTCCTACTGAGGTCCTGCACAGGTCCCATGATGTCCTGCACACTCCTACTAAGGTCCTGCACACGTTCCATGATGTCCTGCACACTCCTACTGAGGTCCTGCACACATTCTACGACGTCCTGCACACCCCTACTGGTGTCCTGCACACGTCCCATGATGTCCTGTCCACTCCTACTACGGTCCTGCACACGTTACATGATGTCCTGCACACTCCTACTGAGGTCCTGCACAGGTCCCATGATGTCCTGCACGCTCCTACTAAGGTCTTGCACACGTTCCATGATGTCCTGCACCTTCCTACTGAGGCCCTGCACACATTCTACGACGTCCTGCACACTCCTACTGGGGTCCTGCACACGTCCCATGATGTCCTGTCCACTCCTACTACGGTCCTGCACGTTCCATGATGTCCTGCACACTCCTACTGAGGTCCTGCACAGGTCCCATAATGTCCTGCACCTCCTACTAAGGTCTCGCACACGTTCCATGATGTCCTGCACACGTCCCATGATGTCCTGTCCACTCCTAATACGGTCCTGCACAGGTCCCATGATGTCCTGCACACTCCTACTAAGGTCTTGCACACGTTCCATGATGTCCTGCACACTCCTACTGAGGTCTTGCACACGTTCCATGATGTCCTGCCCACTCCTACTGAGGTCCTGCACACATTCTACGACGTCCTGCACACCCCTACTGGGGTCCTGCACACGTTCCATGATGTCCTGCACCTCCTACTAAGGTCCTGCACACGTTCGATGATGTCCTGCGTACTCCTGCTGAGGCCCTGCCCACATTCTACGACGTCCTGCACACCCCTACTGAGGTCTCACATAGTCAACCGACACTTCAGCACATCCTGCGACGCCTTCTTATCGATGGTGCGCTTTGAACGAATACGCGCCGCGGTCAAGTACATCCAACCTCCGCACAGCGTCCTCTTCCGAGCCGGACGTTCAAAGTACACCACCCTGGAGAGCAAAGGTGTTTATATGGAGTCTAAGAAAACAATGACTGATAACGAAAAACCCACCATTTTCATAAACTATTCTTGAGAGGCCGGTTTCGAGGGTTTCAAACGCCCATTAGGGGCCCAGAAGTCATTATGGTGAGTTCTGACAATTATTTTCGTCATTCCCGTGGCCGATTACCTCTAGTCACAAATTTTCGAGCGATTTGGTCCACGCCTTCCAAAAAAATGGTTTTCGACGGACGGAGGTGGAGGCGGAGGCGGAGGCGGAGGCGGTGGTGGAGAACGTTTTTGCGTACTTTGAGAGGTCATAACTTTAGAAAGCGGGGACCAGTTGGGATGAAAAGTTGCACACATATGTAATTTCTTGCAGCGCGTCGAATAGTGTACAGCTCATACCTCTGTTGACGGTATGAATAGGTGATCTCATTGTAGGGCATCCGCGCGGGAAGAGATCAAAGCCAAATCCTGGTGAGCGCTTCGCGCTCACCACAATTCTTCGTCTATATTCTATCGTATAGGGAAAGCCATTCTTTGTGGGAAGTTCTTAACTTTTTCAATAACGTTTTTTCATCTCTTTATGCGTGGTGTTTATCATCTGTTACGTTGATATACTCTGAACCAAACGAGTTGACAAGCGGAGAGTCCAAAGAAGAAGCGCTCCCACGTGCATCTTTGAGAGAAATTGCTGCTGCGGCTCCGCGATAGTGCCGCTTCGGCGCCAACAGGTACCGAATTGGCAATATCACGGAGCCGCCGCGGCACTACCGCGGAGCCGCAGCGGTTACGCTGCAGTGCCGCCGCGGCTCCGGCATGGTATCTTATACGAAGTCATTTAAGAATTATTATACAACTAGGCGGCCTAAAAACAAAAACACGCGCCTGCAGTTGTTAGGTCCTCTGTCTGATGGCCCCCGTCATAGTCGGCCGAAAACCGGACTGCGCCGTCCTCTCCCGCTCCGAGTGATCATACGCCGTCCTCTTCCGTCCCGAGTGATCCAGCGCCGTCCTCCGCCGTCCCGAATGGTCGACTGTATGCGTATCGATTAGGGTGGCGCCCTCGAGCGCACTGCGGACTGCGCACATCGGGGGTATACCGATCAATGAATTGCATACGTATCGACCGGGACGGACTCGGACGGAACAGGACGCAGCGGGCGGGTGCACTCCGGACACATCGGGAGGATTTTTCGCCCTGGGTGCGCAATGCATTGCATACGTATCGACCGGGGTGGCTACAGCTTATCGACCGACTATGACGGGGCCCTTATCACAGAGTTTTCCGCCATTTTTCCGCCCAAGAAAATGCGGAATGTACCTCAAACTTGGGTAATTGAACCGGCGACAATTTCGTTTTACCACACAGGACAGTGCATCGTACTCCACGCGGGTTCGCTGCTGCGTCCTCGCGGAGCGGGCGCGGTTCTTACGCGGAGCCGATGCAGTACTGTCGCGCTGATGTCGAGGCTCAAGACACGGCAACAGAATCGTCCGATCACGGAGTCGCTGCGGTACTATCGCGGCATAATCGAGGGTCGCGGTACTTTCCCGGCACTGGCGCGGCAAATTTTCTCAGAGGTCCCTGACATTTTGGATTACGGTAAAACAGATGTTGCGTCGCTTGAAAATCACTTACACGACCTAGCATCTGTCTCATCGTAGTCCGAAGAGGTATTTCACCGATTTTTTTCACGCGCTCATTTCTTTTTTGCGCATGCACGGATATTTATTACTCGTAGCATAAACAAGCTTGATATTTACTTAACTTTACTCAGCTCGTACAGCGCCAAAATGGTTTCCACCGTTATTCCAAAGTCAGGGAAATCGAATCTATCCGCAGAAAACCAATTTATCCGTCCGTTTAGAGATTGCAAAAACCGGCTCCATGCTTCGTTTCTCGTCAGAATCTAGCTTATCCGTTTGAAGATGGAAGTTGATATTTCTCGGAACAAAAAGTAATAAAATCTAATTAAGTGGATTAAGGAATGCGAAAGGGGAATTAATCCGTTCAGGATTGCAAACATTGAATTTGCTGGTTCATCCAATCGCGAAAAATCGAAATATTGAAAAATACGAAAATTGGAATTCGAGTTAATTAATTTATGAAAGTGAAAACTAAACTTGTTCGTTGGTCTTATTGTAAAGGTTCCTATCAGTAGCTCAGTGATTTCGATATTCTATTTTCAGGGAACTCTAGCGATAAATTCTAAAAAGTTGCTTGTCTTTTTTTCCAAAGAATGTTCTTCATATGTGGCATGCTGCCGAGATGTTGTACGTTCGTGCCGTGGCAGTGTGAAGGAAAGAAGATCGCCTCCGTGCAAACCGACGTCATCCCCTCCAAAAAAAAGGGTTTTTGTCATGGGAGAGGTGCTGGCCGGCCGCAGCTCTCCTTCGGATTCTCCTGCAAAGGGCTGGCGTGAAGAGGAATCCTCGACCCGCTCAGAAGTACCTATGCGCCACGTGCGGAGAGGATTTTAACTGGAGACATACCAGCGTCCAGTGCTTCGGATGCCAAAGGTGGGTGCATCTCTCCTGTTCGGGTCTCAGTTCTGTGAGGCATCATAACTCATCTTTTCGTTGTGTATTATGCTCCTCACCTTCCATCTTAGACTCCTCCATCTCAAATCGCCCCCTTTCCATTGTGCATATCAATCTAAACGGCATTCGTGCCAAGCTTTCTGAACTCTCTCTCTCTCTTCGCACGTACTTACCAGACGTGAGCATGGTTCAAGAAACCAAGCTCTCTCCATCCCCTACCTATCCTCTTCCTAATATCCCGGGCTACACTGCCTTCCATGCTCCAAGGTCAGCTCTTGGCGGAGGAGTTTCAACCTTTGTTTTATCTTCTCTCCCCTCCCACCTCATACCAAACACCCCAACGGATGGTACTCTCGAGTACCTTCCAATCCATCTCCCTCTTAAAACACCCCATTCTCTTTTCAACATATATTTCCTCCCTACCACCCCATGCCATTCCTCCTACAATCCCATTCCTCTTCTCAAACAACTCAACGATTATTCCCTCTCATCATCAATTGTTTTCGCGGGCGACTTTAATGCCCACACCTTCTGCTCGTCCCTTGGTTCTGATGCTAGAGGAGAAGAAGTGGAAGAATGGCCTGAGGAGTGCGACCTGGTCATCGTTAACGATGATCAGCCCACTCGTTTCCCTGCCAACGGCCGATCTTCAAGCCCAGACATAACTCTTATCTCGTCCAACCTTTCCAACGCTTGCACATGGTCTACCTCAACAACATTGTCTAGTGATCATGTTCCCGTCTTTGTGCACATCGATCTCTCAAATCCTCTTGCTCCTTATTCTGGTGTTCGTCAACGTTCTTATCTCAATTTAGGCCAAGCAGAGTGGTGCCTGTTCAGTGAGGTTGCGCTACGCCTAGCGGCTGATTACCCGTGGAATGGCAATGTGCACCAGAAGGAGCATCACTTATCTGATGCGATTCGCAGGGACATGAAGGCGGCTATCCCTGTTGGCCGAGTTAAGACGTTCTATCCAAACGTCACCAGAGAAATTCTTGAGAAAATCAGGGGCCGCATTCATCAATGATTTACCCGCGAGGTAAGTGTAAAGCCCTTCGAATTTGGCACTTACCCGGTATTCACGCTTACTTACTCGCGATTTTCGAGTAAAAATCCAGGTAAATTTACCCGACGTATGGATTCGGGTAAATTTTACTCCCAACCGGCTACAGCTGCACTCACCGCGGAAACAGCAATGGAGCGCATTAGGTTTTCATCGATAATTAAAACTATCATTATAGGTTATTTTGCCTTCTTTATGATTAATTCAATGTTTCTTTCACAAGAGAAAGTTATAAATGTTTTTCATGCACGTGTTCTCATTGGTTTTTTGTTGTCTGTCGTGAAAAAGCGGTAGAATTTTCTTGCTTCTGTCCACTAGATTTCTTTACCAAATTTTGAATGCAGCAGAAAATGCAACTAAAGATTTTCTTTTCGGCTTTATACTCCTCGTGACAGTGCTCACCGAACTCTTACTGAGTTAGGTTATATTGAGCTGAATCGAAAGTAATAGTATGAGAAAACAATATCCTTGGCCCTATTGAATTTCTCAGGTCATATGTTAATAGTGTAGCTGCCGAGAACGCTGTCGTTCCTTCATCTAATACTTTTGACGCTCCTTCTAGAAAATGATAATCTGTGATCCTAACGCTCGAATTCAATTTATGGCTTAAGTACTCGACATTTTCGCATTTCGAACTTTTTTCTGTGCAATGAGTTTGGACCTCAAATCTCACAGTACATTTGTACAAGTAATATTCTCATCCACCATAGATATGATGCTATTTTCTAAATAGAAGGAGCTCCCTATGATGTACTTCAAAGTTTTCATTAATCATCAAACCAATGCGCTTCTCTTTAGCTCCTTTGAATAAAAAAAGTATGAATCGGCGAAAGAATTTCAAATTAACGACGCCTATTAAGTGTTTCGGTAAGTGCACAATAAACACATTTTGCACGGGACCTTATCCGGGTAGGTAAGTGTGTGATGAATACCGTTTCGCAGTGAGTAAGTTATCGGCTCCGGGTAAGGTAAATATAAAGCAAGATTTACCCGGCATTTCAATGATGAATACGGCCCCAGGACTAGAGATGCCAGAAGAGCAGTTGACCATCTAGACCCTGTCGTCACTCAGCTGAATGGTGAGATCAGAAAAGATCTCGATCAGTACAAGAAAGAAGAGTGGGAGAAGTTCACCGGGCAGTTGGACATTAAGACGGACAGTGCAGCTACTTTGAAGGTTTTACGGAAACTTTCGGGTAAAAGCTCACCCGCCACCGTCTCCACAATCGAATTCGACAGCGGCGTATTCAAATCAGGAAAGGAAGCCGCTTATGCGCTCGGGAAAAGTTTTTTCATCACCAGTGCTAAACGAGGTCCGCAGAATAGAGTGACTGTAAGAGAGCTGTGCCGCCTCCCGCTTATGAGCACGGCCGAAGCGTTTACTACGACGCAAGTTGAGAAGATTATAAAGGAAATGCGGAACTCTAGAACTATTGGTCCTGATGGGATATGTGCTGCTGTCTTAAAGAAGATACCCACTGACCTAACCGTTACTACCGCTTCTCACTGATGTGATAAACACCTCGTTCAGGTCGTGTACTATCCCGCAGAATTGGAAGACGGCAAACGCCGTGCCGCTGCCCAAGCCTGGCAAACCCCAAGCTTCAGTCAAGGGATATCGTCCCATTAGTTTGCTGTCCTCTTTTGTTAAAGGCTAGGTCCGGTCAAATTTTGACACTACCGAAATTTGGGTTAAATAGATTGGGCTGGCCTAGCTGAACATCGTCTGAACGTTTCACGAACTCTGAGTCCTTAGTTCTGGAGAAAACAGCCTCAAAGTCAGGGATTACGGTATTCACATCAGGATAATCATGGTTGGAATGACCGATAATTACACAGCACTTTTGAAGAATGCGTGGACAACCGCTAAAATATGGACGATGGCCACACTTTTCTGAATCATCGGCTAACGGAAAAGGCTGGGATAACTTGAAGAGGACCGGTTTTTACGCAGTTTTCGCATGTTCCTTGGGACTACCTGTAGCAAGAGCACCGATTTAGCGGGAAATCTCGAAATCGAAATTCTGCCCAGACCCTGCCTTTAAAGTAGCTGAAAAGCTGATCGTCAAGGACCTGGCTGAGCATAACGAGAGACAGGTGTTTTAGCATGGATTCAGAAAAATGCATTCCACCACGACAGCTTTGTTAGAAATTACTAGCTATGCAATTGATGGTCTCAACTCCTATAAGCCTCAGAGAACTGTAGCAGTTGCCTTGCATCTCACCGAAGCTTTCGACACAGTAAATCTTGGCATCTTATCAAACAACTTACTGGAGTCATCAATCCCGCCATGGCAAAAGCGCTGGATAGCTGCATTCACTAAGGGAAGACGGGCTAGAGTGATGTTCCAGAATCATGTCTCAAACAGCATTCCGATTGCAGCTGGAGTCCCACAGGGCGGCGTATTGTCGCCTGCTTTCTTCAGTCTGTACCTCGAGGATAAGCCCGGATCCGAGATGCTCAACCTACGCGTGGTGGATCTGTGGAGTCGACTACCAAGATCAAGAAGACTCATCAAACGAGCGTCAACAACTCCACGAGGAGTTTTTTCTGTGTGGGAGTGTAAATGGCTGGCTGCTACACTCCTTGGTATTCTACTGTTACGAGCTGGCATTGAGAAGAATCCTGGACCGCGAAACAAGACTCCGCGATATCCATGCCGTCATTGTGGATTGTCGGCACAACATGCGAGCATCCAGTGCAGTGGTTGCCTTGGCTGGGTACACCTCAAATGTTCGGGGTTAACTAGTTACAGTGATTACACTGATGCCTATTGTTGTATGTCTTGTATTAATTCACCTTCTACGGTTCCTCTTCATAGTCTCAACATTTTTCAACTCAATATTAACGGCTTGCGTGCCAAACTTATGGAACTTACATTGTACATTGAACGCTCACAACCTGATGTCATCCTCCTACAGGAGACCAAACTTAGCGTGTCCTCCCCTTCTCAGCCCAGCCTTCCCGGCTATACATCCTATCATATTCCCCGTACATCACATGGCGGTGGCGTGTCAACTTTTGTTAAATCTTCAATTCCATCTCACCTTATTGACCTTCCCAATGACAATGTTGTTGAATGTATAGGAGTTCATATAGTATTGCAAAGCTGTCCTCTGGATATTGTCAATGTTTACATTCCCCATCCACCTCTTTGTCCCAACGCATTTGATCCCACACCATACTTACATGATGTGTTTTCAATCCTCTCATCTTCATCTGTTGTCATGGCTGGTGACTTTAATGCTCATTCCCTTCCTGGTTCTCCTCCTTAGATCCTGATGACAGAGGAGAACTACTTGAGCTTTGCGGATGATTGTGACCTAATTCCTATGAACGAAGATTCTCCTACTCGTCTCCCATCGACGGGCAGGCCCTCCTCACCTGATGTCACGTTCGTTTCCTCTTCTCTTGCCATGTCTTGTAACTGGTTCACATCTGTGGCCATGGCCAGTGATCATGTACCCATCAGCACAACATTGGATCTGTCTCTTAATAGTCATCTCGCACCTTTTTCTGGCTCCCGTAGCAAATGGTACATTAACTACAGTAAGGCTAACTGGGTCCTGTTTGGAGGTGCTGCTTCAGCCGGGTAGCCAACTATCCGCTAGCTGGCTCTGTTCATGCCAAAGAGAAGTTCGTCGTCGACACCATATTCGTCGTCGAGACCATACGCGAAGCCTCCAGAATAGCCATTCCGACCGGTCGTGTAAGAACGTTCCACCCTAACGTACCAAAGGATGCACTGGAGCTAATCACACAACGGGACGACAGACGCAGAACTGATCCTTCCGATCCGTGCATTTCACTACTGTCAGATGAGATCTCTAAAGTGCTGAACGACTACAAGCAGAAACGCTGGAGGAGTACACCGAATCCATCAATTTTGCGACTGATAGCAAACAAGCGTGGACCATTCTGAAGCGACTATCTGGGAAGAAGATGGCACCTGCGCGCAATACGCTTGAGTTCCCCTCGGGCAGATTTGAATTCGGATACAAGGCTGCCTGTCAACTTGGTAAACTCTATGCTTCTGCTTCATCTCGCCGCAACAAAGAGCACAGATGTACTTTACGTGCGATCAGAAAACTCAGTCGACATGACGTACCTGCCATAACTGCTTCTACCGTCTCTACCATCATCAAGTCGATGAAGAATTCGAGGGCAGAAGGACCAGACGGCATCTCAGCCGTTCATCTGAAGCATTTGCCGGAATAGTACGCAGAGGTACTCAGTAATCTTATTTATTCGTCGTTTACCACTGGTATTATTCCTGCTCGTTGGAAACAAGCGACTGTTCTCCCAGTTCCCAAGCCTGGCAAACCAGAAGATAAAGCAACGTCACACCGCCCCATATCCCTATCGTCCCCTATCGCTAAGTTGGCGGAGAAAATCATAAACCCGCATCTCCAGGGCGCACTACAGCAGAACGTCCATCAGCATGGCTTCAAAAAGGCGCACTCCACCATCACCGCATTAACGTCAATATCTGAACACATCATTGCTGGTTTCAATAGAAATGCTCCCGCCGGTAGAAGTCTAGTCGTCGCAATTGATCTGACTGCCGCTTTTGACAATGTCAGCACTTCCTTGCTATCAAAATCGATTCTGGACTGTGACATGCCCGACTGGTGCAAACGATGGACTGACAACTTCGTCAAAGATCGCTCCATACGTGTGAAATTTGACGGACACCTGTCGAAGTCGGTTCCCTTGAAGGCGGGCGTTCCTCAAGGTGGAGTATTATCACCAAGCCTATTCTCCTTATATCTATCCGATATTCCGAAGCCGCCGCCCAACATCCACTTATGTCTGTATGCAGATGATATCACAATTGTATGCACTGACTCTGTTATCGATCGTGCCACTACGGAGATGAACAAATACCTCTGCAGCCTGGCCAAATTTCTCGAATCGAAGCAGCTAAAGGTCTCTCCTTCAAAGTCTAGCGTCACTCTGTGCACTACTGCAACGGCTGAGCATCAGCTACATCCCAGGGTTCTCTGGGAAGGTAACCAGTTGCCCCTCTCCAAGCACCCTCGGCTACTTGGAATCTTTCTGGATCCTTCACTGCGCTTTAATGAAAACACGCGCATCCGAGCTGCAACTGCCAACACGCGAAATAACATCCTCCGTGCTCTGGCGGGTACTACCTGGGGTAGCACAAAGGAAGTTTTACGCACGACATATAAGGCCATGATACAGCCTACTCTGGAATATGGAGCCCCGATATGGACTAGACACCTGTCGGACGCCTCTTGGAGCAAGCTACAACGTGTACAAAACACTGCACTTCGTGTCATCACTGGCTGCCCAAAATCAACACCTATATCCCATCTTCACCAAGAATGTGCCCTACTTCCTGTCAAGCAGCACTGCCAACTGCAGTCACAACAGTTCCACATCGGCATAGTCAAGAATGCCACACATCCCAACTACCCCCTCTTGGCATCAGGCCCCCATCCTCGTAATATTCGCACACCGCTGCATGCTGCCATTTCTACAGTGGATCGTCAAAGATGGGCCACCTCTGAGCTCACAAGGAAGAGGCTGCAGCAAATCGAACACACCAGATTCGTGTCTGAATACATGTCCTGTGCCCCTCCTAATCCAGTCCTTGGTAGTGTGCCTCCTACGGTCGATGACAGTGAGAACTCTGCCCAGACGCTCCCGCGTCACTCTAGCGGGTCTACGTTGCGGTCATTCTTCGTACCTCAAAGCCTACGTACATAGGATCGATGAATCGGTCCCGGATAAATGTCCTGACTGTCAAAATACTGGTCATGATTCACTACATCTATTTTCATGCTCTGCCAGACCTACTTCTCTGTCTGCTGGTGATATGTGGAACAAGCCGAGTGATGTTGCCGCCTTTCTGCGCCTATGAGAAGGAACTCCAATGTGGCTGATAAGAAGAAGAAGAAGGATATGCCCGCCCCTCCCCAAGATATCAAGGTGGTCGCTTACGCTGATGATATGACTGTCTCGTGTCGTGATCGGGACATAAATGTGGCCGTCGCTAAAATTAACGGGTACTTGACCACACTGAAAAGCTTCTTCGACCGCAAAATGCTGAAGATTTCTGCGTCAAAGTCATCGGTATCCGTACTCACAACGGACCCATCTGAACACAGCGCACATCCGTATGTCCTATGGAATGGAGATCGTTTGCCTGCCACCCGCTTCCCAAAACTTCTCGGACTCGTGCTCGATCCATCGCTCAAGTTCCATAAGAACACGGAACAGAAGCAGGCTATCGTTAAAGCGAAGCTTAACGTGCTTAGAGCCCTGGGCGGTACACCATGGGGTAGTAGCAAAGAAACCATTATTACAACGTATAAGGCGATTCTCCAGCCTGCACTAGAATACGGCGGACCAGTTTAGCAGCATCTAGATCGGAATCCTCTTGGACTAAGATGCAACGCATACAGAATGCGGCTCTTCGAATCGCCACCGGATGAGCAATAAGTTCCCCGGTCGATCACTTGCATTCTGAGACCCGCAAAATTACCATTAAGGGAGCACTGTGAGCTCCAGGCCCAACAATTTTTCATCAACATTGTCAAACAACCAAATCACCCCTCTTGGAGAGTGCTTAACCCCGTCAGAGAAAGAGAGATCAGAAAGCCATTCGCCGATGCTCCCAGCAAAGTCAATCTGCAAAGATGGCACGACTCAGAGCAAGAACGACTCCGTTTATTGCGCGAGGAGCATACTCAGTTCGTACGGTGCCATCTTGAAAAGGCTCTCATTAATCCCATATTGGGGGTAGTGCCGCCCCAAGCCTGCACATCCGAGGCTCAACTAGGAAGAAGGGCCAGGTACACCCTGGCATCGCTGCGCTGTGGTCATTCTACCATGCTTATGTCCTACGCCAGCAAAATAGACAGCAGCAAATCATGTCTGCCCGGACTGCGGCTGCCTCGGCCATGACACTGCACACCCACCTCTTCAAATGTCCGAAGAGACCCACCACGCTGACCGTAATGGACTTATGGACAAATCCGTTAATGGTCGCCCAATTTCTCAACCTATGACAAAACCCCCAATGTGGCTGCAAAGAAGAAGAAGAAGATATGTGGCATGTTTAATGCATCCGATTCTCAAGAAAAAATTTAATTTCAAATCAAGAGGGTCTGGCCATCAAGCATAAAACAAATGAGGAAGAGAAGCGATCGGTTAAAAGGTTCAACGAAAGCTACAGAGACAAAATTCAGTACGAGGTCCCCGATGGTGTCTCTGAAATCGTTCAAGGCGCCCTACAAACGGAAATGTGGCTCCTTAAATATGCCCATATTTTGAAGGTGAAAACTTGGTGGACGAGCTTTCTCAGGGCTGTATTTTCTTCATTTACGACAGCTACGTCCACGAGAGCGAGCTAAGATGAGGAGACAGACAGGCAAGGGAGTAAAATCGAAGACACGGCTGAAATGGATCTGTCTTTCTAGCCGGTGATGAGTTCGACAATTCGGCCATTGCTATACAATTCGATAGCTGTATTTTTTACTAAGGAAACATACGGAATGTATGTGAGGGAGGTTAATCTCGAGATCCTGCGCTCGCAGGTAAACAGAACATTAAAATAAATAAAAACGAATAAGGTACCTTTTGTAAGACAGGAAGATGGTTTTTTACTCGAGCCAGCAGTTGCCCATCGGCCTTCGCATAGACTTGCGGTTTCTAAAAAGCAGTTTTTGTCATACTGTACCACTTCACCCAACCACATAATATTTAAATGATTAGAAACATGCTGTGCTGTCCTCACTTGCGAAAGTAGCCGAAAAAGTGATTGCGAAGGACCTCGCAGAGCACAATGATGAACAGGTGTTTCAGCACGGACTCAGAAAGCTGCATTCCACCACGACAGCTCTGGCAGAAACGCTGGATATCAGCATTCATCAAGGGAAGACGAGCTCGAGTTATGTTCCAAAACCATGTCTCGAACAGCATTCCTATCGCAGCTGGAGTCCCACAGGGCGGTGTCCTATCGCAAGCCTTGTTCAGTCTGTACCTCGAGGATATGCCTGAACCGCCACAGGATATCAAGGTTGTCGCGTATGCCGATGACATAACAATCATGTGTCGAGATCGGAACATAGATGTTGCCGCCAAAAAGATCAAGGAGTACCTGATCACGCTGAAGAACTTTTTCGACGAGAAGATGCTAAAGATCTCCGCATCCAAGTCAACGGTATCTGTCCTCACAACGGACCCATACGAGCACAGCGCTCATCCGGATTCATCCGGATGCAGAGTGGGATGGAAACCGTCTACCAGCAGCCCGATTTCCAAAACTGCTCGGTTTTGTGCTTGATCCGTCGCTCAAGTTCCATAAGAATATCGAACAAAAGCAGGCAGTCGTTAAAGCTAAGCTCAATGTTCTCAGGGCCCTGGGCGGTTCATCATGGGGTTGTAGCAAGGAAACTATACTAACAACGTATAAGGCGATTCTTCAGCCCACCCTGGAATACGCCGCACCGGTACGGCAACATCTCGTCTCAGAATCCTCTTAGACGAAGATGCAACGAGTACAAAATGCCGCTCTTCGTATCGCTACCGGTTGTGTCAGGAATTCCCCAGGCGAGCACTTGCATGCCAAAACACGTTTACAACCATAATGGAACTGTGGACGAATCCACTATTGGTCGCCCAGTTTCTCCGCCTATGACAAAACCCTCGATGTGGCTGCAAAGAAGAAGAAGAAGAAACATGAAATTCAATATTTATAAAGAAGACCAATAAAGGCGGCCGGCCATCCGCCGACCTTGAGAGTCATTCGGCCGTCCGCGCCCGTTCTCGACCGCGACGCGTCTACGCACATCGGCAGTCGCAGCCATCCGCGCCCCTACGCAGCTGCTCGGGATCATCAACATGTTTAGACAAAAATATTCACAATTTTGCTTGTATAAAAGACTCCTCATCTCACAGTGTGCCTCAAACGGCTCTTCGGAGCCGGACCTGGAAGGTGGCCTCGAGTCACTTTCCAGAAGATCCACCGGATACCGGAGGATAATTTTTGTTGCCGAGGGAATCCCTCCACGGCTCGGGGGGGGGGGTGGTACCCAACGGTGGGGCCATCTCCTCACGATCCATGGTGGGTGCACCCCACTGCGGACCGTGGCGGTGTGGTCAGCCCCCCCCCGTGGGGATCCTAACAGGGATGATCTTTGTGGGATGTCCCCGGGTCCCCTGTGCGAATCCGAAAACGCCGAAAATGGACATGGACAGTTTTTGAGCCGCTTATGGACAAATTTTGAGCCGCTCGGGGGCCGCCGACCGACAGATTTCATTGGATGACGCCGATCGGCGCACCTTTCGACATCGATGCGCAGGGGTGCGTTCCAAGAACGTTTCCAAGACGCTGTGGGAGGTAAAACAACCTCCCCATGGACAAATTTGCTTTCTATGGATGCGGATTATAACAGAAAATTGCTCCCACGTGGCCGTGGCTACGATTCCATGGACGCGTTTTGCCATGGGAATGTTCTTGAAACGCACCCCTGATCGGAGGCGCGGCTCGGCAGCCAATGGTGCGGCTGCCGTACCCCCCCCCCCCGAGTGCCTGAGTACTTATCAATGAGAAGCGGTCGGCGGTATGCTGAGATGTATGAACCCCATATCAGCACGCTCGACAGCGGTTGAGCCAGAGCAGTTGTGCTTCAATGAGTTGCATGCACATTTATCTCCAATCGACGGCTTCTCATTGATAGGAAGATGTGCAACTTTTGGTGGACTTTACTATAGATTCTATGCGAACTCGTCCACGACTTAGCTACAGGTGCACAGTTAAGTAAATGTCTGTTAGTCCAATTTCCAAAAAAACACACATGAAAATTCTCATAACTATCAGATACGATATAGTTGAACTTCAAGCAGGACAACGAGTATGAGGGCTTTCACAGTGGCGTCTCAGACGTAAATTTCGGACCTCGCGAGAGGGGAAACGGCGATATTCCGCCGGCACACCACCCCGCGAGCTCCGACAAAACCAGGGGGTAGTCCCGATTCACAAGGAGTGCAGCCGCGTTGCCATCTCGGGTGTCCCCCCTTTACACATTAGCGGCATGGGCTCTGTTCAGCCTCGACACTATCGGGGTGACCCCTTTTTTCATACCCACGGGGGGGGAGAGACAGGCACGCTCATGCCGATCATTTTTTCCGCAGGGCTACCGTAACCCTCCTTTAAAATTTTTCCAAGTGTCAGCATGGTTATGAGCACATCCTAATAGCCAACAAACATGTTTGCACAATTTCGACCTCCTCAGCCACTCCCCAGTGGCTTCTCGAGGAGAGCGGTGTGTGAATGAATGCATACCGCTCCTCCGCTCTTTTATACCCCGCATGTTATGAGCGTGTGTTTACATTCGTTATCATGTTTTGTTCAAGAATGGTTACGGTAGCCCTGCGGTAAAAGTGATCGGCATGGGCGTGCTTTGGGGGGGGGGTGGTTCCACCGCCACGTTCCACGGTGGGGTGCACCCCACTGTGGACCGTGGGGATATGGACCCACTTGGGAACCACCCCTCCCCCGCCGTGGGGAGATCTCCCTCCCCTCGGCAACCAAAATTATCCTCCGTCATCTGATGGATCTTCTGGTGACTCGAGGCCACCTTCCAGGTCCGGCTCCAAAAAGCCGACAGAGGCACACTGTGAGGTGAGAAGCCTTTTATACCAGCAACATTGTTGAAACCTTTGTCCAAACATGTTTATGATCCTGATATCGCCAGCACCCTCGGGAGTTCCGATTCTACTCCCCCGGTTGTTCCGATGTGAACCCCGCCCCAAAAATCTCGCGGGGGACCTCGCGCGCAAGGGATTTCGGATATCCCCCGCCCAAAAACAGCGGGGGAGATCCGAAATTTTTGTCTGAAGTAGCGGCGAAACTCACTGTCGCGGTAGCTGAAGGAACGATGGAGAGTGCTAGGCCACGTTTACACTTCCATCGCTGGTTGCCGCGCTAGCATGCTCTGAGTAGTGATCGACGAGCGATGCGACAATGATAGATCCTCATGATTATCATTCCATCGCATCGATGGTACTCTTAACAGGGCCCTATGCAGCGAAAACCGCGTCGCGCGACGGCACCGAGGATAGGCGTTCAGAGTGGACGAGCTGAGCGACCGCCCCCGCGAGCTGGTTGCGGCGATCGACTTCGGCTATTTTTCTCGCGTTGCGTCACTCCAATTCCGCGACATTCCAAGAACACGCCCACTTCTCCTCGCTCTGTGGAGCGGCGGAGTGAGTTTCACAGCGGCGCCACTCTGAATAGCCCTTATGGAGCTTCGGGGCCCGTGAAAACGAAATAAGGATAATGCAGAAATAAGGAAGAAATTGCAGAAAACGCGCAAGAAGTACATGAAAAGCTGTGCTCTCACCCCGCCTCTTTACTCTCAAATGACCCGTTTTTTGCGACAGTGAAATCTTTTGTAAAGCCGTCTTTTTTATTTCTCCACTCCCTGCTGCTCCGTTCCTTTCTTTGGACCCTCACTAAAACTGTTTTGCGTAATATATTCTTCGGCTTATGGTTGGCCCCATTATTTCCAGTCACATTCACTAGGAACCCGTTCATACTACCGGACAACTAACACAGACCAGAAAATTTTTTTCACTGAAACAAGTACCTAACCAGTTTTAGTGATTTTTCGAGGTTTCTTCGCGATTTTAGTGACATGTGGTGGCACACGCATTAGGCCCCGGTCAGACTTCGTCGAAAAACCTACTGAGTCCGAATGAGTCCGGGGTGAAAAAACCTGCTGAGTCCCACTGAGTCCGGTTGCCCCCAGCGCCAACCATCTCCTCTGCGAAACACGCAATTGATAAGGACGATTATCACCTCAGCTGTGAATCGGAACGTGTTTGGTGGCTGATTTTTCTTGTTTTCAACATGTCTGACTCTGATTTCCGTATCAGCAGCAGGTGGGGCAGAGCGCAGACGAAGAGAGTCGAGATGCGGCGGGACTCGGCAGGTCGCAGTCGGCCGAAAAAAAATGCACCCAAATCACGTGAGAAACACCTATATCGACCGGGTGGGGTGAGGATGAGTTCGGTGGGACTCAGTCGGACTCAGTCGGTGCATTGGCCCCGCCCTTGTACGCATGAGAACCATCAGTATCAACCGGGGGGATTGCGGTGGGCATCAGACGGTCGCAGTCGGACTCAGAAGGTTGATTTTTTTACACCCATTTCCCACGAATTCGGTGCGTATCGACCCGGTGGGACTCAGTAGATCCACCGACTATGACGGGGGCCTTATAGGCGGCATACACGCTATACTTAGTATCCGAATCACTCCATTTCGGAAATCCGACCGGATATCCGAGATTCGGATAATCCGATATCCGAAAATTTGAAAACGCGCATTATCTGAATAGAACCAATATCCGGGAAACTCAAAATCGGCATTATCTGAATCGAACCATTATCCGAAGGGTCAAAAATTCGGATAAAATCGGATAAAAACGGATAAAACGGATAAAAATCGGATAAAAACCGGATAAAACGGATAAAATAGGCGTAAAATCGGATAAAATTGGATAAAAATCGGATAAAAACCGGATAAAACGGACAAAATTTGCGTGAAATCGGATAAAATCGGATAAAAATCGGTTCATTTTAGGTTAAATGTAGGAAAGTGTGTGTGTGTGTGTATGTGTGTATGTGTGTATGTGTGTGTGGATGTGTGTGTATGTGTGTATGTGTGTATGTGTGTATGTGTGTATGTGTGTATGTGTGTACGTGTGTACGTGTGTGTATGTGTGTATGTGTGTATGTGTGTATGTGTGTATGTGTATGTGTGTATGTGTGTATGTGTGTATGTATGTGTGTATGTGTGTATGTGTATGTGTGTATGTGTATGTGTGTGTATGTGTGCATGTGTACAGTGTATATGTGTACAGATCATATGTGTGTATGTGTGTATGTGTGGTATGTATATGTATGTGTGTAAAATATGTGTGTATGTGTGTATGTGTGTACGTGTGTACGTGTGTACGTGTGTACGTGTGTGTGTATGTGTGTGTATGTGTAGCATGTGTGTGTGTGTGTGTATGTGTGTGTGTGTGTGTATGTGTGTATGTGTGTATGTGTGTATGTGTGTATGTGTGTGTACGTGTGTGTATGTGTGTATGTGTATGTGTGTATGTGTGTATGTGTGTATGTGTGTATGTGTGTATGTGTGTATGTGTGTATGTGTGTGTATGTGTGTATGTGTGTATGTGTGTATGTGTGTATGTGTGTATGTGTGTATGTGTGTATGTGTGTACGTGTGTGTGTATGTGTGTATGTGTGTGTGTGTGTGTATGTGTCTATGTGTGTATGTGTGTAAGTGTGTATGTGTGTACATATGTGTGTGTGTTTGTGTGTTGCCTGAGGTTTGTTCCGATAATATCCGAAATTTATCCGAAATTATCCGACGGATATCCGTATCCGAATCATTGGGAAAATGGCATTATCTGAATCGAACCAATATCCGGTAAATTTAAAATGGCATTATCCGAATCGATCCATTATCCGAGGAATTACCTTCGGATAACAAGTATAATACACGCTCACAAACATGGTTGAGATAACAGCATGAGTGGGTCCGCGCAGCCTCAATCATGTTATCAACGAATTTTGAAGCACTGAAAACCATCCAGTGTGACATTATTTGAGCAATCCCGTCTCGGAAGCCTGTGGAACCCCACCCCTACTAATCACAGAATGAAGAGTGGAGCATGTGAAAGCATTTGATAACTTAGGGGGATAGCACTTTCAAACGAGAGTATGCGAGAGAAAGGGCTTGATTTACCGGAATATAACATGTATGTTTACTGATGAACTGCTCCATTGTAGAAGCCAGCCGGAGTACTCAGGCAAGGGGGCGGTTATTCGGCGGGGCAATGTCGGCTGCCACTCCCTGGTCATCCAGCGTATAACCGATACTCGTTCACCGTACAACCGCACAGACACGTGGGCGGTTATTCGGCGGGGGAACGTCGGTTGCTCCGCTGGAGCACCTGCGGAGCAACCGATCTTTCACCGCCATTCAACCGATCTGACACCACTGTACAACCGAACCAGATTGCCGATCACGCGTTTTTCAATATATCCTGGGGTGCGTTCCAAGAACGTTCCCATGGCAAAACGCGTCCGTGGAAACGCAGCCACGGAAACGTGGAAGCAATTTTCTGTTATAATTCGCATCCATGGAAAGCAAATTTGTCCATGGGGAGGTTGTTTTGCCTCCGACAGCGTCTTGGGAACGTTCCTGGAACGCACCCCTGGGTATTCCCGACTCCGCAGAGGTGACCCCTGCGGCATCCCTAACGGGGTCCCCACAAAAGACGTGCTCCCGCCGCCACGGTCACCGCTGCGGCGGGTGCACCTCTTTGGTGGGGTGCACCCCCCCCCAAGCCGTGAGGAGCCCCCTCCCCTCGGCGACAAAAATTATCCTCCGCCTTACGGTGGATCTTCTGGAAGTTGACTCGAGGCCACCTTCCAGGTCCGGCTCCGAAGAGCCGACTTAGGGACACTGTGAGATGAGCCTTTTATACCCGTATCATTGTTAATACTTTCGTCAAAACATGTTGATGGCGGCGCACCCGTCTCTTTGTCTGAGTTACGGAACGTGTCACATATTTGACGGTAGAACACGTCCCCGCCGTTGCACCGTCAGCTCGTTTTCTACCGCCAAATACAAGCACGCTCATGCCGATCATTTTTCCGCAGGGCTACCGTAACCCTCCTTTGAAAATTTTCCAAGTTTCAGCTTGGATATAAGCACATCGCAGTAGCCAACAAACATGTTTGCACAATTCCGACCTCCTCAGCCACTCCCCATTGGCTTCTCGAAGAGAGCGGTGTGTGAATGAATGCATACCGCTCCTCTGCCCTTTTATACCCCGCATGTTATGAGCGTGTGTTATCGTTCGTTATCATGTTTTGTTCAAGAATGGTTACGGTAGCCCTGCGGAAAAAATGATCGGCATGGGCGTGCTTTTCCGCCAAATAACCGTCCCGGTGTTTTGAAATTCTCTGTATCTGCGGTGCAACCGACAATTCGACTCCACCCCGTTTTTGCTCCCGCCGTTGCACCGATAAGCCCTTTTCCCCCGCTGAACAACCGTGATCGTGTCTGCGTGGATGGGAATCAGTCGGTAAGTAAACAAGTTATAATCAGGGAAATTGAGCTGTTTCTCTCGTAGACTCTCATTCCATAGTGCTATCACTGTAAATTATCAAATGCTTCCACATGCCTCACTCCTCATTCTGTTATTCGTAGGGGTGGTGTTCCAAAGGCTTTCGAGGCGGGAATGCTCGAATCCTGTCAACCTGGATGGTTTTCAGCGTTTCAACGCCGTTGACGAAATGGTAGGGGCCAGGCGGTCTTATTTATGCACTTATCCCAACCATGTTTGTGAGCATGTATGCTGCTTTTAATTTGAATTTCGTTCTTTAAAAAATTCGAAAACGAAAACCAACGAACACTGCCTTTAGTGAAATAAAAAGAACGGATTCTCACAAACCCGAGCGGTGATCCTCGAGTAAGCCCAAAGCGATGCAGGAACGATAGCAAGTACGGCTCCGACGTAAGCCAGCATACTCGGAAACCGCACGAGTGGAACTGAAACTGTCCATGAAAAGTCAATCATTTCACACACAAATAACTGAGGAAGATTGATAAATCAAAAATGAAAAGCAGCGCGCTATCTGTGATATTCTGAAGAATTCCTCAAACTCACAGTGGTTTCAGGTAATGGCAGTCTTCAGCCAGCTCTAGAAGGAGGAATCAATGATTGGTGGGGTGAGGGGGACCAGATCGTCCATATTAGAGACGTAGTTATCTCCGATGGATTGCTGCTCACCGATGGCCTCGCCCGCCCATGTCGTCGCGGGTGGCTGATGTTTGCGGGTCGGACCGGGTCACCGTTGCTGACGAGACACCGCAGACATTTGCCGGGAAGTTCCCGAGAACTACCCACTCGCTTCGCTTACAAATGAGCGGAAGCTGTCCACTTTCTGCGAGAACACAATCGCTTGCTCCCATAAACTTCCCTGTAATTGCTTACCAAAAGCGCAAAGGAATCGTATACACTGTAGTTCACGGCAACGGAAAAAGGCGGTGGTGCGGTTACGGACTCTTCCTGAAATACTGTAGTCTGCTTGTTGTGTCAATCAATTTCCCGAAACAGCTTTGATTGATCGGCAAATTTGTGTTTCCATTCTATAACTTTCTCAATGGTTTTCATTGGTTCCACCGCTGTAGTCATGTCGGTGAAAACAAAAAGTAACCGATCAATCAGAGAGCCTGCTGGGTGGTTGCGCGCAACCTGCTGGGAGGTGGCGCGCAATTTGCGGGGTGAAGCGTCCTAATCAGGGATGAGCGGAATTCCGATTTCCGATGGTTTTTGGCCTTCCGATTTCCGAAAAAAAAGCCTAAAAATGCGGAAAAAATCGGAAATACCGGAGTTTAGATTTTTGAACCCTTTTCCTTGCCAAATTCTCAGCGATATCTGGGGCGCTGAATTCGAATTCGAGGTCCGTCTTCACTTTTCAGAAGGCTAGAGTTGAGTGCATTTACAGGAAAATTATTCAATAACTATCCTACTACCTACATATATTTGCCTAACTCTATGGGTGTGTCTGTGCGTGTTTGTGAGAATGAACGGAAATTCGATCGTTTTTTTTTTCAAAAATGAATCTATTTGGTTTGTTGTTATTATGGTGGGATGGCGTGTACTGATAACACGATATAATCAGTTCCCTAAATAAAAGCTCGCTGAAGGGTTTCATGAACGGTTGCATGTGAGATTTTAGGCCCGCTGTGAGTTTGCCGAGGGAAGGGTGCAGGACTTTACATGTAAGGAATTTCTGATAGAGTCACATGCGAATTAATGGCTCTACACATGTTGTCGGCAACCTGTCTTTACAATTTTAACTTACATTTGACCTTACACATTGGATACATCTTCCATGGTGCGAGTTGAGTCACACGTGACATAAAGCACTGGCGCGTGACTTAAATGTATTATTATATAGCACATATAACTTAACGTGCGTGTTTGTGAGAATGTCTACGTTGTCTACGCGGCGTGACGTTTCCTAGGGAGGTATACGATGCACTCTGGAGGCAGTACTCAGATGTGGGCAGCGTCGGCCATTTCGTTACCCAAGTTTTGAGGTACTTGACCCCGCATGCCGGCTGGAGGCCCCGCCTGACAGACCGCTGCCGGCCCAGTCGTTGTCGCCGAGAAGTCTCCGTCGCGTGACGGTGTGCTGGCCTCGTCGCTTGTCAATGTGCCGGCCACGTCGCGGGTAGGTGTCAAGTAACATGTACCAACAGTGCAAGTTACTCGCAATGTTATGTGTTTATTATTAGCGCACGTTACTTTAATCAAAAATCTCGTCAAATTACATGTAACATTGCCCCAAGTTACTTGTGAACTCAAAGCAAGTTGCGTGAGGCCATCATGCAACTTGCGTTGAAGTCTCTGGTAACCTGCTAAGCAATTTCTGAGTTGAAGAGCGTTAAGCGCCAAAACAGTGCGCTGGGCTTCACTTGGAGTGCACCAAGCGCTGGAAAAGTGTGCGGGACCCAACTGGGAATGAGCCGAGCGCCAGAGGAACTGACTGTGTTGCACTCAACTTGGAGTGCGTCGAGCGCCGGGGAGACTGTGTTGGACACAACTTGGAGGGCACCAAGCGCCGGCGAAAGTGTGTGGCACCCCAACTAGGAGTGCGCCAAGTGCCGGGAAGGAAAGTTTGCGGGACTCTACTGGGAGTGTGCCGATCGCCGGGGAAACTGTGTTGGACCGACTTGAAGTCCTGCAGGTGTCTGGAAAACTGTGTGGGACCTAACTGATTCTGCAATGATTCAGAGCGTCACGATACAAGCCTATAAGTACGCGTGGGTGTACACATTGTTCAATTAAGTAGGATAAGTCCAAGTTTTTTGGCAGGAACAATCACCAGGGGAGAGTTAAGAATTTCGTTGACCATTTCCGATTTCCGATGGTTTTTGGCGTTCCGATTTCCGCAATTCAGAAAAAAATTTCCGCTCATCCCTGGTCCTAATCAGGGGTGACTCCAGCATTGAGGGGTGACCCCTTTACGTATGCGGTGACCCCAGCATTGGAGTGGGAATCGCAGCGTTTAACCGTCCTTATCTCGATGTGCGTGGCGTAGCGATCGAGCGTGCCGCTGATAGTCAGCACCGAAGCATATATCCTCTATTTCGGAGCGAAATTTACTACCGTTGATGGCGTGCGTGTGCGCGCTAAAGCTGCGTCGCCGTCTCCCGCAAACTTTGTCTCTGTTTCTTCCCTCGCCTGGCACTGCACGCAAAGAAACAAGCTAAATTTGCCTCCGAAATAAAGGATACTCACGGGCACGACGATGCTTTCGGAATCGGAGTGAAATTCACATCCGCAGTTGCAGAAAATCGGTGTTGTGACCCATAGTATCGTCTATAGAAATGGAATTGAGTCTCCTTTAAAACGAGCTATCGCTATGTTTGTCTGCTTTAGGTTCACGGCCTTACAAGATCGGAAGCTTGGTAGTTTTTTCTTTGTTTTTATAGTTGTGTAAATTGAATTATTCGTTGCACATATAGTCGGCATGAATCCTAGTGATACTTAGGCTGTACTACCCGTGACAGGCGCAGAGGCGTATACTAGCCACGATAGGCGCAGCGGCGCACTGCTTATCATACATATCGACCGAAAATCGATATGCCTTTTATGCACTGTCGCGGTCGCCTGTCGCGAGTAGTATAACTTCGGCCTTAAGGGGTCCGCAGAGTTGAAGTAGCGGCGTTGCTCGCAGCGACGAACAGCACTGGGTGATGCAATATCGATTACATTCGACGACGATGGCGACCGACGCGGTGGAAGGGCGACGAGGGGGCACCGCAGAGTGTATTGACGGCGCGACGGCCCTACATCACTGCCAGCGAGAGGCAACCGACGCCGCGTCGATAATGTTTCGAAACATTTATGTCGCCGCGTCAAGGCTGACGCTCGGCGACCACTCGCCAGTCTCTGCAACTCTGCAGACCCCTTTAGTGTTACCCATCGAAGGTTGCCGCAAATTCGGTGCAGCAATGTTATAGTATATGGCACCGAGTTCGCGCCAACCTTCAACAGGAACGCAAAGTATCACTAGGATCTGCGGGGACAGTACATAAGTCTGATATGCAGGCTGATGTATGTAAATGAATAATTCAATAAAACTCTTCTAAGACTACGCGAAACAACTAGTCTTGGCCGTAGCGCGACTGCCTACGAGCTGCGTGCTGCAGCAGCGGTTGTCTGCAGCTGCAGATATGAATTTCGTCGAGAAGTGGAAAGTAGAATGCAGAAGGGAGGGTTGTCTACACCACAAGAGAATAATTAATTGGATTTTTGACTATCGTAGGGGGCCTCTGCGCGCATTATACAGAAAAACGGATAAAGCATATGTAGATGTTCTCTGGTTCCGAAACAAGTTTACTCTGCCCTCTCGCGCCCTTGTGCGGAGCGACGGTAGAGACAGCGAGAAAGTGCGAGAAGTAGACGCAGCGTACGCGCGCAGTCGAAATAAATTTCACTCGGAAACAGAGGATACTCTGTCCCAAACGAGTCGGCAATCGGGGAGTCCAAAGGAGACGCGCTCCCTCTGCGTCTCTCACGGGCGCGTAACGTAAGCAAATCACGCACGCGACGCAGCATCTGTCTTACCGCAATCCAGAAAACAGATTTAATCGATTACCTGCCACGTAAAGAAAACATCTGCACCAAAAGTGAGTTTCACGAGCAATTTGAAAAAAATAACAAAGGAATAATGGAGTACGCGGGAGGAAGAAATGAGTGGGTGATAAAATCGATGAATTCTATTTTTGGATTAGGCCAATGGTACATTTGCGACACCCGGTCGCGTCGCTCTGCACAGCGACAGCGACCGCCTCCCGCCCTTTAAATCTGTCGCTGTCGCAGTGCGCTGCACACTATGCAGCATACTTGGGCAAAACTGTAGAAATTTTCGAACTTCGAATTTTCGAAAGTATTCGACAATCATTTTTTTTTCGAGTTTCAAATTTTCTAATATATTCGAAAATTAAATTTTTTGAATTTCAAATTTTCGAATATATTCGAAAAACTGATTTTTCAAATTTCGAATATATTCGAAAATCGTTTTTTTCGAGTTTCAAATTTTAGAATATATTCGAAGAACTGATTTTTCGAATTTCAAATTTTCGAGTATATTCGAAAATCAAAATTTTTATTTTCGAATAATTTTTTCTGTTTTTCGGAAAAATTTTCTCGAATTCAAAAATGATAGTCCGATTTTGAAAATTAGTTTTGAACCGTCATTTGCTGTGACTATCACTTTGTAGAAATATTCATCGCCCTAACACAATGTTAGGCGCAGGCTTAAGGCACGCACGTGACGCGCGGGTGAGGCGTTGGTGTATTAATAGCCTGACGCCTCACCCGCTCGCCACGCGCGGGTGAGGCGTTGGTGTATTAATAGCCTGAGGCCTCACCCGCTCGCCACGCGCGTGACGCCCGCTCCGCCATGGTGGCGGTCGTAACAACTTTTTCGTTTTCATTATTTATCCTTGTTCAATTTCATTTTATTTAAAAATAATTATTTTAGTGCTATCTTCTGCTACTATGATAGTGATCGCATGTACAGAATTTGCTGGCTCGGCAAAGTTAGGACCCATTTTGATCCGCTTTGCCATGGCGTCGCCGCTGCAGTATTCATAGTCTCCGCAAGCGCGTCACGCGCGTGAGGCGCTGTCTAGAGTTCACTCGCGGCGTGACGCGACATTATGATTGGGGCGACGATGCGACGACGTCGCGTCGCATCGTCGCTAGGTGTTCACAGTGAAGAGGCGCGATACATCAAATTTGACGCGCAAATTATCTCCAGTAGTCCGCAAAAGAGTAGAAATATTTGCACTCGTGTCAGAATTTCGCCCACCCGGGGTTCCAACCCCTTGCGAAAAATCGGAGAAAACTTGGCACTCATGCCAGAATTTCGCCCACCCGGAGTTCCGATGCCTTGAAAGATTGTGTCCTCCCTAGAAAGTACTTCAACCCCTCAAAAAACTCGGGTAGCCATTTGCTTTAATATAAGAAATCTTCACCCTATTTGTTTGAAAAAAAAAACGATTGAGTTCCACTCACAGGCCCTGATCTTGTGTGCGTGATCTCCTCCGATCGCCAATTAACGAGCGAGCGAGCCATCGATCTCGTTGTCGGGGCGACTCGGCCGAGAGCGCTAATTGCTGCCAGCCGGTTGGCGCCGACGCCACCCCGTACTCCGTCCTCCCCCTGTACCAAAAATTCTAGGCATCATTTGCTCCCGATGTCTTTTTGATTGTTTCGTCATTAAAGAAGCAAGTTGTCGCAACGAAAACAAAAATGTGCCATAATAATACAGATAAAAGATTTTAAAAAAGGTACATCACACTAAAATAAACAGAATAAGACCGAATATTGATTAGTTTTCCCTGGGTTCGGAAAATGGCGGAAATTACGCAATTGCGCGTAGTCGCCTAGCGTTCGCGCGCCGTTCACACCTTGATTTCCGCGCGACGCGATTTTCGCGTCGCGCTGACATGTGCCATCGCGGCGCGCCGCGAAAACACTGAACGCCGCCTTAAGCACAAGACTCTTGTTCTCCACGCACAGGCTCTGATCTTACGTGCATGATCTCCGTCGATCGCCAATCAGCGAGCGAGGGAGCCATCGATCTCGCTGTTGGGGCGACTCGGCCGAGATCGGTCACTGCTGCCAGCCGGTTGGCGCCGACGCCACCCCGTACTCCGTCCTCCCCCAGCTCCAATTTTTTTTTGGAATTGATAGTACAGATTAGGGATGTTTCGGTGAAATGAGACCGAATTATGCTTGTGTCGCTTGTAAACCGTAAAAAACTTTATAGCTCGTCAACTCTTTGGAACCATCACCTCATCACACTGTCCTTAAATATGCAGACGCAATTGTTTGCAGTGTCATCTGAGAACAATACAATAACCCATGACAATTTCAATCAACCTAGTCTTTGAAAAGACTTGAGAAAATTAAAAACGCCTCTTGAGTCCCCGATGATGGAAGAAAAAATGATGACAATCGCTCCGCGACCATCGCATCGCGTTGCATTGCAACGCGACGCGATGGTCGCGGAGCGATTATAATTTGCGCGTCAAATTTGATGTATCGCGTTTCTTCACTGTGAACATCTAGCGACGATGCGACGCGACGCCGCTTGATCGATACGTAGGCTAATCATAACGTCGCGTCACGCCGCGAATGAACTCTAGACGCGTGACGCGCTTGCGCAGACCATGAACACTGCAGCCGCGACGCTATGGCAAAGCGGATCAAAATGGGTTCTAACTTTGCCGAGCCAGCAAAATCTGTACATGCGATCACTATTATAGTAGCAGAAGATAGCACTAAAATTAATTATTTTTAAACAAAATTTAATTGAAGAAGGATAAATAATGAAAACGAAAAAGTTGTTACGACCGCCACCAGTTCTTCGAATATATCCGAAAATTTGAAACCCGAAAAAAATGATTTTTGAATATATTCGAAATTTGAAAAGTCAGTTTTTCGAATATATTCGAAAATTTGAAATTCAAAAAATTTAATTTTCGGATATATTAGAAAATTTGAAACTCGAAAAAAATGATTGTCGAATACTTTCGAAAATTCAAAGTTCGAAAATTTATACAGCTTTGCCCAAGTATGCTACACAGTGTGCAGCGCACTGCGACAGCGACAGATTTAAAGGGCGGGAGGCGGTCGCTGTCGCTGTGCAGAGCGACGCGACCGGGTGTCGCAAATGCACCATTGGCCTAATCCAAAAACAGAATTCATCGATTTTATCACGCACTCATTTCTTCCTTCCGCGTACTCCATTATTCCTTTGTTATTTTTTTCAAATTGCTCGTGAAACTCACTTTTGGTGCAGATGCTTTCTTTACGTGGCAGGTAATCGATTAAATCTGTTTTCTGGATTGCGGTAAGACAGATGCTGCGTCGCGTACGTGATTTGCTTACGTTACGCGCCCGTGAGAGACGCAGAGGGAGCGCTTCTCCTTTGGACTCCCCGATTGCCGACTCGTTTGGGACAGAGTATCCTCTGTTTCCGAGTGAAATTTATTTCGACTGCGCGCGTACGCTGCGTCTACTTCTCGCACTTTCTCGCTGTCTCTACCGTCGCTCCGCACAAGGGCGCGAGAGGGCAGAGTAAACTTGTTTCGGAACCAGGGAACATCTACATATGCTTTATCCGTTTTTCTGTATAATGCGCGCAGAGGCCCCCTACGATAGTCAAAAATCCAATTAATTATTCTCTTATGGTGTAGACAACCCTCCCTTCTGCATTCTACTTTCCACTTCTCGACGAAATTCATATCTGCAGCTGCAGACAACCGCTGCTGCAGCACGCAGCTCGTAGGCAGTCGCGCTACGGCCAAGACTAGTTGTTTCTCGTAGTCTTAGAAGAGTTTTATTGAATTATTCATTTACATACATCAGCCTGCATATCAGACTTATGTACTGTCCCCGCAGATCCTTGTGATACTTTGCGTTCCTGTTGAAGGTTGGCGCGAACTCGGTGCCATATACTATAACACTGCTGCACCGAATTTGCGGCAACCTTCGATGGGTAACACTAAGGCCGAAGTTATACTACTCGCGACAGGCGACCGCGGCAGTGCATAAAAGGCATATCGATTTTCGGTCGATATGTATGATAAACAGTGCGCCGCTGCGCCTATCGTGGGTAGTATACGCCTCTGCGCCTGTCACGGGTAGTACAGCCTAAGTATCACTAGGATTCATGCCGACAGTATGTGCAACGAACAATTCAATTTACACAACTATAAACAAAGAAAAAACTACCATGCTTCCGATCTTGTAAGGCCGTGAACCTAAAGCAGACAAACGTAGCGATAGCTCGTTTCAAAGGAGGCTGAATTTCCTTTCTATAGACGATACTACGGGTCACAACACCGATTTTCTGCAACTGCGGATGTGAATTTCACTCCGATTCCGAAAGCATCGTCGTGCCCGTGAGTATCCTTTATTTCGGAGGCAAATTTAGCTTGTTTCTTTGCGTGCAATGCCAGGCGAGGGAAGAGACAGAGACAAAGTTTGCGGGAGAAGGCGACGCAGCTTTAGCGCGCGCACGCACGCCATCAACGGTAGTAAATTTCGCTCCGAAATAGAGGATATATGATTCGGTGCTGACTATCAGCGGCACGCTCGATCGCTACGCCACGCACATCGAGATAAAAAGGTTAAACGCTGCGATTCCCACTCAAATGCTGGGGTCACCGCGTACGTAAAGGGGTCACCCCTCAATGCTGGAGTCACCCCTGATTAGGGCGCTTCACTCCGCAAATTGCGCGCCACCTCCCAGCAGGTTGAGCGCAACCACCCAGCAAGCTGTTCGCCACAATGTTGCAAGCTCGTTGAAGCAATCAGCGAGCTTGCGACGAAGTAGCGCGCAAGGTGTTCTGCAATCTCCTGAGCCATTGATCTTGCCACTATCGATAGCGCGGCACGCAAGCTGGCTGCAAGAAGAGGCGCGGTAAGCGCAGGCTCACCTATACGTCGATCTAACTCATTTCTGCTTCTCTGCCCTACGTCATACCTCCGCATATATACGTCTCTGTGCCAGGGAATGCCATAATCCAAAATTTGGTTCATAGCTTCAGCTCAACGTCTGTAGTGTCCTGCTTGTGATGCAGGCCACTACACTTCGGAGCGAACTTTATACAGGCAGTTACAAAAGCCGGAGCGGAAACATTTCACAACTGGAACGTAATCGCACCGGGAAGAAGAGTCATTGTGTACTTGGTTCCAGCTCGATTTCCTTGCACTCCGTACTGCTACAGCGGTAGTCTGCGACCGCAAATGTGAACATCGTTTCGAGACGTGGTATATCTTCTCGAGGCGTCGTTTATACTTCCGCCGCAGCGAGGCGCAATGCGATTGTTTCCATCGTGCTGCGGTTGCATGGTGGCAGAATCGCGTCCCACTTCTCAGCGGCGGACTTTTGCTTCCCGCCATTCGCCCGTCATGCTCTCACGATCGGCCCGGCGGGGGGCCTTTCAGCGCCATCGGTCCGACCGGTCTTACTGTCTGAACTGGCGTCTGTTCGGGTCTACCGGAATTTCACGGGCTGAACCCGTCCCACTGTGCGAGAAACTTTTCGATGAAGGCAGCGTTAGGCTCTGCGACTCAGTGTACCGTAGTACAGACCGCAATTTAGGATACAGAGTAGCTACAGAATCTAAACCCTGTTCAGGGCTACCCTCATGGTGTTCGGCTTGGTCCTCGCAGACGCCTCGGTCATCGGGACTCACGCGTAAAGTAAAATGCGGGTGGTGCAGGCGCACACAACACACGCGCCTTTACGCGCAAATAAAAAAAAACAGAAAAACTGATTTCTTTCAAAGCATGGATAAAGCCTTAATTATGCGATGAATACGCGATAGTGCATTAACATACGTACATATATGACTACGACAAAACAACTCCTTTGAATAAAAGTACTGTATTTATAGGATTGAGATTTTCACCGTAACTCTTCTCTTTACATTACGAAGCTAATTTTCCCTGTTTGCTTAGCTACCGTTCCCATCACTTCTTTCCAGCACAAAAGTTTTCTTTGGGTTTCCGGGCATAATGCGCCAGTTTTTTGAGTTTTCAGTTCTTCGTACTGGGCCTTTTTCATTGATAACAGACGTCACATACCATTCCACTCTTCACAGCTGTTCTACTTCTGGAATCGTACTGGGCCTTTTTCATTGATAACAGACGTCACATACCATTCCACTCTTCACAGCTGTTCTACTTCTGGAACGTTAATCGTAAAAAGGCGTAAAAATTGGAACATCGACTATAATTCTTTTTCAATCACGATCACCCAGAGTTTTCTTTCAGATTTTCGTACGAATGTGGACTCAATGAGAAATACCGAGCGGTGTATATATGTAATTCATAACAAGAACAATAATTTTCCGTATTCCCTCGAGAGTTTACCTACTTAACATAAGGCCCCGGTCATAGTTGGATGAGCCGACGCCTCCAGCCCGGTCGATACACACAGAATGCATTGAAAATGGGATGCAAAAATCACTCGGTGTATCCCCCCCGCACCCCCCAACACCCCCCAACACCCACCCGGTCGATACGTATGAACAACATGGTGAGGTGAAGCTGAGAAAATCACTCGGTGTATCCCCCGCTCCCCCGCACCCCCAACACCCCCCGCACCCCGGTCGATACGTATGTTTAAAATGATGGAGTGAGGTTGAGAAAATCACTCAATGTATCCGACGCGGTCGATATCCATGCAATACGTGGATGAGAAAATTACCGGGTGGGCGGGTCGAAGATAAAGCATTGCGTATCACTAGAAAGCTAACCTCACTGCTACCTCCGTGACTTGACCATACTCGCCTTCACTATTTCTCTGAACAGGTGCAATCCTGTTGGCCACGTAATCATCGTCATATCTAGTTGGATGCATCGAGTGATTTTCTCAACCTCACTCCACCATTTTAAACATACTTATCGACCGGGGGGGTGCGGGGGGGTGTTGGGGGGTGCGGGGGGGAGCGGGGGGGTGCGGGGGGGATGCAGATGCAAATAGCACCAACTATGACCGGGGCCTAAGCGGTCGGCGATGTGGCAATGCAATTAGTATCACCACTTTATTTAACCTTGGCAATGTGTACCGCTCGGTACTCGGAGATTACAAGAGTGCGGTAGGCCACCGCAGAAATAACCTGGTACTCTAAAACGCCTTTCACAGTCTGCCGGACGACGCCGTCCGATACGTTATAAGATAGGACTGCGGCGTCGGTGAGGCCCGCACTGCGGTATTGGCCGACCGACGTCGCAGTGCGGTGAAATCATTGACACGACGTCGGAGCAAGTTATGACGGGTCAACACGTGTTGGTTCCGCCTTACATTCTGCACTGAAGAGTCGGAACTGACGGTTGTTCACCGCAGCTTCCCTCGCACTGCGGTACTCTTGCAACGTGTCGGACTACGTCGTCCGGCAGACTGTGAAAGGCGCTTGAAGGGTCTCTCACAGTCTGCCAGACGAAGCCGTCCGGCATGTTATAAGATAGGACTGCGGCGTCAGTGCACTCCGCACTGCGGTGTCGGCCGACCGACGTCTCAGTGCGGTGAAATCATTGACACGACGTCGGAGCAAGTTATGACGGGTCAACACGTGTTGGTTCCGCCTTACATTCTGCACTGAAGAGTCGGAACTGACGGTTGTGCACCGCAGCTTCCCTCGCACTGCGGTACTCTTGCAACGTGTCGGACTACGTCGTCCGGCAGACTGTGAAAGGCGCTTGAAGGGTCTTTCACAGTCTGCCAGACGAAGCCGTCCGGCATGTTATAAGATAGGACTGCGGCGTCAGTGCACTCCGCACTGCGGTGTCGGCCGACCGACGTCTCAGTGCGGTGAAATCATTGCCACGACGTCGGATCAAGTTATGACGGGTTAGAACGGGTTGTTTTGGCCTTACATTTTGTACTGAAGAGTCGGTACTGACGGTTGTTCACCGCAGCTTCCCTCGCACTGCGGCTCGCTTTTACCGTGCTGAACGGCGTCGTCCGGCAGACTGTGAAAGGAGCTTAAGGCACCAGACAAGTTCTCCAGGAAGTTCCTAAACAAGCTCACCACGAGTCTTTTCCAGTTTTCCTCAGAACCTCGATCCGCGTTGCCATCCCTGAAATCCTTTTTTTTTGCAACCGTTTTGCTTATCTAATGTAGCCGCGTTTGGCATCCTATGTATTCAACACTTAATTGTCCAGTCTCCATTGTTGATGGCAGGGGAGCAGGATGCCATCGTCTGAATCTGTGCCACTGTTTTGGTTATTCACCAGGGGAGTGCGGCAATTGCCGTTTGCCGTTCGCCGGCCACTTTTGGCGTTTGCCGTTGCCGTTTGCCGAAAATTTCGCTTGAAAAGGCAAACTTTCGGTAAAAATTCGATTTTATTTTTACTAGGTAATCAGAGGAATTCCGTCAAGTTCAAAGCTGTTTGGGAGTCTTGAAGTGTGTTCTTCAAATCATCAGATTCTTAACCCCTTAGAAATGACGCAATTGCAAAAACCCTCTCCCTGAAACATTCTGATTCTTGCAAGTTCCACGGTTACAAAGCCAAGAGGTATCAAAAGTAGAGCGTGAAAGCATCCTTCTTTAGACGTATGAACCAGTTAAGAATTCGCGTAGCCCTTTTTCGCCAGTTCCGCACCTGCTGGACGTTACGAAACGCGCTTTAGTCTTTGAAAATTCGGAATCTGACCTCATAATCGTGTCCAGCGCCCAGAATAACCGCCTGATCAAAGTTCAGGTGAGAGCATGTTTTACGAACTTTGCACAGAGTGAAAGCGTTTTCCACTTGCACAAGGCGTGTTTTCTGATTTTAGTACATATTCTATACTCCAAAAGCGCATTACTTTTACGGAAATCCGGAAAAGGATCTTATAATAGTGTTTAGCGCCCGAAACACACCCCCCCCCTAAGCAAAGTTTGGGTGAAAGCACATTTTCCGAACCTTCTGCAGACTGATAGCGTTTTGGACTTGTGCGCATTTTCGGTTCAGCGTTCAGCTATATCAATACGGGGTACAAAAAGCGTCTAAGAAACGCATTCCACTTTTTATCATCAACGGGTTCAGCATGATCATCAAGTCAATGATGCAGTCTTGAATGTTGTCTGCTCTGAATGTCAGGAAACGTTCCATCATTACTCTGACCTCGCCAGGCGCTGTGGGGAAGCTCACACAGACGAGGAAGGAAGTAAATGATCCAGCATATGTTCTTAACCCTCTAACGCGAATGACAGTACATCGGTTTCGTATTACAAATTCCTTATCACAGTGTTATTGTCCACCAGATCACATGAGTTTCTCAGCTTTGTGCCTCTAAAGGCTAAATATCCCACTTTGGTCATCATCAATATTAAAAAATATTAAAAAATGACTTTAAAAAGTATAAAGAATATATCACAAGTGAATATATGATAAGTGGATTCCGTACCACATGAAAAAAATGAACTATTCCAGTTGTATTGCTTGAGTGTGTTTACAAGACAACTGGTTTTCCTATTTAAAACGATCTTCTGTAAGAAAAAACTGGCCGCAAAGCTCTTTCTGATCTGAATTCGGACTCTAACGAACGTAAGTCCGAGAAACGGTGAGTCGGTGAATTTTAGCGAATTGCGCGTAAGGGCGCGTGTGTTGTGTGCGCCTGCACCACACGCATTTTATTTTACGCGTGAGTCCCGATGACCGAGGCGTCTGTGAGGATTAAGGCCTCTTTCAGAGTTCGATCGCTCTGCGACGCGACCAAATGAAAATACTGTGTATCGACCTGGTCGCGTCGCGCGATCAGGTCGTCGGCCTTTCAGACAAGATCGCGGGAAAGGTGCCCAATCGCGCGATTGGGTGACTGAGATGGCCAGATCGCGTCGCCGTGCAGTGCACGGCGACGCCACCAATCGCGGCGACCGCTTCATATGTCCTCCTTCAAATTCCTGTTTTTTCACGTTGATTCTTCTATTTTTATTAGTTCTGCGATAGCACCAAGAAAATTTTGAAGAGTCGGAGATTTTCCAAGTTCCCTTTTGATGTAGAGTCTTTGAATCTAACGAAAAGTTTTCGAAAGAAGGCGCCTCCCACAATGTGTATTGGATCAACACGCACAAAAACTTCAGGATTTATTAAGGACTATAGTAAGGACCAAACAAAATCGAACAATCCTATAAACCATTCTTTTTTTCAATTCAATGCCCCAACCTTGGTTTCCAACAACCAGATAAGGGGAAGTTCAAGTGAAGTCAGAGCAGAATTCGTCACATCCACAGAATTACTAATCGAAGTCAACTTTATGATGATGATGACATTCGCTGGTTGATGAGTTGAAAAAATTCCAGCAGACAAGTAGGCAAAACAATCATAATACAAAACAATTATTATCATAAAATGACAAACCACAATGCACCACATCATCATAAATGGCTAACCAATAGAGTATGTCAACGAATATTCGGAAAACGAATATATAAACGAATAATTGAATATTCAAATAATTCGAATATTCGCAAAAATCAATTTTTCGATTTATTCGTTTATTCGAATATTCGAAGGTTTTTATTCGTTTGATATACTCTACTAACCAATTACGCGTCACCGCGAACATTAAAGGCAGCATACATGCTCAAAAATGATATCAATTTTATGGAATGAGTCGAAGGTCTGAAGTTGTTAATGTTGAGAAATAACGAGAAAACCGAAAAAAATCAAGTGAATTGAAGATATATCGGTTCGTTCTATATTGGCCCGGAAGTGGACGAGTTGTACCGCATTGGCTGAAATAGCGGAGTTAGCGACAAATGTGGTGGGATAACGACGCTAATGTACTCATACGGCCCTTTCTGGAACGCTTACGCCGTTAGAATCGTAAAAAATGAACCAAAATCGCTGTGAACGAGCATTGAATATTTACATTGAGGGGCGGAGCCCGTATCGATGGGCGGAGAAAGGATGATTTTGTGACCCAAATCGGCTCAAATACGGTATTTATAGCTGGTTTTCAACTCTTCCAACTTCGTGAGGGCTCGTCTAGGGCCCGTACGACCCCACTAGTGTAGCTATCTCAACAACTTTTGCGAGCGTGTTAGCTGCCTTTAAATAGGCGTCGATTAGAATGTGTACGTAAAAGTGCGTGGTAGCCAACTTCCGCGATTGGGCATCCATACTTCCAAAACCTGCGATTCCCACGGCGACGCGACGGTCGCGTCGCCGTGCCCACGATCGCGTCGCAGAGCGATCGAGCTCTGAAAGAGGCCTAAGCCATGGGGTTCGGGGCTACTCGCGCTGCCCGACTGGACATGGGTCTCAAGGCGCCACATATATTCCCCATTTTGAAGTCGAGTTAATCTCCGTCGATGGCGTATGCTGCGCGTTCTTCTCCCCTACACGTTTTCGATGTCTCTCCTCTCGCTCCGCGTGAAGGAACAATGTAAATTTGGCTCCGAACAAGACGGTACGCCTTTCCGCCACTGAGCGACGTGGCACAGTACATACATTTAATATTGATCGTGCCGCGCAGTGTGGTCAGTGTTAGGCGCCGCTGCCGAGATGTCGTACGTTCGTGCCGTGGCAGTGTGGAGGAAAGAAGACCACCTCCGTGCAAACCGACGTCAATCCCTCCGCGGAGAGGGTTTTTGTCATGGGAGAGGTGCTGGCTGGCCGCAGCTCTCCTGAAGATCCTACTGCAAAGAGCCGGCGTCGAGAGGAACCCAGGACCCGCGAAGAAGAAGAACTACCCATGTGCCACATGCGACAGAGATGTCAATTGGTATGGAACCAGCGTCCAATGTTTTGGATGCGAAAGGTGGGTGCACTTCTCTTGTTCGGGTCTCAGTTCTGTGAGGCACCACGATTCTTCCTTTCGGTGTATTGTGTGCTCCGCCTCCAGTAACTCCAATTCCTCATCTAATAACCGCCCCCTCTTTATTGTACATATCAATCTCAACGGCCTTCGCGCCAAGCTTTCTGAATTATCTCTCTTCGCCCGTACTCATCACCCGGATGTTATCATGGTTCAGGAAACCAAACTCTCTCCCTCTGCTGCCTCTCGACATCCAAACATCCCGGGCTATACTGCATGTCATAATCCTAGGTCATCTCAGGGAGGCGGAGTCTCTACTTTTGTTCTGTCGTCTCTTCCCTCTCACATCATTGCAAACACTCCACTGGATGGCACTCTCGAGTACATCCCCATCCATCTACCTCTAAAAACTCCACTTTCTCTTTTCAATATACTGTGCTTATCTGGGCCAAATTCCGGTCCGCAATTGCGTCTCGACACGCTTTGCGGCCGCACGCTCCCGAGTCAGATGAGCTTCCAGCGCCGCAGCCGCCGATCTGCTGACTCTAGGTGGGTTTTGGAAATTGGAAACTAAGAAAAATTGGATAAAATTGTATAAAAAGGCCACATCGAGTCGGCTTTAGCGCTGGAAACCCGACTGACTCGAGCGCGTGCGGCCACAAAGCGTGTCGAGACGCAATTGCGGACCGGAATTTAGCCCAGATAAGCACGGTATACATTCCTCCTCTTACATCCTGTCCACCAACCTACAACCCTATCCCTCTACTCAAGCAGCTGTATGACTGCTCTCTATCTCCCTCAATTGTCTTTGCGGGTGACTTCAATGCTCACACGCTCTGCTCGTCGCTCGATTCTGATGCTAGAGGAAATGACGTCGAAGAATGGGCGGATGAGTGCGACCTCGTTACCCTTAAAGGCAGTGGTCGCGATCAAATATGCTTGTCGTCTTTTTCTCTCCAAATCCTTTCCTGGATCTCGAGTAGTAGGACCTATAAGAAAAAATCGCGCAAAATCCGCTGTTTTGGGCCAAATTTGAAGCCTGAACTTTCTTGTCTTTTGATGGTGGACGAGCCCACTCCACATCATCGGCATCGATGACCTCTTATATCAAGAACATCAGCTAGCTTGAAATTGAATGTCAATCAATGAACCTTCGAATATATGTACATATCTAGTCAAATTCTGTAAAAAAGGGGTCTCCCAAGCAGAAGTGGTTTGGTTAGCGTTACAAATGCTTCAACAAAAAGGGAACAATAGGAAAGCGGAAAGAGGAGAGTCTACAAAAAATGAACAATATCCTCCAAGAACTCTTTTCTTTTTCGAAACTTCCAAACAGCGGAAACAAACCGTTGTGGTTCTCTATGAGGAAGCGCTTTTGGCTCCATAAAGGACTTTGATTATGTGAGTGCCGATAAAATATGTATATATGCATGTAAACCTAATAGCTATCATTAAAAGGGGAGATGATGTTAAATTGTTTTAGGGAACCAGTCAATTCTTCCTCGTAAAATACCACAACGGTTTGTTTCCGCTGTTTGGAATTTTCGAAAAAGAAAAGAGTTCTTGGAGAATATTGTTCATTTTTTGTAGACTCTCCTCTTTCCGCTTTCCTATTGTTCCCTTTTTGTTGAAGCATTTGTAACGCTAACCAAACCACTTCTGCTTGGGAGACCCCTTTTTTACAGAATTGTTCACTTTTTCTTGATATTACGCTGTAATATCCCATGCAAGAATTTCGAACAAAGACCTCTTCATCTCCCCACTGGATCAGTCCTCTTTCTGTAGTCACAAGAATCAATGACCCAAACTGTTGTAAAACTATCTCAGAAAAATCACTCGATGTGAAAAGCGCGCCCATGCCGATCACTTTTTCCGCAGGGCTACCGTAACCATTCTTGAACAAAACATGATAACGAATGTAAACACACGCTCATAACATGCGGGGTATAAAGAGCGGAGGAGCGGTATGCATTCATTCACACACCGCTCTCCTCGAGAAGCCACAGAGTGGCTGAGGAGGTCGAAATTGTGCAAACATGTTTGTTGGCTATTAGGATGTGCTCATAACCATGCTGACACTTGGAAAAAATTTTAAGGAGGGTTACGGTAGCCCTGCGGAAAAAATGATCGGCATGAGCGTGCTTGTCTCGATGTGGCTGACAAGACCGATGTTCACATGATATTAGCTAAGAAATGAATGATATCCATGATATCGTTCCACATAATTCATTCATATTGATCGCGTCAGCCACATCTGGCTACACCGGGTGTTATTTGCACCTTCCATGTTTTTCATACGTATCGAACGGGTCGGCCACTGTGATTTTCTCAACCAACTCTGACAGGGACCTTACGCCCCGGTTTATAGTTGGTCGCCCAGACGTAGCCAGCCCGGTCGATAATCATGAAAGCCTGCTGGCCTACAGCCGGATGCAGAATCTGCCTGCAGTTCTTCGCTTTCAAATGAAACTAACTTAAAACCGGGACAGTCAGAAACTACCTTCCATTCCATCTGGACACTTTCACATCAGTGGAACAAAGCAGTTTTACATACTCATTATTTCGTTTCCGTTGCCCCATTCCTTCGCAGAACAGCCGCTTCGATTCCATGAATCTGATATGAAAAAGCTCTGCTGAGCTGCGAATGGAGATAGTTCTAACAATTGTGGTGAGCGCGAAGCGCTCACCAGATTTGGCTTTGATTCGCCATCGCGCAACCCCCTGATCTCAGAATCAGGGTCCAGAGTAAACGTAGGAAGACCGTTCTTTTCGCATTTAATACACTTCAGAAAGGTGAATAACTGTTAAAAAAATGGTCCGGAATGGTTACCTGAGATTCGAGAAAAAGTGTCAAAACCACGTCATTTTGGTCGAAAAAATGTTCATCTCCTTTTCTTTTTTCAGTTGGCGTTCACGATCTTGTTGGAACACTTATCGTTGAGCTAGAGAGCTTATTTTTGGCCAGGAAGCTGGTATTGTTTGCACCTAGCTCCTGTCAAATTTTGAAGTTGGTAGCTCAATCTTTGCGGAACCTCAAAATTGAGGGTAAAGAAAGACAAAACACGTAAACATGTTATTAAAAACCAACCGACGTTTGCTTATTCGTAAAAATGAACTAGTGAAATAAACACCGTTACTGATAGGCTTTTGCTCAGGATTTGACGGGGCAACGCTTCAATCAATACGGCGGGATCTCGGAAGTACTTTTTGAAACGCCGCACGGTGTGACTCAGAAGTGCGCCACAGAACGCCGTAGATACTGTGCGGGACCCCAGCAGGAGTGCGAAAGACGTCGTGGAACATGTGTGTGACCCAAGTAGGAGTGCGCCGGACGCCGTAGAAACTGTGCGGGACCCACGTGGGAATGCTCCGGACGCCGTAGAAAGTGTGCGGGACTCAAATGGGTGTGCGCAGAACGCCGTAGTAAATGTGTGGGACCCAAATGGGTGTGCGCAGAACGCCGTAGAAAGTATGCGGGACCCAAATGAGAGTGCGCCGGACGCCGTAGAAACTGTGCGGGACCCACGTGGGAATGCGCCGGACGCCGTAGAAAGTGTGCGGGACTCAAATGAGTGTGCGCAGAACGCCGTAGTAAATGTGTGGGACCCAAATGGGTGTGCGCAGAACGCCGTAGAAAGTATGCGGGACCCAAATGGGTGTGCGCAGAACGCCGTAGAAAGTGTGCGGGACCCAAATGAGAGTGCGCCGGACGCCGTAGAAACTGTGCGGGACCCACGTGGGAATGCGCCGGACGCCGTAGAAAGTGTGCGGGACTCAAATGGGTGTGCGCAGAACGCCGTAGTAAATGTGTGGGACCCAAATGGGTGTGCGCAGAACGCCGTAGAAAGTATGCGGGACCCAAATGGGTGTGCGCAGAACGCCCTAGAAAGTGTGTAGGACCCAAATGAGAGTGCGCCGGACGTCGTAGAAAGTGTGCAGGACCCAATTGAGAGTGCGCCGGACGCCGTAGAAAGTGTGCGGGACCCACGTGGGAATGCGCCGGACGCCGTAGAAAGTGTGCGGGACTCAAATGGGTGTGCGCAGAACGCCGTAGTAAATGTGTGGGACCCAAATGGGTGTGCGCAGAACGCCGTAGAAAGTGTGCGGGACCCACTTGGGAGTGCGCCGGACGCCGTAGAGTGTGCGGGACCCAAATGGGTGTGCGCAGAGCGCCGTAGAAAGTGTGCGGGACCCAAATGGGTGATCGCAGAACGCCCTAGAAAGTGTGTGGGACCCAAATGAGAGTGAGCAGGACGCCGTAGAAAGTGTGCGGGACCCACTTGGGAGTGCGCCGGACGCCGTAGAAAGTGTGCGGGACTCAAATGGGTGTGCGCAGAACGCCGTAGAAAGTGTGCGGGACCCAAATGGGTGGGCGCAGAACGCCGTAGAAAATGTGCGGGACCCAAGTGGAAGTGCGCCGGACGCCGTAGAGAGTGTGCGGGACCCAAATGAGAGTGAGCCGGACGCCGTAGAAAGTGTGCGGGACCCAAACGAGAGTGCGCAGAACGCCGTAGAAAGTGTTCGGGACCCAAGTGGGAGTGCGCCGGATGCCGTAGAAAGTGTGCGGGACCCAAATGGGTGTGCGAAGAACGCCGTAGAAAGTGTGCGGTTCCCAAATGGGTGGGCGCAGAACGCCGTAGAAAGTGTGCGGGACCCAAGTGGGAGTGCGCCGGACGCCGTAGAGAGTGTGCGGGACCCAAATGGGTGTGCGCAGAACGCCCTAGAAAGTGTGTGGGACCCAAATGAAAGTGCGCCGGACGCCGTAGAAAGTGCCGTACCCAAATGGGTGTGCGCAGAACGCCGTAGAAAGTGTGCAGCACATCAGTGGGAGTGTGCAAGATGTAACAGAATGTGCGCAGGACATTAGTGGGAGTGTGCAGGATGTCATAGAAAGTGTGCAGGAGATCAGTGAGAGTGTGCAGAACTATAGTGGGAGTGTGCAGCACCTTATAGAAAGTGTGTAGGACATCAGTGGAAGGGTGCAGGACATCAGTGGGCGTGTGCAGGACGTCATAGAAAGTGCGCAGGCTATCAGTTGGAGTGCGCAGGACGTCATAGAAGGGGGGGGCAGTACATCAGTGGGTTTACTTTCATCTAACACCACCAGGCATAAATCATGTTAGAAAGGAAACCTTTGGGAAAAATAAATGAAATTTCTGAAAGTTTAGGTTCCTGGCAAAAGTAAAGATTTGGCATGGTCACAAAAATATACTCAGTTAAAAAGGGAAGATAAAGAAAAATGAAAAAAAGGTTTTGAAATATTCCTGAGAACGATTAGGCGTAGAATAATTTGTTTTTCGGGAAATGAAGTGAAATAGTTGAAAGTATGATTTGGCAGTCGAGTTTTAACCAACTATTGATAAGAGTTGTGCAAAACGAGAGATCGCCTTGTCTGTGCTTATCCGTAGAACATATCAAAGCGAAATCACGCGTGAAATGGGAAGCATCGAAACTTTTTCGGGAGCTGTAATGCGGCGGTCTTCACGTATTAGGTGAAGCAAAATCAACACGCGTGATTTCGCTTTGATATGTTCTACGAATAAGCACAGACAAGGCGATCTCTCGTTTTGCACAACTCTTATCAATAGTTGGTTCAAACTCGACTGCCAAATCATACTTTCAACTATTTCACTTCATTTCCCGAAAAACAAATTATTCTACGCCTAATCGTTCTCAGGAATATTTCAAAACCTTTTTTTCATTTTTCTTTATCTTCCCTTTTTAACTGAGTATATTTTTGTGACCATGCCAAATCTTTACTTTTGCCAGGAACCTAAACTTTCAGAAATTTGTTTTTGAATTTGGATGCTAATAAGCAAGCATAGTGGAGTCCACCAAGAGTGTCTCATTTACTTATCAGTGAGAAGCGGTCGGCTGGGGATCAATAAGCATGAATCCCATACCAGCACGCTCGAACCGATCGAGCGAGAGCGGTTGTGCTGCAACGAGTTTCATGTTCATTGATCTCCAATCGACCGCTTCTCATTGATAAGTAAATGAGACACTCTTGGTGGACTCCACTATACCATTTATTGCAGAAAAAATCAGTAGGCTGGTGAAGAAGGAAGAGGGAGCACTCAAAATGGGGTTGTGTGAATGACCTTACGAAACTGAAAAGCAGCCTGGCAACATGACCTGACATGACTCACATAACATCTCAAACTTTCTGCTTGCTATGCTTGTCATCCTTACACTTTTACAGAAGTTTTGCAAGGTGTTCTCTCCTGCGCGAATTCCGGGGCATAATTTCTCGGATGGCTAGCATCGAGTCTGGGCTCCTGCTCACTCTACGGGGTGGTCTTCACAACTTTTCGGATGAGCAGCAACGGGTCCCGAACACCTGCCCACTATCCGGGTTTCCACGACGTCCCGATGACTTCATCAGAAGCTCGAAGCACTTTTCACGACGTCCCGATGACGTCATCAGAAGCCCGAAGCACTTTTGGGACTATCCTAGACGGGGAAGGGGTCACCCACGACTTTCTCATGAAAATGAATGGAAACCTTGATAAAAGGTGCTTGATGCTGCTATCAGTCATTGTTGTTGATGAAGTTGTGTAGAAATACTTTGATTGATAGCGTTATAGATCGGTGGTTCATTCCATTTCTGACTTGAATCTTGAGTGCCCCCCCCGTCTGGAGTAGGCCCGCACTTCTCACGATGTCCCGATGACGTCATCAGAAGCCCGAAGCACTCTTGGGACTATCCTAGACGGGGGGGGCACCCACGACTTTCTCATGAAAATCAATGGAAACCTTGATAAAAGGTGCTTGATGCTGCTATCAGTCATTGTTGTTCATGAAGTTGTGTAGAAATACTTTGATTGATAGCGTTATAGATCGGTGGTTCATTCCATTTCTGACTTGAATCTTGAGTGCCCCGTCTGGGGTAGGCCCGCACTTTTCATGACGTCCCAATGACGTCATCAGAAACTAGAGGTACCTTTTACGACGTCCCGATGACGTCATCGGGAGCCCGAAGCACTTTTCACGACGTCCCGATGACGTCATCAGAAGCCCGAAGCACTTTCACGACGTCCCGATGACGTCATAAGAAGCCCGAAGCACTTTTCACGACGTCCCGATGACGTCATCAGAAACCCGAAGCACTTTCACGACGTCCCGATGACGTCATCAGAAGCCCGAAGCACTTTTGGGACTATCCTAGACGGGGAAGGGGTCACCCACGACTTTCTCATGAAAATGAATGGAAACCTTGATAAAAGGTGCTTGATGCTGCTATCAGTCATTGTTGTTGATGAAGTTGTGTAGAAATACTTTGATTGATAGCGTTATAGATCGGTGGTTCATTCCATTTCTGACTTGAATCTTGAGTGCCCCCCCGTCTGGAGTAGGCCCGCACTTCTCACGATGTCCCGATGACGTCATCAGAAGCCCGAAGCACTCTTGGGACTATCCTAGACGGGGGGGGGCACCCACGACTTTCTCATGAAAATCAATGGAAACCTTGATAAAAGGTGCTTGATGCTGCTATCAGTCATTGTTGTTCATGAAGTTGTGTAGAAATACTTTGATTGATAGCGTTATAGATCGGTGGTTCATTCCATTTCTGACTTGAATCTTGAGTGCCCCCCCCCGTCTGGGGTAGGCCCGCACTTTTCATGACGTCCCAATGACGTCATCAGAAACTAGAGGTACCTTTTACGACGTCCCGATGACGTCATCGGAAGCCCGAAGCACTTTTCACGACGTCCCGATGACGTCATCAGAAGCCCGAAGCACTTTCACGACGTCCCGATGACGTCATAAGAAGCCCGAAGCACTTTTCACGACGTCCCGATGACGTCATCAGAAACCCGAAGCACTTTCACGACGTCCCGATGACGTCGTCAGAAGCCCGAAGCACTTTTCACGACGTCCCGATGACGTCATCAGAAGCCCGAAGCACTTTTCACGACGTCCCGATGACGTCATCAGAAGCCCGAAGCACTTTCACGTAGTCCCGATGACGTCATCAGAAGCCCGAAGCACTTTTCACGACGTCCCGATGACGTCGTCAGAAGCCCGAAGCACTTTTCACGACGTCCCGATGACGTCATCAGAAGCCCGAAGCACTTTCACGACGTCCCGATGACGTCATCAGAAGCCCGAAGCACTTTCACGACGTCCCGATGACGTCATTAGAAGCCCGAAGCACTTTTCACGGCGTCCCGATGACGTCATCAAGCCCGAAGCACTTTCACGACGTCCCGATGACGTCATAAGAAGCCCGAAGCACTTTTTACGTCGTCCCCATGACGTCTTCAGAAACCCGAAGCACTTTCAGGACGTCCCGATGACGCCGTCAGAAGCACGAAGCACTTTTCACGACGTCCCGATGACGTCATCAGGAGCCCGAAGCACTTTTCACTACGTCCCGATGACGTCATCAGAAGCCCGAAGCACTTTTCACGACGTCCCGATGACGTCATCAGAAGCCCGAAGCACTTTCACGACGTCCCGATGACGTCATCAGAAACCCGAAGCACTTTCACGACGTCCCGATGACGTCGTCAGAAGCACGAAGCACTTTTCACGACGTCCCGATGACGTCATCAGGAGCCCGAAGCACTTTTCACTACGTCCCGATGGCGTCATGAGAAGCCCGAAGCACTTTCACGACGTCCGATGACGTCATCGGAAGCCCGAAGCACTTTCACGGCGTCCCGATGACGTCATTAGAAGCCCGAAGCACTTTCACGACGTCCCGATGACGTCATCAGAAGCCCGAAGCACTTTTCACGACGTCCCGATGACGTCATCAGAAGCCCGAAGCACTCTCACGACGTCCCGATGACGTCATCAGAAGCCAAGCACTTTTCACGACGTCCCCATGACGTCATCAGAAGCCCGAAGCACTTTCACGACGTCCCGATGACGTCATCAGAAGCCCGAAGCACTTTTCATGACGTCCCGATGACGTCATCAGAAGCCCGGAAGCACTCTCACGACGTCCCGATGACGTCATCAGAATACCGAAGCATTTTTCACGACGTCCCGATGACGTCATCAGAAGCCCGAAGCACTTTCACGACGTCCTGATGACGTCGGCAGAAGCTCCAAGGACTTTTCACGACGTCCCCATGACGTCATCAGACGCCCGAAGCACTTTCACGACGTCCCGATGACGTCATCAGAAGCCCGAAGCACTTTCATGACGTCCCGATGACGTCATCAGAAGCCCGAAGCACTCTCACGACGTCCCGATGACGTCATCAGGAAGCCCGAAGCACTTTTCACGACGTCCCGATGACGTCATCAGAAGCCGAAGCACTTTCACGACGTCCCGATGACGTCATCAGAAGCCCGAAGCACTTTTCACGACGTCCCGATGACGTCATCAAAGCCAAGCACTCTCGACGTCCCGATGACGTCATCAGAAGCCCGAAGCACTTTTCACGACGTCCCGATGACGTCATCAGAATCCCCTCACCTACGAATCGGTTAATTACCAGCCTACGTACCTCCTACCAACTTTACCTGTCTGCCAAGTTGATTGCCTGAGACCATTGGCAGTGGCTATTAGCAGTGAGGACTGAAAAGCGTGACGGCCCACGGCCTACGGCCCACGGCCTACGGCACCCACGGCCTACGGCCCACGGCCTGATGGCTCACGGCTACGGCGCACACCATGAAATTTTCTTAGCTTTCGGGCTCACAACTTTGTTATTTAGGAAGCGATTTTGCTGAAATTCGGACAGCAGGTGTCTTCTGGACCCCTTCGCTTATATCCAGAAGGAAATCTTCAGAAATTTTGTTTCAAAGATTCTATAAACTATTTTATAAAATTCTAAGTGATCACAAGGCCTAGGCAAAACCAAACCTCTCCAGCCGCTTCGCGGCTGGAGCGATACATTGACTGGAGTAATGCTTTCATTATTCAACTGTTTTTATTCGTTAAATTTGCATTCATTTCGTCCTCTGAATGTCGCTGATTTTTGACTGCTCGGCATGAGACTGCGATCTGTTTCGTCATCGCTGTGCACGTGTGCACGAACTAGCTTCTTTGAGCCCTAGAAACTCTAATTCTAGACCATTTTCACCGCGCTACCTTCATAGTTTTTCGGCTGTTTTTGATCTAAGCTGATTTTTGTAGTTTTTTCGATAACGTTTTTCATCGTGACCACTGCCTTTAACGATGGCCAGCCCACTCGTCTCCCTGCCTACGGTCGGTCCTCTTGCCCAGACATCTCCCTAGTCTCTTCTAATCTCTCTAATGCCTGCTCTTGGTCTACATCCACAACTCTTTCCAGTGATCACATTCCGGTCCTTGTCAATATCGATCTCTCTAACTCTCTTGCTCCCTATACAGGTGTTCGTCATCGTTCTTATCTCAATTTAGGCCTTGCAGACTGGAGCCTGTTCAGGGAGGTTGCACTCCGCCAAGCGGCCGAATATCCGTGGAATGGCAATGTACACCAGAAGGAACGCCACCTCTCTGATGCCTTCAGGAAGGCGATGAAAGCTGCGATCCCTTGAGGTCATCTCAAGACCTTCTTTCCCAATGTCACCAGGGAGACACTGCAGAAGATAAGGACAAGGGACGCAAAGAGAGCTGCTAATCATCTTGACCCAGACATTGCCGAGCTGGATAATGAGATCAGGATGGACCTTGATAGGCAAAAGAAAGAATCTTGGGAAAAGTTCACTGAGAAGATGAACTTCAGGAGTGATGCTGCAGCAACGTGGAAGGCTTTGAAAAGGATCTCCGGAAAGATCACCTCCGCCAACAATTCCACGATTGAATTCGACGGCGGAGTCTTCAAGTCAGGGAAAGAGGCCGCAAATGCTCTTGGGAAGCATTTTTTCATAACTAAATCAAAAAGAGAGAAGCAGGTTTAATTACCCAAGTTTGAGGTATCTGGTGTCTGTGGTTGGTCAGTCTCAAATGGCAATGGGCAAGGACGACCTTTTGAACGTAGCTAATGGTTCGGACGTCGAGCGGGCCGTCAAAGAACTTATGGAAGATGATGCAGTGCCGCACTATGCTCGGGCAATTCTGGCGCTCCTGCTGGAGGGGCGACGTCACACGGATGCTGCTTTACGTCTGAACGCCGAACTTCTGGACAGGCTGGACAACCTCAACAAGGAAAACACCATGTTGAGAAGTTCTCTCCAAAGTCAGTCTGTTAATCCTGAGCTTGTGAATGGAAATATTATACCCTCTCAGACGTATTCCATTGCATTACCATCTTCTTCTCAAGTCTCATCGCCTCCTGTTACCACTCGTGATAGTGAGAGTGAGAAGGAGCGCGCTCGCTCCCTGGTTCTTAGTGGTGTTCCTGAGCCGAAGCATCTTCCTGTACGGCAAAGATCGAGTCATGATGCCAATTTTGTGATGGATGTTCTTTCTCATTTAAATGTGGATTGCTCTCCGGTATCTGTTTATCGCTTAGGCTCGCCGTTTCAAGGCAAAAATCGACTTTTGAAGATTATCATGCCGTGTTCTTCTTATCAGAAACAGGCGTTGAGAAATCCCTCCTGTCTGAAGTTCTTCCCCGTTAAGGGCTCTATCTCAGGGAATCCCTAACGAAGGAAGAACGGTTTAAAAGAAGGGAAGAATATCGGAGGCGTATGAGGGCTGGCCCTGTAGGTGGTGTCGAGCCAGTCTCGCCTTCTAGGGGTGAGGGTGGACCGGCCGATTCTGCCTCTGGGGTAACCCCTTCTGCGGCCTCCTCATCGAACCACGATGAGTCAACGCCTGCGGATCAGGGAAACTGATTCATCCTCTCCGGTATCATTGTAGTGTTTTGAAATGTTTATATGCAAATGTAAGATCTGTCTCAAAAAACAAGGAACATATTGACCTGATTCTTTCCAGTAATTATGATATTTATGCCTTCACTGAAACATGGCTCAAGTCTAGTCATTCGGTTTCGTCCTTATTGGGAAATTTCTCTCTGGACTATGAATTCAAGAGGTGTGATCGCGTTAGGAAGTCAGGTGGCGGGGTGATGTTGTTGGTGCATCGAAGGCTCTCAATATCTGTGGTTTTCTCTGAGTCGGTGGAACATGCTTATGAGATACTTTGTGCCGACCTTTACCATGAAAGTTCGAGCTTTAGGGTCGTGGTTGTTTACAGGGCCCCGTCTTGTGATTCTGCCGGAACCGAAATGCTAGTCAAAGTTTTGAGTGATTTGATAGCGTGTGAAATCCACACGATCATCGTGGGGGACTTCAATTTGCCGGACTTCGCTCGAAGGAGTGAAGGGGATGTGGTGACAACAAATCTATCCTGTTTGGAGGAGCTAGTTTACTGTTACGACCTGTTCCAATTTGTTCATGAGCCTACTAGAGGTCATAATGTTCTGGATCTAGTGTTCTGCACCCATGAAACTCTATTGGAAAACCTGGAAATTTTGCCTCCGGTGGGGTTAAGCGATCATAATAGCATTTCATTTGATATTCAATGTTGTGAAACGGGCTCTTCACCGGTCTATCGCAGGGTTTACGCAAAGTGCGACTATGCAGCCGTCAATGGATATCTTAGCCAAATTCACTGGGTCAGTCTTTTAGAATCTACCAACAGCGTAAATGAGAAATATGAACTTTTCTTGTCAATTATCCAAGCAGCTATTGATCTGCATGTGCCGTGGAAGCTTGTGTCCTCTATTAAGTCTATTCGCCTGCCTGCTCACTTGCAAAAAATGTCTGAACATCGTGAATGCCTATTTTATGAAGCAAGGCGCACTGGAAATTGGGAAACATATAACGCATTCGCGAAAAAGTTCCATTCTCAGTTGGGTAGGTATAACAGTTATTTGGAGAAGAAAAAGATAGAGTCGGGAGATAAGAACTTCTATCGTTATCTGAATTCCAAGTTACAGGAAAGGAGTAGTATTGGCTGTCTTAAGAACGGAGACCTTCTTGCAACATCGGCCAGTGATAAGGCAAACATGTTGGCGGATCATTTCGTGAATCAATTCCAAGAAGATGACGGAAATTGTCCGTCTTCATCCTTCTCAGGTATTCAGCCTATGACTGATTTTCCGTGGTTTCATTCTATGAAGTTGCAGGATTTGTTAGTAAAGTGGTCTAAATCTTCCTCGATCACCCCGGATTTCATTCCTCTGTTTTTTATTCAGAAAATTGCACCCGTTATTTGTGGTCCCTTGGCCTATATCTTCAATCAGTCTCTTATCTATGGTGAAGTCCCAATCCGCTGGAAACACTCTTTTGTAACACCAATTTTGAAGAAAGAGCCGGCCACTGATCCAGAAAGTTATAGACCAGTTAGCATAACCTCACTCTTCTGCAGACTGTTTGAGAAGGTTCTAAAAGAGCACATCGTCCTACATCTGTTTTCGAATAATATCATTCCCAGGAACCAACATGGTTTTGTACCTGGAAGATCGGTAGAAACGAACCTTTTGGAATGCATAAACGATTGGTCGGAGGCCCTTGACAAGAAATGCAGTTGTGATGTCATTTACTTTGACTTTGCAAAGGCATTTGATCGTGTCTCACATTTGAAACTGCTATCAAAACTACGGGATCTGGGATTTCATCCGATTTTGATAGATTGGCTCGCCCAATTCTTGTCTGATAGAACGTTTCAGGTGAGGGTCGGGATTGTTATTCCAAGGTGAGAAACATAGCGAGCGGGGTCCCACAAGGGTGTATTACCACCAATATTGTTTAGTATTTTTACAGCTGACATTCCTATCATTTTTCATGACAAAAGTGTTACAGTAAAATTTTATGCGGACGATATAAAGCTCTACAAAGTCATTTCTGATCCATTAGATACCCAAGTGCTGCAGGAGGGATTGACCTGATAGTTGACTGGGCGAGAGAATGGCAGCTGCCACTGGCTCCGCAAAACCGTATTTATGCGGGTTCATTTGAGTCCGACGTCGACGGCCCATTTATATACATGTGCTGGTGTCGCGCTGCGAGCGGTAGACTCGATTCGAGACCTCGGTTTTCACTACGACAGGAAGTTGGATTTTTCTGAGCATGTCAAAATCAAATGCCAATCGGCTCACAGGCGGATTTTTCAGATTTATAAGGGTATTCCACTAGAAACAAACAGGTTCTGCTCCGAGCATTTAAGACTTATATACGACCCATTGTGGAATCTGGAACATCAGTATTCGCTCCGCACAAGAAAAAGGATATTGACGCGCTCGAAAAGGTCCAGAATAGTTTCACTCGCAAACTGTTGATTCGCATCGGTGGTTTCCTGAATTCCAAGATACCCAGGGCCCACTTAAGGAACAAATATTTTGGGTTGCCAACGTTGGATTCCCGGCGCAGAGTGTTTGACCTTGCATGGTCCGCAAACTTCTGGAAAACAGCAGTATTTTCAGGCTTGCACCCTATTTCAAACTAGTCACATCGAGAACTAGAGGTGAAATAATGAAAATATTTCTCGGTCGGCCAATTACCAGTGTTAGGGTTAGGTCTTTTCCACACAGGGCGGGTAGCGCATACCTGAAAATCGCTAGAAGAGTCACCGGCGCTGCTTCCTTGGGCCAGTTTAGGCGACGGGTATCCCAAATAGTTCTTAGCTACGAAGCATAGCATTTTCGATTGTTTCTTCTTTTCTAGAGATAGATCTTCGTTTGTTTGATTGGTAGGGTGTATGAAGAATAGGAGTATTTTTGCTCAAGTTTTGCTGTCTGTTTTTTTTTCTTTCTTCCGGTCTTGTTAGTTTTTCTGTGCATCTCTTCTTATTCTTATCACGCATTCGCCTTATGTGAGTGTAATAAACATACATACATACATACATACATACATACAAGCAGAATAGAATAACTGTGCGGGAACTCTGTAAATTGCCACTCATGGCTGAAGATGATGCAGTCACGCCCGCTCAGGTCGAGAAGGTTATCAAGGAAATGAGTAACTCGAAGGCAGTAGGACCAGATGGTCTGAGCCCAGCAGTTCTAAAGAGACTGCCAAATGAACTACTACCCCTGCTCGCTGACGTCACTAATACATCGTTTCGCACCTGTACATTACCTCAAGATTGGAAAGTAGCACGCGTCATCCCATTGCCGAAGCCGGGTAAATCACCATCCACGGCAAAAGGTTACAGGCCAATCAGTCTTCTCCCACCTATTGCCAAAGTTGCGGAAAAATTGGCTGTGGAGGAGCTTGCCGAACATAATAGCAAACAACAGCATCAACATGGTTTCCGTAAGCTACATTCCACCACTACGGCCCTGCTGGAAATTGTGAGCTATGTTTTGGACGGCTTCAATGCCATGAAACCTCAGCGTACCGTAGGTGTAGCCCTCGACCTAACGAAGGCTTTTGACACTGTAAATTTGGGCATTTTGTCGGAGAGCCTGTTAAGGTCTACCATTCCGCCCTGGCAGAAGCGATGGATAACCGCATTCACCAAAGGACGTCGGGCAAATGTGCTATTTCAAGGGCACGTCTCCAATAGCACCCCAACTGCCGCCGGCGTACCTCAAGGAGGAGTTCTATCGCCTGCTCTTTTCAGTCTGTATATTGAAGATCTACCCGTTCCATCCCAAGACATCAAGGTCGTAGCATATGCGGATGATATTACTATACTATGCCGGGATCGCGACATAAATGTAGCTGTCAGTAAGATCAATGACTACTTGATCGAGTTGAAATGTTTTCTCGATAGCAAGATGCTTACGGTCTCTGCCGCTAAATCATCCGTCACCGTCTTTTCCTCTGATCCTGCGGAGCACAGAGCTCATCCCATGGTGAAATGGGACGAAACTCGCCTGCCGGCCGCCCGATTCCCTAAGCTGCTCGGACTCGTGTTGGATCCTTCGTTGAGGTTTCACAAGAACACTGAGCAGAAGCAAGCTGCAGTGAAAACAAGACTTAACGTCCTACGTGCTCTCGGCGGAACGTCCTGGGGGTGCAGCAAAGAAACGATCCTGACCACGTACAAGGCCATCGTACAGCTCGCCCTGGAGGATGCTGCACCAGTCTGGCAGCATATCGTGTCGGACACATCCTGGTCCAAGCTGCAGCGCATTCAAAATGGAGCATTGCGAATCGCAACAAGCTGTTCTAAAAGCTCTCCAGTAGAGCACCTACACGCCGAGGCTCGCATCCTGCCAGTTAAGGATCATTGCCAACTCCACGCACAACAGCTGTACATAAACATCCTGAAGCAGCCAAATCATCCGTCGCGAAGAGTATTAGACCCCGTCAGAGAGAGAAGTATAAGAAAGCCGTTTACTGATGCTCCCACGAAAATCAATATACAGAGATGGACCAACGCACAACAAGAACGCCTCCGTCTCTTACGTGCTGAGCATACCCAATTCGTCAAGGATCACTTATGCAAGACCGCCGTAAACTCCATTCTCGGAGTCATGCCGCCTGAGGTTAGCGAAACCGAGATGGAACTCGGTAGGCGTGCCAGGTGCACCCTCGCCTCGTTGCGCTGCGGGCACACCCCCATGCTTATGTCTTATTTACATAAGATCGATAGCAGCAGACCTGACGAGTGCCCGGATTGTGGTAATAAAGCGCATACTACTGCGCACCTTTCCAACTGCCCGATGAGACCGACATCGTTAACACCAGTAGATCTGTGGGAGAATCCAACGCTTGTGGCTCAGTTCCTCAATCTATGAGAGGACCCTCTCTGTGGCTGCAGAAGAAGAAGAAGAAGGAGGCGCCGTCTATACTTCGGCCGCCGAGCGGCGCGGCGAAGTGCAATCCTACAATATAGATCGCACCGCGCCGCCTGATCAATATTACAGCAATGCACTGTGTCGCGTATTACATCAATATTACAGCAATGCACAAGTATAAGGGGCCGTTTATACTTCTGGAATATTATTTATCAGGAAGAGCATTCAAAGGAAACTTCCTTGAATTTCGCTTGCTCGAAACACGATCAGAGCGCAATTTTTTGAATTTTTCATGGAAATCTTAATTCTCGTAATGTTTTATGAGCTCCGTGAGTTTTCAGAACCACTCTTAAAAACACATGCTAGGTCAATCATTAGCCTTAATCAGCAATTGTGTGTGATCTTACGAAATTTAGCATTTCTACTAACTTTTAAGAAATTTAAAAAAAAATTCAAAGAAATTTTTTTTTGAAAAACAAAAAAATTTCCAAACGAAATTTTGAGCGAACGAAAATTTGAAAATTCCTGGATGAATTATTCGAAAGGCGTTTTTGGGAGGACAACGCTAGGTGCGAAAAAGACCTTCCAAAACTCGTCGAGTAATGCGAAAATTCACAGGGTGTCCTGCATTCAACTGAAATAGATAGTTAAAAACCTATAAGAATGATGATAAAGTAGATAGTCTATTTTCGTTCTTGAAAAGGAATTCAGGGCAAGGTAAGAATTAAAACACTCCGAGTGGCTCCACTAATGCACCAAAGCAAGTGCGTCGCGGACCCTCAGAAAAAAGGGGCCAACGATGGCACTGATGTGGCAATGAACGATGAGTTTTCGAATCTTACAGAAAAAGGAGAACGAAGATAGCTGACTTTAAAAACAAGTTCGCATTCCTTTGCCACGAAACTCGCCCGATACGCCCCGACTAATACAGAATAAACATTACTAAAGCATCGAATCACTGGAAAACCAGTCGCTTTGAGATTTTTCGCTTCCTGGCGCTAAAAATTGTGGATAACCCTTTCGAAAGGCAAATAAGCTAATAATCGCCCACAAACTCGTCATAGCCTGTGCTAAGCAATGAATTGTGAAAAGGAAACTAACCTGATGACAGCGAAGCGGAAGAATTTTGGAAGGAAATAAGAGAAAAAGGAAGAAGTGTTGGCGCTCGCCGAAAAATAAACAGCTGATTGGGAGGGATTGATTAGTGCTGCCCTAGAAGACGGCCAACGTGTTTCAGCACTGATCTCCGCTTTGTTTTCGATACACCATGGCGGTTTCCCTGGCAGAAGACGTTACAAGATTATTCCTTCTATGACCTTCCAGTTTTGAAGATTGCCTGCCGTTTTAGAGTCAAAAGGCTGACTCTGTTGTAGTTTCTTTTACCCATTTTACCCACTGCATTAACCACTGACCCGCACTTGCCCCTCAGCATAGACGGTCGAATCTGTTTCGATCACATCCTGCTAACCACATACAAAAACTCATCGAAAGGAGTTTTTCGTTAACCGCCAGTTCCTCTAACATTTCAGCACTATCTCCGTGCTCTCTGCGAGAGGATGTTAAACGCGAACTTACCGCGAGGACGCCACATGTCGGAATTTTTAAGAAAAAACAGCCCTGAAAACGTTTCAAAATCGCTATTTTTCCTAACAAAGGTTACAATTGTCCTTTTTCGAGGCGTTTTCACACGCAGTGTATCGAATGCCTATCATTGAGGGATGTTAGGGTGAAACTAGAGCGAATTCTCTCTTAACTATCAGGAGTCCTTCTTAGAATCTGGTGTGGTTAAATTCGCGTTTAACGCGAATTTTACGCCTGTTAACTCGCGTTTAAGACCCCAATTACCACCACCCATGATTTTCGGTCAATCAATGCATAAAGCCTAGTTTTGGCTGCATCGCTGCTGTTTTCATCGCAGCGATTTCACACCCGCTGCTGCAGCGATGTAGTAGCGGCAGCGACTCTGTTCATAGTGTATAGCCTCACGGATGATCGAAGAAATTCAATCAATCCGTGAAATTAATGGCTGGCAGTTATCAATAACAGGTTTCGACCCGTAAACACTGACCTTGTCATGTGAAAGGGTCAATATTCACTAGACGAAACGTGCCATTCGCTGGCGATCGCTCCATTGCTGTCATTTTGGCCGCGATGGAGCGACGGTCAGCGACCACTGAGAATCGCTCTCCAAGCAGCGATGCAGTAAGACATAGGATTTCGTCGCCGCGACCCAGCGATGTAGGACGTGTCACGAAGCGATCACAATTGGAGCAGCTTTCCATTACACGCGATGAAAAAGGAACAGTTGTCCATCGCATGGCCGCAGCGACCAACTACAGTCAAAACTAGGCTTGAGGTTTTGCATTGCGACACCATGGGGAAGACTTGCAGTCGGGTGAACAAGGGAGGACCTACCGTGAAAAATTCTTTTCGCCTTCCTGGTTCGGGAAGTTCCCCATCCATATTGAAGCAAATACTTTCGTGGTTCTCGAGAAGTTTTCCACCAAGGTGTGAACTATTGCAAGTGGAGAAACTCGTCTGATCGCCGCCTACACTCTAGTTAGAGAACTTAGAACCCACCCACCCACCAAAACAAAGCCTCGTTTCATAAGAAGTCGCCTATGTTTGCTTCTCAGTAGAATAGTTCGAAAGTTCAGGAGTTTCCGTTGGTAATCTTTCACCAAGTTCCTCAAGGCCATTCATGTTGTCTTAAAAACTAAACATCGCTTCAAGATGTATAATCTCTGGAGCATTTTTGAAGAGCTCTCGATTTCGATTATCACTAGCAGCGTGGCGGTGGGCCTTTGTGTATTTATCGCACGTAATAAAGATATTCCGAAAACAAAAACACAGCTTCAAGAAAAAGAGAAAAAAAGAATCTATTTGCTTCTTTGTTTTTTTGATCGTTTCGGAAACTTGGCGGTGGGCATTACCCATTTTTTCCTTCAAGGGGGCGTGGCCGACTTTTTCCTAGCTTTTTTTTTCGCTTATTTGAGCGAATTGAGATTTCGCGCTTGGCAGGGTTGCTATAGGCGGCAACCGGACCATAATATCAAGAATTACTTCTGAGGCTGGACTGTGCCTCTAAAGACCATCTTGGACGTGAAATCGTAATCTATAACTCTCCTCACTTCAAGAGGAGAGGATTTCAGGTAGCTCAAGCGACCTATTAAGAAACCTGAAATAAACCAGCTCGCGCAAATATGAGCTCAGTAAATTTTCTTTGGACTTGCTCAATCTGGTCAACCAGAGCACGAGATGACGGGGGCCAAACTGTTAAACAGTACTCAAGCAATGATAGCACAAAAGTTGTGAAAAGACTGGACAGAATACTTAGTATCCGAATCACTCCTTTTCGGATATCCGACCGGATACCCGAGATTCTGATAATCCGATATCCGAAAACTTGAAAAAACGCATTATCTGAATCGAACCAATACGCGGGGAATTTGAAATCGGCATTACTGAATCGAACCATTATCCAAAGGGTCAAAAATTCGGAAAATTCGGATAAATGCCTGATAAAATTCGGGTAAAATTTCGGATAAAATCGGGTAATTTTAAGATAAAATCGGATAATTTTTGGATAAAATCGGATAAAGGTTCACTATGCCACGTCCATTTTCCTTCTATTTAATACATCAACCCAGGGTTTTCCTCCTCCTTCCGAAATCGGAAAAGTCGTTGCGGCGCCGAAAAATGGGCGTGGTCAAGTGAGATGACCAAGTGGCTAGTTATTCAGTGTAGAAGTTTTTTGTATAGTCGCTTTGCATACTTTTTACTTGCTAGTTGTCCTGAAAAACCTGTGTATGGATAATACTGTGCCTCCCAACGACGATAGAGTAATTGAAGATTTGTTTTCATATTTTTATTAATATGCATATATGAAGATTGAAGTTTGTATGTGAACATGCTGCGGATGCAATGAAGGGCTACTGTTTGCTCAATTATGGATGTTTTCAGAGGTTTGCCTTGGGTGCCTGGTTTATTTTTCACCGTTTTGCCTCAGCTTTGTTCAAAAAATATCCGAAGTCGTATCCGAATCTCTGGAAAAATGGCATTATCCGAATCGATCCATTATCCGAAAAATTATCTTCGGATAACAAGTAACTGGACAGTGTCGCTTTATCGTTAGAGGAGAAAGCCCGCAGGATGAAATTAGCTCGAAGCTTGGCAGAATTCGTAATACCATTTATATAAGCTTTGAAAGAAATGGGATAGTCTCGGGGATGAGTCCGAGATCTTCGACATACTTTGGTTCTTTGATCGCAGTCCCATCGACCGTAAGTTGAGGGGAAGCAGAGCGGTTGCCCGCATATAGCACTACAGTTTTCTCGCATAAAACATCCCAGACCCCAATTTTCGGACCACTGCGATAGTCTATCTAGAGACTGTTGTAAAGCATTGCAATTATCAACAGACGCTATTTTGACTTCATCAGCATGCATTGTGCAACTGACTACCGGTGGCAAGCTATCTGGTAGGTCGTTTATGTACATTATGAACATAAGCGGCCCCAAACAAGTACCTAGTTTCACGCCAGTAAAGGTGTCATACGTCTCTGACAAAGTGCAACGGTTTGTTTTCCTCTAGACAGGAAAGAAATTAGAAATTTAAGGAATGAGCCAGAAATCCCAAAAGTGCCTAATTTTAAAGGCAGTGTCCACGATAAACTTCGTCCTCGGTTTTTGGCCGGAAATCGAGAGTTCAGGGTCTCACTGGAGTCCTGGGGTCGAAAGAACGAACGGAAACGAGCCCGAAAGAGCTCCATACGCCTTCGAAGTCCGCTCGCGCTTGCCCTTCCGCTCGCGGTCGAGTTTTCCTAGGAACAGTTTGGTCCGCTTCCACATTAGCATTGGAGCGCGAGCGCGGCCTAGTTTTAGCATTGGAGCGCATTTGCACGCTGTCTACTTCAGGCCCATGCCCGCGCAACTGATCCACCGTTGAAATGTGGCATTAAAGAAGAAGAGCTGATTTTGGATGTTTTGCAGCGTTTTTCATGTTTCTTTTTTCACTGATGAAACAGTCAGACTCTGAACCTTCGTTTTCTTATGGAAACTCGAATACGATTTCTATCGTAGACACTGCCTTTAAGAAGATGTATGTAGCTCCTCTTTTCTCATTTCAGTGCATCAGAAAAACGAAGAATTTGGGATTTATGTGTTCGCAGTGTAATCCTAATCAAATCGCCGCATTAGACATCGTTTATAAGGGGCCGTTTATACTTCCGCCGCGGCACGGCGCGGCGAGATGTAATACAGCCATATCGATCAAGTGGCGACGCCGCGAGGCGTTTACAGTTTTTCTGCTCGAAATCTTCCAACGGTGCCGCACGCGGCCGCCGCCTGCGTGCTGCCGCGCCGCCCGAGGAAAGCAGGCGGCGCGGCGGCCGCGTGCGATCCGCATTGACATAATATGCTTCTTTTGCTGTTATTTCATACACATTCTCAATTTTTTTCTTCTGATTCATCTCTAAAGTTCCTTCCAAGGTCCTGGGCGTTGTTTAGAGAAGGCTGGGCTGTGAAAAGTTCAATTTTTTTAGCTTGTGAAATCATTTTTCTAAAGATAAATCGTCTTTAAAGACTCTATCCGCCTTCGGGTGCTGTGTTATAGTACGAAAATTTATAGATGTTTCTTTTGCACAAGAAATCACTCATTACAATCGGCCTTGTTTATGTCAGAGCTACTCCAGGCTGTGTTTAACGTCATTCTGCGACGTCGCCGCGTAAATTCGACGCAGCCCGATTATACATCCTGGTGGCGCGATTTTTCAAGCGGCGCGGCTCGCCGCGCCGCCTCACTTATTGCCGCGCCGCTCGGCGGTGGAAGTATAAACGACGCCAAATTCTGTCACTGAGCAGCGCGGCGACGTGCAATTTTATGGCGCCGTTTATAGTTCCGAGGCGGCTCGTTTCCATCCTATAAAGGGGGTCTGCAGAGTTGCACCGACCGGCGACTAGTCGCCGAGCGTCAGCCTCAAAGCGGTGACAAAAATCTTTCCGAACATTATCGTCGCCGCGTCGGTTGCCGCTCAGTGACAGTGACGCAGGGCCATTGAGGCTTCAAAACACTGCGGTGCCCCCTCGTCGCACTTCACGCCGCGTGGTTCGCCCCCGTCACCAAATGTAATCGATATTGCATCATCCAGCGCTGTTCGTCGCTGCGAGCAACACCGCGACTTCAACTCTGCAAACTCCTTAAGGCGTCGTTTAGGCGTCGTTTATACTTCCACCGCTGAGCGGCGCGGCAATAAGTGAGGCGGCGCGGTGAGCCGCGCCGCTTGAAAAATTGCGCCACCAGGATGTATAATCGGGCTGCGTCGAATTTACGCGGCGACGTCGCAGAATGACGTTGAACACAGCCTGGAGTAGCTCTGACATAAACAAGGCCGAATGTAATGAGTGATTTCTTGTGCAAAAGAAACATCTATAAATTTTCGTACTATAACACAGCACCCGAAGGCGGATAGAGTCTTTAAAGACGATTTATCTTTAGAAAAATGATTTCACAAGCTAAAAAAATGAACTTTTCACAGCCCAGCCTACTCTAAACAACGCCCAGGACCTTGGAAGGAACTTTAGAGATGAATCAGAAGAACGAAATTGAGAATGTGTATGAAATAACAGCAAAAGAAGCATATTATGTCAATGCGGATCGCACGCGGCCGCCGCGCCGCCTGCTTTCCTCGGGCGGCGCGGCAGCACGCAGGCGGCGGCCGCGTGCGGCACCGTTGGAAGATTTCGAGCAGAAAAACTGTAAACGCCTTGCGGCGTCGCCGCTTGATCGATATGGCTGTATTACATCTCGCCGCGCCGTGCCGCGGCGGAAGTATAAACGGCCCCTTATAAACGATGTCTAATGTGGCGATTTGTTTAGGATTACACTGCGAACACATAAATCCCAAATTCTTCGTTTTTCTGATGCACTGAAATGAGAAAAGAGGAGCTACATACATCTTCTTAAAGGGAGTGTCCACGATAAAAACCGTTTTCGAGTTTCCACCAGAAAACGAAGGTTTTTAGTCTGACTGTTTCATCAGTGAAGAAAGAATCATGAAAAACGCTGCGAAACATCCGAAATCAGCTCTTCTTCCTGAAAGCCACATTTCAACGGTGGATGAGTTGCGCGGGCATGGGCCTGAAGTAGACAGCGTGCAAATGCGCTCCAATGCTAAAACTAGGCCGCGCTCGCGCTCCAATGCTAATGTGGAAGCGGACCAAACTGTTCCTAGGAAAACTCGACCGCGAGCGGAAGGGCAAGCGCGAGCGGACTTCGAAGGCGTATGGAGCTCTTTCGGGCTCGTTTCCGTTCGTTCTTTCGACCCCAGGACTCCAGTGAGACCCTGAACTCTCGATTTCCGGCCAAAAACCGAGGACGAAGTTTATCGTGGACACTGCCTTTAAAATTAGGCATTTTTGGGATTTCTGGCTCATTCCTCAAATTTCTAATTTCTTTCCTGTCTAGAGGAAAACAAACGGTTGCACTTTGTCAGAGACGTATGACACCTTTACTGGCGTGAAACTAGGTACTTGTTTGGGGCCGCTTATGTTCATAATGTACATAAACGACCTACCAGATAGCTTGCCACCGGTAGTCAGTTGCACAATGCATGCTGATGAAGTCAAAATAGCGTCTGTTGATAATTGCAATGCTTTACAACAGTCTCTAGATAGACTATCGCAGTGGTCCGAAAATTGGGGTCTGGGATGTTTTATGCGAGAAAACTGTAGTGCTATATGCGGGCAACCGCTCTGCTTCCCCTCAACTTACGGTCGATGGGACTGCGATCAAAGAACCAAAGTATGTCGAAGATCTCGGACTCATCCCCGAGACTATCCCATTTCTTTCAAAGCTTATATAAATGGTATTACGAATTCTGCCAAGCTTCGAGCTAATTTCATCCTGCGGGCTTTCTCCTCTAACGATAAAGCGACACTGTCCAGTTACTTGTTATCCGAAGATAATTTTTCGGATAATGGATCAATTCGGATAATGCCATTTTTCCAGAGATTCGGATACGACTTCGGATATTTTTTGAACAAAGCTGAGGCAAAACGGTGAAAAATAAACCAGGCACCCAAGGCAAACCTCTGAAAACATCCATAATTGAGCAAACAGTAGACCTTCATTGCATCCGCAGCATGTTCACATACAAACTTCAATATTCATATATGCATATTAATAAAAATATGAAAACAAATCTTCATTTACTCTATCGTCGTTGGAAGGCACAGTACTATCCATACACAGGTTTTTCAGGAGAACTAGCAAGTAAAAAGTATGCAAAGCGACTATACAAAAAAACTTCTACACTGAATAACTAGCCACTTGGTCATCTCACTTGACCACGCCAATTTTTCGGCGCCGTAACGACTTCTCCGATTTCGGAAGGAGGAGGAAAACCCTGGGTTGATGTATTAAATAGAAGGAAAATGGACGTGGCATAGTGAACCTTTATCCGATTTTATCCAAAAATTATCCGATTTTATCCTAAAATTACCCGATTTTATCCGATATTTTACCCGAATTTTATCAGGCATTTATCCGAATTTTCCGAATTTTTGACCCTTTGGATAATGGTTCGATTCAGTAATGCTGGTTTCAAATTCCCCGGGTATTGGTTCGATTCAGATAATGCGTTTTTTCAAGTTTTCGGATATCGGATTATCAGAATCTCGGGTATCCGGTCGGATATCCGAAAAGGAGTGATTCGGATACTAAGTATTCTGTCCAGTCTTTTCACAACTTTTGTGCTATCATTGCTTGAGTACTGTTCAACAGTTTGGCCCCCGTCATCTCGTGCTCTGGTTGACCAGATTGAGCAAGTCCAAAGAACATTTACTGAGCTCATATTTGCGCGAGCTGGTTTATTTCAGGTTTCTTAATAGGTCGCTTGAGCTACCTGAAATCCTCTCCTCTTGAAGTGAGGAGAGTTATAGATTACGATTTCACGTCCAAGATGGTCTTTAAAGGCACAGTCCAGCCTCAGAAGTAATTCTTGATATTATGGTCCGGTTGCCGCCTATAGCAACCCTGCCAAGCGCGAAATCTCAATTCGCTCAAATAAGCGAAAAAAAGCTAGGAAAAAGTCGGCCACGCCCCCTTGAAGGAAAAAATGGGTAATGCCCACCGCCAGGTTTCCGAAACGATCAAAAAAACAAAGAAGGCAATCTTCAAAACTGGGAGGTCATAGAAGGAATAATCTTGTAACGTCTTCTGCCAGGGAAACCGCCATGGTGTATCGAAAACAAAGCGGAGATCAGTGCTGAAACACGTTGGCCGTCTTCTAGGGCAGCACTAATCAATCCCTCCCAATCAGCTGTTTATTTTTCGGCGAGCGCCAACACTTCTTCCTTTTTCTCTTATTTCCTTCCAAAATTCTTCCGCTTCGCTGTCATCAGGTTAGTTTCCTTTTCACAATTCATTGCTTAGCACAGGCTATGACGAGTTTGTGGGCGATTATTAGCTTATTTGCGTTTCGAAGGGGTTATCCACAATTTTTTAGCGCCAGGAAGTGAAAAATCTCAAAGCGACTGATTTTCCAGTGATTCGATGCTTTAGTAATGTTTATTCTGTATTAGTCGGGGCGTATCGGGCGAGTTTTGTGGCAAAGAAATGCGAACTTGTTTTTAAAGCCAGCTATCTTCGTTCTCCTTTTTCTGTAACATTCGAAAATTCATCATTCATTGCCAGATCAGTGCCATCGTTGGTCCCATATTTTTTTCTGAGGGTCCGCGACGCACTTGCTTTGGTGCATTGGTGGAGCCACTCGGAGTGTTTTAATTCTTACCTTGCCTTGAATTCTTTATTCAAGAACGAAAATAGACTATCTACTTTATCATCATTCTTATAGGTTTTTAACTATCCATTTCAGTTGAATGCAGGACACCCTTTGAATTTTCGCATTACTCGACGAGTTTTGGAAGGTCTTTTTCGCACCTAGCGTTACCCTCCCAGGAACGCCTTTTGAATAATTCATCCAGGAATTTTCAAATTTTCGTTCGCTCAAAATTTCGTTTGGAAATTTTTTTGTTTTTCAAAAAAAAATTTCTTTGAATTTTTTTTTAATTTCTTAAAAGTTAGTAGAAATGCTAAATTTCGTAAGATCACACACAATTGCTGATTGAGGCTAATGATTGACCTAGCATGTGTTTTTGAGAGTGGTTCTGAAAACTCACGGAGCTCATAAAACATTACGAGAATTAAGATTTCCATGAAAAATTCAAAAAATCGCGCTCTGATCGTGTTTCGAGCAAGCGAAATTCAAGGAAGTTTCCTTTGAATGCTCTTCCTAATAAACAAAATAATTAGCATTACTTGTACAATCTTCCCGATCCCCCGTCTTTCCACCGTAAACGTCGTTCGTGTCCAAGTGAAAATACTTATGCGGACGACGGTCACGCATAAAGTATGTGTGAGGAAAACTGGATGAATCATATGTGGGCGCATTAATGATTTCTATCAGATCCTCTGCTTGAGAAAATTTTCATTTTCATAGATGTTCGAGGGAAATGTTCCGCGACGAATAGCCGCGAAACTGGCGCAGTGGTTGGGTGCGTCGTCGACGCTACCAGCACCGAAGTTCGAATCCGGTATGCCTCTGTGTTTTGCCACCGAGTTGTCTTTGAAAGATAGGTCGTTCTAAGTCCTTGCCTTAGCTGGCAACTGGGCACGATGTACCTCAGGTTGGTTGCCATCTTTATGTGTTGACGGCGGGTGTTTGCTATTTGCCAAGCGGCAGAAGCCGACGATAGCTGGCAAGGTGTGTCACACTGGCCGAGTACATGGGAAATGGTGTACTCTGCTTTTTGTAAGAAAAGTAGTTGGCACGCCTAATTCAAGAATTTTGCAGATCGCTTGTCTTACGGAATTTTGAGATGGCCGAGAGTATGGGGAATACTGCCGAAATATAATTTTCCACCGTTTTCGATATGCGGTGCAATGTACATATTTGAACGACATTATGCTACCATAATAACTGAAAAAGAGCTTGAGTGCTGAAAGTCCGGTTTCGAAGCTTCTCAACTCAGTATCTCTTCTATCCCTTGCTAACCTTTATGTCTGGAATTTACTGTATTTTTATCATTCAGAAAGGGTTCAATTCAGCTTCTCACGTGGGGCAGTTCTCGTTAAACCGGCAACGAACCGTGGCATCATCTACGTTGCCAGCCAGGAGGTGGCGGTTTGTTCACGTTAATTTGGCGGGTCTACGGCATTTATGTCGCTGTATGTTGGCGGCTTGGAGGTGGCTTTTTGTTTGCGTTTAACACCCCATTTACTACCACCCCAGTTATCCAACTCTGGATGTTTTATGCTGTCGTTAGAAAGCTGAACTGGGGTCTAAAGTTGCGATCACTAACATGTTACACAGAAGCTTCTTGTCTTTTTTGAAATCTGGACAGAAACACCCTCTCAGACACTCGTCATTAAGTAAAAAACACGAACGAGATGTCACCTCACGCGATGCTCCCTGTAGACGTGCCAAAAGGGCGGTTATCGCCCCTTAAAAACTGGTCGTTGCCCCTCTACATGGTGCCGTAGACAGCCTATTCGCGGGAGCGCAGCTCCTGTAGACATTTGATCGGAGGAAATTCTCTATCCCCGATTTCGCGATCACATCCCGCCAACACCTCCAACCTGACTTTGCCATCTCAGTGAAGCATCAGTCAGCCTTATGACGCCACCACTCAAATGGTGGGAACCTTTCTTTGAGAAACTTGATCATGTGACTCGATTGTTTCGGGGTAGCTACACAGTCTTTGAGAGGCAGCTCTGCCCCACAAATTGCGAACTGCGAGACCACCTCAAGACTGGGCAATTAATATTACCGTATATTTTGCGACTTTTTTTCACGATCATCATGATGGCGAGGGAGAAATACGTGCCCCCTCCCCGATAAACTGCTTCAAACCTCCAATCACTCAGGCACCGATTCGATTCGAGCGCCGTCAGAACCCACTGATTAATAGTTCAGAGCTTTTGTTCATTCTTGTCCTGTTTTTCTTCTTATGCTGTCTTTTTCGGAGCTAGGAAAAGATTAAAAGATAGATGCTGAGGAAATAGAAGTTGATAAAATTCGTTTCGCCTCTACCCGCAGACGAACTTTACCAGACAATTCTGCCGAGGCTCCTCAGTGAGGAACATAATTGTCGATGAGAAAGAGCAATGGGACGAGGAGATTGAGCGAGAACTGTTGGTAAAGAGCCACATGGGATATTACTTGAAATTTGAGACATGGAAATGGTAGAAAAAGGCAAAAAGAGTCCAAGAGGGGGAGAAACAATGAGTCCAAAACAAAATGTGATCGATAAGGTCAAACCATGCCGGTGGTCAAACAAGTGGTGGTATGGGGGAAGGAATCGGAATCAAGATTAGAGTTAAGCTATCTCTAACCCTCATAAAATAGCAGCAAGAACTTTCTTAATGTTATTGTGATCATCTGGCAGAAGAAATTTATATGATACTTTTTTGTTGCGATAGATATATTTGACTATGTTCACAGTAATAGTGTCAATTATGCAAAAGCGAGTTTTTCAACTCCCTTAATTTATCTATGAAAAATCCCACCTCAGAACAGACATTGGCTATCCTCAAGGTCTCTGTGTATATTGTTGAGGCCTCGATGATAACAGAAACTGCTGAATCTGACTGCGGGAATTTCTTAACGAGGAAATCAAAGTCGTCCGTTTTATTGTATAAACTAGTCGAAATTCCGTTACTATCTATTTTTATATTGATATCTAAGCAGTTGGTGTGAAAATTGTCCCTATGGGTTTTTTTTTAATCTCTAACAAATTATTGTAAACAACAGCTAACATGTCTTCTATATAATTGTCCGTTTTGTTATGGATGATTAATAGGTCATCCATATATCTATAAGGCTCAAACAAAACATTACGATCAAAAGACAAAGTTTTTGAAAATTTGAACTCCATCACTGATAAAACCAAGTCTGCTAGGATGGGGCTAAAATTACCGCCTTGTGGAACCCCTTGCTTCTGTTTAAAAACGACGCTACCGAATAAACAGCAGCTATTATTGAGAAGGTAGTCAATGTAGTAAAAGTCATGCTTAAAGGCATCGTACGCGCAAAAAACCGCATCTCATTTTTTCATGTTTTTGCGCAGGCAATTCTCTGACATACAGAATAAGAGTGGAAAGCCTCCACAAAACCATCGACTCTTGCGAAAAAACTCCTTTTGAAATGTCTCGAATTATTCACTTCCCACCCCTCCGTCGATTTCGGTGTGTCTGGTGCAATACGTCGGAAGTTTTTTTCTCAAACGTCGGATGTGTTTTTTGCTTCAAACTTATTAGGTGGGTGAATTCCTGTTGCCTCTTGTTCACTGGAACTTATTCTGAAAAATAAAGTATCCATTGTTCAAGGTTGGATGTTAGAATTTCCCGAATTGAAAATTTCAAATGCTGAATCATCCGCGCATGTTGTGGCGCTTCTGTTCCTTGTGCTAGATGGTTGGTGAAAACTGGTGGCGGATCGACATTTTGAACCACGCCAACGTCAGAACCTCATGTTTTTGACGCGCAAAACTTCACCAACGTGGTCCGCCGGACTCAATCATGAAATTTAGCCTGAAAAATGGAAATTGGTTTTCAGCGCGAACGATGCCTTTAAGTCATGCTTAGTATAATATCTGTAACTACCGTTTTTAGATTGGTTGTCCGTGTAGAAAGACTTAAAACCATTACTTGCGATAAACTTTTTATTAGCATTTTTAAAGCATATGTTGACCAAATAACTCACACAGCCAATAATAGTAGTATGAGGTAGGTTGGTGAACATATCAGTGAAATCTGCCGAACAAAGTTTGGCATTGTTATTTTTAAATGAGTTCAATTGCTCAGCAATATTTATGTTTGCAATTGACCAGTATGTTTTTATTGTTTTGTTCCGAGATTTAACTATATTAGCGTAATTGACAAAATGCTTCTTCAGTGTTGTAAATACCACACATAGTTCCTGAGCGAGAGGTTTTAAACTGCTATTATGTGCTCCTATTATACATCTAAATTTGATGGGATTTTTATGTAGCTTTGGTATGGCATAAATCAATGGAAGTGTACAATCGACTAGGAATTTCAACTTGTTCTTACGGTTGAAAAACTTATGCTTAAGAATTATTGAAACATCATTTGCATTTGGAACGGCTTCATAAACTTCATTGTTATTTCCATGTACTATTGTATTGTTGACTTCATCAAAAGTATTTCCCATTTCTCTCATTAGGAACATAAGGTAATACTTCTTACAAATTAGTCCATAGTTATTACTAGCCTTATCCAATGGACAAAATATGAAAGTCTTTTGCAACCTTTTGACAACTTCATATGGAAACTTCCAAGTATTTTCTTTAAGTAAATCTCCATGAAGAAGTGGTTTTATTTTTGCCCTGTATTCCGTGTTTAAAAAAGACATAATACGGTTTAGTTTCTCGCCATTTAGCTTGAATTTATTGATCAAGTAATTGACATCATCTAGTGTGGTTTGATCAAAAATAATTTTAATATCTTGTCTATTAGATTTGTCGTTGAATCTAAACTTAGTGCCTTTGCAAAGGATGTTACGGAAAACAACATCGTCGATTATATCCAAATTTCCTGTAATTATATGCCCATTGCTAGATCAGATATAATTATGATATTTATCACTATTTGTTTCACAAACACACGACAAACTCAAAATATCTTTAATTTCAGTGGTAGTCAGATTTCTCAGAAATTTATTATAATTGTAAATTCTAGCAGAAATAGGATTGCTGTAGGTAAATATCGGTCTAAAAATTTTTTTATTTTTATCTACGACCCCAATTATGTTTTTGATGGTGAGAGAATTGAATATTTTATTGAAATTTACTTTGTCAAATATTTTGTTAGCAGAAGGAATTTTGATAAGATGACCTTCCAATTTACGTATTTTTGGGTTGCTCATATTGTTGTTATAATGCAAGCTAGTTAGCAAACAGAAGACAAGGAATCTATATTTTTGTTGAGTATTTCTCAGAAATTCTGCTGAAAGTGATAACTTCAGAAGGCTTTGAATATTTTTCTTATCCATGGACTTGAGTAATCCATAAATTTCCATAGGTTTATCGAAATCGTTCTCATGATTAGTAAGATAATTGAGAATTTCCTTATATTTTTCTCTATTTCTGGACTTTTTGTTTTTATTTTTACCTCTGTTTTTTCTTTCTTTGGTGATTCTGAGTGAAAAGAAGGGATGGCTATTTTTGTATGAAAGCGGATTTGTGACATCAGTGACATTACCATAGCCCCTAATATTATCATTAAGACCAAACGGGTGAGCAGTCATCAACAGTTTGATCCAGAATAATTCCTTTTCGAGCAGGACGTTTTGATCTTCATTTAAGGCTAGAGCAGCTAGAATAAGGAAACTATTTTTAGTCAGCCTGGCCATTCCGGATGAAATGTACATTTCTAAAACCGTTTTTGAAGTAGAATCCGATTAGGATATTCGCAGCTGCCTAAAACCTTTCTGAAAAAGTTATACACTTTTAGCCTGGAGGCAAGGTAGGGGGCGGCCCAAAAAAATTTTTAGGGTGTTTTGAAAAAAATATCGAATTCGGCCTAAACCTTTTATGTAGGGGTAGTTTAGGGTGCAGAACACGAATCTGGAGTCTGTTTGTCGGAATTCTGAAGTTTATTCTAGGTTACGGTAGGTACCATGCCATTTAGACGGCGAAACCTACCTTAGTATTTCGAAAATCGACAAATGGACACTAAATTCGTATTCACCACCCCGAATAACCCCCGCATATAAATTTTGAGTCAAATCTGAGACTTTGACCGAACTACCGTTCACCCATACGTAATCTACCGTAATCCGCCGAAAATCTATAAACTGATCTCAGACTCGTGCTCAGCTTTTAAAATAACCCTCAGAGAAACAGAGAAACAATTTGAGCCTAAATTATCATAGCACTCCGGAAATCGTCAAAAGTCGCGATTTGCTATAAAATTTTTCCTCGATGGGTAGCTTTGAACGAATCAAGTTGAAAACTTCGGAAAACCGACAAATGAACCACAGGTGTGTGATCAGCGACCCAAATAACCCACCTGGGAGGATTTTAAAGGCACTGTTCGCGATAAAAATCGCTTTTCTGTTTTTTTGCCTATCTTGAAACCGGTCCCGTTCTGATTCCAGCGATGCTTCTGGAATCGTATAAGACCTTCTGGGAATGGAGTTATGGTACCTCAAAAATTGAGCTGGGGAATATGGTGGACGAGTTGTCCGAGGCTTGTAACTTCCGTCTTTTGCAGCCAATGTGAGCGAGCTGACCTGAGTAAAGAAAGAAGTTGAGAATGAAGGGAAGAACGGGGCTTTTGATCGGAAACCATAGCTCAACTCACGATTTCGAGTGTTCCTTTGTTCACGTCGAGGGGCGGGAAGAGGCGGGACTTGCCCACAATGGCGGGGTTTTCCCACTTTTCTAAGCCGTTTTGCGGCTCATGGGTAGCTTTTCGTCCCGTATTTTCGACTCTGTTCTGCTTCTGAGAGCCACAAGAAGAGTTTGTCATAGAAAATTCTAGGATGAAGTTTATCGCGAACACTGATTTCAAGTGAAATCTGGAACATTTTTCTGAAACGGTACCAGAGCCTTGTAATTGGCATAAATAAACATCCAACCGAAAAACTGTCCAAAACCCTATCGGTCTGCACAAAATTCAGCAATGGGCCTTCACCCAAACTTAGCTCAGGGGTGTAGTTTTGAGCGCTGAACACAATCATGATGTCCGTTCCCGGGTTTTCCAGAGACTAATGCGCGTTTTGAAAGGTGCAATAGGTGCGAAAATCTATCGAAAAACGCCTATAACTTTTTTCAGGGTGGGTGTAGGCAGCTGCAAAGATCATAATCGGATTCTACGTCAAAAACGGTTCTAGAGAAGCATATTTCATCCGGAACGACCACGCTGACTAGTAGTAGTTCCCTTGTAAGCAGTCCCAGCTAGAATATTATCCTGTTCCGATAATATTCAGCGGTGCCTGAAGGCCACAACTGCGCACTGACGGATGTGATGGTGGAACCTCTCGATGGGTGAAATTTTCACTTGGTTTCTAATTTTTTCTGACCTTTTCCCCATGATGAGAACAAGATGAAAACGACGCGCTCAACTCGCGACGCTGACCAAAGAACAATTAAGCAAAATTGGTGCTGTTCTCTGCGTTGTCACCCTCAGATAAAAACAGCCTACTTCCCGCCGGCCAAGTCGGGCTAGCCAACTTCGCCCGGCCCTAATTTCGTGGGCGTGGCACAGCGCCCCACTTCCCGCGGAGAGAGAGGTTTTCCCGTTTTCCCGCGGAGTGTCGGCGGACGGTCGGCTGCTATCGGAGGGGTGCGCGCATGGGTACAAAGAACACATCTGTCACATCTCTTTTTTTCCGCGCTAACATCTTTGTCTTGACTTTCTTTGTTGTCCATACTTTATGGTTTTTCTAACTTGTTTCAGTTAAGAACAAAACGATATTACATTTGCATTATAGTGAATATTCCTCTTATACTATTTGCTGCTGTTTTTTGCTTGTTTCACGTACACCTGATGTTATCTGATATATAAGTCTGCTTTTGTTGCAGTTTGCTATCCAAACTCTATGAACTTGCACTACTCAAGCCGCCGATGCCGTTATTTTTGTTATTTTCATGCACATGTCACTGTGGGCGCCATTTCCAGGATTTTGTCGTAAGTACTACATACTACCTTTTACGCTTGGCATTAGGTATCGTGATGTCAGAAAACTTAAATTAAATGACACAGATGTACTTGAAAGTTACGATAGAACCTCCACACTTTTTTATTTCCTATAGGATGAAATTGTCCGGAGAAATTCCAGGGAATATTGAATTGACCGGAAGAGTCTCATGCAAAGTGAGACTTCTTCCATACCGTCTACCAACTAAAACTTGTGAAGAGTAAGCGGGCTGTTGTCTCAGACCTTGTCCAAGTTTCAACACAGGTTGATAAAGCTTTCGAAAAAGCCAATCCGGAACGTTGAAATTTCTGATTGTCCAGCAGGTGACCGTCTTAGTGCGCAGCAAAACGTGTCTATCGGGAAGAAGTTATCTCAGTTACTGTGAAAAAACCTCTTTTCTAGTCTTTCCGTGTGCGTGTGCGGATCAGAGGGGATACGGAGGTAGCAGCATCGTCTGCACACGCACGCGTGATGAGTGAATTGCTCCCCAAAACTCTATGTTTGCCGAAAAATATCTTGATATTATTCTCATGACAAATCCCAACATTTTTATTTGTGATTAAAATTTTTGTGATTGAAATTAACTCATGAGCAGCTAGAAACAAGTCCACTGAAACGTGGGTGAGATGACAAACGATTGCATAAAATAACGGGAGTCTCGACGGGACCGGATAATGAGTAAACTCATTATAAACAAACACTTGTTTCTTTGTGCCGCGTTTGGTGAACACAGAGGTTAGAGATCGTGACTTTCTCGTTCTGAAAATTCCTTGGGAGTTGCCCCGTAGAAAAATAACAGCTCTCGTCTTATCAAGATTTCATATGCGAAATCGACTATGCTCTTACCTCTTCATGATGAAGTTGACCCTCTATATATGTACTTGGTCAAGATGTGAGGCAATTGTAGTGAGAATGTGGGGCGAATGCAGGGTTTCGAATATTTGGTATCATTTTCATCACCGTCGCCTCACATTTCGTGCACTGAAGGAATTTTGTGGCATGGCTGAAATCGAATTTTGTAATGCACTGTTCTCATCGCAGCGATATCCCGGTCCCGAGTTGCAGACAACCGCAGTTGCAGCTATAGTGTGTCCGAATGAAACTGTCCGCCTACGCGGTCGGCGTGCGTGTCAGGCGTTCATCGGGGCAGCCATTTTTCGGACAGGCCTCCCACGGCTGCGAACAGCTACATGGGATATTATTCACCATTGATCTAACATTCAAGCTATTCCATTAACATGTCTGAAAATGTCTCTGCGACGGCCGCTCGACACGCACGTTGACCGCGTGGGTGGACAGTCCCGATCCGACAGACTTTACCCAGCACAGTCATCATACGTGCTACAACAGCGGAACAAATTTTTGCTCCGATAAGGAAAGTATGTATCTACATTTCTTTTAGTTCCAAGCCAAATTTACTCTGTTCCTTCGCGCGCTTGTGCGGAGCGAGGGTAGAGACAGCGATTAAGCGTGGGGGAAGGAGACGCAGCGTACGCGCGCAGAGGCACGCAATCAACGGAAATAAATTTCACTCAGAAACAGAGGAGATATACACATACAGTACAGAACTGGGTTCTGTCGCGTGTTCATCTCTCGAGCGAACTTCAGGGCAACATTTCTTGAAAACTATAGGAAATCAGTTTCCTCCTGTAACATATAGCGCGTTGTGAGATGAAACAAGTGTGTAGAAATTTTTCTTTGTTTGCTCAAAATGTATTTGAATCTTCCATTAAATGATAGCGATGCATTGAAATTTTAGGATAGTGAGTGCAACGGCAGATTTGACATCAGATTATTTCCATGGCTTTATCCTAGTATTGTAAATGTTGGTCAGCTTCATGACATCATCTGAAACATCCTATGTCGTTCAATCAGTAGGTTTGCTCCAGAATATGTTTTCCAATTATTTAATACTACATAAATATCTCTCACATCTCATTTCTCGCATTTAAATTTATTGTACCGCCTTGACAGAAATTTCTCTCGCTTCCCCAGGCGACCTGAGTAAGCTGCGCCCCGGTCGGTCAATAAAAACATAAAGCGTAGCTTTCTCAGATTAGTCCGGGCGGAATGAGCAGTGAAGTGGTCGGTCATGGCAAATTGCAACTAAGATAAAAAGATTTTGACTTCTTTCGACCAACTCAAAATGAAGGAGATAGGCTATTGCGGTGATGACATTCCAATATGGCTGACCGCGCTTCACTGCCTACCCCGACGGGCTCGATTTTTCCGTGAAGAACTGTATCTACACATTTTGAACATTCCACTGTATTTTGCACCTATTACTGATCTTATTATGCAGTTGCTCCTAATGTTGTTTTGCGGAAGTTTTCATTGCTTTGATAGTGATAATGTAGTGTTGTTTTTGTGACATAAACGTTTTGGTGTCCAAGTTTAATGGTTATGATAAACACCTATTCCTTTAGTGGTTTGCAGCATCGTGACTGTGGTTTCTTTTTCAAAATACCCTTGCACATCGGCCAGAGGTGAAAGGCTGGAGTAGCTGGAGACTATGAAACGATAGGCAGAAGGGATCTGTCACGAACAGTTCATTCTCTCTTGTTCACTGATTTGTCTCTAAACGCCACGAATTTTGGTGGCAAAAAAATCATCCGGTAAATGCCAGCGCTATTTGATTACACGGTGAACGCGAATGAAACGGTCGCGAAATATTTCTCACTCATCAGAGAGAGAACCGAGATATGCCGATGAGATGGCCGCAGAATGAAGGTAAAGCCGTTGAATGAGAAATTATCGTTGTCCCATTGACTACAATATGCCTTTATGGATTTAGCTAAATACCTGTAAAACTGCCGCAAAATGCACTCAAACAGTTGGTTAACGTGCCGGAATCTGTAGATATAAGGTCTGTAAAAAGTATGATATTCGTCGGATAGACTGCCAAAGAATGCTGGCAAACAGTTCGCTAAATGGCCGCGAAGTGTTGAATTGATGTGCGCGGGCAGACGACGAAAGAGCGTTGCCGACTGTCCGCTGCCGATCTATTGATGTCGAGCGGGAAGGGTTACGGGACACCGGCTAATAGGACCGCGGGAAGTGTGCTGTCTGTATCTGAGCCATGGGGTAGATCTCATATAATATCAAACAGCGCAGAACGGTAAAATTTGCACTGAAAAAAAAACGCAGAGCTCAAGGTTTTCTCGGTTTCCCATATTGCTTCTTTTCTCACCGAAAAAGTGGAAGAATTATCCTGATACAAGAGTATGACTTAGCTCTAATGAAGGCATCAAGATCAGAAGTGTGCGGTAATTTTTTCGGTAAATTTTCTACCGAAATTTTTTACCGAGAAGTTTTTTCGGTAAAAACGGAAAAATCGGTAAATTCGGTAAAGTTTCTGGGTCTTGATTTATCTTTATATTCCGTGCAACCAAACGATTTTCATAGAACCGGCATCTCAGATAGAGACATCACACTTCCCGCGGTACCATTATCCGACGTCCCGTAACCCCTCCCGCGGAAGGCCAATAGATCGGTCGCGGACAGTCGGCAGCGCCGTTTCGTTGACTGCCCGTACACGGCAAAAAAGCACTCTGCGGACCTTCTTCCAGTGCCTTATGGCTAATCTGATGACTGACAGAAGACAATTCTAAAGCAGTTTCCGGCACATTTAACAATCACCCTTCAATTAAAGGCAGTGACTTACTTGACTTAATCGGTTGACTTTCGCCTGACATGGTCATTCCGCATCTTCACCCAGGTGTGCCGTCCTAGTAGTCAGCCGTGTCCATTTTTCACGGTCTTCAGCCACAATTTGAACACATTCCATCCAGCTGTCACTATTCCATTTCCTGCGAAACGAAACATCGCGCCTGAACTGTCTTTCGAAGTAAAGGCAGTGTTCACGATAAATCTCGTTCTCGAGGTTTCAGGGTGAAACACTAAGTTGGCAGGTGCTGTAGAGGATAGGGTCGAAGAAAGTAACGAAAACTGGCCAGAAATAAATACAAACTGCTTTAAAGGCTCTCTCGGTGCGCCTACCTATCCCGGTCCACGCCCCAATCGGACGAGCTTGTGGCGCCGCACACGTTTCAATGGCAAATTGCCAAGCAACTCTGCCGCAGTTAGCATTATCGATTTGAGCAAATTTCAGGACTAGCGCGCGCTTGCCGAAATCAGCAGGGCCCATGATTCTCCTCTGATAGTGTTGGCCGCGAAATAGCCGGGAAATAGCCCACCAAGCTCCGCAGCGGCTCCTGGTGGGCTATTTCCCGGCTATTTCTCGGCTTTTCACGAAACGGGCAAGCCGAGAAATAGCCGAGATATGACCGAGAAATACTCAGAAGTAAACAAAATTAACCAAGACGCAACCGTCGTCGGCTCGCCGAGCCACCATCTGGGGCCGCCAGCGCTTTGGCGGGGCCTCCAGAGGCTGAGCGAGGTCCAAGTACCTCAAACTTGGGTAATTGAACCGACGGAGCTGCTGACATCTGAATCATGCCTCTGGAATGCTCCGTATATCTACCGGGAGAGCATTATTTCTCGGCTATTTCTCGGCTATTCCGCGGCGAGCATTATTTGGCGGCTACTTTGCGGCGAGCATTATTTAGCAGCTATTTCTCGGCTAATTCGCGGCTATTTCGCGGCGAGCACTATTTGGCGGCTATTTAGCGGTCATTACGCGGCAAGCATGCATTTCGCGGTTATTTTTCGGCCAAGACTCTCAGAGTCGTCTACGCCCTGAATTTAGAAACCGCTATTTTGACTTATTCTGGACGTTTTTCTTGCTGTTTCTTCACTATTAGTTACCTCACGACCAAACAATCCCATTTTTGGGTCGAACTCGAGTGCGATATTCATCGTGAACACTGCCTTTAAAGGTCTGTTAGAACAACATTTCAAAAATCCGCTTCTGGGGATTCCTTCTTGAACTCCTACTGACGAGTAAGGCGTGAGCTTATACGGGGAAGCTTCCTACACTCACTGGGCCTTGCAGTCATCCCATTCGCAGATGCCATTACGGACAGCGGTTCACCTGCTCAAGACCAGCGTCGCACAGAGCGCGGGTTTTGGAAAGAGTCTCAACACAGCGTTCTCTGCTCAGCAATCGTTCATGGGCTCCACTCTAGTGGGTGGTGCAATGATGATATCAAAGTGGGAATCGATGAGTGAGTGTTCGATGACCCCCAGGAATAGCCGACTGCCGGCCGACGCTCCTCGGGGAGACGGGAAAGCCTCTCTCTCCGCGGGAAGTGGGCGCTGTGCCACGCCCACAAAATTGGGGCCGTGCGAAGTCGACTAGCCCGACTTGGCCGACGGGAAGTGGGCCGTTTTTATCTGACAAGGGAACCACAATTAGTCATAGTGACCATTCAAAATGAAATGTACTTTTCTAGAACCATTTTCGGACGAGAAGTCCGAATATGCCCATCGCAGCTGCCTAGACCCACTCCGAAAAAAGTTATAGACATTTTTTCTCCGATTTTCGTACTTATTGTACCCTCCAAAAAGTGCATTATTTTTAGGAAAATCCGGAAACTGACCTCATAATCGTGTTCAGCGTCCAAAACTACCCCACTTAGCAAAGTTAGGTTGAAGGAATATTTTCCAAACTTTGCGCAGACTAACAGCGTTTTGGACTTGTACGGATTTTCGGTTGGGCGCTTATTTATACCAATCGAGGGCTCTCGAAGCGTTTTAGAAAAAAATATTCCAGATTTGACTGAAAAATCGCTCTGGGGGGGGGGGATTTGGGGCGCTGATCACCAATCTGAGACTCAATTATCGATTTTCCGAAATTTTTGACTGTATTCGTTCACATATTCCCATCCGGGGAGAATTTGATGGCAAATTGCGACTTTTGACGATTTGAGGAGTGCCACGATAGATGTGGCTCAAATCGTTTTTCTGGGGGTCTTTAGGAGTGCTAGACACGAATCTGATGTCGGTTTATCGATTTTTGGCAGCTTACGGTAGATTACGGTGGGTATACGATAGTTTTGTCAAAGTCTCAGATTTGTCTCAAAGTTTCTGGGTGGGGGGTATTTGGGGTGCTGAATACGAATTTGATGTCCATTTGTCGATTATCGGAATATTGAGGTAGGTTTGGTCTCTTAAATGGCATGTTACCTACCGTAACCTACAGTAAACCTTAAAATTTGGGCAAGCAAACCACAGATTCGTGTTCAGCATCCCAGATTACCCCTACATAAATGTTTTTAGCGAAATCAGGAGAAAAATTTAAAAACACCCTAAAAATTCCATGGGGGGTACCCTTACCTTGCCGCGAAGCTTTAATAAACGCTCATAACTTTTTTCAGAGTGGGTCTAGGCAGCTGCGATGGGCATAATCGGACTTTTCGTCCGAAAATGGTTCTAGAAAAGTACATTTCATTTGGAATGGTCGCTATGACTTATTGTGGTTCCCTTGTGAGATGTGAGGACGAATGAAGTGTCACATATTTGACAACTTAAACTTCTTGATCACTGACGCCTAGCATCGAATTGCCAATATACTACAAGAACTGACATCCCGAAGTGCTCGACACTCAATAATCTTTGACTTTTGAGAGGGGATTCGCTGTGAAACATTTTTAACTATGCCGTACAGTGGACCACTTTGAATAATCTCCTTGGCAACAGTATCGGAAAAAACCAGTAAGAAACTGGTGAGAATAATATGAAACGCCCCAATTTTAAGAGTGATGGAGCTCATCGCTCTTTCAAAACACGATTTCTCTTTTCCACCCAAAACCTGTCATTCGAAATGCAACAAGCATTTGACTCGATTCATACTCTTGAACTTACCGATAAGAGTACGACTCAGCACAAATGAAGGTGTCAAGACCTATTTTAAAAAGGCAAATGTTAAAACATTAAAAAGAAATATAAAAAGTCTCCGAGAAATGGGTCCAGTTAGCCAAAAAAGTTACATGAGTTTGATCGGTAAAATTTTTGTTTATTTTCGAGATTAAGTCGGCAAATCGAAGTTTACCGACAAATACCGGTAAATCCGGAAAATCGGTAAATTGGTAAACGATAAATGCACACCCCAGATCAAGATCTGTTTTTGAAAAGCCAAACGCTAGTACACCAAAAGAAAACATGAAAAGTTCCACGAAAGATAGACACGGAAAGAATGCTTAAAAAGTTGGTTTCAAGCGGGTCGAAAAGCAACAGAAGCCAACCATCAGATTGTGAGAACGAGCCGAACTGTCAGGCGGCTCGGGGCCGAAAATCGCCTGAGTTAGAAGATTAATATTCGATGAAGGTTGATTTCGGAGTCGTGAAAAACTGAAATGGAATAGCACTCTACTGGATAGTGGCTATCCAGCGGCATACGCTGTTATCATTGGCTCACCTACTGATCTTTATAGATTCATGAAAATTGTGGTGCGCGCGAAGCGCGCACCAGATTTGGCTTTAACTCGCCCACGCGCAACTCTGCGATTACGAAATCGGCGTTCGGAGTGAATGTGGAAATGCGGTTTTGTCTTCATTGGAAAGAGCGTAAAAAGTTGGGGTATACACCCAAAGATGGTTTAAAATGGTTCCTTGGCGCTCGAGAAAAATGGCGAAAACCACGTGATTTTGGTCGAAAAACTGTTAATCTCCTTTTTTTCAGACGGCGTTCACGATCTTGTTGCAGTACTTAAAATTGAGCTAGGAAGCTAATTTTTCGGCAGGAGGCTAGAGATGGATGCAGCTAGCTTCTATCCAATTTTGGAGTTGAAAACTCAATTTTAGAGGAACCTCAATATTGAGGGTCAAGACGAGTAAAAACATGTAAACATGTTATTGTAAACCACCCGACGTTCCCTGAACTTCGAAAATGAACTAGTGAAAATCAACACAGCTAATGATACTCAGACTCTGCGGGGGGGGGGGCAAGCGCCGGACAATAGAGCCCGTTTTCGACTTGGGGGAGCGACAGCGCAGACCTCCCCCGAGGGGGGCTTCAGGGGAGGCCCCTGCTCTCCTCCGGCGCTTGCCCCCCCCCGAGAGGAAGAGGGGGAAAAGATGGGAAGAAGTCGTAGAGGGTAGTTTACGACAATAGAGGCCAGAGAAGGCATAGTAGGCCAAACGCACGCATCGTCATTCACGTCGAGTTTTGTCCCGATTTGACGTGATTTCTCCTGTGATCTATCACGTGCTCGACCGGTATAAAAGGCGCCTCACCTCATGGAGAGCCGCATTCGGCCCAACAGGGCCGGCCCTGGACGGCGACTTCGAGTCACTGTCAGAAAGGGATATTTTTGGAGGAAAGCGGAGACGCTTTCCGGGGGGGGGAGGGTGACGTCACTGCTCCGGGGTCGTGACGTCACTGCTCCGGAGCCGTGACGTCATGGCTCCGGGGCAGTGACAAGGGGGGCTTCAGGGCAGTGACAAGGGGGGCTTCAAGGCAGTGACAGGGGGGCTTCAAGGCAGTGACAGGGGACTTCAAGGCAGTGACAGGGGGCTTCAAGGCAGTGACAGGGGGCTTCAAGGCAGTGACTGGGGGGCTTCAGGGCAGTGACGGGGGCTTCAGGGCAGCGACGGGGGGCTCCGATCAAACCAAATTGTCACTCCGGCGGTGCCCCCCCCCCCCGATTGGGGGGCAAGCGCCGGTGCCCGGAGGGTTGCCCCCCTGAAGAGCTGCGCGAGCCCCTCCAGTGTATGAGTAGGCTTCTGGCCAAGATTGTTCTCTCTTTGAGATGGTTGGTGTAAATAGGATTTGAGGAGTGCGCGGGACGCCGCAGAAAGAGACGATTATAATTTGCCTCCGGCACAAAATTCTCACTCAGGAATTATCCTGTTGAAGTTGCGCTCTGGCCTATTGAGGCAAGTTAAAACCTGTTTCACGTGTACTAAGTCAAGACGCGTATGAACATAGACATGTTAAGACAAAGGTATTTACAATGTTGCTGGTATAAAAGGCTCCTCATCTCACCGTGTGCCTCAGTCGGCTCTTCGGAGCCGGACCTGGAAGGTGACCTTAGTCACTTTCCAGAAGATCCACCGGATTCCGGAGAATAATTTTTGTCGCCGAGGGGATATCCCCACGGCTCGGGTGGGGGAGGTGGTACCCAAAAATGGGCCCATCTCCCCACGGTTTGCAGTGTGTTGGACCCCACTGCGAGCAGTGGTGGTGGGGTCACCCCCACCTCCTCTGAGAGTTTTGACCGAGAAATAGCCGCGAAATGCCTGCTAGCCGCGTAATAGCCGCTAAATATCCGCTAAATAATGCTCGCCGCCAAATGAATCTCGCCGCGAAATAGCCGAGAAATAATGCTCTTCAGGCAGATATACGGAGCATTCCAGAGGCATAATTCAGATGTCAGCACCTCCGTCGGTTCAATTACTCAAGTTTGAGGTTCGTGGACCTCGTTCAACCTCTGGAAGCCCCGCCCAACCGCTGGCGGCCCCACACGGTGACTCGTCGAGCCGGCGACGGTTGCGTCTTGGTTAATTTTGATTATTTCTGAATATTCCTCGGTTATATCTTGGCTATTTCTCGGCTACTTCTGGTCCGTTTCATGAGAAGCCGAGAAATAGCCGCGGAATAGCCTGGAAATAGCCCACCAGGAGCCGCTGCGGAGCCTGGTGGCCTATTTCCCAGCTATTTCGCGGCCAAAACTCTCAGAGTCCCGTTAGGATCACAACAGTGATGATCCTTGTGGAATGGTCTCTTGGCGCTCGAGAAAAATGGCGAAAACCACGTGATTTTGGTCGAAAGACTGTTCATCTCTTTTTTTTCAGACGGCATTCACGATCTTGTTGCAACACTTAAAATTTAGCTAGGAAGTAAATTTTTTGGCAGGAGGCGGGAAGTGGATGCAGCTAGCTCCAATACAATTTTGGAGCTGAAAGCTCAATTTTAGCGGAACCTCAAAATTGAGGGCCAAGACGGGTAAAAACATGTAAACATGTTATTGTTAACCATCCGACGCTCACTGAACTTTGAAAATGAACTAATGAAAATCAATACAGCCAATGATAGTCTTCCGCCCAGGATTGTTTCCTCTTTGAGACGGTTGGTGTGAATAGGATTTGAGGAGTGCGCAGGATGCCGTACAAAGTGTGCGGGCCCCCAGTGGAAGTGCGCAAGACGCCGCAGAAAGTGTGCGGGCCCTCAGTAGGAAAGAATGGGTCCTTTTTTATGTCTGCGGGTCACAATTTTTAGGAGTTATAGTCGTCCGACCACACCGATCGGTAATGATTTAATTATTTACCGTAGGGAAAAGCTTTCATAAACGGTTTTTCCTCTCCAGAGTGGGAATCGCTAAGCAAAAATCAGGTCAGAAAGGGGACCTTTGGTAAAAATATATGAAATTTCCAAAAGTTTAGCTTCCTGGCAAAAGTAATGATTTGGCAATGTTATAACTGCAAGAAATATAGAAGTTGACAAAATAAAATAAAAAAACGTCTTGAAATATCTCTGAAAATGATTTGGCACAAAATAACCAGAACTAATGAAAAACTGGGAAATGTAGTGAAATAACCAAATACCGGATTTGGCGGTCATTCATAGGCCAACTTTTGATAAGTAGTGACTGACGTGGGATTAAATTTTACAAGCTTCTTTGCTAAACTTATCAAAGCGAAATCAAGCGCGCAACGGAAACCGTAAAACGTTTCATTGAAGATGTAATACGGAAATCAGGGTGGGTCAAGCTATGTGAACGTAATGCTCAAATTCGATGCGCGCTTGATTTCGCTTTGATAAGTTTAACTTAGAAGCTTGTAAAATTTAATCCCACGTCAGTCACTACTTATCAAAAGTTGGCCTATGAATGACCGCCAAATCTGGTTTTGGTTATTTCCCTACATTTCCCAGTTTTTCATTAGTTCTGGTTATTTTGTGCCAAATCATTTTCAAAGATATTTCAAGACGTTTTTTTTATTTTATTTTGTCAACTTCTATATTTCTTGTAGTTATAACATTGCCAAATCATTACTTTTGCCAGGAAGCTAAACTTTTGGAATTCTCATCTTTGTTTTTGTTTATGTTGTTGTTGGCCTTCTCGTTTAGTGTTAGACGCAACTGAGCTTCCACCCCTCAAGATTGCTCAGTGATGGGAAACAAGTTTTGAGAAGAGTGGGATCATGCGGAACCAGGAATTCTGCCTTTGTTTGTTTCCACTCTGTCGCCCTCAGTGAAACGTTTCTCCGCATTTTTGTTGCATCCTAATCATGGCGCTGCGTAAAACTCATTGGGGTCCATTTCAAAGTATGGAAGGAAATCCGATTGAGCCATGGAAACAGACTGCGATTCTCTTTGCGAAAGATGTCTTCGAAGCTGCAGGAGAGCATCTGCTTTTCGTCCCGCTCAAAATGAGCTGATAATGCCGCGAACCCCTGGATCACCATCGTCTCGATCTCGACCACCGTTGCGCTGACCCGAACGACGTCATTCATGATTGCGCCATCAGCGGAGGATTTAGTTCTTAGCCCAGACATAGGGACCCGTATCCCAATCGATTTACGCAATGACAAAAGCCCAACGACACCAGATATCTCCCAGTTAATGGTCATCGGTTGGAGTCTTCTAAGCCTCAAAGATGCGTCAAGAACTATACAGCGAAAAAGAATACTTCAAAGAGATTGCCAAGGACTAAAACTTTGATCATGACTCAACGTTCTCGTATTCTTTATACGAGAAAAGCGAGATCATGAAGAGTGTTGGATAAGAGAAATGCAGAATGAAAACTGAAATGGTCCCCCAGGTCACCTCAAACCTTTGTAGGTTGATGACGGTTCGCCGAGTTCAAAATCCATACGCGTCTTAATGTCCTAAGGTAATTGTAGGTTGCGGCCTTGGAACCATGGCACTGCTAACCATTTTCAGTCGATTAAATTTGGAGGTTAGCGGAACACACTTTACCGCAATCAGCGTGCGCTCATCATTTCAAATCCTGTCGGCCTCTGAAAAGTTCGTTCGATTGCAGTGAAGTGCAAAAAGGTCGATGAAAGGGAGACTCTCCGTACAACATGGCTATTTCTCTAACGAACATTAAGTGAAGGCAAAATGACATATTAATGGTAGGAGGCTAAAATTTTCAAGTCGAAATTTGTGAAGCGGATTAATAAATGCAATATGAGTCTTTTATAGTCCTACTTCCCTTCCGCCCATACAAATTCGAAATTTGCCGGCTGTACTGGAAATTTTCCAAAGCGGGTTGGGCTCTTGATGGTCTACCACGACGCATATATTAATTTATGATGTAATGGGTGAATGAATGAACCTATGAATAATCTAATAAACGGACGAATGAATAAATGGAGTGAATAGAAAATTTTCATTGAAATGTCAACGTCTGTCCAGGAGAAAAAAACTAAAACTGGAAGGTGAGCAACAGAAGCGTCTTCTGACCGTCGCCCTGCCTCTTCATTGGACCTATTAGAAGTGATCTTGGGAAACAACCGAGAAATACCAGTGGACACACATAACAGTGGCGAATTCTTAGATATATCAACTATCGCGACCGAAGAAGTGCTTAAGTTTCTAAAGTCCTTGAAGCCATCGCACTCCCTCACTTCCGAGAAAACCTAAACAGGCAGCAGCGACTGTTTATCCATACGTGTTCCATCACACTGTCTTGCCAGTGGAGGTGTTCTACGAGTTTTATCATGTATCAACGTACCAACTTCATGCGTATGCAGCTTGATAAACGAGATGGATAAACGGTCGCTGCTGGCTGTTTAGGAGGCCCCCTCACTTCCGATGGCATACCACAAATTTTCTTCAGAGAGTATGCAGGCCAACTGGCACGCCCTCTTACCCACATGCTGAATATTTCCCTATTACTGGGCAAAGTACCAAGTTTGTGGAAAAACTCAATCATTACTCCTATTCAAAAGTCCAGCGAATCCTCCCCGATCTCAAATTTCAGGCCATTAAGAATTTTGCCTGCTCCTTTGAAAGTTATGGAAAAGATAGTGAAAGAACGACTGTTGAAACGAATGCTAGATCGACGGCGCATTCCCGTTGGACAGCATGGTTTTCTTCCTGGTGCTTTTACCTGTTCCCAGTTGATAGATTGTACTCATTTATGGATTGAGTCACTGAACATGGGGAGAAATGTTGATATTGTCTATTTTGATTTCAGTAAAGCCTTTGATAAGATTTCTCATCCACGACTCATGTCGAAGCTCGAAAAAGTCGGGGTCGGCGGATCTATTTTGAAATGGTTTAATTCGTATCTCACGGGCTGGAAAATGAATATCAAAGTCTCACACCTACTTGTCTACTCCTAGAGATTGTCCTTCCGACATCCCTCAAGGTGGTACTCTTTCTCCTCTTTTATCCCTGATTTATACCCATAAACTCATAAACTATTCCGCGAATTTCAGGGGTTTTCCCACTTATTTTCACTTTTATGATGACCATATCTACATTCTCATGAAGAGAGTTCAAAAGTCGTTTTTATCTCGAACCCTGCCTTTAACATTGATAAAACCCATTTATTCTCCATAGGGGAGTCGCCTCTGAAGATCGTTTTCCCTGATTCATCTCCCATTTCAACATGCGATCAAATAAAAGATTTGGGTGTTCATTAGTCAACAGAACTGAAATGGAGCCCACACGTTGAAAGCATTGCAAGGAAAGGGTTATGAATGCTATTCATGCTGTTCAGAAATATTTACAGTGCCAATTTGTCTGTAGGGCTAGGGCTTTACAAGATGTATATTTTACCTGTGGTCGAATATTTTAGCCCTGTTTGAAACCCTTTCCTTATGAAAGATATTCGGAAAATTGAGAACGTTCAAAAAACATTCACAAGAATATTATTCTATCGTGCCATTCCCAACAGAGAATATCCTCACAAGCTACCATCCTACAAAGATCGATTGCAGGAATTGCACTTGAAGAGCCTTCACTACCGACGAATAATCGCTGATCTAATTTTAGCATTCAAACTCTACAAAGGTGAATTACGTCTTCATCATTCGAGATATTAGACATTTCGACCGACGCATAGTAGAAGAGGAGGCTTTCATACATACCACCATCAAATCGGCAGATACAGAAAGAGTCTACGATCAAATTCTTTCATTGTTCGTGCTACTAGATTTTTAGAACGGTTTCCCATTGAGCTTCTTTCTTTGGAGAAATCCTGTCAGTTCAGAAATGATCTAAAGAGGGTGGACGTCCTAAAAAATTCTAGGTATGCACGACGTCGCATGATACGATTGCTCATAATTTTACTCATTTGCGCTCCATTCGTCGTGCTCTAAATTGAAAACGTTCAAATTCCGTATTTTCCTAATAGCAGGTATATGCCTCCAAATCGGGTTGCGCTTCTATTTAATCTCTATCTGTGATCTACTGCGGTTAAGCATCAGAAACAGGCTATTCAAATATTCGTTTCGGAATATCTTAAAGAGTTATCATAATAAGAGCAATCAGCCCAGATACCTATCAGTGGTGGGAGGACAATCTCCGAGGATCACACGTTGGTAGGGCAAACTCCCACGGCTCCATATTATCATATAATTTCTATCCCCTACCTCACTCCCTTTACTGAACTGACCTATCCCTTAGAAAAACGCCTGTAGTTTGTCAAACGAGCTAGCAACACCAGCTAAATCAGTTCCTTTTCAACTAAAGCTCTGACACCTCGATTTGGTACGATACCTGGTAATAGAACACGTTAAAATACAAATTAGTCCACGTGCAAAAATCAGAGCCTGTGACGATAGGAGAGTTGAATGAGGTGATAACATTCGATAATGTTCAGGCTCATCCATGTTCTCTTTTTGTCTGTATGTTAGTTGTTCTTCCGTTAGGATGATGTACCGGGCATACGTATGATGTAAAGCGCGTCGCTCACGACGTAAACATGAATAAATAAATAATTCTCTGAAAAAATTATTGAATATTTTGGCATTCGAATTATCAATTTGATCAAAAACATTTCTATTTTTTTAAATGGTGGAGTAATTCCCAAAATTTGAATATTCGTTTTCTCGAAAATTCGATTTATTCGGAAAACTAAATCAGTCATTTTCTCAAATATTCGATTCACATGAAACTTCGAATTATTTGATAATTCGATTATTCGTCTAACTAAGAAACGGTTCAGCAGTACGTATTCGCAAAATATCTATTCAGAAGTTATTCTGAAATTCGATTATTGTCTCAGGCATTTGGAGGAAACTTCTAAACATTCATTCGAATCAAATAGAGGGCATTTGTTGGAGATTATTATTCATTTCGAAAAAAATTGAGAAGCCATACTGAGATTCATTTATTCATTCAGTTATCTTCGAAAGACGGCATATAATTGAGATATTTATTCATTCGTGAATTTTCGAGAGGAATTGTTCAATTTATTCAGTCATTCGAAGACTAATGCGTATATCTGGTGAGAACCCACTTCTTAGAGCGAATTTGTTTTTTCATTCGACATAGCGGAGCAGCCAGAATTTATAACATGCCGCCTTCCAGCAAAGAATTAGTGTTTGTGCTGTGAGTAATGCGTAAATAAAGAAGCAACCCATAAAATTCTGGGCTATCGTTCTAAAGAGTCACCTGCCGAAAATAGATAACAAACCAACGTTGAAAAGTGGACACTTTCAAAATTTGTGTGAGAGCGAAATTTGTCGTGAACTTGTCATTTAAAGACAGCATACACGCTCGAAAAGGTTTTTTTTTTCAGAAAAGTTGAAAAAAAAGAGAAAGGCGCTCGAAAAAAAACAACCTCAGAATCGCTTTTCAGTTTTTCTGCGTAAGATGAAGGAAATTTTGCGCTGATTAGTGTCTTCAGAATCGCTTAGGGCTCTCTACGAACGGAGTTATGACCCCTCAAAAATTGCGAAGAAGTGAACAGAGAGAAATTCGCGGACGAGTTACCTCGGGCCTGTTTTTTTCTCGATATTCGCAGCCATTGCTCTCAAGCAGGTCACAGTATTAAGCCAGACTGGAACCAAGTAGATGGACATAGATTTCAAACAAAATCAATCGCGCGTCTCTTCCCCTCACGTTTTTTGAAAGCATTGAAAACGCATCAAGCTGGCCGTTTTCTAGCATTACTGAGCCTACAAAACAAGCAGTCTCCGCCCACTTTCTTTACAGCTTTAGCCCCTTAATACAAACTCGTTCAAATAGATTCTTTTTGGATGGTTTTTTAGTGCTTTCAACGACGTGAGCGCTCTAGTACGCGCCATACAAGACTACTAGCTTTCCCATACGAATCACTGCGTCGTTACAAGGTAGCTGAGTTGAACACAAAACTCAGATATCAGGCAGGACCCGAACCTGCATTGTGCGTTTTCCCTGGTGTAATGGTAAAACTCGCACGGAAAGCGTTCAATGCAGATTCGAGTTCTGCCTGATATCTGGGTTTTGCGTTCAACTCAGCTACCTTGTGACGTCTTGTGATCATATACCATGCCATAAAAAGGGATCGAAACATTCCATAAAAATCAAAATTTCGTCGCTAGTTCGGATATAATGGCCGAGGTGTTTGCTTCGGTGTAATTCGTTCACTTTCATTCCAATACAAAACAACACGTTTAATCTCAAATAGCTTGGTGTTTTTATCAGTTTTCGTCAGTTTCCAATGCTACCAGCGTCTAAGCTTCAATTTATTTGATTAAATAGACATTATTTTTTAGCGTGTACCTACGCCCCATGTAGGGCAATGTGCAAGCCGATATTAATTTGCAACTTTTGTTTTCAATCAAACAACTTGAGATGGTTGAGATCATTAACGAAACCTGAGGCTTTCAAATTGGTCCTCCAAAAAAATATGACTCTCGTGAGAGAGGCTGTGAGGGATCGATCATCTAGATGCTATCGATTTTATGGTATTAATCGATGGCTTGGAGCTGTCAGTATTGAGGAGAGACAAAAAACTCCGAAAAAAATCGATGGGATAAATAACGGGTTGTTTCCGAAATTCATTGGAAGCGGACAACACGCTCGCTAGAGTACTGTGACTGAAATTTCGGTGTTAACGGACTTGTTAAAGCCTGTTCCTGAACGTTTCCGCCGTTTCAAGTCTCGAAAACGAGCCAAAATATCTGCATTCGAGCAATTTTGCACAACGAGGTGTGGAACTCCGCCCACTTTGCCTGTGGAACCCCTCCTTTTCAGACAAGATTGTTGCTTGAAAACGATCGCTTTGGCTCGTTTTTGACGTTTCCAACGACATAGGCGCTTTAGTATTGGTCGTATGAGTTAATTAACGTCGTTCTCTCAACTATTTTTGGGAGCGTTTATGCTGCCTTTAAAAAGCTTCGAAAAAATTATGGCACAAATTCCACATGGAGAAAATCTTTCAAAATTGCTATGTCCGGGAATCTATACACAGGAAAACATTAGAGACAGTTATGGCTTGAAAATCGAATCCGCTTTTACGGTATATCCAAACTGATTTTTTCTACAAATGAAGTTATCTCCAGGGTTTTTTTGACATTTTCGTTCGATAGAGTAGCCAGATATGCAGAAAAAATGGAATTACGAAATCTGATTTCCTGATAAAAAAAAACGCCTTTTAAAAGGAGTTCGTTGTAACTTTGTTGTCAATTTTACCTCTTCCCGGTGAGAATTGGGCAGAGAAAACCCAATATTGTTCCTGAGGAAATATTCATAGATTTTTGCTACCATGTGGATTTCTACTGTGCACAGTCCCACTCCTTATCAATATCGAAAGAATTTCGGAATAAATAAGAAAAATCTGCTCTTCTTCTTCCTTGCTTTGTTTTCATCCAGTATTCATTGGATCCCGTGCGAAAAAAACCTGCATGCTCGGATTAGGGTTAGATCTCATAACATTACCTTTCAGGAGAATCAGATTTCTATTAGATTCGGATTTGAGGTTTTTTTTGTTTATCGCATTTTGAAATGTTTCGGAATGGCCATTCTCCGATGAGCGGAATTTCAAGTTGATTCTGATTTGACTGTTTTTCAGTTTTTAATTGTCAAAGTTCCAATCGTTTTGGGAGATTCGGAATCAAAGAATGTTATCCAGCATTCCATTCCCCTCACATTCTTCCAGAATGGTGAACCGACTTTAATCATGGTTCGTCCCTGGAATGTGTGGCTCTGAAGTTGTGGCCAAAGATAGATTCAAATTCCTCGCGCTAATTGTTGTGCGGTGATATTTGCGGTGATGACAAGATGGCGGGGACCGTCCGGCGAATATCGTGGTCCCATTCAGTGCCACCCTGCGGCCATTTAATATTCTCTTTGCTCTTGGTTGTTTTGCATGTGACAAGGGTCATTTGATACAGCACGCGTAACCATTGGGAACCATGTGTCCAATCGCAACACTACTGACAACACCTCGACTTTAATTCCTCTCACCTGCTTTCCATCCTTGTTCATTAAAAGTATTTAATTTCTGCAATAGTAGCTATTCAGCTACGATTTTGTGGTCGAATTCGAAAGGAAGGTGTGTGCCATCTGCACACTTGCATGCGAGATGGCTATAAATCGGGTAACGATTTCTATGCTAATGAGGGCTCTTTTCGCTTTTCCGCCCTTCCACATTGTGTATATATGTATAAACATTTGTGGGAAGGGTACCACTGAGTGCAAGGAGGGATCCGGTAAATGTCTTTGAACCTTTCACTTATGGCGCTATCTAGCTCACTTTCCAATGTTTAGAGGCGCAAGGCTGTGAGTCATTCCGAGCGCAAAACTGCGGTTTTTTTTGTGGACACCATCATGATGTCAATAATAGTCCCACTCAAACATGGAGCTTTGTACAGACGAACCACAGAGCAAATGTAATTTGTCATCTTTCTCCCATGCTCATAAAGCTTGATTCGTGCTTCCTTTATATAGCTAAGTGACACCACAGAGAATAAAGCACGTTCCAACACGTGTGGTTAACTTTCTGTCTGTGATCTCATTTTGCCGTCTCAGTTTACCGTTACATTAACTACTCACGGTACGGTTTTCGAGACTTCCCCCCATCCCTGATAGAAGGCCATCTTGATTCCTGATTGGTCGAAGGTCCGACCCACCCCCCCCCCCCAACCAACATCTCTGAAATTCGCTGAGTACCATTCTCGCATCAAGACAGCATCACCGGCCGGGTTACGAGAGTGGCATTGAAAAAAGGGGCGGAGTTCTCGCAGCATATCCGGCCCTTAGTGCCCTATATGATGCCGATATGGATTCGTGGCTAGCGGCAATGTAGCAGCATATTTCGTCAAGTCTCATCTCCTCCTTTGCGGCATATGCTGCTTTGAGCGCAGCATATGCTGCTGCAAATAATTCTTGGCTTTCAGACGCAAGACAGCATATGCTGCCGCATTGTTAACAATGATTTCTTAGCATCCAGGGGCCGGACGCATCAATGCTCTGGGTTGGGGTAGGGGCAGGGCAGCCGGCGTCTTTTAAGATCTCTGTAGATCGCGAAATCAATCGTGCCCCTGCAGTGTCCTTGGCTTCCCCAGCCGCCCCAGCTAGGATGTTGGGCGCCTAGGGAAGCGAAAGACACTGCAGGGGCACGACTGATTTACGAATATCTACAAAGGCGCCAACTGTCCAGCCCCTGCCCAACCCGGTGGTGATGCATCCGGCCCCTGGCGCACGGCAGCAATTGTCGCGGATGCGCTCAGCAAAATCTGTAGCCCTTAGGTTCTGCTCACGTGTAGTTGGCGCCCTGCTGCGGCTATAACACAAAAAAGAGAAAAAGACTATTCGAATATATCGATTCGAATCTATTCGAATGGCACAACTGTACAACCGTCTTACCAAAATCACGAAGAAACAGCGAGAAACGCGCTAAAACGTCTTATTTCAGTGACATTATTCTCTGATCTGGACTAGCTGTCCGGTTGGGATGAACACGTTCGCGGTGGTTGTCACCGGTAAGAAATGGGGCTAATCAAAAATAGAAAAATATTTTACACTAAACAGTAGAGAGCGGAGCGACAGAAAGCAGAAAATTGCAAAGGTGGATCCACAAAAGATTTCATTGTCACAACGAACGGTTCCACTGAGAGCAAAAAGGTGGGGTGAGAGTAAAGTATTTGATGCCCTTCTCGAGCGTTATTCTCGATTTCTTCGTTATTTTAGTTGTAACCGGTGGCCAAACAATCGATTTAGCAATTAATCTCAAAATCGAAGATTAGCGTGAACACTGGCTTTGAGGGGAGGTTCACTGGGCATTGGACCAAAAAGAAATATGAATTTTCCAATTAAAAGATTAAACTTACATTCACGTGGAGTCCTTGCCGAAGACGAAGGACGGAATCAATAGTGGGCTTGGTTCGGGACGCGCAGTCTCATTTTTGCGCCTAATTTGAATTATAACGCTGTCTGAATCTCGCCGCCGCTTTCATGCGTGCGTTCGCGCTGCAGGAACATCGCAGGATATGCTGCTGTGTGCGCAGGATATGCTGGCATCTACAGCACCTACGCAGCATATACTGCTTGGTATACTGTATGCGCTACATATCGTCGACCAATCGTGACTGCGGGGGCGTACCCGCACTATATGCTGCCATGACCCTGAAAATCGGGAAAGAGGCGGAACCTACGAGACCGGTATTCAGTGGGTTTCAGAGATCTTGGTTCTTGTTTGGTCGAAGGCTCGACCCTCCACCCCCCAACCGGACGTCGACGGGTCCGACCCTCCCCCTCTGTGATAAATCACACCTCACGCTGAACCCTATTGAGAACCAGGAAAAATCTTGCGAGAAATCTTCACTCTACGATATCTTTCATAACTTTTCTCAACTACAAACTGCTGAAAATTTGCGGATGGAGGATTTCTAATAAACCCTTTCGAAGTTTCCGAAGGGATCAGACAATTTGATTAATCTTCCTTTTTATGATTTGAATGATTATTTCAAATGCACGTTCGAATACCTGTTTGAGCAACCATTCGAATCTATGATGAATAACTTTTGCCTGAAACATGAGCACAATTGAATATTTTCTTTGTTGCTTGAGTATTGGAATATTCTGCTCTGAAACTGTTCGACCAGATATTAGGAAAAGCAAAATTCGACTGCCCACTCAAGTCGCTGGTTTAAAAGAAGAGAAAATTCAAACTCTTACATGACTCGAAGATTCTAATCACTGGAATAATTATTCGATCCTATCCGGGCTCTATGTTGCTGCGTCATGAGCTGCTGAAATTTATTCATTCACCTATGTATTTATTTATTTAATTATTTATATATTTACTCATACTTATTTATTTATTCATTTGATTAATTATTTTTTTTAAAAATTATTTATTTATTTGCAACTCAACTGAGCGCTCAAATGTGGGAGGCGAAGAACATAAAAATCATGATGGCAATATATCAGGGCAAAATACATGATCATAGAATAAGTCAGCATTTAAGTTTCAATTCATATGATTGCCTCAGAAAATCTAGTCTGGTGAGTGGAGCGTGGATCGTCGCTAGCGACCAAAACCAGCTGACAGGTTGTGTCGCCAACACCTCAGAATGATCGCGTCGCGACAAATGAACAGAGTAGAAATAGCGAAAGAATTATAGATTAATGATCTCAACAGTAGATCTCCAAAGACAAACTCTCTGGAAGGAATAGCCTGTATTTCACCGACAATCTGTCGGGAACCTGTCAAATCGGTGCCAGGCCAGAACCGAAGCGACAGATTACCGGCGGATTAAGCAGAAGACTTAAGGCATTGCCTGGATTCTGCCAAGATTCCACTGCTTCGACAGGGCGAGAATGCGGCAATGCTGGGCCCCACCACGAGTATGCTGTGATTTTTGCCACTGTATGCCAGTATTCAAACCATCGATCCTCACCAATAGACTGAACCGGTTTAAGGTCTCAATCCACAAAAATGAAGGAGTTTCCCTACAATCTTCGGTTCGAATTCCACTCGGGACCGCTTCGCTTGAATTGAAATCCATGGTGTTTCGAACTGCAACAGGCGAGCAAACTCCTCCATTTTTCGGCATTGTGACCAGAACCCGACTGAGCCATCTCCACTGTTTCACCAGCGCTCTCTCTTTGCAATTATCGCTGTGTTATCGCGAATATTTGTTCCTAAATTTTAATGTGTAGTATTTTCAAGAATTACGGCCCACCCCTTCTGACTTCGCGTCATTCTCGCGGCAGTTTCACGGAGTTTTCGCGTTAGTTTCGTTGTGCCCACTTCTCGGTAACTTCCTGGTAATGTCGCATCGTTTTCGCGGTATTTTACCAGCCTGCGTATCACGTCGAGTGCTCGAGAAAAATTCAGGTTAGCTATGTCGGTTCTAGGCAATGTCTCTCAAAGCTGGGACAAAACATGCCATTTCAACTCTTGCTAGATGACAGTTTGATGTGAGACAGTTCTGGCAACCTTTTGGTTTTTAAACATGAATTCAATCCAATATACAGTCGGCATAGACCCTAGTGATACTTTGTGTTTCTTTCTCATTGAAGGTTGGCGCAAACTCGGTGCACCTATGGCTTCCGTTTTCGATTTAGTCTGACGAATGGACCAGGCGGCTGGCCGTGCGGGGTTGGCGGCCGCACTGCTGAATAGGGTTTAGATTTGCGCGGGGTGATCTACCGTCGCAGCCCCGTCCATTCATCAGACTAAAACTATTGCGCGAACTTTATGCTACAGCATATGGCACCGAGTTTGCGCCAACCTTCAATAGGGAACGCAAAGTATCACTAGGATCCACGCCGACGTCATCTGTTGGAGGGAATGTTTTTTAAGACCATATTGTGGTGATTTTCAAAGGGATTGCCTCTGCGCACACCCCTCATTCCAGAATCTCGGTTCGGGGGATATCTTGATACTCGCCACTTTCACAAAAGATAGAGCTGTAAAGGTTCTGTACACTGCCCGAATTTCAAAAAAAAATTCGCATTGTGGGTCTCGAGATATTAAAAAATTTGCGCGCGTGTGTGTGTGTGTGTGTGTGTGTGTGTGTGTGTGTGTGTGTGTGTGTGTGTGTGTGTGTGTGTGTGTGCGTGCGTGTGTGTGTGTGTGTGTGTGTGTGTGTGTGTGTGTGTGTGGTGTGTGTGTGTGTGAGTGTGTGTGTGTGTGTGAGTGAGTGTGTGTGTGTGTGTGTGTGTGTGTGTGTGTGTGTGTGTGTGTGTGTGTGTGTGTGTGTGTGGGTGTGTGTGTGTGTGTGTGTGTGTGTGTGTGTGTGTGTGTGTGTGTGTGTGTGTGTGTGTGTGTGTGTGTGTGTGTGTGTGTGTGTGTGTGTGTGTGTGTGTGTGTGTGTGTGTGTGTGTGTGTGTGTGTGTGTGTGTGTGTGTGTGTGTGTGTGTGTGTGTGTGTGTGTGTGTGTGTGTGTGTGTGTGTGTGTGTGTGTGTGTGTGTGTGTGTGTGTGTGTGTGTGTGTGTGTGTGTGTGTGTGTGTGTGTGTGTGTGTGTGTGTGTGTGTGTGTGTGTGTGTGTGTGTGTGTGTGTGTGTGTGTGTGTGTGTGTGTGTGTGTGTGTGTGTGTGTGTGTGTGTGTGTGTGTGTGTGTGTGTGTGTGTGTGTGTGTGTGTGTGTGTGTGAAGGAATTTAGTGATAAGAAGCTCGGTCGGTCTTTTTATAGAAATGGAGTGATAACGTGATAGGAATTGGTTTCAAGAGATTTGGTGCCTCACGTTCATCAGAAACCGCATGATTTGCGTGCGGAGCACAAATTTAACAGCGCCACGCGCTGAAAAAAAGTGGGCGGAGCCCAACAAAGAGTGCGCAGGGCGCCGGAAAACGTGGGCGGGATCCATTCAGGAGTACACAGAACGCCGGGAAATGTGAATAGAACCTAAGTGTTAGTGCACAGGACACCGGGAAATTTGAACGGGACCCAATTGGTAGTGCACATAGCGCCGGGAAAGGTTGGCGGGATTCAACTAGGAATGCACAGAACACCGGAAAATGCTGACAGGACCCGCTTGGGAGTGCATATAGCGCCGGGAAAGGTGGGCGGGATCCAACTAGGAGTGCACAGAACCCCGGGAAATTTGGACGGGACCGACCCAACTGGGAACGCACATAGCGCCGGGAAAGGTGGGCGGCAGGATTCAACTAGGAGTGCACAGGACGCCGGGAAATTTGGACGGGACCCAATTGGGAGTGCACATAGCGCCGGGAAAGGTGAGCGGGATCTAACTAGGAATGCACAGAACGCCGGGAAATGCGGACAGGACCCAACTGGGAGTGCACAGAAAGTCGGGAACTTTGGACTGGACCCAACTGGGAGTGCCCATAGTGCCGGTAAGGGTGGGCGGGATCCAACTAGGAGTGCACACAGCGCCGGAGAAGTGGGCGAGATTCAACTGGGAGTGCAAATAGCGCCGGGAAAAGCGAACGGGACCAAGGAAAGTGTATGAGACTCAACCGGGAGTGCCCAGGCCATAAGCGGCCCATTATGTCAATCCTATTTCGAAGGAAACCTTCGGGAAAATAAAATGAAATTCTAAACTGTTTTGCTTCGCTATAAAAGGGTTATGATTTTGCAGAGGGGTATTCATGAGAAGCTCGTTGAAAGATGTGAAATACTTAGTGCATTAGATTTGGCTGAGGATTTAACACATCAGAAACGTCGAAACTTTGTTGAAATGATGTACCTTTGATCTGGCAGTGCACGTTTTCACTAAACATCGAAAATTTATCGTGGCTTTGGAAGGTTAAATCACGCGCTATCTGGAAACAAACGAATGCTTACAGCTTATGTTTGTTTCTGTTATATCGCACCTGCCTAAAAAGCTTTATTTAAAAAAATAAAGAGGAAGCATCATCATAAAAAGAAAATGTGACTCCTGTCAGCACGGATGTGCGTACTCAGTAAGACGCGCGTGATGTGGCCTTTCAACGCCACACTAAATTTTTGATGTTTAGTGAAAAAGGGCACCGCCAAACCAGTAGTACATCATTTCAACAAATTTTAAACGTTTTTTCGGTGTTGAATCCTCAGCCGAGTCTAATGCACTAAGTATTTCACATCTTTTAACGAGCTTCTCATAAATACCACTCTGCCAATTCATAACCCTTATATAGCGAAGCAAAACAGTTTAGCATTGGTTTGCAGAAGGTTGGTGCCCGATAAAACAAGGCATGCTCAAGAAGAACGCAAAAGTTTTAATGCCAAAAAGTCCCTACCTTGCTGATGTTGACTTTTGAGCGTGGAGGAATCGACCGCTATCAAAGATGATACCAAGCAATGCCATCAAGTGTTTCAGCTCACCCAACAGGGGTGCGTTCCAAGAAGATTTCCATGGCAGGAAAATGGGTCTGTTAAGATATAACGAATGATAATCTAACAGATAGGCTCATTTCATGCGGTCTCTCAATCTATCATTGGTCGGCTCTTATCAGATTCATTTTTCCTCCCGTGGAAATCTTCTTGGAACGCACCCCAGAGGTGCGTTCCAAGAACGTTCCCACGACGCTGTGGGAGGCAAAACAACCTCCCCATGGACAAATTTGTTTTCCATGGATGCGAATTATAACTGAAAACTGCTCCCACGTGGCCGTCGCTACGATTCCATGGACGTGTTTTGCCATGGGAATGTTCTTGGAACGCACCCCAGTACTTCGTTGATATGATTATCTGCTGTTATCACAATCTAGAGTTTTCATTTATTCGCGTCGGAGGGTGAGCAATGCGCTTTTAGAGTTCGCCTTGCGCTCAAAGTGGCAACTTCGGGCTCCTTTGGGGCTCTTTTCCGTGCGTTCTTTTGACGTGAACATTACACTGTGTGCCCCTTCACTACCCACTCCTAGTAGAAACAGAAACACAATTTTCATCGTGAACACTGCCTTTAAGCAAAAAGTAATATCACATAATAACAGATGCAGATTTCCCGCTACTCTCACGCTACCTTTTTTCTTACTGCTGTCGGTTCGTCTGTGGCGGAAACACGTGGGGGGAACCTTGCGAGTAAGTGCGCTTCCCATGTTAGGACCACCAGCTCGAAGTGCCATCTTTTTCGGCATTTGCTCTCACTATGGCATGCTAATGCGTACGGCGTCCTCGTCTATTTACATGCCGCTTCTCGTGTTTATTGACACAGTACTCTGCAGGCGCTGGCGCAACATACAGCACATTTGAATGTGCCGAGAGACCACTGCGGACACTGACCAATGTCACATCTGACCCGAGACCGCCTAGTCATTACGAGTTCTTTTCGATATTTCTCTATTAAATTAACATTGACAGCACTCACGAATACGATAGCTCAGGTTTCAACGCTACCTTAATCCGGGCACTTATTTTCAAAAAAAAATCAGCTGGTTTCCAGACTATCATTGTTTATAATTTTGAACGTTCCGCAGTTTTCGGCCTCAAAAACTCAAGATTTTAATGAGCAGACGTGTTAGTCATAAAGGTTTCTGGGGAATCCGCGCAATCTTCTGGAAAAAAAAACTGCCCTCTCCACGCTTCCCAAAAATGTCAGTGGTTCCTGGGCGGCATTCCATTATCATACCGAAAATCTGGCCAGTGTTGTCCTTCCCGCACAGATACTTACATCGGGTGAAAGTTCAACTGATGCTCCGATTACAAGTAGCCCATTTCCGCTTCATCCGAAATTTAAAGGCAGTGTTCACGATGAAAAAAGTGTTTGAAAATCCTTCAGGAGTGGGTGGTGGAGGGACACTCTGTAACGTTAAAGTCGAAATAACGCATGAAAACGAGCCAGGAAGAGCCCCAAGAGAGCCCGAAGTTGCCACTTTGAGCGCAAGGCAAACTCCAAAAGCGCATTGCCCGCCCACCGACGTGAACGAATGAAAGCTTGAAATCGTGAGATGAGCGATGGTTTCCGATAATTGGCCCCGTTTTTCCCTTCATTCTCAACGTCTCTCTTTACTCAGGTCTGCTCGCACACATCGGCTGCAAAAATCGGGAGTTACAATCCTCGGACAACTCGTCCACAATGCTTCCCTATCTGAATTTCGAGGGGCCATAATTCCGTTTCCAGGAGGTCTTGTACGATTCTAGGGACATCATTGAAATCAGCATGGGACCGTTTTTAAGATAGGCGAAAAAACAGAAAAACAACTTCCATCGTGAACCCTGCCTGTAAGTCGCACTCTGACCCTAGAAGTTTGTAGTCTCTTCAATCCTTTTATAAATACACCTTGCACGGTCTGTTTTCAAATTCTGAAGTCTTAATTTGAAATCGATTTTCGATAACTTCTTCTTCAGATGTTTTTGCCTATAGGGTCATTTCATACTTTCATCGCGGACCAATGCAGTAGCACGCCCCGAATTCTGATCGACATGCGACGCGATCTCGGTCATTGTTCATGATTCTTCGGAAGAAAGCGACGCTACAGCTTCAAAATAGTGCCGGGTCGCAGCTAATGCACATGGTAGCGGCTCTATCTCTGAGCTGCCGCCGTGCCATCAATGGGCCCCTGCGGCACAATCGCTGAGCAGCTGCGGCCACTGGGCTCGATAAGCCAACTTGGTTGAAAACATTTTCGGATAAACTTTGTGCTCCGGCTCCGCTATAGTGCCACGGCGACCTGGCATTGGTACCGTGACGGCCCTCCAACAGTGCCGCTATGACTCTGGAATAAATTTGCTTCAGTCGGCTTTGGCCACGCATTATCTCGGTACTAACGCGGCAATTTTTACAACAAAATGGGCCTTTGTGCCTGGTTCTCATGTTTTCCTTAATTTCGCTGTTAAAGAAAATTTGCTGGTTTCGATTTTGTAGCCCAAAACAAGCGCTTTTCTTCGACCATTGAAACCAGTGAGGTTTTAATATGTGTGTAGGAAGAAATTTAAAGTCATTTTTGGATCACATTTTCACGGGTATTTTCGAGAGAAATTCCGCGGTGTCGTTAAAATCGGGAAAAAAGATAGGCTCTCTACATCCGCTCAAAGATTTATTTGAATGTTCTGAAATCTGAGTCTTTAAAGGCATAGTCCAGCCTGAGAGGTAAGTTTTGATATTATAGTTCGGCCGCCGTATATAGCAACCCTCCCGAGCGCGAAATCTCTATTTGCTCGATTGAGCGAGAGAAAAAAACCAGGAAAACGCTAACCACGCCCCCAGAAAGGAAAAATGGCAGACACCCACCAAAAACCTTTTGGTCTCAACAGGACGAGACGCGCAATGGATTTCAATTAAAATCTATGTTCTCCCACTTGTTATCGGTCTAGCTTTACATCATGTTTGCCTCAGTGCGATGGCTGCGAATGGCCGGAAAAACAGGCCCGGGGCAACTCGTAAACGAAATTCTTCCCTTTCGAAACTTGAATCTTTGATGGGCCATAACTCTGGTCGTAGTTGATTATGAGCGATTATGAACGAACCATTGCGATCAGCTCTCTTCAGGGCTCAGAAACCATTGTGATCAGTTCTCTTCATTCTCTTCAAGGCAAGCAGGAGAACTAGTATACGATTTTGACGTTGGATTCATTCTTTCGAGGTAATGAAAGGAAAGAAACTCGAAAAGCCTTCTAGGACTGTCTACGCGAAATTCATTGAACCTTTGCCGGAAATTTCTTTCATTTGCTGTTTGGAAACTTAACACCCAATCCCAGACCTTGATTCCAAGTTAATTAGACCTTGATTCCAAGTTAATTAGGATTTCAATTGTGTTGATCATGGACGAGTCTCCACTCATCCCTTCCCCGAGATGTCCTCTTGCGGGTGGTACGAGATCGCAATTTGTCCAAGCGGTCAGTTCGTGTCACTCTTAGTCTGTGCCATTTCCGCTCTTCGGTTGTGTCATAAGCCGTAATTAATATGCACCCGGCTGTGCGCACCCACAAAATTTGAATCATCTGCCGTGTCACGCTCAGCCCTCTATCACACTCTTACGCTGCCTCGCCCCCACGTAAACCATTCGCACAAACCTCGTAATTAGCACAGCGCATAATTGTCGGTTCACCTTGGAATAGACCTCGATCCGAGTTCCGTTCTGCTCCTTGCCGAAAGAAATCGCCTTCCGAAATCTTATACTCTTCAGCTCCTTGTTTTTTGTAGATTGTGCATGGTTCGGTGATTTTTTATTTCACCAGAGTTTTTACAGTTTTCCTGCGTTTTATTTCCTTCAATACTTAAATAATTTCTATTCTTTCCAATGATAGTACACCGAAATAGAATCTCTTCCTGCATTCCGATGCTAAGAATAAAAGTATTAGGCCATCATAGGTTGAGTGACGAGAGTGCGTTGAAAGTTATTCAGAATCAGTGAAACCATTTCTGTAAAATGCATTCCGGCTGGAAGAGTTGCGCTGCTTTTTCGTGACGGTTAAGTAACATTTCTCTCTCTATCATCTTTTGCCACTCTCAAGGAAAGCTTGCCACCTTCCGGTGGAGATTTGGAGAACCATGTTGTCGTTGCCGTAGGTCTGTGAGAGTACATAAATGACCCGTGCTTGAAATTGGCTAAATGACAGCGGGGATTCAAAAAACGGCACTTTCATTGCTTCACAAAAAGGTAAGGGTTCAGAAAAAAATCAGCGATGTTTTGGGGCGTTCAGAAAAAAGTTCTGATACGGCTCAGAGCTTTCAAATGGGGGTTATTTAGGGCGCTGAACCCGAATCTGGGGTCTGTTCCTCGAAAGACTTAGGGTTCTTTACGGAGACGTAGGTTACGGTAGGCGTAATGCCTTTTAACTGACGGTACTTACCTTGAAATTTCGAACACCGAAAATGGATCTCAAATTCGTGTTCAGGGTCCCAAATAACACTCACAGTGAATTTTTGGGTAAACTCTGACTTTGGCAGAGCTACCGTATACCCACCGTACCCTACCGTAATTTATCGAAAATCGATAAACGGGTGGCAGATTCGTGTTAACACTTAATGGACCGCGTGTCCACACTGCGCACCCACGGCTGTTTTGCTCCTGGGACCTCGTGTCCACACTGCGCACCCACGCCAAAAACTCGGTTTTTTCGTTTTGCTTCAAGAAAAACGGATTCCCTCTAATTATTGCTTTTATATCTGTGCTTAATTCAACTTCCGTAACTGGTATGAAGGTATTGAGCGCCATATATTTTTTTTAACATAGGCAATCATAATAAAAAAATCAGTTTAAAAACTCACTAAAGTCATTGGCCGTGGAACGCGCCGTCTCCTAAGTGTTAAGCAGCCCAAATAGTTCTATGTAGAAGTTTTGAGGCGATTTTACCGTAGCATTCTCGAAATCGTCAAAAGTCACGTTTGGGCAGCAAAATTTCCCCCATTTTCAAGCTTCGGACCAACGCATATGGAATTTTTGAAATATAGACACATGGGCCTCAGATTCGTTATCAGCACCCAAAACTACCCCCAGAAACAAGTTTTAAGCCCAATCTGAGACAATTTTTTTGAACGCCTGAAAAATTGTCATTCGGTACCCCTTTTCTCTTGGCAAAGCTATGAAAATGCCAACTTTTGGAAATCTCCTGTGAATTTTTGAGGAATTTAGCTGATTTTGAGCATGAAATGTTGGAGCACTGTCCTACCCCTAGAACATATCATAGTTGCATCTCGAAACTCCATCTTATGGGTGCAACCCTCCCTTGTCAGAGGCATGGAGTGTCCGTTGCAACGGTAAAATGATTTTCATGCTTGCCTTTTGGAGTCTTATTCATACCACAGCTTCTTCCGGCAGCCTTCTTTGCCCTAGAGCTTCTGTGTAGCATAGCCATCTAATTTTGACTTGGCCTCATTATTTGTCGTAAAGTGTAAGGATTTGTTCATCGTCGTTGACAATTAACGCGGTTCAACTGACTACTTCGCGGAATGCAGGAATTCACAGCGTTTTTCCACCTTTACTCCATAAAGCTACTCGGAGACTAAAACAACGGAAACATTGCCTTTGAACTCTTTTTGTCCATTAATGCGAGGTCGACCGACCTCTGCTTTGTTTGCTCCGCCCAGGCTCAGGAATGGAACGTTCGTATCATTCTCCATCTCATCCGTGAATTTTCTATTTACGTAAGTTTTGAGCGCCTTCCGTTCAGAGATTCTGCACCAGACTCAAGCAACATTGACAAAATTCTCGAATGAGTTCATGCTCCCCAATCAGGGAGCCGCAGACAGTTTTTTCACTTTGTTCGGTGTTCAGTTGATACCCCTCGCGCTCTCACACTTGTAGTCACCTTCCTTTTTCATTAGCTGTACCCGCGGTCTTAAACCTCTCGCACATATGCTCAGATTCAGGGGAAACGCAACCCTTATCGCAAAGGGTGGCTTGATTCTGCTTAGCATCACTTCTCGAGTTGTTCAAGCACTTTTTGGCATGTTGATAGAATACGCAGAATGGGGAGCGCCTTGGAGCAGTTGGGCTGGCTAACGTGGTGATCATACTTCCCGTAGCCGCGATAGGTCGCTCGCACAGTCCGAGCAGAGAAGGGACTCTGTCGCAGTTGGTCTGTGACATGTCATACTTATTGTCGTTTCGCCTGCAGTTTAGCGTCATTTGGAGCATCTTGTCGCTAGTCATTGCAATTGACGCGTAATCACATTTCAGTCACGTTGTCGCGAAATCTGAACCAGCGCGATTCGGCGTCTCGACGGGAAGCATGATTCCGGCCTATAGGTGCAATGCTTTTTTTTGCTGATATCTTAATTACCCAAATTTGAGGTACTTTCAAGATCCGACCCAATTTCACCATTGCGGTCTAGGAGATTTTTTTTTTGCTAGCGGCGCTCCAGCGACGATTGTGCATTTGATCCAAGTGTCACAGCATTCTTGTAACCAAAGTCCATTTTCCTTAACAGTGTTCAGAAATATTGAGAAATCCTTAGCATAAGCACAAAGAAATGCCTTCCTTTTTTTAGCCACCAATTTTTCAAAACGTCTTGCTTTAGCCACCACCTATTTTGTTACTCGTAGCAGAAACCAAATTTTCGTAAAACTCGTGATTTTCTTTTGTGTGGTCGTTTCTATGTTTTCCGACTCGTTCGCTGGCGATTGCTTATCAGTTGGCGAGCACTCTACCGCGATTATCTCCAGGTTACATTTATCTGTTCTGTTTTCTGGCAAATATATCATTTTTGTCTCGGCTTGGTCGGATCGAGGGTTTTGTGCCTTCGTTCCAATCTTGACTGAATTGTATATCTTAATGAAGGCTGCAGGAAAATATAGATTTCGAGGAATTCCAATACTTTCAGAAACTTCTGATTTCTACTGAAACGTGAAACGACTTTGTAACCTCCAAAATTTACTGCATAACCCCTGGTTTCCTGAAATGTTCGGAGTTTCATTTCCTTCTTTTAATTCACATCGAACACAGCATTGAACATAGCTCCATGTCCCTGAGACCCACTAGAAATATTTAAAAAATTTTCCGCATTGCTCTGCATAATTTGTCCTCAAGTACATTTGAGGACTTTTTGAACGTCGTCGTCCAGTATCAGTATCCTTTGTTTTGCGGAATGTCTTTATATGTTTATACCAACGTGACCATCGCCATTTGAGATAAGAGGCCCAGCCAACCAGCCCGACCAATACCACCCATAACAGTACAATGTTGCTGGGGTCTGAAAGCTGAAGTCTGAAAACTTTCTTCGGAAAGGTTTTTATCCAAAAATCTGTGCTCATTCTGGAGGTCCTTGAACTGAGCTGTACCAAAGAAACAGCCTCGGCGGCTTCTTGCTCATTTTATGTGCTGTCGAAAAACCCGACCGTCATATGAAATATCACCCGAAAGCACTGAAAAACTGATGCGCAGACGTTCAAATCGGGGCAAACCACAGGAGCCGTTTGGAGGTATGTAGGGAGCCCGGGTTTGAAAAGGGTGGATTTTAAAAAAATCTTAGGTGATTACTTTTCTTTCTAACAACCACTTACTCTCTCACTTCCCTCGGGAAAGGAAAAATCATGCAGAACTTTTCATTACTACCCAATCGTAATATATCATCCCAGAAAATTTTCGTATTGTTCTTCCAAATTTTTTCCACAGCCTCTAAATCGTTTGAAGGCAGTGGTCGCGATGAAAAACGTTATCTAAAAAACTATAAAAATCAGCTTACAAGGGAACCACAATAAGCCATAGTGACTATTCCAAAAGAAATTTATTTTTCTAGAACCATTTTCGGACGGAAAGTCCGAATATGCCCATCGCAGCTGCCTAGACCCACTCTGAAAAAAGTTATAGGCATTTTTTCTCTGATTTTCGTACTTATTGTACCATCCAAAAAGCGCATTATTTTTATGAAAATCCGGGAACGGACCTCATGATCGTGTTCAGCGCCCAAAACTACCCCAATAAGCAAAGTTAGGTTGAAGGAACATTTTCCAAACTTTGCGCAAACTAACAGCGTTTTGGACTTGTACGGATTTTCGGTTGGGCGTTTATTTCTACCGAGTAGAGGGCTCTCGAAGCGTTTTAGAAAAATATTCCAGATTTGACTAAAAATTCGCTTGGGGGGGGTTATTTGGGGTGATGATCACGAATCTGAGGGTCCTTTATCGATTTTCCGAAGTTTTCGATTGTATTCGTTCACAGATTCCCATCGGGGAGAATTTGATGGCAAAACGCGACTTTTAACGATTTCCGGAGTGCTTCTATAGAATATGCTCAAGTTATTTCTCTGGGGGTTATTTGGAGTGCTGAACACGAATCTGATGTCGGTTTATCGATTTCTGGCAGCTTACGGTAGATTACGGTGGGTATACGGTAGTTTGGTGAAAGTCTCAGATTTGTCTCAAAGTTTCTATGTGGGGGTTATTTGGGGTGCTGAATACGAATTCCATGTCCATTTGTCGATTCTCGAATTATAAAGATAGGTTTTTCCTCTTAAATGGCATTTTACCTACCTTAACCTACAGTAAACCTTGAAGTTTGGGCAAGCAAACTCCAGACTCGTGTTCAGCACCCCAGATTACCCCTACATACATGTTTTTAGCAAAATCAGGGGAAAAATTTTGAAACACCCTAAAAATTCATTGGGGGACCCTTACTACCCTCACCTTGCCGCTCATAACTTTTTTCAGAGTGGGTCTAGGCAGCTGCGATAGGCATATTTGGACTTTTCGTCCGAAAATGGTTCTAGAAAAAAACATTTCATTTGGACTTAGTGTGGTTCCCTTGTTAGATAGGAAATAGCTGAAAAACTATGAAGGTAGCGCGGTGAAAAACGGGCTAGAATTAGAGTTTTTCGAGCTCAAAGATGCTAGTTCGTGCACACGTTCACAGCGCCGCAAAAAAAAGTTGGCAGCCTCATGCCGAGCAGTCAAAAATCATCGACATTCAGAGGAAGAAATAAATGCACATTTACCCTATAAAAACAATTGAACAATGAAAGCAAGCACTTCAGTCAATGTTTCTGACTAGATGAGTCCGAAGGATATTGTTTATTGATTGAAATTCAATTTCAAGCCAGCTAATGTTCTTGATATCATAGATCATCGCTGCCGATGATGTGGAGTGGGCTCGTCCACCGTCAAAAGACAAGAAAGTTCAGGCTTCAAATTTGGCCTGAAACAGCGGTTTTTCCGCGATTTTTCTCGTTGGTCCTACTACTCTAAACCCAGGAAAGGGTTCAGAGAGGAAAAGAAGACAAGCATATTTTATCGCGACCACTGCCTTTAAGGACTCCACTCTCGATAGTGACTCACTATCGTAAACTGGCTCGCAATAACCCCTCCGATTTTTTTTTCATGTGTAATGTAAGACGTGTTACCTCACATAACATCTGGGCCACGGATGTAACCACAGGAAGTTATCAAAACCGCACATGAGAAACCGTACAGAAACAGTCCTTCCTTAGCTAGTTTTCAGACGAGGAAGGTAGGGCCACTCAAAGGACAGTTTAGCGCGCAATCAAATAAAGCGAATTTTAACAACTCTCGATCAGTAGTATTCGTACCCTTGATCACTGGCTGCTTCCTCGAACTCTGCTCTTGACTTGGTTTTTCTAATTGCTAATTTAGGGCTATATTGGTTCGTTTTAGGGGTTTCCAACAGAGTTGGCATGCCGTGCGGTTCTATTTACTGTGCTATCTCAACCTGTTTGGAAGCGTGTTTGCCGCCTTCAAAAGCATAGTGCACCCTCAAACATGCATTTCGAGATTTCTCTGTGATTGCATAGAAGACCCCTTCTGCATAAAACATGCCACGTTTGAGATCTCAATTCCTTCAAATAGGCGAGATATAAGCGACTACCAAGGGCCCGACCCTCTCTGTCACCACCACCGGCCACGACCCTATCCTTGATTTTCAAACTCAACAGTGGCAAGATGGATGAATGCCTCCGCTGCCTCTGCTAAGAGTGCAAAATTTATCGTTTTGCTGCATTTGGTAAGAGTAGCGTTCACGAATCATAGGTAATGGAAAGTCTAGTACGATCTGTGACATACGCGAGGAGCACTGCATCATGAACTTCGCAAGTAGCAAGAGGTCGTGTGGCATGTCTTCCCCCACTACGTTTGTGAGAAATGACTTCCAATGACGTGATGAAAGCCTTGCTACAGGATCGCTATCTAATAATCACGTTCACAGTACACAGCACTTTATGTTCCCGGAAGAAGGAGGGGGGAGGAGTCTTTGTACTAAAGAGGTCAAGTTTCAGTGGGCTTGTGAGGGATTCTGTTCATCCTCTTCATTCACCATTTTTTTTCTAATTCTCTGCAGGCCCATACATTAGTCGACTAATTTCACCATCATGAATTATGGCTTTGGCCTATTCAAAATAGTGAAGTCCATCTTTGGGTTTTACTTATTCGGAGTCGCTTTTCGTCAAAGTAAGGATTTTTTAAACCTACAAATTTACAATTTACGAACAATTTACAAAAAATACCTTTTCTACCCTCGCCTTGGACTCTATTGAGCGGCTCACACCGATGTTGCATCTTTCATCAATCGACAAATTTTCCATGACCATGAGCCGTTTTCATCATTGAAATGCCGGGTAAATCTTGCTTTACTTTTACTTTACCCGCAGCCGATTACTTACTCACCGCGAATCGGCATTCATCATACACTTGCTTACACTGGTAAGATCCCGCGCAAAACGTGTACAGTGTGAACCCGCCGAAACACTGAATAGGCGTCGTCAATTCGAAATCCCCTTAGTTTATTTTGCAGAAGGAATTATAGCATTAGAAATGGAGCTCTCCCTCTGTTTGTTTATGGGAAATTCATTAAATGAATCATAAAAAGGCAAACATAACTTGTAAGGAAGCGAGCAGTTCAAATTATCGGTTAAGATAATGCGCTCCATTGCTGTTTTCGCGATGAGTGCAGCTGCAGCCGGCTGGGAGTAAAATTTACCCGGCTCCATACGTCGGGAAAGTTTCACTTGGATTTTTACCTGAAAACTTCAAGTAAGTAAGCGTGTGAATATCGGGTAAGGACTAAATTCGAGGAACTTTACACTTACCTCAAGGTTAAATCTTTGATGAATACGGCCCCAGTTCTGAGGCAGCATCCCATTCTGCATGTCATGCTCCCATGCCCTCCCTCGAAATTTTTCTGTGGGAACTTCAATGTGCGTCCGATCATTCACAGGTGTGTGTCTATTATTGCGGACCCATTGGTCTGCGCCACGCAGCTTCACCAAGAATGTGCCAGACAATGCCGGAATTCAAATGCTGCTGCTTCGCCGTTCAGATTCGGCACTTTTACGTCTTCCGATTCCTCTTCACGACCTCCCTCAGCGTCCTTCAAAGCTGGATCTTCCAGAGTCGCAGTCGGGAAAAGTCCACTGCTTTGGTCCATTTCTCATCCCGTTCAAGGACAATTTCACTGTGACATAGCACGTTCAAAACCCCTTCACCGTTACCGCACTCGTTTTTCTTCCTTCCCTAAACTCCTTCAGAAGCCTCTACCCTCTGGAAGCTGTTTATTACTGCGAGGAAGTTCAATCCGCGACCAGTTTGCCTGCCTTGCATCCCCTTTATGCAAATGAGGCGAAGCCAACTGTAGGTAAAAACCTGTCCTCGGTGTGATTTCATAGCCGCCATCTCTTTCCTTCCCTCACACGGCGGCAGACTTGTTCTTCCAACTGTTTATTTGTTTATATCTATCTCATTTTGTTTTCATCAAAAAAAAATTTCCGTTGTGATACATAATAGCCTCTTAAAAGACCTCTAAACGGTTGTGCCCAGAGTAATCCTTATTTTTGGCTATCTGGAGCCTCTCTACTGGTGTGCCGACTTGTGCCACGCGGAACTTGATATTTTATCTGATGTCGGCATGGATCCTGAAGAGACTCTGCATTCACTGTTAAAGGTTGGTGCAGACTCGGTGCTATATGCTATAAAACATAGGTGCACCGAGTTTGCGAACCTCCAATGGGGAAAGCAAAGTCTCTTTAGGATCCATGCCGATGTTACCTCATAATACCGGAGTCTTCCGCAAAGCTGGAGACGACTTGATTGGGTTCTTGGTTTTTTTTTTCATAACTCCCTCCCCTTTGAATGAAGTTCGAGCAAAAGTTTTTTTATATTTCTGGAACCCGAAAAAAGTGAAATTTTCGGCTGTTTGGACTACTTATTGAAGGCAGGGTTCGCTTTGAAAAAGTTGCCCATTTTTTGAAAAATCTTAAGTTCTAGATCCCTCTAAGAAAAGTAAGAACGGAAACGCGACGAAAAACGGCCGGAAAGCGGGCGAAAATCTCGTGTTCCAGCCAACCCATTGGGCCACCCCGCCCACATCCTATAATAGTTGTCCTACGTTCGTGTCACCAGATGAAAAGGCGCCGAATTTTCGAATATCCTTTATCGCGAAAGGTTCTGAAATCCCAGAAAATATTAGGTCTAGAAGTTAATTTCCGCGTTTTTTTACGCTTTTTACACTATTGAAAACTGGACATACTTAAACAAAATTTTTATTCAAAATAATTTCCGTCATTAATAACAACCATTTCCCAGAGTTTGGGTAACTTATGGATTCCATCATAATAAAATTTTTCTGGTTTGGCCTCCACCCATTCATCGAGCCATTTTTTGACATCTTGACGATCTTGAAAGCGCTGCTCCGCCAGACCATGCGCCATTGACCGGAAAAGGTGATAATCCGACGGGGCGATGTCTGGAGAGTACGGCGGGTGCGGTAAGACTTCCCATTTGAACTCTTTTAGCGTATCCTTTACCGTTCGAGCAACATGAGGTCGAGCGTTATCATGAAGCAATATGACTTTTTCGTGTCGACTCGCCCATTCTGGTCTCTTTGCTTCGATTTCATGCCGCAATTGCGCTAGTTGATGTTGATAGCGATTCGCAGTAACTGTTTCGCCAGGTTGAAGAAGTTCATAGTACAGTATACCGCGTTGATCCCACCATATGCACAGTAAGACCTTCTTCCCGTGGATGTTTGGTTTTGCGGTCGAAGTTGTTGTTTCACCAGGACTAACCCACGATTTTCTTCGCTTCGGATTGTCGTAGTACACCCACTTTTCATCGCCAGTTATGATGCGGTGTAAAAAGACTTTCTTTGGAATCGGTCCAACAAGATTTGTGAAGTTGTTTTTCTCTGCTCTTTGTTGCGTTCTGAGAGCTCATAGGGGATCCATTTTCCTTCCTTTTGAATCTTCCCCATTGCCTTCAATCGAATAGAAATTGCTTTTGGGTGACGCCGAGAGATGCCGCGAGCTGTTCTTGCGTTTGAGCCGAATCTTGATCCAACAAAGCCTGAAGTTCTTCGTCTTCGAACTTTTTTGGCTGTCCTGGTCGATCTTTGTCCTTAACGTCAAAATCACCCGATTTGAAACGCTGAAACCATTCTTGGCAGGTTCTAATGGATGGAGCAGCATCCCCGTAAGCTTGGGCAAGCATTTGGTGCGCGTCAGTGGCTTTCTTCTTGAGATGAAAAAGGAAAAGGAGAGCTTCCCGCAAATGGCGTTTTTCCGGCACAAAAGTTGACATATTCTGAAACTAAAATAATACTTTTTTTATAAGGTACGTGAAGCAAGTTATATATCAATAGAAAGCTGATAATACAGTGAGCATTATAACATAAAATTCGTTATATAAAAATAATTTTATTTTTTACAAAATATCAATAACAACAAAAACGCGGAAATTAACTTCTAGACCTAATAGATTGAGATTTTCGAAAATCCTAACAAAGGAAGTGTCTGTAGCGCTAAATCCATCTGCAAAGAAAATGAAATGTATTTTTAGTATCTCTTTGGCATCTATGTAAAGTAAAACTGCGCACTATCCCCCCAGTGCTGGTTCCAAGAACCTATGAGGTCAGATCAGTCGTTTTCCGTACCTAGTGAGCCTTCCAAAAAGTGCAGTAATCTTGCGAAAATCTGGAAAAGGACCTCGTAATTGTGTTCAGCGTCCAAAATGATTCCCCGCTTACTAAGTTACGGTGAAGGCACATTTTCCGAACTTTGAACAGAGTGGGAAGTTTTGAACCACAACCGAAAAAAAAATTTCTCAAAACACAGCAAAATTTGCCTGATGGGTCCCTTACCTTGCCGCAAAGCTTCAAGAAAGTATCTTGGAATCCTGCAACTCGGAACTAACTCTGAGAGAATCCCCCGCGATCGTTCACAGATAGAATCCCCTCGGTTTCTGGTAGGGGCCGAGAGGATACTAGCATGGGGCTATCACGGAACGATCGCGAGATTCTGCCAGCCTCCACCCCTGATCATACCGCATCCATGCCCTCTCAGTGTTCCACTCAAACAGGTGTTGCCTATCCGATCAACACGAAGCTATAAGGTATCGTCCTAGCCGTACTTCGCGCTGCTTTGCCAATCTACACATTATGAGAACGGGGGACCGGGGGAGGGGGGGGGGGACGATCACGGTATCATTGCGGATCGCGAGTGCACCACGGTGCTAGCGCGGTAAACTTGGTAACGATCGCGGTAACATCACGGTACGAGAACGAGAATGTCAACAGATGAGTCAATTGGGTAATTATCGTGGAACGGACGCGGATTGCGGGACTAGGGGGGAGACGAACACGGTACTATCGCGGATCGCGGGAGCATCACGGTACTATGTAGCGCGAAAGATTCTCTCAGAGAACCGTGTAATTCGTTTTCGCAGATGCATTGTACGCTCTACATACTTTCGTTGTAAACAATTTTTTGCTGAAAGAATTAGTGTTGAAGTGGAAGCAAAAACTCATCGACCTTCCTCAGTTATTTCGAAAAAATGAGTGATAACACAATCAGACTACGGTATGTTAGGAAGAGTCCGCAACCTCACCACGTCCTGCTTCCATTGCTGTAGACTATAACTCTATTTCTCATACACCTTTGGTTTTGTTCGGAGGACGACAACACTTTTTGTCTCGTCTCTGGAATATGTCTTTTTTGATTGTTTTTAGACTGATTTTCCATCTGCACTGCCAACTCTACGCTTCAAATCAGCCTACTCTGGCGATTCTCAGTCTCCGGCCGCCTGACAGCTTGGCTCGCTTTCCTTCCCTGCTGGTCGGCTGCTGTTGCCATCCGAGCTTGTCCAATTCGTCCGAACAGCAGCAGCAGCAAAGGCCCGGATATTGGTAGAATGGGCCGAACTGTCCGGCGGCTCCGATTCCTGTTCGGTGCCGTAGATCGCCATGATTTTTCTTATACTTTATCCTTGCATTTCTTTTAGGCGGATTGTTTGGAAAAGCCGTTCTTGCCTCCTCGACCGGGGTCGGCTCTCCCCTCGTCCGACCACCTTTGGGTAGCTGTGTTGAGAAGGCCACGATCAACAGAGAGAGGTTTGTGTAGCCCTTAATTACCTTTCTCAACGTGTTTCTTCACCAGACCTTCTTGATTCCTAGCGGCTATCGTCAAGGAAGCCGCCATTGCTAGTCGCCTTGTCTGGGCTATTGTGTGGCTCTCTAAGGGTTCGTCGTCACGCGACGATTCAAACCATTCGTTGCGCGAGGCTTACGCATTCGTATTCATGCTCTTCGGGGCTTAGGTGACAGACGGACGGAAAACATGAGAAAGAAAACCACTTACACTTTTGTAGTTTGTTTGAAAATGTTGTGTAAACAATTTTGGCCACGACTGAATTCACTGGTAGCCGCAAATTCCTCCAGCACGGAGTATGACCTGCCAGCTCTGTATTTGAAAGAGTTGGCATACGAACTGGTTCTTGGCCGAAGTAAATGATTTTGAAGGAGTATCAGTGGATAGAAAACGATTTCAGTGAACAAGTCTACGAAAACCTCCTCTGATCATTTCAGCTTCAGCCCAGCTATCTTCCTCTGATCTCAGTGCACTGTCCATGTCGGTTCCGTGTTCGGGCACCATCTTCCCACGAGTCAGTTCGTGATCAGATGTGCTGCGTCACGTGCCGACAACTAATCTTCCCACACTCCGTAGAAGTGTCGTTTGCGATTCCCAGCTGCTCATTCGTCCCCCACTGACCATTGAACTGCCCCTGATGGACATGTGGACAACTCCATGAAACCGGTTCCTTTTCCGACCACGAATTTCAGTCATCCTGCTTCTCTTTCTTGATATTATTATTTTCCATTACTGAGTATTCGATAACTGATCAAAAACGAGTCGAGAGATTATGAGTCAGCCGCGAGTGCCACTGGCGTTGAACTGCATTCCGACCTACTATCGTTCTCAGGGCCAAATTCCGGTCCTCAATTGCCGAATATGGTTGCTGGCATCATGCGGCACGTGATAATCGTGCTGGGAGAAAGGTGAATCATGCCGGGACCAAATGGTCCCAGCACGATTATCACGTGTCGCATGATGAAACATCCGTAGTCCGCAAATGCGGACCGGAGTTCGGCCCCGAGAGCAACAGCAGCTCACAATTTCGCAGCCGGTCGGACTGCGGCAACCGGCGCACTGAAACAGTGCCCGTGAAACTGATACCGGCGTTTTCAGCATGCTGAAGAATGACAGACAGAATGGGGCATTTTGGGACCGTAATTTGATTTCTAAACTATTGAAGAAAATGGACCGCGTCAAGACTTTACGGTCACCTCGTGAAAAGGTTTTTACGATAAATTGAAAATGCAACTACAATATGGTTATAGTTGTAAACGAACGAAATTCGAAAGATTTCTCGAAATTTTTTCGTTCTCTTTCTTTCGTTCGAAATTTTGTTGAACGAACTTTTTTTTTCAAATTTCGTTCGTTCGATTTTTCGTCGAACCAATTTTTTTCTCAATTTTCGTTCGTTCGATTTGTTTCCGAACGAAATTTTTTCGACTCTCGTTCTTTCGAATTTTTTTTCAAACGAAACTCAATTTTCATTCGATCGACATTTTTTTTCGAAGGTGTACAACTATAAATCTGGTACTCTGTAGCTCCATCCTTGTTAAGAACAACGTGGAATGATCTGTCACTCACACTAGCAACCTGTTTAGTTATTGCGTTAATAAGAGTAGAATGCTAGGCGAAGAGAGTGGGATTGACTTGCTGAGAAAAGATTGCCATCCTCGGGCTGTTCATGTTGATAAGCATTTTGGCAGGCTCCATTATTGTATGTAGCGCGATGCCGAGGCTGCAGCCGTAGGGAATGCGTAATTTTCTGATGCTCCGTATGCCTCTGGCAAGGAATTGCGTGATGTAGCGAAGATTCCGGAGCTCAATTCGGAAAAAGAGCTCGTTTTTTTGTTGGCAGAGAAGTTAAATCGTCTCGAACGTTTGTCAATCAACTTTCTCCAGAGTTTTTGTGACCTTTACCTAAAAGCATCCTATCGATACATCGCATGGATTTGCTAACGAGCCTCGATATCTTTCTGTTGCCTAACTCTTGAAGGTATGAAGCTCAAACTCCAGCTCGACCCATTTCCAACCATCGATTAGACTTGGATATGAAAGGAACTTTCTATATTGCTCAAGCCGTAGCACGTTACTCACTTTGAACAGATGAAAGCCTAACAAATCTGTTTAGCTCATCATAAAAACCGAAACGCCACGCGCGCGGCAGAAACCACCTGTTTCACCAAACGCGCCACTTCTAGCGGGCTCTCATACTCCTCCAACGCTCTTCCTTTTTCGTGCGCTTGGTTCCTGAGCTACGCGAATAGAGACTAGGCGATACATGTCTGCGTATCGTTTTGTTCTAGAGGAGAGTCCGGCTCAAGTACATGCTTTACTTTACGTTCGATAAAGGGGCCCAAACGTTGCTGTTGTTTGAATTTAACTTATTGTTACTATTTTTCTATGAACTCGGCCTTGATTTTCTAGAATCCTATTTGAACTTTATCGCTAACATAGTTATGAAATAGCATTCAGAACCTCGAACGCATTTTTGAATTTAGAAGATAGATCAGCCCTCTGAGATTTTGATTCATTACCACCTCGTACCGAAAGCTGCTCACTCTCAACCGAAAATCCGAGCTTACCCCTCCCATTTGCTGGTCTAGTTTAGCTCTTGTGCTGGAGATTTTCAGGGATAGTCATCCACTCTGGTCGATATGTAGGTGCTTCTAAGAAATCTCTTCAGTTCCTTGAACAAAGTGTTCACGTCTTTTGGATAACCTTCGAACCTGAATATTCTTTTTAGTTATAGAATACACGGAAACACTGCCTGATTTGTATTTGCGTCCAATCAGAAGATTCCTCCTTCCTCTTTTTTTAATTCCGTACTTTCATTTTGGAATACCTATTAGGCTATCTCCGTTTCAGTTTCTGATGGGGTAAGGAAATTTGGTTCTGTTCGGTGATTTCGCGGTATTTCATTACCACAGGCGTTTGAATTTTAGTTTAATACAGAGATTTGAAAAATTTTTTTACACCTGTTGGTCATGGTTAAGCATTTCGCGCTAGGAAATAAGTGTAGGTCACCCAAGCCGTAAAATGAGAGGCGATCTGACTTGCGGTAAGTTTAGCAATGCTTAAAGGCAGTGTTCACGATAAGAATCGTTTTTCTGCTTTTCCGCCTATGTTGAAGACGGTCCTATGCTGATTCCAATGATGTCTCCGAAATCGTACAAGACCTTCTGGGAACGGAGTTACGGTTCCTCAAAAAAAAAATGAGCTAGGAAAGCATGGTGGACGAGTTGTCCGAGGCTTGTAACTTCCATCTTTGGCAGCCGATGTGTGCGAGCTGACCTGAGTAAAGAGAGAAGTTGAAAATGAAGGGAAGAACGAGGCTAATGATTGGAAATCATCGCCTATCTCACGATCTCGAGCATTTATTTTTTCACGTCGGAGGGCGGGCCTTGCGCTTTTGGGGTTCGCCTTGCTCTCGAAGTGGCAACTTCGGGCTCTTTTGGAGCGTTTCCTGGCTCGTTTTCATGCGTTCTTTCGACGTCAACGTTACAGTGTGCCAATCCACTACCCATTCCTAGTGTAAAATGAAACACATTTTTTATCGTGAACACTGCCTTTAACAGCCAGGCAAAAAACGCCTTTGAGTTCTTTCTCATTTTTTTTTTGAATAGGCTGGTCTTTAATGCGGTTATTCACATGTGGGGTCCTATAAACTTTTCTCCCTCTTTTTATTCTTTTCTTTTTTTTCGGTTCTTTGGCACATAGTAGTCCTTGTTATTCTTTTTTATACTATTTTCATGTTTTTTTTTTTGCTTTCAAATTTTTCTTCTGATCAATCTCTTGACCAAGCTTTAATTTAAGACTGTCAAAATTAAGGCCACTGAACATTTTCAACTCCTGTTTCTGTGCTATGGGAATCTGGCCCCTCTCGCAACTCATGAGCAGTGATTTGTGTGAGGATTGGGAGTAGAACCCAACAATTTTTAAACAGACTTATCACAGGCTGGAATCGCCGTGAACAGATTGCGGTCGCATCTCCCAGAGATTTAATCTGCGGCTCTAAATTCTTCTGTAAAAGAACTGCGAGTGGCCTCCACAATGACCGCTGGACTCATTGATTATATTTGAATTTATTGTCATATGTGTATAAAAAGCGTATGGTATTCATAAAACTTCTTCAGTCGAGGTCATTTCCAATGAATCACACCAAGGGGAGCATGAGATCTGCGAGCTGGAATGCGACATTTTCTGCGAAAATGCAACAACTTCCATTTTTTGGTCTCAGATCTTTCTCTTATCGCTATAAATGAGCATAGGAATGCTGATTTAAAATGTCAAATTCAAATGGTTTACGCCATCTTGAAATTATTGCCATATTCTTCGTCTTTTTCGAACCTCATAATACGTATCTATTGCTCAACATTTTGCTTCAGCAGAGAAGTTCTGAACCATTCTTCTAGTCCGAAAAATGCTTGCGCTTAGAAACTGAGAATAAGGTGTATCTAAGTTTAAGGTCGACGAACTTCCTTCAGCTTGCTGATACCGTCACCCCAGAGCCAGTGACATCCTGAGTATATAGTATGCACTTCAACTTAGCCCTAACATCTGATCCCAGAGAGTTGCAACCTCAAAACGGTAGGTTACGGTAGTTAATTGGGGGTGAATAATAAGATGAAGTCCAACGAAACGTGAAGAAAATCTGGAAAAAGAGACATTCATATGTTCCTCACCCCCCCCCCCCCTCAAATACCCAACAACACTGTCCATGTACGACTTTCAATAAATCTCGGCATTGGCAACGTTGATATTGGCAGATGTTATGTGCAGCTTCAAACCGAGTATGATACAGATTTATTCGGCTGACGTTTCGGCGTCTTAGCCTTCTTCGGAGCCTGGAAGGTTGAGAGCATTTTGAAAAACTGTATCAAGAAATCTGTATCATACTCGGTTTGAAGCTGCACATAACATCTGCCAATATCAACCCAACAACAGTTTCCGGGTGTGTTTATTTGACCTCCAAAGTTGTTTACACTTGCTCCGAATTCTCCTTTTCGTATTGCAAAGACCTCCGAAAAGTATTCGGGGGTATGGGATAACAAGAATGTGAACTTGGTTTCAAGATGCCGCGATGAGACGTTTCGATAGGCTTAATTTAGCTGCATAATTCATCCACATTCAGCTATCCGCTGTTTCCGAGTGAATTTCATTTCCGTTCATCGCGTGCGTCTGCGCGCGTACGCTGTGTCTCCTTCTCCCCACACTTTCTCGCTGTCTCTACCCTCGTTCCGCACAAGCGCGCGAGGGAACAGAGTAAATTTGGCTCGGAACCAGAGGATAGATGTCGTAACCTACCGTTATGGACTCACGAACTTGAGATCACGGATCTGGTCCGAGTTCCACACTATACATTACCATGATGAACCAGTAGACGTAATGTCTATATTGAAGTGGGATTCCGGTCCGCAATTGCGGACGCGTGCCGTTGCGACAAGCACTGCATGCAAAATCGTGCTGGGACCACTAGGTCGCGGTAAGGTTATCTTGGAGATGCGTGCTGCAACAGCGGGTGTCCGCAACTGCGGTTCGGATTTTTGTTCCGTTGGGTCGCTCTTTCTCTCCGATGCAGTAGACTGTTCAGACACTTTACTTGTTAGCAGATACGGGCGTTCCAGCGTATTAACCCTATATTTGTGAGCTCCCCGCAGGACATTGAAATGCTGAGTTGGAGGGAGGGCGTGTGTCAGTTGCCGACAAGCGCCGAGTCAGTCCGTGTCTGTGATCGGCTGACTGCTTGCATCTCTGCACAGTTTTCCAACTCCCGGTGAGGATCCAGAAAAAGGGGCGAACCTTGCCTCTCGCCATCACCAACGGCAAGAGCTGCCATGACGTGATATTGTAGACGACTCTGATAAAGGTATGATTTGAAATCCAAACTTTAGGCGCAAAGCAGTTTTACATTACGGAAATTCCAGAAGCTGCTCAGAAAAATGCTAAATCCTTCGCTCTCATCTATGTTTTTCTTGATGAGCATTAGGAGAATTTGAAAAAATAGAAAAGGAAAACCGATTCAGAAATATTTGTTTCAGAATTATTTTCAAGCTTTTCCCTTGTCTGTGTACAGTTTGTTTGTTGAATCTTCCGCATAGATGCACTCAAAAATGCGAATACCATCGAAACGAAAAAGTGAAACGTTTGAAGGAGTTGGAAACATGCAAACTAAAAAATATCTCACAATTTTGACTGCCGATCGGATTGCCGTTGCTCCCGTTACCATGTTTCCGAGAACTTTCTAATTTTTATTTAGGTAAAACTCGTTCTAGTAATGCCTCTATGTGGGCCTAACCTCCAACTCGCCTCTTGTGGTAACGATTTCTATCAGTGTTCAAATATACGATAGTTCTTCGTGTTCAAAATTCAACCTCGGTGCTTGACTGAGTTCAGGGTTCAAGTCGACCATCATTACAGTTCGCGTAATGAGATAATTAATGGTTCAGCCTCCACATTCTCAATGTTTCCATTTTGGAAAAGAACGAGCAGCCTGGTTCGAGGTTTTGACTTCGAATTCCAAGCGTTCCTCATATTATCATGGAATGGCCTGGATAATCACTTACTGAGAGGTTTCCTTGGTTATAGTTTCAAATTTCTTGCTGTCTGTGATTGTTTGAGTTCGTTGCGATTGTTTTGCGATGCATAATTTCTATGCGACCTTTCCATGTTTCCACCCTCCCTCCACCCCCATGAACAACGCCTTCTGAGGTTTGTCCTCGGATTCGAACGTGGTCGCATCCAGGCTTTCCATATGTCCTTCGCTTTTATTTCTTTGACCCCATGGCGTAATATCCGAATGGACCACATGCTCGCAATGATGGGGCGCGGATGGGGGGTCAAGAGCTAATCCGAACAAGGCATTTCGCACTCGCAGCCGCATACATTACCCTTCTCATTACCCTACCCACTGCGAGCTCCACAATCTGCACCTTCGACTAAATGATCCTCACCTTCTCTCCGTTCACCTTTTCCACACTTTGGTTTTTCTGCCGTCGTCGGCCGCGATGGGAGGCCATTTTTAATGAGCGATGAATTTAAACGCGCAGTTCTCGGTTCAAACGGGTCGCTCCTCTAACCTCTGTACGGCTATCTAGAGGTCGAATCTCAGACGCCGGTCAGATCGTCTTGTGTGGCTCGCTAAATTGGAGCTCCAGACTTGTTCTACATAAAAATGCTTCATTTTGGACTTTTAAACAGCCAAACATGAACATCTTTGTATATCCGAACAAGTCTCAAATAAATGACTTTGTCCGAAGGAGCCTGTGGTTCTAGCGATATTTTATTAATTTTGACAGAAAAATTTAAGTTTTCTTTGTCTGAATAGCCATTTTCCACGGGTGAAAAACTCAGGAAATCTGGAATTTTTTCACAAACTCTTTCTTATAGAATATTTTACTCGCTTTGGTCCCAAGAAGCAACACAGCTTTTCCTACTCGGTCCATTCGGATGAAACCTACTAATACGTTAGTAAAGTAGATTCAGGTATCCTAATTCGAATTGTTGAATTTTTCGAGTTTTGGTTTTTGAAATTTTGAAATGAAAGAATGAATAAAAAAGATTGAGGCCATCTAATATTTGTCTGGAATGAAAAATTATCAGATTATTCGTGCAATTATCCTTATTTCCCAGCATTACAGATCGAATGATCTGTAAGATCGAATGTTAGAGCTGCAATTCTTTTGGCTGAAAATTTGAATATCTCGACCTGCAGTCGGCACGGATTGCACTGATACTTTGCGTTCCTTGTTGTGCTTTCCTTGGGTTATTGAAATTCCTCCGGTTGATCAATTATATATATATATATAAACTTCCAAATTCCTGGAAAAATCGAGTTTTCGAATGTTTTTCGAATGATCCTTAGATTACATAGGTTCTACGGGTAATGGACACCCCCTCTTTATTGGCACTTTTTGAAGTTCTATTTCTCTAAAGCAGGCGGTATTTTGGAACTAATGGCTTGTCCGAAAATCGCATTTGTATCATGTTACGTTTTCTCGCTAGTAATATGGGGTGATTTTACTGCCACAGTAAATAAAGGAGCGGTAAATTTTTAGGTAGAGGGCTTTGGATTATAAAAACATTCAAGAGGACGACATAGTATTTATTTTTTCTGACTCGAATTAAACTTTTGGTCTACCTATGTGAAAGAATTTGGTGGGAAACAAGTGTGTGGTTTTCTCTGGCCTTTGAATGCTTTCTTGAAAATTCAGACTTGCTCCTGGGATACATTTCTCTGTTTTTCGTTGATTTCACTTTGTTAGCATTCACGTAGTTAATGTTCAAGTTTTCGCTTGACATGTTGGAGCAACTGATATTGAAGAGTGCTGACATTATTACTCTCTGCCTGAAAATGAAGTGGCTTTATTAGATGATTCTGCTGTGGCCTTTCAAGGAAATCTTTGAATATCGAGGTGTCGATCAAGAAAACCTAAGCTATTATGTATGTGCATGCCAAAAGGAGTTTTTATTCTAATTCCTTGCGTTTGTCTGCAACTAGGGGCCAAAATTTTACTCCGATACTGACAGTAGGGGCGCCATGTTAATGCTCCACTACTCAATGTATTTTGAGTCGTCGGAACTTTAATTACTGTTCTTCTTCCTTTTATAGATCTCTTGACCAGTGAGCGCTCCAGGATGTAATCTGTTTTAAATTGATGCCTTAGGTTGCTTTCAAACCTAGCTCATTTCTAAAAATTTGAAACAATTTTCGCGTTGTTTGCAAACTTTCATTTCTTCCTGTCGTTCATTAGGCTTTCTTATTTCCAGCCGTCTGCAATATGGCTGTTACCTTGTAATTGTTTACCTTGCAACTTTTGCCTTTTCAAAAGTTTATCATCAGACACAGCATATCATTTCTGTTCATCATCTGTGGTTTCCGTTTCCGATTCAGTCTGACGCATAGACCAGTGGCCGCTTTCATGAAACTCGGGGAGCCTCTCGGGAAGGTTCAAAGTCCGCTCGCCGCATACATCGGCTGGTTCTTAAAGCCTTCTCGGGAGGCTCCCGTTGTTTCATGAATACGGCCACAGGCGGCTGGCCACGCGGGGTTCGCGGCCTCACTGGAGAATGGGGCTTCGATTCACGCGGGGTGATCTACCGTCGCAGCCCCGTCCATTCATCAGACGAAAACTATTACGCGAACTCTCCAACTCCTCTTTTTTGATCTCATGTAGCGGCGCTTTCTTGCGTTTTAAAGCGCTTTTTCTGTAACTCGTTTCAAATTCAATGCTTTTTTCTGGGATCTGAAGACAGACACAAAATTTTGGTGGGGAGAGCTATTCAACAGTATAATGATTGCCAGGGTTGAAGTGTAAACAAAAAGTTCTAGATTTGATTTCCAGATCGTTATACAGTACATATAGCGCAGTGCAGTCGCATACTGTATTTGCATACTGTACACTAAAAATTTCTTCGCAAACTTTTTCGAGGTTTAACCCTGACAATCATTTTCGCTTTGAACATCTTGCCTCAACAGAATCCTCAATTATTTTCCAGATCCGGAAAACATTGACTTTGAAAGGAGTTATCAAAAACGCGATAAAGCGCCACAGCATACATCTTCTTTAAGGCCAATTTCAGAGCTCGATCTCCATTTGATGCGAAACCCTGGTAATCATAAGTATCGATCGTGATCGCGTCACGCGTCGATTCTCATTCGGAGCATGGTACCGCAGCCATTGGCGACGGAACTGCAAAAGATGCCTAATACCTACGAGCGGTATTGTACCTCCGTTCTGAATGATCTTCAAGACTGAGATTCGAGACTTGCAAGCCGCATGCAGTTAATATGTACTTTCACTGTGAAACTGGGTTTTGGTGCCCGCAGCCACCCCCACTTAATTCTAATACTACGGTCAATTAGTCCTAGATTCGATAAAATACGGCAAAGTTCCGCAGCGAATCATAGGAATCAGTTGCCCTGTGTGTATTGGGCTGTGTCATGGTCAAGGGCACACGGGCTAACACTCTCGCTTGTTTCACTCCGAGCCGGTTCTGTCCCCAACGAACCTTGACCGATTTCTCCGGTTTTCGTCGTCAATGCTTTCGAATTTGACCAGTTCCTCGCGAGGTCACGGCTCCCTTTTGTACTTGCCGCACTAGGAAGCGAATATCTTCGCTTTTCGGAAAATAATATTCTGACGAGGACATTGTTCGTGAGTTATTAAAAGTTTCCATTAACTCACTTTCTCTTCTAGAAGTTGCTCAACGTTTAGGTCTCATTGCGGCGCGAAATTTCTGTGGAGAAGTTTTGGGCTAAAATATCGTTTTCCCTCATGTTTTAGAAAAAAAGAATTTGAACTCTAATAACCGGTGCCTTGTGGAAAACTACTGCGAATCCGCAAACTATTGGACCTTTTTTTACGAAGCCGACATAAAAAGCTCAAATCGTAAGTATAGCCTAGCTTCCGCATTTTGAGCCGGTCGAAATGAAGCTTGTCGGGTTTATCATGTCAAAGCCTCCTCATCTCTGTTATAGTCTGACATGACCGACCGCTCCGCTGCTTACTCCGCCCGGACTCATCCGAGCAAGCTAGGCTTCAGCTCTAAAAGTTTCGATAAAAACGTTTTTTTTTTCATCTCGAGTTAAAGGCAGTGTTCACGATGAAAGTCGCTTTTCTGTTTTCCCGCTTATCTTGAAAACGGTCCCATGCTGATTTCAATGATCTCCCTGGAATCGTACGAGACCCCCTGGAAACGGAGTTATGACCCCTCAAAATTCAGCTAGGGAAGCATTGTGGACGAGTTGTCCGAGGCTTGTAACTCCCGTTTTTTGCAGCCGATGTGTGCGAGCTAACCTGAGTAAAGAGAGACGTTGAGAATGAAGGGAAGAACGTTGCTTTTGATCGGAAACCATCGCTCATCTAACCACGAATTCAGGACAACTTTTATAGGACGTGGGCGGAGTGGCCCAATGGGTCGGCTGGCCCAGGAGATTTTCACCCACTTACTGGCCGTTTTTCGTCGCACTTCCGTTCTTAATCTTCTTAAAGGGACCCAAAGCTTACGTTTTAGCCAAAAAACTTGCAACTTTTTCTTCGTGAACACTGCCTTCAAAAAGAAAGATATCAAGTTAGGTCTTGCAATGTTTTATAAGGTTATGCATTCAGACATCTTTACGATTTTCACTTGTCCCCGAAACCTTCACTCCTCAAGTCTTTGTCTGGCCGCGTTAAACTGTTCCAACCAGTTGGTGTCCTGCAGTTTATCGGATCTCTGCCGCGTTTACACTGTTACAGTTGGTGTTATGCAAGAGGACAACAGACTCTTCTGCCGTTTGAATCCCCACTGGCTTTTGACCCCGGCCAGCACCCCACGCAGTTTCCTCTTGGGAAAATCGCGTCACTTTAAACTCACATATGTACGTACACACATCGAAACCAGCAATTCTTGCCACCTTTCAACGAAAAACTGTGGCTTTTTGTGTGTTTTTGCCGCGACTAGACCGCTAAACGCCCGTCGGTCTCAGAAAAAGCCTCGTCGTCGATTTCGAATTTGCAAGGTCGCTGATCCCGTGTCCGTCTGGCCCACCGTCACTACTATTATGCGTTTTATTCGGCATTCTACTCGACTTTTTACCTCCTTGCGACACGACTGTGTGCAAAGGGTAGCGACAATTGGTTTCGGTCAGTCGGCACCTCCTTTACCCTCTCACAAAATCAGAATTAGGGCTATACGTTTCAATCATAAGATTTTGTCTGAATGCTGAGGATTTGGGAAAATCGAGACCTGCAAAGTAGAAAAATCCTACCAAATCTCACAAGACAGAACTTTGTTCCAGGTAAAAACGACCACTTTTAGATTCTCTTACCCGAAAGGAAGTTCAGTCGCGAATAGACGATTGAGTGCTTTCATAAACATTGGCGTGCGCAATTGACACTCGAAGAATTTAGTGACTAACCTGATTTCTGCGAGGTTCCGTTCGAAGATTGAAATCTAATGAAGACGAGAAAAATACTAACAAAATTCAGGAGTTTGTTAAATAATCCGCAACAATATCGTAATCTAATGCAATGCTCACATCAGGAACAGTCGTTTTTGTCTGTTTTTAGCGCTACGCAATCGCATGCTCTCCGAGATCATACCTCCCCTCGCTGCGATTGTTCGCTGGTACCATCTGAGTGCGGGCGAAACGCCAAGCGCAATGAACAAGTACAAGTTTGAGAATGTTTCTTCTCGCGATAGGCGACGCGAAGCACTCTCTGTCACCCATGTCTGTCGAAAATCGTTAAGTGGAAAATACGCGGCCTCGCGTCGCGGAAGTATGAACCCGGCCTGACGCGTCGCGCCCACGCCGTCGCTGGACGATCGCAGGCGCGGCCTACTCATTATCGTCGTGCATGCCGTTTAGCGTGATCACAGCAGAACTTATCGTCGCCATTCGTTGGATAGTGGCGGAATGACGACGTGACGGTCACATCACAGTGGCGTTCAATTCCGATTGCTGTGATTCAATCGCGTCGACGCAAAATACGATCGCGTGTCTACATATCGGCGGGTGAATTGATCCCGTTCGACATTCACATGCCACCATCTCTGATGAAATTTGCGGCGAACCAGCCGCGAGCGTACCGCGAACCTTGTGCCTGCCGCGAATCTGCCGATAACTTGTCGCAAACCTCGAACCCACCGGGAATACCTCGGCTCCTGAAATCTACCGCAAGTCTGCCCAATGCGTTGAACGCCACTAATAGCGCGCGCTGAATACGACCTATGAATCTGGCACTACTGTTCCCCCTGCCGCTACCTCAGTAAACCGTATCGGCGGCGTTCTAGTGTGTTACCTGGGGAATGCTAGCCTAGCGAAGGAGCTCTGCACTAGAGTAGAGTAGGAGCGGAAACGGATATGTAGAGAAGAAAGAGGGACGGAGAAACTAGGTAATATTTTTGGAAAAGATCTTAAGTGGTTTCTCGAAACCGTGAACCTCTCTGGATCCTGTCATGAACCGTTCTGTATGAGAGTTGCGGCGCCGAGAACAAGTTTTGCGGCAGGTTCACGGAGCCGTAAACCTGCCTTGAACCTGCCGAGTCGGTGCCTTTACCTGTTAGTCTACGACTTGGCAAAGTCGCGGCAGGTTATCGGCGACTTCTGTCAGAGATGTCACCGCAACGGAAGTATAGAAGGGGCCTCGGTCCAGCTCTGTTCTACACTTCCATCGCCGAACGCCCTGACAGCATGCTTTGAATAGTGATCGACGTGCGACGCGATCTCCATCGATACTGTACCTATCAGAGTGAAATTCCGGTCCGCAGCTGCGGACGACCGCTGTTGTAGCGCGCAACTACAAGATGATCGTGCCGGGAACTCGTGGTCCCGGCACCTTTCCCCGTCCCGAGGGCTGTGCTATATTATCCGAAGCCACGAATAACGAAAACTATCTTCTTTTTTTCATGTGCAGAAGCGATTTCTGTCTGACTATCTTTGTCTTATGACTACTAAACTAAAAATTTCCATTAGAGGTGCGAAATTCTGTTTTTGCAAAACCGGTTTTCCGACAAACCATTTTAGGACGCCAGATCGCAAAACGGTATCCTATCCTTCATCTACTAGGGGCTTTAGTTGGAGTTCTGAACTTAAGTATTATGTTCGTCTGCAGTTTTCGGAGGGTTTCTTTTGATTGCCGTGGCTAAACTGCATTGCACCTATTGTGACCTATCATTTCAAGCTTATAACCCCTTGAGATCAAGAGCTCCAAGCGAGTTATTTTTACTAGCTTACCGCACGACGCTAGGGCATTCTCGGATGAAGCTCGTTATACTTTCTTTTTGAGTACCGTCAGACCCTGTCGTTTTTATTGACATTATGTTGAGTTTATTATTGTAAATGCTTCAGCTGCAGCTTTGTAGACAGTTCAGAATCCCTCTTCTCTCAAGAATTCAATGTTTGAATGTCTTTAGCAAACCTATAGTTTACTATGGCCGGCATTAAGGCAAGATTTACGGCACCGCCTGTTCTGGCGAGAAGCTAGCTGTCACATTCCGCAGAGCCGCCACAACAAACAATGGAAGCATCAGTTGTCTGTTGTCGGTCGGTGTGGTTACAAGTCTCTTCATCCATTTTGTGTTTTCTTTCCTTTTTATTTTCACTTTCTTCTCTTTACAATCCCAGTGGTTTCATTTGAAGATTGAAAGCTTCTCGCGAGGTACATGGCCTCTCATTCATAATCGCGAGCTGCGTTGCAAATCTCCTGAATCGTGGCGAAGCCAGTTTCTGTTGCAAATGAGCCATGGATTGTCTAGCATTCACTGGAACATGGGGTGTTAACGGGTCGGCGGCACCCCGCCGTTTCTTTTCAAAGATCGCAAGACAGGCGGCTATTACCTGACCATCGGGTCACCCGATGGGGTCACCCACTCTCCCCGTCCCGCAGCGCGATGTCGAGAACACTTCCCTTTCGGTTTGCAATTTCCACAGAGCAACAACGTTTTTAGGTGAAAGGTTGCTAATTCTTTGTTTCTGAAGAACAACAAACATGCGATCGGAAAAAAGACTGCGCTGAAAATGTAAATGAACTTCGATTGTTCAGTGGATGAGGAATATTCTATTAGGATTATAGGAAATGTGTGTATTTTGGCACCAACTACTATTCCTAAGGAGTTCTAATCTTGATACGATCGATTACGGTTATTAAGTGTGATTATGTTAAAGGCAGTGTTCACGATGAAAATAGTTTTTCTGTTTTTCCGCCTATCTTGAAAACGGCCCCATGCTGATTCCAATGGTGTCTCTGAAATCATACAAGACCTTCTGTGAACGCAGGTATGGTCCCTCAAAGATTGAGCTATGGAAACATGGTGGACGAGTTGTCCGAGGCTTGTAACTTCCGTCTTTTGCAGCCGATCTATGCCAGCTGACCTGAGTAAAGAGAGAAGCTGAGAATGAAGGGAAGAACGGGGCTAATGATTGAAAATCATCGCTCATCTCACGATCTCGAGCATTCATTTCTTCACGTAGGTGGGCGTGTGATGCGCTTTTGGGGTTTTCAATGCGCTCGAAGTTGCAACTTCGGGCTCTTTTGGGGCTCTTCCTGGCTCGTTTTCATGCGTTCTTTCGACGTTAACGTTACAGAGTGTCCATCCACTACCCAATCCTAGTGGAATTTCGAAAACGTTTTTCATCGTGAACACTGCCTTTAAGGTATTTGAATCAAACTTCCTGAAACGTGGCGCAGTCCCTCGAAAAACTGAGTACGAACTCAATGTCCTTATTGGAAATGAATTCCAATCCGGACCAGGGATGTGCGGAAGTTTTCCAAAAAATTTCAGAAAACAGAAAATCGAGTTTTTCAGAAAACAGAAATGCCAAAACGGCCAGAAAACAGAAATTTTTCAGAAAAAATACCCATTGAAATTTAATTTTTTCAAGTGAAGAGAGGATGTAAATCTGATTAACTTTGTCGTACTTGTAAAATAATATCTACGGAACTGCACAGACGACCTATAAGACACTGATAGTCAATGACGCGTCAATGACGGATACAACATCACTAAAGACACGCTGAGAGTCTTGGCCGAGAAATAACCCACCAGGCCCAACAACTGATCCTATTGAGGTGCTTCTCGAGTATTTCTTGATCATTTCTTGGCTGTTAGATGGCTGCGACCATGTTGTTCATGAAATAGCCGAGGAATAACCGAGAAAATATGAGTAGTTAAACCGACTGCAGTGTGGACATCCGAATCTGCCTCAACAATGCGTCTTATACTCTTTATCGGCTATTGCTCGGCCAAAACTCTCAGAGCACTCACCCGTATGGCAGTACGTCAACACAATAAGGGTTGCATCCTAATACGGACATCGTCTTCGACCCCTCGCTGTCAGCAGCAGCTGCTGCAAACAACTAGCTGCAGCAGCTGCTGATAAGGGGAGGTTGCATTCTAGCTCTGCCCTGGGATGCTACCCCTATTGTGCCAAAGAACTACCTTTCGAGTGCGTTAGCAAGGTTCGCGATAAAAATGATTATTGAATTTTCTTTATAAGAAAGCAGTTCTGGTCATTACAAAAGTGAAAAAAAGAAGAATTTGCAGAAAAACTCATAAAACAAGTCAGAACGGATACTTGGTGGGTGTACGCCAGGGGTGTGCGTTAATGAAAAAAAATTTTTTCGTTAACCGTTAATCGTTAATTTTTGAAAAAAAAACCGCGTTGACCCGCTAATGCGTTAACACGTTAACGTTATTAACGCACAGCCCTGGTGTACGCACATCCCCAACGAACAAAATTTCTATAAGTGCCTATTTTCCGTATTCTGTTTTGCCGCTAAAAAAGTTAGTAGTCTCTCGGTATCTAGCAACTACTTTAAATGCAGAATGAAAGACGACAAAACAAGCAATTGTAGGAATCTAGTTAATTGGGGGCGGGCTGAGACCCAGCAGTAGCTTATTTTTGAGCTTTTTTCTCCGACTTCCCACTTATTTTCGCTTTTGTGATGACCAGGCCTACCTTCTCACAAAGATAAAACAATAAACTTTTTTCTCGCGAACCCTGCCCTCAACAGCAATCGCACCATTGAACACAAATAACTCGTAAAGGACTAGATAAGTTCTACAAATCCAAATTTCGCTGATTTTTTCTGATTTTTCTATGTTTTTCGCAGCTTTTTCAGAAAACAGAAATCAGAAAACAGAAAGGCCAAAACGGCCAGAAAACAGAAAATTCCGCACACCCCTGGTCCGGACTTGCGCACGAACGCTGTTGTAGGATGCGGCTCAAAGACGGGGTCGTGACGGGATTTTGTGGCCCCCTGCGATTACACATGGACCCACGAGTAATCGTGGTTGCACTGCGTGTTGCAATAGCGTATGTCCGCAATCGCAAATAGCAATTTGCCTTTTGTATGAATAGTATATGCGTATTCAAAGCCCTAAACATTCTCCCCTCAACGCCCCCCCCCCCCCCACCTCGGAGCAGTTTTGAGTTGATTTTTTCACCTCAAATTTTATAGGCATGGCATGGTTCACGTTTCATTTTCTGGACTACTGTGCTCGAATATCTTGCCCTAAATTTGTCTAGAATGGTTTTCTTAGAGCGCTGAGTCCCAATATGAGATCTTTTCTCAGTTCGGCGATTTAGCTCACCTATATTAGCCACATTGAGCTACAGTAAGTTACCGTCTTAAATTTGCAAGGTCGGGATCAGACTTACCTTCGCAGTTATCGACTCGCGCTAGTTAAGCTTTGTTTGTAATCGGCTGCTGCGCCTGTAGCTGAGCGTAGGGCGCGCACCTTTCTGGAGAGGGTAGACGAAGTACTGTGTTCAACTCTCGTCAAGCGTTTGTTATCTGTGGGTTCTCCGCTGACAGCGACGACAGCCATGACCGACTATAAACAAGCTATCAGGAATGCGCGACGACGCTATTACGATGTGGACACCGCGTCGTTGTGTGCCTATGCGAGGAACGGCTACGGTGCGTAGTAACTGCCCCCTTTATGTCGCGTGTGGCGTTCTCGACTCTGGTGGTAGCAGTGGCCGATCGCGGCAAAGAGAAGTATGAACCCAACCTTTCTCGCCACCAACGTGTGACGCGGTTCATATTACATTCCTCCGCGCCGCGAGAGGCAGGGATCAAGACCGCAATCTTAACTCTGATTACCCCTTTATACAACCGTTTTCGCCCAGCTCAACGTTCGCGAATTGAGATACGTGAAATAGCGGAAAAAGGCTGCTTATTCCGTGTCGCAGGCTGTCGTGCGGTGTTATGCTAGGATCTTCGAACCAGTGTTGACCTCCCTTTTGGAATAGCCGAAACTTCGAGAACAAAGGCTGAAAGTCGTGTTTTTCCTTGAATGTTGACGCAGGGTCCGGGCAGAATTCAGTTTTGGGATTTTCCGCTAGACGGGAGCGCAGGCCGCAGTTATGTAATCCGAGGAAGGGAGCGAAAGCCGCAGGAAAAAACGGTCTCCATTGAGTTATTTAAGGCTATCACTAGCCATCTTCATCATCCGTCATCCATGCTTTTAACCATCGACTGCGCTTTCTTCACCGCGCACGGTGGGAACTGTTTCCGAGCAGCGCCGCAAATGCCGTAATTCCTAGTGCATACTTTCCGCGACAGGCGACGCGACATAACCTTGGTCATGTAACTCGACCGAAAACCGATACTGCTGTTACGCACTGTCGCGTTCATGCGTCGCGGGAAGTATGCACTAGGCCTACGTGCGGTGACTCCGCCACGGGGCGGCCAGACGACCACTCATGAGCCGTGGAGATACCGAAATTTCGCGTTGATCGTGCTATGAATACCGTAACTCTTTACTCAGAGTCCATTTTTCTCCCGAAAGAGTGACTCTTAGCTTACAAAAGTTCTAGAGGACGCCCACCTAGTCCAAGTAAGTCTATCCAGCCCAAAAATATGACCGAACCTCGCCCTTGTACTTACTTGACTTAATCGGTTGGCTTTCGCCTGACGCGGTCATTCCGCATCTTCACCGAGGTGTGCCGTCCTAGTAGTCAGCCGTGTCCATTTTTCACGGTCTTCGGCCACAATTTGAACACATTCCATCCAGCTGTCACTATTCCATTTCCGGCGAAACGAAACATCGCGCCTGAACTGTCTTTCGATGCCGAGTGACTTCAAATCCTCTTCAACCACATCCGTCCAGAACTTCCGCCTACGCCCAGGTAACCGTTTCCAGACAGGATTTGGAAGCATTCTTAAAGCGTGTTGTACGAGACGATCCGGCGTTCTTCATAGTATATGCCCGAGAATTCGAAGGAGGCGACTTTCCATTGCTGCTTGAGATGGCGTTAGGAGATGCTGGCACCTCCCTCGTGTCAAGCGTTGATGTACTGCGTCGATTTCCTTGTAAAGGTCTTCGTTATGGCATACACGCGGCCAGAAATGTCCAAGCAAACACCTAAAAAGCTTCCTCTCCGTGCAATCCGACTTTTCCATCTGCGTCTTCGGTGCTGCCCACGTCTCCGATCCGTACATCATGATAGGGCGAATAGCGGATAGGTAGACGCGCAACTTGACTTCCTTCGCGATGGTGGTAGACCACAAACACTTGGTTAGAGAATTAAATGGAGACGTAGCTTTCGCACATCGTTGTCGAATATCCGCTGCATAACTACCATCCTTCTTCAGCAAACAGCCCAAATAACAGAAATCGTCCACCAGTTCGATGCGTTGTCCGTCCCCACAAACTCCCGTTGAAGGCCTCTGAGAGACCCACATCTGCTTGCATTTGTCGGGACGAAGGCGATGTCCATAGGCTGCGGCATACTTCGAAACGAGGTTCACAATCCTTTGCAGTTTTGCGTTGTTTTCAGCGAATAACACAATGTCGTCGGCGTACTCCAGGTCGACAAGGGAGCGTCTTGATGGTGTTAGGATCACATCCGCAGGAAACAGTTCTGCAACTCTACGCATGATGTCATCAACGGCGAAGTTGAATAGAGAAGGTCCTGCAACGGCCCCTTGCCTTTTTTCCTGTTTTCACCTCGAAAGCTGACGTAAATCCGACAGGTGTACGAACTGCTGCTGTTGTTCCTTTGTTAATGTCCTCGATTAACCAAACATACTTTTCCGGGACTCCATCTGCTCGCAGAGCATTGAGCAATCGATCACGATGAGGAGAGTCGAACGCGGCTTCAAAGTCCAAAAAAGCAAGCTGTAATGGCTTCGAATACCGCTGCCACGATTCAATTACTCTTCTCAAGACGAACAGTTGGTCGATGGTCGATCTTCCAGGTCGAAAACCGGCTTGCTCATCTCTGGTCGTTCTTTGACGATGTTTGATAAGTCGCTCGAGAATGATACGTTCTAAAACCTTGTTCATGACACGAAGTAGAGAGATTCCTCTGTAGTTCTTAGGATCCGTGACGGATAGATCGCATGTCTCCACGAATCGCGTATCCTTTCGCTCATCCATATAGCACGGATTATGTTGGTCATTTCACGAATTCCAGACGGAGGAAGAGCTTTCAGCATTTCAGCAGTGATGTTGTGATCTCCACCAGCCTTTCCTCTCTTCATTTTCCGGACACATTCCAAAACTTCAGACTCAGTCGGCGGTTCCTCACTGACATCGTAATGTGCTCTCTGATCATGCGGGAGCTCAGGTACCGACGGCGCTGGACGATTCAGTAGTAAACTGAAGTATTCCTTCCATATTGGTGCGTCGCATCACCAACTGCAACTCCATTGGTAGTGTTCAAGACAGGAGAACATCTCTTCATCTTCCCGCTATACTGTCGCAGCAACGTGTAGACTTTCCTCGAATTCTTCTCCTCCCAAGCCTTCTCAAACTCCTTAGCTCTACACGTCTTCTCTCGTTCGCGGTCACTTTGAAGCTGCCGACGCAACTTCCTCCTCAGACACTTTTCCTCCACGAAGTTTCCTGAAGTTCGGAGAGCACATACTCTGTTGTAGGTAGATGTTGTTTCTTCTGAGACGTAAGCGAACTTCTTCTTAGGCTTAGGCTGTACAACCGGGAGTGCCTCTTTTGAAGCGTCCTGGATGCACTTGACAAAAGAATCCGCGTCGCAAAGTTTCTTCTTAGTTCGTACTCCGATGTGAATAGAAACGCGTTGTCGAAAATTCCTTCTGCACTCTTCATCTCTTAGACTTGTCATGTCAATCCTCTGGAGAGGCTGAGCCCCTCGCTTCCTCTTATGAATCCTCGCAGTGAAGTTCAACAGAACAGGACGGCGATCCGAATCGAATGCGACATCCCACACAGCTCTAGATCTTCGAATGTCCGATACTGGAATATTTCTGGTCAGGACTTAGTCAAGCTGTAGTTTCAATGTTGTCATCTTCCGCTTCCGCTGATCTTCTGGAGATAGCTGGGTTGGTCCCTGCCACGTAAGTTGATGGCGGCGATGATTCCTCTTGAATGTCGATGCAATAATCAGACCACTGCGTTCACAAAAGTCGATAAGGCGGTAGCCATTGTCCGATGTTTGCTCCAGAAAAAACCTGGAGCAAACCTCGCCCTTTGAGATATACTATTTTCGATTAGGGTTGCCGACATACTAACGATGACTATTTTCGATTAGGGTTGCCGACATACTAACGATGCAAGATCCTGTCAACCATTTTTGTGGATAAGTTGAACCGTTCAGGCATGATGTTAGGATCTCGTGGTGAGAAAGTTCGGTAGGCAATATTTCATTGCTTCACTTGCGACAAGTGAGTAACTCGTAGTCGTCGACGTACTGCAGGTCGACAAGAGAAGGTCCTGTTGGTGATAAGACCACGTTCGCAGAAAGCTGCTCTCGAAGGACAGATGCCTTCAACGGCACAGTTGAATAGAAGAGGTACTGCTGCAGCTCCTCGCCTTACTCTGTTACAGTTGTTCCCTTGCTTATGTGCTCGATCAGTCGAACATATTTTTTCCGGGACTCCATCGGCACGCAAAGCGTTGAGCAATCGATCCTGATGAGGAGAGTCGAATGCGACTTCGAAGTCGAGGAAAGCTAGCTACATTGGCTTCGAAAACTACGGTCACGATTCAACCACTCCTCTCACGACGAAAACTTGGCCGACGGTCGATTTTTCAGGTCGAAAACCGGCTTGCTCCTCGCTGGTAGTTTCTTCGCGATGTTGGACAAGTCACTCAAGAATGAAACGTTCCAAAACATTGTACGTGACAAGAAGTAGAAAGAATCCTGTGTAGTTCTAGGGTTCCGTGGCGGATAACTTCTAGTGAAAAGGTGGAATGCTCGCATTCCTCCACGAATCAGCTACACTTTCGCTCATCCATACGACCTGGGTGGTGTTGGTAATTCCACGAATCCCAGACAACAAAAACGGTGGTGATGTAACAGAACCTGCGATGTCGGACATGGATTGATTCTCCTAACCTCTTTGGTAGACGATTTTTTCGGTTTTATTTAAAACTCAGTATCTATTTGTCTTATTACTCAACACTGACAAGGGGGGACATACTGGGGTATAAGACGTCCTAAAAAAGTTCTTCCAAGAGTTGTGGGGGATGAATAGAGAAACAATAATCTATGTTGGGTTTTTCCTACGGACCTTCCAATATTTCAGACGAAAGAAAAAATCATTCGAATCTACCTGTACCTTCCTAATCGGAGCAGCTGGATTGAGTTCATATGCTCTACACACATTTAGTTGCAAGACAATTGCCCTATACAAGGCTTGACGGTTCGAACCCTACTCATTCGTGAGATATAAGCTATTTCCAAACTCACTATGCGTTCCACTCCTCTAATCACTTCACTGAAGTTGTCATAGCCAGCAAGCGGAGATGGGCTAGAGGATAACGTTGTGGAATACTAAACGACGTAGGGATGATGGGGCTGCGGGTTCGATTCTCGTCATGCATCTTCTGCAGAAATTGTTTTGCATTTATTCGAATGTTTATCCATGGAGCTTCTCTTTAACATTTTAACTTTTTGTCGATCTCATTGGATTTACTATTACATTCGCAAGAATCCCTGTGGTAGATGAGAATTCCTTTTTTTATTCAGAAAATTTTATTCTTATCTTTTTGTGGGGGTGTGTATACAAGTCTGTTGGTACCTGCTCGTTGGTGCCCCTGCTTCTACTGAACCCAGCAGACGTTTGAGTGTACACAGGGAACGTTCGAGCGATATAGCGTGCACAACTATATCGCGAAAGTATCCCGCACATTGCATAAAGGTGTCGCCGTCCGGCACACTAAGGCCTCTGGTCCATAACACCTTAGGATCCGTACCTAGGGAGTCATGGAGTCTTTGGCCACAAGCCACAATCTCGCCACCCTGAACTGTCGATCGCTGTCGAGTGATATCCAAAAAATTGCGCTATCCAGACTTCTGAGCTATTTCCATGCACCGTTCGCTGCTTTGCAGGAAACCCGCTTCAAGGATAGACCCGTCATCAGCGTCGGAGAGTACACCATCTACTGCGGTAACGCTGACGATAGGAGAGTGGGAGGCTGTGCAATAGCTGTAAGGAAGGATTTCAATGGTATGGTCAAGGAGTTCGGCTCAACGTCGTGTCGGAATGCATTCGTACGACTGCGGGATCACAGAGGATTCAACCTGTGGATAGTGAGTGCTCATGCGCCCACTGAAACCGCCGAAGACAATTCGAAGGATGCGTTTTATGAGGAACTCAATACGTTGCTGGCCAGGATACCTTGTCAACATGCTGTTGTCGTGGGGATTGACGCAAATGCGAAGATGGGACTTGATCAGGAATCCGAAGTACTCGGTAAATGGTTCTACCCAGTGGAGCAAACATCGGACAATGGCTACCGCCTTGTCGACTTTTGTGAACGCAGTGGTCTGATTATTGCATCGATATTCAAGAGGAATCATCGCCGCCATTAGGCAGCGGAAGCGGAAGATGACAACTTTGAAACTACAGCTTGACTATGTCCTGACGAGGAATATTCCAGTATCGGACATTCGAAGATCTAGAGCTGTGTGGGATGTCGCATTCGATTCGGATCACCGTCCTGTTCTGTTGAACTTCACTGCGAGGATTCATAAGAGGAAGCGAGGGGCTCAACCTCTCCAGAGGATTGACATGACAAGTCTCAGAGATGAAGAGTGCAGAAGGAATTTCCGACAACGCGTTTCTATTCACATCGGAGTACGGACTAAGAAGAAACTATGCGACGCGGATTCTTTTGTCAAGTGCATCCAGGACGCTTCGAAAGAGGCACTCCCGGTTGTACAGCCTAAGAAGAAGTTCGCCTACGTCTCAGAAGAAACAACATCTACCTACAACAGAGTATGTGCTCTCCGAACTGCAGGAAACTTCGTGGAGGAGAAGCGTCTGAGGAGGAAGTTGCGTCGGCAGCTTCAAAGTGACCGCGAACGAGAGTGGACGTGTAGAGCTAAGGAGTTCGAGAAGGCTTGGGAGGAGAAGAATCCGAAGAAAGCCTACACGTTGCTGCGACAGTATAGCGGGAAGATGAAGAGATGTTCTCCTGTCTTGAACACTACCAATGGAGTTGCAGTTGGTGATGCGACGCTGCCAATATGGAAGGATTACTTCAGTTCACTACTGAATCGTCCAGCGCCATCAGTACCTGAGCTCCCGCATGTTCAGAGAGCACATTACGATGTCAGTGAGGAACCGCCGACTGAGTCTGAAGTTTTGGATTGTGTCCGGAAAATGAAGAATGGAAAGGCAGGTGGAGATGACAACATCACTGCTGAAATGCTGAAAGCTCTTCCTCCGTCTGGGATTCGCGAAATGACCAACACCATCCGTGCCATATGGATGAGCGAAAGGATACCCGATTCGTGGAGACATGCGATCATCGTACCTCTTCACAAGAAGCTATCCGTCGCGGATCCTAAGAACTACAGAGGAATCTCTACTTCGTGTCATGTACAAGGTTTTAGAACGTATCATTCTCGAGCGACTTATCAAACATCGTGAAGGAACGACCAGAGATGAGCAAGCCGGTTTTCGACCTGGAAGATCGACCATCGACCAAGTGTTCGTCGTGAGAAGAGTAATTGAATCGTGGCAGCGGTTTTCGAAGCCATTACAGCTTGCTTTTTTGGACTTTGAAGCCGCGTTCGACTCTCCTCATCGTGATCGATTGCTCAATGCTCTGCGAGCAGATGGAGTCCCGGAAAAGTATGTTCGGTTAATCGAGGACATGAACAAAGGAACAACAGCAGCAGTTCGTACACCTGTCGGATTTACGTCAGCTTTCGAGGTGAAAACAGGAGTAAGGCAGGAGCCGTTGCAGGACCTTTTCTTTCAACTTCGCCGTTGATGACATCATGCGTAGAGTTGCAGAACAGTTTCCTGCGGATGTGATCCTAACACCATCAGGACGCTCCTTGTCGACCTGGAGTACGCCGACGACATTGTGTTATTCGCTGAAAACAACGCAAAACTGCAAAGGATTGTGAACCTCGTTTCGAAGTATGCCGCAGCCTATGGACTTCGTCTTCGTCCCGACAAATGCAAGCAGATGTGGGTCTCTCAGAGGCCTTCAACTGGAGTTTGTGTGGACGGACAACGTATCGAACTGGTGGACGATTTCTGTTATTTGGGCTGTTTGCTGAAGAACGATGGTAGTTATGCAGCGGATATTCGACAACGATGTGCGAAAGCTACGTCTGCATTCAATTCTCTAACCAAGTGTTTGTGGTCTACCACCATCGCGAAGGAAGTCAAGTTGCGCGTCTACCTATCCGCTATTCGCCCTATCATGATGTACGGATCGGAGACGTGGGCAGCACCGAAAACGCAGATGGAAAGGTTGGATTGCACGGAGAGGAAGCTGTTTAGGCGTTTGCTTGGATATTTCTGGCCGCGTGTATGCCATAACGAAGACCTTTACAAGGAAATCGACGCAGTACATCAACGCTTGACACGAGGGAGGTGCCAGCATCTCCTAACGCCATCTCAAGCAGCAATGGAAAGCCGACTTCGACTGCTCGGGCATATACTAAGAAGAACGCCGGATCGTCTCGTACAACACGCTTTAAAAATGCTTCCAAATCCTGTCTGGAAACGGCCACCTGGGCGTAGGCGAAAGTTCTGGACGGATGTGGTTAAAGAGGATTTAAAGTCACTCGGCATCGAAAGACAGTTCAGGCGCGATGTTTCGTTTCGCAGGAAATGGAATAGTGACAGCTGGATGGAATGTGTTCAAATTGTGGCTGAAGACCGTGAAAAATGGACACGGCTGACTACTAGGACGGCACACCTCGGTGAAGATGCGGAATGACCGCGTCAGGCGAAAGCCAACCGATTAAGTCAAGTAAGTCATCTTTTTGTGATAGCTTTTCGGGTTCACAGAAAAGTATTGTAATGTGAGCACCTTCTCGCTTTGTATTGTTTCGCCAAAGTTTAGAAAACCACGTGTTTTGAACACAGAAAAGTCATCTGCTTATAAATAAAGAGAAAGCATTGCCATTGTTAGAAACAAAGCGATGAACTTTTCTTCAAAAATTATTTATCATTGAGGTTGCAGTCTGTTGATTCATACTAACCCTTCATCGCAAAGTACCAAACTTGGCTCAATCGCTCAGAAAATTTTTTCTGGAATCTCTCGAGTTCTAGGGTGAATGCCAGGAAATACCTTTCTTAGCAACATTTGGAGCGTTTGGAAAGGATAAAGTGGATTTTGTGCGTCGATTCGTCGCTATGGATGAGACTTGAATTTTTTGGATTATTTTAATTTTTTTCAAGTGTAATAATGTTCAGGGAGATTATACTGAATAATGAAGTGTATTTTGAACCATGATATCGTGTTTCTCTTATCAAACGACAAAACCTATTGAACAACCTGGTATATGGCGAAAAAGTCGAAATGAATTCTTCCCCATACTGGTTCAAATGAAATAATTTGAGGTAGACTGTTGTCAGCTGTAGTGGCCTGCCGATTTTTACTTCTGAAAAAAAACAAAAGTACAGCCATGGTTGCCGCTTGAAGATAATGTGTTCACTAATTCCACTTGTTTTTCCAATTTTCCGGTCTACAGGCAAGTCCGTAAAGAAATCCCAACATACATTATTGTTAATCCATGCCCCAGAACTCTCAGAAAAACTTTTTCAGGACTTCTCCTATCCTGGAAAGTCCTCCCTTTTGAGTCGTTCGCGCCTGTCATGGCGCTTCTCTTTCTTGTGCTAAATGACCGCCTGAGTGACTTCGCCTTATCAGACTATGGAGCCGTTTTCACGTGGCTTTAGTATTATGGATACGCAACATTGAGGTTCCCGACTCTGTGATCTAGCTTCCATGGCTCACTCACTTATAAAACTGAGATTCAGAAGCGAATGTGGTATTCTATGTCCTCCCATCTCCTAATCTAGAAAGAAAACAACTGAGTACTCGGGTATCCGCCTGGCGCAAGGATACAGTGACCCGATGGGTTTGCGCAACATAACCAATCGCGATTCCACAGGTTTCTCTGACTTTGTTTACGTTTGAATACCAACTGCTCCTTACCACCCGGTGCGTTTGCCATTGCGCAATCTTACCAGTCCAGTGTTTATAGAGCGAAATCTGGATCTGCTCTGAAATGACCTTTTCCCAAGAGTGCCGTGACAAACAACTTCCCCAATCTGACACCTTAAAAAAACAGGCTCTTCTCGACGTCACTAATTTTTGCTAGATTCTGGTTTTCCTTGCTCAGATGGAATCGTCTACAAGTTTGCGCCAACGCACTATAAGGGACGAAAAGTACCAGTGCGATCCGTGCCGTCTGTACACTCAGGTAATGTTTTGTTTTCCGCGCCTTCCAGAACCCAGTTTTCGTGCACTGTCGCTTTTCAACTGAACCTGCTGGTCCCTTGACCCCATATGAGTTCTGCAGTAGCCCATCCGAGTTCGAGATGGTGCCGTCCTTCTCGTTCCGGTGTGTCAGGGTCATCCATCGGCTATGTTTGAATTGTCTCCGTGCCTCCGTATTTACCTCTGCCGCTGCCGTTCACCTACTTGATGAGAGAGAGCGAGTAGCCCATTGAATGAGACGATTTTGAATGCGATCGACGGACTCCACTTATCTACTGCCCTTCTAGTCAGTTCACTCTCCATTGACCCACTAACTCTTTGAAATTGACCTAAAACACATTCGCCCGTTTTCCATTACCGCCTCCTTCTTCTCCGAGGCTCGTTAACGTCTTCCGTTTATTTACATCGTTGCACTTGTTCTGTCCACGAGGAACCGCCTTGTCAGGGGTTCGCGATTTCCCCATGTTTCACTTTGGCGCGAGGTTTTCTCTTCCTTTGAGGGTGTTTCTCTGAGGGGAGGGGGGGGGCAATGTTCCGCTCTTCTGTGGTGCATCAGTCAACAAGATGTGAATTCAAGTTCAGGACTCATTCTTTGCTTCCAATATCGAGAAAAGCTCTGGAGCACGCTTTCGCTAGTCGTGAGTGAGGATTGGATTTTCTTGCGTGTATACGAAGATGACTCTATATGCATAACCATGTTTCAGCACCTAGGATGAAAATTGTCTACAGAAGGTTAAAAAAGTTCAAAACCACCTTATTAGAAACGTTGAGTTGTTGCCACCATTGCCACTCCTGTATACAAGAAGTAACTGTAACTTAGCAAAATTTCTTTACAGGTAGTGTTCACGATGAAAAAAAGTTTTTGAAATTCCACTAGGATTGGGTAGTGGAGGGACACTCTGTAACGTTAACTTCGAAAGAACGCATGAAAACGAGCCAGGAAGAGCCCCAAAAGAGCCCTGAAGTTGCAACTCGGGAGCGCATTGAAAACCCCAAAGCGCATCACACGCTCACCGACGTGAACAAATGAATGCTCGAGATCGTGAGATGAGCGATGATTTTCAATCATTAGCCCCGTTCATCCCTTCATTCTCAGCTTCTCTCTTTACTCGCATAGATCGGCTGCAAAAGACGGAAGTTACAAGCCTCGGACAACTCGTCCACCATCTTTCCATAGCTCAATCTTTGAGGGACCATACCTGCGTTCACAGAAGGTCTTGTATGATTTCAGAGACACCATTGGAATCAGCATGGGGCCGTTTTCAAGAAAGGCGGAAAAACAGAAAAACGATTTTCATCGTGAACACTGCCTTTAACAATGAAAATATGCTTGGTGATCATGGTCGTTCCAAAAGAAATATGCAATCCTTCTCAGAACTGTTTTCAATCCCAGAATTCGAGAATGCCCTCTAGGGCTGCCAAAGTTGATTCTTAACAAGGGTGTAGGCGCCTTCAAAGCTCCACTTAAAATGCCAGTCCATTCAAATGTGCTCCGAAAAGAAATGTTTTGCATTTGGCTCGAAAACTATGTGGGAACATTTGGGGTGCTGCACACAAATCTAAGGACCGTTAGTCAAAATTTTCAGGTTTACCTTAGATTAGATTACTGTGTGTATAAAGTCATTTACATAGGGTAATCTACACAATATTCGAGAAATCGACAAATGGACCTCGAATCCGGGCTTGCTTCCCCCCTTGAGCCTTATTTGAGACTTTTGCCTAACTACCGTATGCCCACCGAAACCTACCCTATTTTTTTCAGAATACATTAATGGACTTCATGTTCAAGTTAGGCACAACAAAACCCCTCAGAGATGCTCTGGGGCAAAACTATCTTAGCGTACCAGAAGTCGTCAAGAGCCCCCAGAATTTTCCCTAGGTAAGGAGCTTAAAAACAAACTATTGAGGATCGTGACACGTACTCCAAATAACCCTCATTTGGAAATTTGAGGCTTGATCAGAAGTATTTTTCTCAGACGCCTTCAGGAGTGCATAGGGAAGACGCTAACGAGTGTAGGCTTCCAGACTATTCGGGTATGTAACTCATCGATCTCTTCTCCAGTCTTTCAGGAACCTACAAACTGACCATACCTCCGCGTTGAACTGTCCAAAAATCTTTTAAAGGCAGCAGACACGTTCGAAAAGGTTGTTGAGATAAATACGCTGGAGGGTTTACGTAGAATTTACCCGAATGCCCGGAGAATTCGCCCGATGCGTAGCGGGTGGAGAATATGACCGCGAGGGGGGAGAAAATGCCCGCCGCAAGGGGAGAAAATGCCCGCCGCGAGGGGAGGAAATGCCAGCACCAAAAATACAGTTCTTCTATGACTCTGCCTTATGATTAACTGCCTACCGCAACCTGTTAGAATAAAATATTCAACGCTTGCACACGCGTACCCACGGTATAAGTTTATCGAAACCTCATCCGAACTGCAAAGTTTCATAGATAATTTTATTGTGCGAAAAACTAAAAAAAAAAGAACAAATCTATGAAATAGTGTAGGTGCTTAAACTTCAATCGGAGAAGTAAAATGTGGTAAATAGTAGAATGCAGTCTAACCCCTTGCATAACCGTCTATTCAACTTCCCTGAAGTTAGAAAAATCTAACAGTTCTTTGCGATCCCTGACTTGGGATCGCAGAGAAAATGGTGTTACCCTGGGGTAATCCTTGAAGTAAGGAACTTATTCAAATGGTGTCACCCTGGGGTAATCCCTGAAGTAAGAAACTTATTCGAAAGTAACTGGGTGATATTTAGGCAGACCAATAAGCCTGGCTAGAGAGTCCAAATATATTTTGCACGCTCTCGGCGTGATCTTAGGGTCAGGGATCGCAGAGAACTGTTGGATTTCTTCTTGAATCTCGCGCTGTCGTTCCAGCTCTGCCGGTCTTATGTAGCGCTCTGGCGCAGATCAATCCAAAGTCGATGGCAGTAGGCTTAGGTTTAGGCTTAGGCTTAGGCAGCAAAAAAATGGAGAAACAGCTAAAAGGAGCAAAAAATGGAGAAATGGCAGCAGAGAAGTGAACGGAGCACCACTCATTGCAAGCATGATGTTTTCTAGCGCAAGCAAAATCTCGCCATTGCGGCGGAAATTTTCTGCCCTCCTTGCGGGTATTTTCTCCCATGCTCGCGGGTAAATTCTCCTCTCCATGCGGGTATTTTCTCTCCCCCTCGCGGGCCAATTCTCCCCTCCAGGCGGGCATTTTCTCCTCTCTCGCGGGCAAGATCTCCTGCTGAAATGTACGCGTGCGGCTCGGGCGAAATCTCACTTAATCACGCTGGAGGGGTCGTATAGCCACCCACCATAGAGCGCTAGCGCCGTTGGAAGCCTCAAAAACTTGGCAAAAATACTAAATTTGAGCAATGCATGGCGAAAAATTTCGCCAACCCCGCCCCCAAATACAAACTCGTCCAGATTGATTCTTTGAATACGGTTATTCTGGCTGGTTTTTGATGCTTACAACGACACAGTGTACTTCGTCCATTTTTACCCGATAACAAAAGCAACCGTTATTCCTCTATTTGCATACAGTTTTAATTGTTTTTTGTTCATTAGTTCCCCATACTACCAGCTCCAAACCTTCGATTTATGTCATAAAATCGATACCATTTTGAGCGTGGATGCTGCCTTTAGGAGAAAAACGTCTGCAACTTCATCCGGAGTAGGAGCAGATAGTTCTGAAAGGCGTAATCGGATTCCACGCCCAACTTTTTGATCTCAAAATGTTTCTATTAGACATTTACCTTCAAGGTTACGATTACTCGGTAGACCTCCGCCATAAATCCAACGGAGGCATGGTAGGGGAATAAAATGCTGTAAACTCTTGTGAGAAGCTCCAGCGAATCTCGAAGCTGTGCCTAATCTTGACCCTAAAGGATTCTATAGAGGCATCTCAATGTTCTCACAACACTGTTGGAATATTCACAGATTCATAGAGTTCAGGAAGACTACCTTGGGTAGATTTTGCAACCCCGCTTGACAGGCTCAGACTGATTGCTATTTTAGTCTCAGCCAAAGGAAATTCTGGATATCTAACCCAGCTTACGATTCCACTGCGGTTGGTTTGCCGTAAAGCCTTCCGCGTTCATCATGGTACCAGTGCACGCACCGGAATTTTCAAATCCGATGATGAATGCTCATCTGAACGCCGCCCCGTCTGTGTCAGCTGTTCGCGTCTCTGGTGGCCTTCTTTTTCCGGACACACTATCTCTTCGGGGGTTGATGAGCTTCTTATGATCGATTACATAACGGGGGGTGAGGGTGGGGGAGGATGGACCGGGCTGCACCGGGTTGGGCTACCGTCTGTCCTCGGAAGGGGCTCTCTCTCATCTCAATCCCACATGCTCTCTCGTGACCGACTAACCCATTGCCCAGCATTAGCCTCCGCTGATCCCATAGCTACCACCAAATGTTTCCTCAGCCTTTGATGACCGCGCGAATTCGCAGTTTTGCTCCGGAATTTCGCGCTTGTCCTCAACTTTCTGCACCCTTCAGAAAGGAATTTCCGCCGTACTCCACTTAATAATTTGAAAAGTTATTTTTTCATTAGGCGATGAACTCTCACTACTTTCGCTGGGCCGATGAAAGGGTTTCCCTGCTAAGGTATCATATTCCGTTGTTGTGCTAAGTAAAGCAGGAATTCCGTGCATATCATTCAATTTGCTTAAATGTATTTATAAACACAGAATTTCATTCTTGTGAGAGAAAAGCCTTTTCTTGGTTGCAAAGGCTTCAGAGAAAGAAATTAGGATATTTTTGAGTTGTCATCTATAGTCGCCCCGCCCCGTCCTTATGTTCATGGACTTTCGTTTCTTAATAGCTCTCGCTCGTCCTCTGAGATGCCGAAAAAAATTCCCGGCTGCTCATGCGATGACTCCGTGTAATAAACTGTTTAAAACATATCCTAATTTTCGCAGTGAAATTTATTTCCGTCGATCGCGTGCGTGTGCACTCGTATGCTGTGGCTCCTTCTTTCCCACACTTTCTCGCTGTCTCTTCCCTCGCTCCGCATACGCTCGCGCAGTCACAGAGTGGATTTGGCTGCGGAATAGAGGATGAGCACCCCTTTTTGGAGCGAAATGAACATGGCAATCGGCTGAGGGGGTGGTACCAAGGTTAGAAATAGAGAGAGAAAGATACATAAGCTAAAGTAATGAGCGGAGCACAGTTTTGTAATTCGAGTACGCAAAAACGGACGAGTTATCCCGTCTTTTGCTGCTTGATCATCGACTTTTTTCAAATCAGGAAATTTAATTTCAGTCGTGTTTCGAACAGCAAAAGTCGAGCTAACTCGTCCATTTTCGTGTACTCGATCCACTAGCCCATCGCACGCATTTTTTCGTAGTTTGCAGAGCGAGCTATGCTTCAAAAAGGATTGTGTGTATTTTTGGAATTTTTCGAGCTTCATCATTCACGTAACAAAGGCATTCATTTGGATGCTAGTGGTAATGTATTCCAATCGCAAGAGAGGCGAGGAAACGCCGTGTTTTCTCTAATCACGCGCTTCGCTCTTCCCCCGTTCGTCCAATCACGCGCTCCGCTCATCCCCTGTTTCCCCGCCTCTCTCTACGACCATCACTCATATACTTTGTTACTCTATTGATGTGCATGGCCGACACAGAATTGTTCTTCAGTTCGATGTATTTCCCTGCAGTCTGCGTCTCTACGAATAGGTGCAATCTCTATGCCTTCCCGATGTCTCCGTTCCATGTGTCTGTGACGAACAATATTGCTTCAACTGTAATTACATTCATTCTCGGAGGAGGTTTACTTGGTGCATTGCGGACCTAGTAGTGGATATGCTGCCTCGTTGTTATCTCTTCTTTCTATATATGATCTGGTTTCTACATACTTGGTATTTATTTATGATTATTTAATACGCCCAAAGGACGCGCCTAACAAGTCAAAACTTGAGAAAAAAAATAAAACGCAGCGAAACTCGTACAAAGTAAGCGTTTAAAGGCAGTATCCACGATAAAAACTATGTCTGATTTTTTGGTGGAGATCGGCAGCTGCGGGGCCTAGCGCAACCCTAACGTTGGAAAACCTAAGAAAAATGAGCTCGGAACGGTCCCCTACGGCCCCAAATTCGGACACCCGTCAGCTCGTCCCACCCCAGATGGGTTTTCCACGCCCACCGACGTGAACAAATGAATGCTTGAGATTGGGAGATGAGCGATGGTTTCCGATCAATAGCCCCGTTCTTCCCTTCATTCTCAACTTCTCTCTTTACTCAGCTCAGCTCGCATACATCGGCTGCAAAAGACCGAAGTTACAAGCCTCGGACAACTCGTCCATCATGCTTCCCTAGCTCAATTTTTGAGGGACCATAACTCCGTTCCTAAAAGGTCTTGTACGATAACAAAATCATGGTTGTTACACTGAAATTTTCACGTTATCAGAGAAAAGTTTTTCAACATTAGATTTTCTTAAAAACAGGGTCCACGATGGAAATCGTTTTTGAGTTTACACTGGAAATCGAAAGGTGCTCATAGCAGCAGAAATGTTGAAAAAACGGCAAAATCGTCCCAGATAGCCCTACAATGCTCTGGACTTCTGTGTAGAGCGCAATCCCCGTCCACACCAACGGCCACTTATCGAAACAAACAACTAAAACCTATTCCGAGGAAAAACAATAGTGAATGGGGTGAATTTGTTCAAACTGCGCATCATGGAGAACGATTGGATCCTTTGATAATCGTATGTATTGCTGAAGTCGATTTTCAGTTGTTTGCTTGGATCAGTAGCCGTTGAGAAAAGTGGTCGGGGATTGCGTTTTACACGATTGCGTTTTACACACAAGTTCAGGGCCGTGCAGGGCTATTCGGGGCTCTTTTTAGCCGTTTTTCCGACAGTGCTGTTGTCATAGGCCCCAAACCTTTCGAATTCCGGTGGAAACTCAGAGGCGGTTTTCATCGTGGACAGTATACTTGTTATCCGAAGGTAATTCCTCGGATAATGGATCGTTTCGGATAATGCCATTTTAAATTTACCGGATATTGGTTTGATTCAGATAATGCGTTTTTTCAAATTCTCGGATATTGGATCGATTCAGATTGTGCCATTTTTTCAATGATTCGGATACGGATATCCGTCGGATAATTTCGGATAAATTTCGGATATTATCGGAACAAATCTGAGGCAACACACACACACACACACACACACACACACACACACACACACACACACACACACACACACACACACACACACACACACACACATACACACACACACACACACAAAATGAGTAGAATAGTGGCTACGAGAAATGGAGATATACATAAATTACACGAGTGAGGAAACAAAAGTGAGTCAAACATTTGATATAAAAAATGGACCGGTTTACTAAATTCAACCGGTTGACCGGTTTACTACATTGAGCCTAAAATGAACCGATTTTATCCGATTTATCCGATTTTTACCCGATTTTATCCGGTTTTATCTGGTTTTATCCGATTTTACGCAAATTTTATCCGTTTTATCCGATTTTACGCAAATTTTATCCGTTTTATCCGGTTTTTATCCGTTTTATCCGTTTTTATCCGATTTTCCGAGTTTTTGACCCTTCGGATAATGGTTCGATTCAGATAATGCCGATTTTAAATTTCCCGGATATTGGTTCGATTCAGATAATGCGTGTTTTCAAATTTTCGGATATCGGATTATCCGAATCTCGGATATCCGGTCGGATATTCGAAATGGAGTGATTCGGATACTAAGTATAGTGGACAGTGTCTTTACCTGCCTTTGCATTTCGCTACTGCCCGTTCGGCTACGTAAGAGTTTGGTATGAGGCAGACTGGTTCTTTTTTTTTGGGAGCACCCATATTTATGCCGCATTCGGAAAATGATCTTACCAGATTCACACTTCCCGCAACGTCCCCTTATCGGCAGAAAATCGATACAGCTGATATGAATTGTCGCTGTCGCGTGTTGCAGGAAGCATGAACACGGCTATGAACCGGTTAAATGATACTGGGTACTACATATGAATATGGTCGGCCACCTGGCAAAAGGATACAATGCGTATTGGGTTACACGATAGGGTTCATTGACTCAGCCACCTCTGCCAGATAAATGTACTCATCACCGACTTCCAGCTGTGATCCACCCGTTGTCGCCCTCATAAACTATTTAGTCCATCAGTTAGAGAAATGGGCTCTGATTTCGATGTTTTGCACTTGCTATCTTATCTTCGTATTCACGCACTTCTTGACACTTCTGAGTTGAATCGGTTTGTCGATACCTTGTGATTTTTCTTCTCCACGCGCCCAAATCTCTATCCCCACAGTTCTGAATTTTTTATTGCCTGAATTTTATTCTTCTGTTGTTCATTCGGAGGTGGTGAGTTGTTACGACTTCATTGTCCTTTTTTTGAATTTCCATCGAAATTCTGACTGGGGACACTATTTTACGCACTGACCACAAGTTTGATCTACCCTTTCGAAATCTCCGCTGTCTCACTGTAGGTTTCTGTAGGTTTGCAATCGCTTAGAGGCAGTGTTCACGATGAATATCATAGTAGATTTCGACTCAACAATGGGGTTGTTTAGTCGTGAATCAACGATTAGTGAAGAAACAGCGAAGAAAAGAGCTCTGAATAAGCTAAAGAAGCGGTTTCTAGCGCTCAGGGCGTGGATGAGCTTAGCCGCCCTGCTAGTTTCCGCAAGCGCGCGCTAATGGCGAAATCTGCGCGATTCGATCAGGCTGAATGTGGCGAAGTCGCTTGGCAATTTGTCATCGAGAACGTCCGCGGCGCCACAAGCTCGTCAGAACGTGGGGCGGGTCGGGCTAAGCAGGCGTACTGGGCTAACAAATTCATTCTTCACTTTTCGCCCATTTTGTCGATTTCTAGCCTGCTTTCGCTGCTTTCTTTGACCCTATCCCCTCCAGCATCTGTCAGCGTAGTGATTCGCACTGAAAACTCGTAAACGAGATTTATCGTGAACACTTCCTTTAAGGGTGCTATAGGTATATATACACTTCATTACGGGGCGAAATTTCATTTTGTTCCGTCGCGTACGTGCACGCGAGTTAGCTCTTCCCTCCTTCTACCCCCTACTCTCTCGCTCTCTTTTCTCTCGAACACGCACGTGGAGGAACCCACTAAATTCCGCTCCGAAATAGAGTAGAGTGTACGATGGCGTGGATTTTGCCTTCGCTATGCTAGAGGCAATCACAGGTAGAGTGTTGATCAAGAACCAAATGCACGTGCGTTTTCTATATTTGCCGGCTAACAATAAGATGAGCGGAAAAAAGATAAGAATTTTTACATCGGGTTTCGTCGCGAATAAAATTTTTGTTGTTAATCGGGTATGAAACACACTCACATGCCCAGCGCTGCGGGTATTGGAATACGTAACCCGGGAATTTTCCAAAATTATCAATTGGGCTACACTTCTTGACCCTACATACATATACATATCCCCTTGTTCCGCAGCATTTTCAGTTTTCGAAATTCGTAATTTATCTCATCTCTGCTTAACTTCGACTTTTATTTCTCTCTTTCTCTCTGTAGAAAAATTTGTTCAATTCTTCGAAAGCCGATATATGTAGGTTGAGGAGGTAGATGCTCTTGGTTGAGGAGGTAGATGCTTTGCAAATTCCTACTGGATTCACTTAACCGGTCTGTCCAAAAGATTGGCTATTTTTCGACTATACGACGGCTCGTTCGCAGCTGTCACCGTGTTTGTTGTTCTTTTTCTGAACAAAGGAATGCTTTGAACCTCTGCTAAGCGCTCATTATGAATCTCACCTTAGGTCACCTGCCGATACGTATGTACTTTCTATGGTCAACTCATAGGAAGCAGGACAGGACCTATTTGTTACTAATGAGTGTAGATAGTCTCCCGCGCCGGGCAGAAGCCGAGGCTCCCAAGGGATTTTGAACGTGACCCGACTCCTCGGGATCCTGCAATGTGGTCGTCTTCTCGCGCGAACATCTGTCCTCAAAAGGTGCTCTTGATGTGCATAGGTATGTGGGTGGAGGGTGTGGATGACCCGAGAAAGCCCGTTCTATTGTGCCGGCCATCATCTGTTCAAATGCGGGGTCATTTCCATCGCGACGCGACAAGCCACGGAATGCCGCCGCAATTACGATGTTGCGGCATCCAGCTGCTGGCTCGGACCGGCCTACGACGGGTTTGAACCGATCCACAGAACCAATCGAGGCTTCGGCTTCTCGCCTAGCGCATGGTGGGGCACACGCGTGGGAGAAAACATAAAAGTATGGACGACAGTGTTCATTAGACTTGGGACCGAATCGAATAAATATTCGAATAAAATTCGAATAATTCGAATATTCGAGTATTCGAATATTCGATTCATTCGTGAATTTCAATTTTGGGGTTTATTCGAATATTCGATTTATTCGGAAATTTGAATTTCGGATTTATTCGAATATTCGATTTATGCGAAAATTGAAATTTTGGATTTATTCGAATATTCGATTTATTCGAGAATTTAATCTTTGGATTTATTCGAATATTCGACTTATTCGGGAAATAAAATTTTGAATTTATTCGAATATTCAATTCATTCAGGAATGCAAATTTTGGGATTAATTCGAATACCCGAAAAAATTCAGTGCCCCACATTCAAATTAGACAAAGTCTAATTCGTTTACCTTCGAAATAGAAACCCTTTGAGGTATCTTTCTGCAAGTTGAGCAGTCCATTTTTATGCGGTCCACGCGCCGGGATTCTGAGGATTACTGTAGGTTACGGTAGGCGCCATGGCAGTTGGGGAGTGAAACCTACCTTCATATTCATAATTCGAAAATCCACGAATTGGCATAGATTTCGCATTCAGCACCACGAATTACCTCCGCATAGGAATTTTGAATCGAATCCGAGACTTTGACCAAACCACCGCAAATCCATCGTAATCTACCGCAAGCTGCCAAAAATCGATAAATTTGCATCAGATTCGCGTTGAGCACTCCAAATAACCATCAAAGAAACGATTTGAGCTATATCGAAAACGTCAAAAGTCGCGTTTTGATTTCAAATTTTCCTCCTAATTATTATAGAAGCTTTGAACGAATTTAGTCGAAAATTGACAAATAAACCTCAGATTCGTAAGCAGCACCCCAAATAACCCCCCACTCCAACCCACCACCACCTCTAGGAGAATCTCAAGTCAAATCTTGAATATTTTTCTTTGACGCTTTCTGAACCTCTAATTGATTTGGGTAAACGCTTAACCAAAAATTGGTACATGTGGGAAACGGTATCACTTCGTGGAAACTCCGGGAAAGTGCTTTTACCCAAGCTTTGTCCAAGGGGGTTGTTTTGAGCGCTGAACACGATTGACCGTTTTCGGATTCTCGAAAGATTAGTATGTGTTTTTGGATGGTACAATAGGTACGCGAAACAGGGGAAAATGCCTATTACATTTTTTCAGAGTGACTAGGCAGCTGTAGAGGGCATCGGGCCCTACGTTCAGAGTCGTTCTAGAAAAGTACATTTCATCTGGGATGGACACTTTGGCCTACAGTAGTTTCCTTCTTAGTGTTCCCCGTCTTGAAGGTAGTTCACGATAGGAACAGTCTTCTAGTTTCTTCGGAAATCGAAGTTCCGGAGTGATATTAACTTTGGTTTCGAAATGTCGAAAATTATTCGAATATTCGAATAGAATTCGACTATTCGAATAGTTTGGCCGACTTTTCGAGTGAATTCATTTATTCGGGAATTTTGAAAAGTCCTCATTCGAATATATTCATTTATTCGGGATTTTTTAAAAGGGATTATTCGAATGTATTCGTTTATTCGGAAATTTTGAAAACGCCTTGTTCGAATGTATTCATTCGTTCGGGAATTTGTAGAAGGCATTATTCGAATGTATTCATTTATTCGAAACTTTTGAAAATGCCGTATTCGAATTATTCATTCATTCGAAAACACGGGTCGAATGCCCATGTATATGTAGTGTTCATGGTAAAAACCGTATTTTGTTTTTCAGTTTTCGGGCAGAGAAGCCCACGAAGTAGAGGATAACAGCGAGGAGGCCCCACAAAAACCTTATTTTCCGTAGGAAAAATTTTCTCAATATACCCTCAACCATTTCTTGCCCCTTACGCCAGCTCTATGTCTTTGGTGCAAAGCAAATTCGAAGCGTCGGAAGCGGTCTTGTGCTTCAAATCTTTTCAGTACATCGAGCACGTATCGCTCTGACACTTTTGGTTACTGCGGTTTGCGTGGGTACAAACTCTGGGTACGTATGTAGATTATACTAATGTGCACATCCACACCCCTGCGCGACGTACTTGTGGGCTTTTACCCATCGACACGAAAGCGCGCTCTTTCTCCACAGGCTGCGTGATCAGTGGGTGTGACGGCCGGGTGCCAATTGTTCATGCCAGGGCGACCGAGTTTCTGTTCATTCTCACAAACACGCACACGCAGAGTAAGGCGAATTTAGATAGTAGGATGGCCCGTGTAATTCAAGTTGAAAGCCGCGAAGGTTTCTAGAGGGAAAACGGAGGAAAGATGACTATCGATCGAATTATTTTGAGCCCGGCTTCTGCGCGCGGCTTTCTATTCGAGAGACGCGGACATAGCGTCGGAGTGTATCCGGAAGAGACTTCGCGTTCACTGCTAAAGGTTGGCGCAAACTCGGTGCCATATGCTATAACATAGGTGCGCCGAGTTTGCGTCAACCTCCAATAGGGAACGCTAAGTCTCTTCAGGATCCATGCCGACCATATGTACACCGAGTTTTCTCGACAACTTCTTCCATCGTGAACACTGCTTTTAAACTGTTTTCAGTTAACCCATTCACGACTGTATGCAATATTGCGTCACCGTATCCCGTGTCCCGGGTGATTGTTTTTTCTCTTTTCAATTCATATTGTAGCCAGTAACGCTGAAGTAACATTGTCACAGTTTAAGCTCCCAACACCCTCTCGTTTTAGAAGAACACTACCTCGAAACCGCAACACGGTCTACTAAGTTGCAACGTTTTGAGAAGTGTAAACAAGTTTCAAACGATATATTTCTCTTTTTAAACATAACAAGTAGGGATAGAACCAAAAATAAATTATAAGGTGCTTCTGAAATGGCTGCACAGGCGCTTTTTCTTTCACCTCAACTAACGGTATTTCTGAAAAGATCCAAAATCGTTGTTGCGTTTGGCCTACCGGCGGACCACGAGGTTTGTATTCAAGTCTAGGGTAGGTCCTTGATCACATGTAGGTTTGTATCTATGTTCCTTCTTGCGGCGATGAAATAGATTTTTGAAAAACGTGTCCCACCGGTGGGACACGTGGTCGTGGATGGGTTAACAAATAGGGCATTTCCGGGCTATTTCTTCCTTTACCGTTGCTGCTCGGAAAATCAGTAATTGATGCATGAGTTTCTACTAGTGTGATGGCTTTAACGACAGTCTTTAATTAAATCGGTTCTGAACTTCGAGCCCAATTTGCTTTTGAAGTTTCTCCTTTTTTGGTTTGCAAGCCATAGACATTCCCGAACTTTTCCCGCATGTGGAATTCTTATTATGTCTTCTGAAATCGTTTGTCGATGCAGGCGTGCTACATAAATGACCTACCTCACAGTCATTTTCTGGTGGTCATAATCGCTTGGTAGCGAATTTATAGAGCATTAGGCTCCGTGAGCAATTACGAACTGCTCCAATTATTTGAATGAAATTATAAAATGGAAGTGGTTTACGGCGCGCACCATGTCTTTAAACGACTCAGAGCAGAGGCTGTCAGTGGATGAATCCAATCCTAGTTCAGTTGTATGCTTGGTATATAAGGAATCATGGGACAACTCAAGCCAGAGCTGACCCTCTTCAAACAAAACGTAAACCATTCTGTTCACCCTCTGTCCTCACCGCGTCCACCATTAACAAGTAGCCATATAGGTTCACGTAATCCGATGCAACCCCACAGAGGCGGCTCCCTCTGATGTCAGGAAACTCGAGACGTTCTCAATGGGGAGTCGGTCGGTTATTTTAAGCAAAAGGTGCTCGCAGAGCTCTACTTAGGTTTCTTGACCTCAGCAGAATTTCGTCTTCAGCAGTAAGTGGTAGAACTTCTTGGGGTAGGTACCTAGCCCACCTCTTACCATTAGAGTCAATGCTAGGATTTAGCGTGCCTGCACTCACTCCGTTTGTCTTCCGCATTACCTCATGACCTCGCTAGCCCATTACCATCCTCGTTCTTGCTCCCACAACGTTTTAGTTCCCACCTCTGCCAAATTTTTCTAAAATTTTGATGTCTTTTTTCTTCTCTCAGTTTACATTTTCAGAGCGTCGTCGATCCGTCGTCGAGCACTCGTTTGGGCCCCACGATGGCGTCCGCTCGGTTTCCTCCGGTCGGTGCCTCATCAAGTAAGTTCTTTTTTCACTCTATTTTCGTGTGATTTTGGTTTCACAATTGAAATGTTTGGTGTAACGGGACAGACTCGGCTGGTAATTACTGTCTGTGCAACGCTGGAACCGGTTGAACCCTAGGCGAACACATGTGCGGGTTCCGGTGCGGCGTTTTTGATGGCGATATCGCTTCTACGCCTGCCCTGCATGCGCAGTGAAGAGTGAAAGCGCACGTGGTGGGGCGCAACAGGTGGCAACATCGTCCCTGAACCCTGGGCTAGCAATAAATTACCCGCAAATGCAGTGAGGTTACCTGATGAAATTAGGGTTTTTCGTTTCGAAATTCGCTGCACTAGCTTGCTTTTTGTTGCTGAAATTTTTTGATAGATGGATGCTCGTAAAATCATAAATTGGAGCCAAAAGTCTGTTTTCGCAGACTATGAATACTTGAGCGGCGACGCTATGGCGGAGTAACTTAAACTTATAGTGGCCTTAAAGGCACAGTCCAACCTGAGTATCGACTTTCTGGTTATCTGCCTATCTTGAGAACGGTCCGACGCTGTTTCCAAGGATATCCCTGAAATCGTTTATGACCCCCTGGAAACGGAGTTATGGCCCCTCAAAATTTGAGCTACGGAATCATGGTGGACGAGTTTTCCGAGGCTTGTACTTCCGTCATTTGCAACCTATGTATGCGAGTCGAGCAGAATAAAGAGAGAGGCTAAGAACGAAGGGAAGAACGGGGCTACTGATTGGAAAGCACCGCTCATCTCGCCACTGTTGAGCTCGAAAGGTCGCAAAAGGGCCGTGCCAAAGTGGCTTCCAGGCGTGGGCGCCCCAGGGTGGCTTTCTCCTATATCTCAGAGGTATTGAGAGTTCGCTTTTGGCAGGTGTTGTTTACGGTGGGTCTACTTCTTAACTGTATGGAAATCTCAGATTTCGTCCCTGAGCTTGGACTGTGCCTTTAAAGGCACAGGACACCCAAAAAATTAATTTTCAGATTTCATGCTTGTCTTGAAGAGAGTCACGCGCTGATCACATTGGTATATGAAGAGATTATGGCTCTTCAGAGATGCCTAGATTTTGAGGGTAAAAAATTGGTGGACGAGTTGTCTCAGGCCTGTATTTCTCTTCATTCGCAATCGTTGCGTGAGAGAAAGCCAGGATAAGGAGACAGTCCGGTAATGCACTGAAGATTGACGACTTGCTGGAAATCATCCATCCATGGAGTCGCTATCGTGTTCGAAAACCTGTTAAGGGGTCGGGCCTGTGGTGGTGGTGAGCGAAGGAGGTCGGGCCTGTGGTGGTCGCTTATATAATATCTCGCTTGTTTGTAGGAAATGAGATCTGGCATTTTGCATGTGTTATGTAGGAGGGGTCTTCTACACAATTACACGAGAATCTCAGAATTCATATCTGGGGGTGTACTGTGCCTTGAAAGGCAGCGTTTACGATGATCATCCTCGTTGACTTTCCACAGTGAAATGATAGGCGAGAAGGATCCTAGGCTCCCAGTGTCGAAAGAACTGTAGAAAACGAGCCAGGAGCGGCAAAATAACGGCTGCAAACAAGCGTTTTGGTGCCCCAGACACACCTGGTGCCCCAGATCCGCCCCTCGGAATGAACAAATGAAGACTCAGATTACAGGATTAATCAAGTCAAGGAAGGGCTGATAAGTGAGCTGATCGCATGATTGCATTGAATGCTATCATCCTTCATAGCGGTCAATTCCTCCACGCTCAAAAATCAACGTAAACAAGGGAGGACTTATCTTGGCTCAAAAACGCGTCTTTCGTGTCCTTTTTAAGCATGCCTTGCTTTGTAGGGCACAAGACCTTTCGTAAACCGTGGAGATATCGGAAGTGAAATTTATCGTGAACCCTGCCCTTAACTTTGCCTTGCAGGCAAAATCTGTGCGCGCGTCCACTATCATGGTAGCACACGGTAGTACTGTGATCAATTATCAGAGAACGGAATGAAATTCATGATGGGCAAAAAGGGAAAAGATGAAAACGTCGTTACGGCTGTCGCCCCCACGGCTGAGCTGGCGTGGCGTCAGGCCTATACTCCAACGCCACACCCGCGCGTCACTCGCGTGACAGCTTGTGCTGAGCAGTATGGGGTCGTTTAATCTTCCGCCGCCGAGCGGAGCGGCGAATTGCAATCCTAGAATATCGATTGTGCCGCGCCGCGTGATCAATACTACAGAAATGAACTGTGCCGCGCCTCTTGGCTGTGGGAGTATAAACGATCCCTATGACTAGCTCCTCAGGAGGCAACCAATACGGTCAGTGCGATCCGTGCCGACTGTATAACAGCCCCTGCGGTTCTCCGCCGAGTTTTTTTCTGTCTGTATACCACTGTTCCTTCTGAGGTGCTTCAGCACAAGGGAGGCTCGCGGTAAGGGCTGTTGATTTGTCATTTTCTCTGCGTCCCACTAGAGAGCTAAGGCCTAAATATGGAAACTATAGCTCTCGCAAATCGTTATTGCTATTGCTCTTCAACTTCTCTCAATCTCAGTAATCACTAGAACTCTTTTTGCATCCTTCTCTGGTGTTCACTCTCCTGAAATAGTCGGGGAAGAAAAGCCCTGAGTGAAAATCTCGGTTACTGCTGCCGGACCGATTCAGAGATTTAGCTCAGAAAACGTTCAGCGTTGAAGAGAAATCCTAGCGAAGTTCTCTTGTATGACATTGTATAAAGTTCCTAGTCCTCGAGATCCTTTTCTGAAAAGTCTGTGTATAATTCATTGAGGGCAGCAGCGATGCAAAAAAAACGTTGCGGCTCGCATTGCTTTGATTTTTCAGATCCTACTAAGGTTTTGATCGGGTATCAGACGACTTTTTTCACATTGTTTGCTATCGAAATGACCAATTTTGTTCCGGATATCGAAAGGCGAAAAACATCTGGTATCGGGAATTCCCAGGAACTTTATGAAACGCTTCGACAGCCTTCAAGAAGTAATAACGATATCATTGCTGTCCATTGCAGAAATGATGGCGGAAGAACGACTAAAAACGAGCCATAGATGAGCATGTACGGCTTGTACGGCCCTCAAACTTGCTCGTGCTATGCCTGCCTCGCCCACTCCCTCAACGGCCAACAAGGAAGTGGGCCGTGCGGTCATAGCACAACCAAGTTTGAGGGCGGGCCGTATAGGGCCATCTATGGCTCGTTTTTCATCGTTCTTTAGAAACTATTGTTGGAACGGACCTGGTTACATTCGATTTTGAGTGAAAACTTAAAGATCATTCTTATTGTGAACATTGCCTTTAATACGTATTTTTCTGACCAAAGTTAAAGAATCCTCGTCGTTTTATCGTATGATACACAGGCCATCACTAGAGCACTTCGCTATAACTAGAGAATCCTGTCGCCTACATAATACACCAGTGTTTCCAATTTATTTCCGGATTTTGAGATATTGTTAGGGTTAGTGTAAGCGGGAATGAAGTTTTGAGAAATCGGGATTCCGCTCGTCCCTGGAACTTGTGGAGAAGTATGAAGTAATTTTTTTTTGAGATCAACATCTTCTGGCGAATTTCCCATATTTTGAAATTTTGTTTTTTACGGAGTCTTCATACAAAATACAAGAATGTTCTTCGTTTTGAAAAGGTTCCAGTCAGAATAACAAAGAATGAGACGATGACAGGATTCACAGGCACCAGATGGTCCATTACAACAAGCAGTTCTCGCACCTCACACAACAGTTTTGATAACTGAAACCAGTTCGGAGAACAGTGACTGGGTTGTGAGGGCATTTGAAAGGTAAGGGAGCATAAGTAATGAAAGATGACACTATGCTGGAGGCAACATTTGGGAAGACCCCCGCTGACGTCTATTATTGGGTAAGAAACGATACCCGAAGAAGATGGATACAACTCAATTGACGCCAATCAACAACCCAATCCCTCCACATGTGGTCACATCAACGTACATATCTGGAATACGATCAGAGACCGATAGGCCCATTAGGCACTGGGAACATCGCCCCGTTGACAGCATCGGTGCGCATTTGACATGCTCGTACTCTGTTCACAGTAACTTATTTTTTGGAAAACTTTCTGTATTAATGGATGTATCAGGGTATGAAAGGGAAATCAACTCCTAACGCGAAACCAGTGAAGTTGGCGCTTGTAAAATTGCCAGTTTGTGTTCATTTTGAGGGCCAGTTTCTTCGCGTGCGACGTTTCAGACAACTCACGACAGGAACCTTTCACTGACAACCATCATAAAATAAGGATGTCCAGGCTATTTGTTTAACTCAATTATAACTTCCGAGTGTATATCAGAGTTACACCATAACAAACAACAAACATTCGTCTCGTTCACTCTACACTACACGCACGTTTCGACATGATCCGGGATAGATTTCGACCATTACTGCTTTGAATTGTGGTGACAAAATGTCATGACGGGCAGTCTTGTGTGGATGTGCTGAAAGGTTTGTAATCCACCGTTGTGTGACTCTGCCATGCACTCAGAAATTGAAACAAACATCAGTATTGAATCTGAAGTCCGTTAATCTTACTTCGATAGGTTCCCTAGACTACAGTGGGTTTACGGTAGCTCGGTCGAACTCTCAATTTTGTCTCAAACCTTCTTTATGTGGGTTATTTGAGGTTATGAACAAGAATTCAACGTCTACTCGTCCATTTTCGAGATAGGCAGATTACGCCTGCTAAATGGGATTATGCACTTCGTTACTTACAGTAAACCTCAGAATATCGAGAAGCGACCTTCGTGTTCGTTTTGGACACCCTAAATATCCCTTGAAGACAGACATTTAAGAGACCGCGCGCTCCACGGCGAATTTCCTTAAAGTCAGTGTTCACGATGAAAATCGTTTTTCTGCTTCTTTGCCTATCTTGAAGAAGGTTCCATGCTGATTCCAATGATGTCTCTGGAGTCTTACAAGACCTTCTGGGAACTGAGTTATGGTCCCTCAAAGATTGAGCTAAGGAAACATGGTGGACGAGTTGTCCGAGGATTGTAACTTCCATCTTTTGCAGCAGCTCTATGCGAGCTGACCTGAGTGAAGAGAGAAGCTGAGAATGAAGGGAAGAACGGGGCTAGTGATTGGAAATTATCGCTCATTTCACGATCTCGAGCATTCAGTTGTTCACGTCGGTGGGCGTGTGTTGCGCTTTTGGGGTTTGCCTTGCGCTCGAAGTGGCAACTTCGGGCTCTTTCGGAGCGTTTCCTGGCTCGTTTTCATGCGTTCTTTCGACGTCAACGTTACAGTGTGCCCCTCCACTTCCCATTCCTAGTGCAAACTGGAACACATTTTATATCGTGAACACTGCCTTTAAAGGCAGCAGACACGCGCGAAAAAGTTGTTGAGATAACTACGTTTCTGGAGTTCCATGGCTCCTAGTAGACTGCTCACCCCGTTGGAAGCGTCAAAAATGAATCGAAACTACTAAATTTCGGCAACGCAAATCGAAAAATTTCTGCAACCCCGCCCCTGAGCTTCTGCAACCCCGCCCCCAAATACAAACTCGTCCAGATTGATAGTACCAATACGGTCTTTTTAGCTGGTTTTTGATGCTTCCAACGAGGTGAACGCCCCAGTACACGGTGTAGAAATATATCGGCTTCTCTATCTCAACCGTTTTTTGCTAATATTCGCTGTTTCAACCGCGCGCCGTAAAACTCGTCCACTTTCACCCGATAACGCAATAATCGTTATTCCTCTATTTGCGCACAGTTTTCGTTCATTTTTTTTCGTCATTTCCCAATACAACTAGCTCCAAACCTTTGATTTATGTCATAAAATCGATGCCATTTTTGAGCGTGTCTGCTGCCTTTAAAGGCAGTGCTCGCGATAAATCTCATTCTCGAGGTTTCAGTGTGAAACACTAAGTTGGCAGATGCTGGAGAGGAAAGGGTCGAAGAGAGCAACGAAAACGGGCCAGGAATCAATAAAAATGGCTTTGAAAGCTATCCCGGTGCGCCTAACTACCCCGGTTCGCCCCACTTCGGACGAGCTTGTGACGCCGCACACGTTTCCATGGCGAACCGCCAAGCAACTTTGCCGCGACCAGCCTGGTCGATTCGCGCCGATTTCTCCATTGGCGCGCGTTTGCGGAAATCAGCTGGACCCATTATTCTCATCCACGCGCTGAACGTTGGAAGCCGTTATTTTAGCTTATTATAAGCGTTTTTCTCCGCTGTTTCTTCATTGTTGCTTACCTCACAATCAAACAATCTCATTTTTGGGTCAAACTCGAGTGCGATATTCATCGTGAACACTGCCGGACACGGATAACGGATAGGTGCGCTCCACGGCTCATCACTTCCGTGAGCCTTTGAACTGAAGCTTCGCTGTAAATGATTATGTTAAAAGGAAATATAAGGTGCCTAATATCTGCATACCACTTATGCAAGTTGCTTTAAGTTTGTTTATTCAAGCAATGATCCAAAGAAATCCCAGTTCGCCTGAGTAAATCAAGAAAATTCGAGTTCACGGCGTGGGTATGCAATGTGGACACGCGGTCCGAGGGGCAAAACAGCCGTGGGTGCGCAGTGTGGACACGCGGTCTCTTAAAGGCAGTGTCCACGATAAAAACTTTGTCTGATTTTTTGGTGGAGATCGGCAGCTGCGGGGCCTAGCGCAACCCTAACGTTGAAAAAACTAAGAAAAATGAGCTCGGAACGGTCCCCTACGGCCCCAAAGTTGGACAACCGTCAGCTCGTCACACCCCAGATGCACTTTCCACGCCCACCGACGTGAACAAATGAATGCTCGAGATTGTGAGATGAGCGATGGTTTCCGATCAAAAGCTCCGTTGTTCCCTTCATTCTCAACTTCTCTCTTTACTCAGGTCAGCTCGCATACATCGGCTGCAAAAGACGGAAGTTACAAGCGTCGGACAACTCGTCCACCATGTTTCCTTAGCTCAATATTTGAGGGACCATAACTTCGTTTCCTGATGGTCTTGTACGATTCCAAAAACATCATTGGAATCAGCATGGAACCTTCTTCAAGATAGGCAAAAAAGCAGAAAAACGATTCTTATCGTGTACACTGCCTTTAAAGGCAGCAGACACGCTCAAAAATGGTATCGATTTTATGTCATAAATCGAAGGTTTGAAGCTAGTAGTATGGGGAACTAACGAAAAAACCGACGGAAACAGCATGCAAATACAGGAATAACGGCTGTTTTTGTTATGGGGTAAAATTGGACGAGTTATGCCCGGGATAGCTAATATCAACGATAGAGCGGTTGGGATAGCGAAGCCGATGACACTCTTAGGCCATTGGTATACTTCAGCGACAGTTGGCGACGGACACGGCGACGGAGTCGTCGTCGCCGCATTGAATTCCACGCGCTTTTGCGTACTGACATTTCCGCACACGCGCATCTGCACAGCAAACAAAAAAAATGGATTATGGTCATGCCATCACAGTTTATGTGGGATTCCGTGACATTTCCAATTGTTTTCACTTTCTATCACAATATGATCATCATTCTAGTCGTTTTAACCATTCCTGTTTTTAGTTGGTAGTTGGGGAAGCGGAAAATCTAGTTTCACAGAAGAGGCTAAATACGTCGGTTTGGGATATAATCCATGTATTCGACAGCCTAGACAAATATATAAATAAAAAGGACGATTTATAAGCAATCGAATGGTATAATGACAACACATAAACACCCAACTGAAAGAAAAAACTGCGGGTAAACAACTAAACCCGAAGCGTTCAAAACTATAATGCCTTTTGATGTCACTATACTGTCCATGAAATGCCAAAGATCACAGCAAACAGCGGGAAATAGATGAATCTGTGGAGTCCAGGGGACCCAGCGACAGCGCGTCGCTGAGCGCACCACAGCGACGGGCCGTCGCTGCGGCGACGGAGTATACCAGGGTTACGTTACTGAAAACTATAACACCCCTCAGCGACCTGTTGCCGCGACGGGCGCACGCAAACTGATCCCGCGGCCGACCCTGCCATAACGCCGGTGCTGGTCCCCACATGATGAGGGATTGTTGTCGAAACCTGTCGCTGCAGCCACAGGGAGGTATACCAATGGCCTTACAGCCTGTACTAGAACGCTTACCTCGTTGAAAGCTTCAAAAACCAGCCGAAGTGACCGTATTCGTATATTGAGGGGGCGGGGTTGAAAGCTCATGGGCGTGGCTGACGGAAATTTTCGACTCAAATTCAGCAGTTTTTACTCGTTTTCGACGCTTCCAACGGCGCGAGCCTTCTACTAGGGGCCATACGATCCAAGTATCGTAGCTATCTCAACAACATTTTAGAGCGCGTCTGCTACCTTTAAGTGTTAAAAGCGGTGGCTCAACACGCACGTCGACCGTGTGGGTGGACAGTCTCATTTTCACAGAGTTTAGATATGTAGCGACGAAGCTTTGAGAAAACATCTAATTTCTTATAGAAAAATTCTAGGTTGCTACGGACGGCATATTCAAATTTAACGTCCAAAAATATTTCTAGAAGTGTACACTTCATTTCGAATCGTCACTTTGGCTGAATGAGCTCCCTTGGTTCAACAGAGCCCTGACTTTGGAGGTTTTTTTTGCCAAGTTTTTCATGTATTCCCCATTTTTCGATCTCCTTGATAGCATGGGTATTGTATAAGCGGAGAATCTTGATATTTCGATTAATCTCATTCGTTCCCTTACGTCATCCAAAATGAAGTGCTTGGAACGCAACACTTCCTCATTGGGATTTTTGCGTCAGTCAATGTTTGCTAACCAGTTGACCCTGAAGATTTGATATACCTGTTGCGAAGTCTCACATTTCCTCGTTGCCCTGGATGTTAGCTAAATCCATTCGATAACCTTACATAATATTGCGCTGTCGTGTCACAGAGCAAACAGAAGTGGTCTGGGAGCCCTTCTGTTTCAGATGAGGACCAAAAGGCAACTTTTTTCGGTGTTGGATTGAAAGTTGTAAGCCCTTTCATGGCATGGTATATAACAGTGAGGAATCAGAAAGTAGCTGAGCTCAGCCTAAAATTCAGTGGCCAGACAGGACTTGAACCTACCTCGCGCGCCTACAAGGCGAGAGCGTTAACAGTACACCCTCCTTGTGCCTACCGCAGAAATTCAATGAAAGTTTTGTGCTAAACTCAACTACCTTGTGATACAAGAAGCAACATTTTCTTGATTCAAGTGAATTTCCTCAGAAATGGGACCGGCTTCTAGCAGAGAACTAAAGTGGGAGGCTGCTCGTCCGACAACATATGTAATGAAACTTTTCGAAAATGATTTCCCGGCTTCCATAGTTTTTTGACAGAAACAAGTAATCGATTGAATATCTGAAGGTTTAGTGATTTGGTCAGTAGAAATTTGGCCGAAATCGCTTCCTGCGTGCACAAGTACCCAACCAGCAACGGGTGCAGATTACGGTAGGGCGTCTTTGACGTCATAATCATACTAACGCTTTTCTCCTAATATGACGTCATCTAGACACGCGGCGCAGAACGCGCGCCTCAAATCGCCCATCATAATTCATATGGCATCCTGGTCTTTTGTGCTCGTAAAATCTGGGAATTCGACAGTGTGTGACTGCTTGATTGAATTTGGACATTTCTTATACCAGCGGTGGAAAAAAATTCGGAATCAGATAATTGGGCTGGTCGATTGTTAGAATACTCGAAATCCGATTGGACACTGTGGTTGAATAAATTTAAAGGCATTACCCGCGATGAAAGCCTAGTCTGAATTTTGGGCAGTAATAGGCAGATAGGGGGCCTATCACAGACGTAACTTCAAAATAAACGAGTACAACGGGCCCGAAATGACCCCGTGTTGTCTGAAACTTGGAACTCCGTCCACTTGCCACGCCCCCCCCCCATTTCCATGGAATCTGTAGAATTGGGGGGGGGGGGAGTTGCGAGTGGACGGTGGCTCATGTTTGGGGAAATATGGGCCCATTTCGGTCACATTTTTCTCGGTCGTCTGCTTCCGGAAGGCTCCTCGTGTGCCTATTCCTGTCGAAGACTCAGACACGGTTTTCATCGTGGACACGGCCTTCAAGAATCGGATGTTCGACGAGGTTGGGATTCTCCCGCAGCCCACAACCCCGAAAATTTTAACCATTTTCCCCATTCCCATTCCCAGTTTTTGGAGAACAATGTCCTGTCCAAACAATTCTGTAGAAATTTAATGACGCCTGTTTCGTGTGTTCGGTTTAGTAGACTTCAAAACTTGTGATATGATTTTGCGTTCAAATATTCTTATGTATGCGATTTCTTCCTGTTTTTCATTCGTGAGAAAATATCCAAAAATAGCAACGTTATAATGCGCATGTTTGGATATTAGGATCTCTCGGGATAAACGGTAGACAACTCTTCCATGACGTGGGGAGTTCTTCCGATGGGGCGGCTGATCCACGCGATTTTCACCCACTTCCTGGCCGTCTTTCGTTGTTATTTTTTCCTTATTCTCTTCAGAAGGACCCAGAGTTCACGGTTCACCAGAATAAAATGAAAATCGAAAATTTCGTTTTATCGCGAGCTTTGCGTTTAGACAAGAAACTAAAGATGTCACTGCCTTTGAAAACACGAAATTGAATCATTTGACGGGGTTGAATATTCGAAAAGCTACAAGTTCTATTAAATATTTAATCGATTGAAGAGTATGAACTGTGTAAGAAGGTTCAATGCACTATAGTTATCCAGGATATGCCCACCGTTTCTTCCCAGAGTTGACCTTACTTGAATGTTTTTGGCTGTCTGTTTGGTCGTCTTCCATTGTTCTTCGTTGCGTCATGGCAAGACGTCTTTTTCTGAGGTCAAAGGAAGCCGTATCGAGCTGGTTGAGAGGTGTCGTCTCAGATTTGCTGACTTCAAGGATGACAAGCGAATGACCCGAAACCCTGGGACAAGTACTAATCCTTTCGAACATTCCATCATGGACAGACAGGCTGTGCTACCTGATCGAGAAGGTCATTCGGGATTGCTTCCACCTGCTGTGTTCTGCCTAGATTACAAGTCCAAAAGGTTTCGACTCAATTCAAACAGCTCTATTCTCTCTTTTTTTGGTATCGGAGAGGTCCGCTTGACGATCATCATCGTCGAGGTGCCGTCCTTGGATCAACAGTTTTGATAAGAGTGACCGTGCGACCCTGTGCTGGTGCTAGTCGTGGTTTCCAAACCCATCAGTTATAACCACGCAAAGGTCATTTTGGTACTAAAATCCCGACTTTACAACTTGCGTCGCCCTCTTTCCGCAACTTTAGGGGAGGAGTAAATCATTCGGACCCAATTTAAATATTATTCGAATTGGCTGGAATTTTTTTTTAATTGTGTCACAATGTTTGTCGTTAATGTGATTGAATAAAGTTTCAGGGTGTTCCGTTTATCTTTTTTTCCGGGAGGAGGAAGGAAAACTGAAATGCTGCTTTTGTTGCTTCTTTAGATATTATTGCTCAAGCTCTTCACATGGGGTTCCTGCTATCCTATGAATTTCACTATTCAGGTGTTTCAGAGTTCTAAGGTAAGGGCTGGCAATCTGGTGTTTCGCTTTTTTTGAAAGGGCTACATCAAGGTCACCAAGTGGCCTGAAGTTATTGAACATAGAATAGCACCGAAATGCCTCTGGAGAATGACTATATTGGGAAGCTGTGGAAGTTCTAAAGGTAGTCCAGCCGAACACAAAATATAGAAATTGACCAGGACTTGAACCTGCATCGCTTGCTTACCAGGCGAGAGTATTACCATTCCAGCACCGGGGCCCGTTATGCTTTAATGATCACAAGACCTGTGCAAGTACATCAACATATACATAGAAAGGCATCAAGTACTAAGCAACTCCGGAGGCCAAAAATTCAAATTTCCGAAATACTTACCTAGCCTGGATTGATAATGGATGTATGATGTATGCTTACATACCAAGGCACACCAGTCACTCGGTAGGTGCTGGTGTGCTTGCACTGGTAAAGTGCCCCGGACTCTGCCGCGACTTCTCCGGTTCGACGTCTGCAGGCACCGAGTCGGAGAAGCCGCGGGGCAGTTTCGGGAGGGTCGCGGCGAAAGAATTGTAAGCATTTTATTCAATTCAATTAGTTGGTGGCATTCAGCGACCATCTACCATGCAATAATCATGAAATAGTCATTTGGAAAAAAAATGATGGATCTTTTCGACCGTGGAGAAGACATGGGCAGTGGGCGTGTGGAAGAGGGACCAGAAGTAGTCGCACTTCTCGGCCCTAGTGTCCGACGCAAAAGTAGAGAAAATTTCTTGAGGTTAACCGATTTTTCCTTGTGATTGGGTTGTTCGAGGAACATTTCGGGATTTAGAAAGTTGTTTTTTGCTGAAACCTCTTGAGTTTTTTTGCGGACGAGCATATTGACACGTAGAAACGGTCGTCCATGTTTTGAATGCTCTTTATTTGCAGAAATCATAAAATCCACACATTCTTATTGGAATCTCTCTATTTTGGAAGACTTTTCCATAAAGGAAAGTCAAAAGGAATCCACTTAGCCAAGCAGTTTGATTTTGTGGAGCTTTTTCCTTGTTTCATGGGCTTATTTACTCTCAAAAAGATTCGAAAAAATAGACAGTTATTTGCGTGTTCGCTGCCTTTAAACATTCAGAATGGCTTATAGGGAGGAGAGAATTCCAGATTAAAAACAGAAGCCCAATTACCAGAGTTAATCTCAAGGCGGAGGATGATCCATCGGCATAATAGGTGATCTGCTGGAATACTGAAGCGAAATATCTGACAAGTGCGAGGTTTGCGAACACCTTCCCCTATTAGTTAGTCAATTAAAGGGCAAAAAATTGGGCATGTTTGAGTAGCAGGTCTTTGGCGGTATTGGTCGGGCCTTTCCGCACTTAGCGCTCTGAGCACCTTGGCGGGAGTCTCAGACTTTCAACCTATTACCATCTTTGTTTGATTGGCGGCTCATCAGAGCTCAGCTACCCTTCTATGCAATGTCATTCTAAGAGGAAAAGGGGATATGAGCCGTGGATAATTACTATATAAAGGTGTTTGTCTGTCGGCATTTTCCCCTCCGCTGATGATGGCGCTATGTTGCGACATCATGCCTCTACAGGTGTAGATCTAAGGATAAGACAGGTGGCACGGAATCTGCGCGTAATTACCCGGGAAATCTGCCCTGCTCATAAAAACCCCGGACAACTGCACGAAATGACCAGCCCCATTAACACATATAGATACTGAAATAGCTCCAGAGACTGCACATATCTTTATGGTCGAAGTTCTCAGGTCATTGTGAGGTGTTAAGTCCTCGTATCCCACCCAACCACAGCTCGAATAGCCTAGCCTACTTGAGGATACAATTCAGAATCACGGTCCATTGTCGTGTCAACGGAAACTCTGGGAACGGAAGAGGTCATCTTGATAGAGAAATGAGTTCTTTGGACGAATTGAACAAAAAAATCTTGTTTTGCAATTGACAGTGGGTCTGCGAGAATAGCCGAGGCTTTAGTCTACTTCGATCTCCAATTGGATCGGAAAATCGACTTGTTTCCGAAACATTCCTCGCTCACCTCTCACATTCCTCCATCGTTCGTATATCAATAAATCCTACCCTTATTCTAGAATTGATTTACAATCCTAAATATGTCGATTAGATTAGTTCGAGGGAATGGCCCTATATTAGACTGCCCCATCCATAAAAGTGTCCTCCTTGAGTCCCACTTCTAATCTGGGAACCCATAAGCAGCCCCAGCTCCTTCTTTGGGGTTGGCCTGCTATTTGCCGGTAGCAAATAACCCAGCTCAGGTGCGAGTTTTGTCTCCGCTCAAGTGCAGATTACATAATTGCGGTACCCGAGCTTTCCCTTACTAACTACCTATTATTAAATAACCTGAAGAGATAGAGTGGATGACGATGCAAATAATTTTGATTTTTCTTGTTTAAATATGCTTGAAAACCGGGTTTCATCGAATTCTTCAGCTGGAAAATATGGGTAGTCAGATTTTGTTCCAACCCACAAGCTTTGTGAGCAGCAATGTGCGGAAATATCCGTTTTTCAATTTCCGTCCTCCGATCATTTTTAGCATATCTGTTTTCCGGTGTTTTGGAGGAAAGCAATGGAAAAATGAAGAAAAACTTACCAAGAGCTAGATTTCCGGTTTTTTGTCCATTTCCGTATCCGCGTTTTTGCCATAACCGGCTTTTCCCGTTTTCGAATGATTTTTCTTTTCCGCTTCGGTCTACCGTTTCCATGTTTTCACCCACATCACTGATCGTGAGGCTCATAAATCGTTGACTCAGCGTTTTTTCTGCACGCCCCCTCAATTTCTTATGTGGAAAATATGAAATTTCGTCAGGGTCACGTTGGATTTCGAGCGTAGTTGTCACTCTAAAACCACTCCTAGTCAAGGAGTTCCGAGACGATTGCAAGTTTCACTAAATAGCTGAGTAACACCACGGTAAGAAACAGACGCCTCAGTTCGAAGCAGTTATCGAGTGTGGACCTCTGTCAAACTACGGTTTTTTTTTTCGTCAAGGTTTGATCTAGCGCTACAAATGCGTATTACCTCAAAACTTGCAGTGTAGAGCGAACGAGTTGAGGAGTCTCTGGATTACTGCGGTGTTACTCTACTATGCGCTGAAACTTGTAATCGAGTAAACTTTAGTGTTTTCAAACAGTTTCTTCATGTTTGCTAATTTTCTGCCGTAGTCAAAAAACCGTTATCGATAGAAATCCTTGCGAGTTTATTTGATGGCAGGATTATTATTTTTTAAATCCAACTGGGAGGAGTTAAGCGAGTCGTTGATCCTTTTCAAAAATATACTAGCTACAACTCTGTTTTGAAAATTTGTGAAAAACTTTAGGCAGATACTTCTATCCAATCTTGATGTGATTAGTCCGGTCAAACAAAATATTTCTCAAAGTTTCGGGTGTTTTTTGTGGTTCAACTCTGGCGTCCTTCAAATATGAATGGGCCAGTGCAGGGCGATGGCCTACAATGAGTGTGAACTTGCGAATTCTTATCTACTCGACGACCTTCATTATTCTTCAACAGCATAGCGGCCGCCGTGTTACAGCCATGTTCGCACGGCTAAAGTAAATTCAGTTGGACAGTTTTGAACATCGTCTGGTCACGGCATTATTTGATTTGGGGGAAAAGTGATTTTGTTAGCCTGTGATCCGAAATTCTTTCTCTTCTTTACTGCTTCACTTCATTAGTTTCCATTATCTACTTTATTGAAAAATCTGAGGAATAGCAATTTCCATAGTTTTATCTCCTGTGTATGAGCTTCAGTGTTTATTTTTGAATCCGCTTTGAGGTATGAAGGTAAATGAACAGAATTCTGTCTCGATTATGGGTTTCAGTGGGTAGAAAATAGCCACCTGCTGGTGCCTACTGGTGTTTTAACATTTACACGCCAGAATTCATGTTTTCTCGCATTGGCATTACGTTTCAAAGCGATTCGTCTCTGGTGGGAACCTGCCTGAGGCGTCGTTTGTACTTGCGCAGCCGAGCGGCGCGGTATAGTGCAATTCAATAATATTGATCATGATCGATATTACAGGATTGCACTTTGCGGCGGCAAAAGTATAAACGACGCCGAAGGCCTACTTTGGAGTTCCTTTGTAGCGCGGCGCGGTTTTATGTTATCTGTGGGTATTTATAGATATCGCTCGATTGTCGATTCACATTTGAAACAAGTCCAATGTCTCGGTCGAATTTTAAAAATATACAATCGCGCCGCGCGGCGAAAGGCGTCGCTTTTACTTCCACCGCTGAACGGCGCGGCTAAGTGCAATCCAATAACTCTGATTGAGCGTCATGGCGCGATCAATATTATAGGATGGCACCTGGCCGCGCTGCTCGGCGGCTGGAGTATAAACGACCCCTAGGTGAGGATTCAATGCTTGATAACGTTTGATATGGTGCAATAAATCAATAAAAACATGCATTTTGGTGTGACCGTGTGTGAACACCACTCGTTCACCCGGTGACAACTTTCTATTTCTCTGAAACTTATAATCGAGTAGAAATATGTACACCGTGTCAACCTCTGTTAGAATTCAGAACTTTCGTCTTAAATTCTAGAAAAATGTCTTCCCACAAGGCCTGTCAAAAGATTCAGTGGCACATACATTATTTTATTTTACGGAATCTGTTGCCCTATGATCCTCTCAAATGAACGCTTTTTATGATTTCTTATACAGATACAATATTATCTATTATATACAATATTTTCTTCTTCTTCAGTTTTTATCCTGCTTCCAACTTTCTCAAGCATCTTGCTCACCTATGTATGCGACTCATAAATCAGGGAATTTTTTTTCCTACCGTGTTTGTTTTCATGTTTCTGTAGTGAAAATTTCTACTTATTTCGGGAAAGCTTAGTAGAAGGGAATATAACAGTTATCGTTGCTGACTCTATCAATTTGTGAGTGCTAGAAGTAGAAGTTATTTTATTTGGGTCCATTCGAAATTTTCAATCAGTTTTGGTTCTACTTGATCTTCTGATCAAATATTCCAATTTTTCCTAGAGTTTGAACTTATTTGGCGCTCCTTAGCTGCTTGTGTGGACGTTTAGGATGGGATACCGAAGAAGTCACGGTTTTTGAGCGATTTTTTTACAGGATGGCTGGACCCAAAGTCTATAAAAAGTCCGACTTTGGCTTGTTCAAAATTTTCTTTGGACAGAAAGGAAAAATCTTTTTTGAACAATTTTTCATTCTAAATATCGTTGCCCATTCTGATTAATTGTATATTTTCAAGCGCACCCTAAAAATCCAAAGACGTCCGAAATTTTTACGACCTGATACTGTACCAGACGGCTTTTGTGTAGATCAAACCGTTATTTAAGTGGTTGACCTTTGCTCCAGGCATTTCTCAATGTGCCTTTTTCGAATCTGAAGAAGTGCTAGCTCTCTGGGGCTTACCCAGAATCTTGCCTTTAGCATTACCTCGCCACCCAATAAGAGCTATTATCGTGTCCCCAGCGGATAGCGGACTGGAACCCATAGTGCCAGGAGGAGCTGGTCCCAACGGCAATCTCCACCCACGGAGCAGGTCGCGGGGCGGACCACAACTCAGCCCGCGACGCAGACTACTAACCTGGACAGCCACCATCCCACCTACCAACCTATTGCGCCATACTTGCACCCATCACATGTGCTAAGGTCACGAACACAGTTAATGTACTGATATTTTCACAAGTGTACACAACTTAGAGTCAGACTTGTCCAGTTCACCCGCAGGTGTCTCATTTTTCGTTTTCAGCTTTTCAAAATTTGTATTTTCACTGAATTATTCTTCTGCTTTCACAGACATGTTGTCCTCAGTACGAGAAACGGACGAGAGTTCCCGAGACTCGGGTTTCGGTGAAATGGAATGCGACAACATGCCCGTGGATTTCGCCCATTCATCTCTCATGAAGAAATCGTCATTCCAAGTAAGTTCCTCATTCTTCCACTTTCTGTCTTTCTCTCCTCCGCTCTCCATTGTCTGCCTTACCTTGTTGTTTACCATGGTCCGCGAAGATACCCCATGCGGTAAGGGGCCGCACATAATTACCTCTTAAGGCAAGCATTAGGTCACCCCAAGTGTGAGCATAAGGACACCAGACGAGTTCGGGTCAAAGCAAACCGAAAATAAAAGTTTTCTTCTGAAAACAAAACTTCGAAAACTATATAAGGACGATGAAGTTGCTGCGAACGGGAGAATCTGTCAAAAAATCAAATTATATTAGTTTCATGTAACAAAACTGGGACTTTGGCCGAAATACGATTTTTAGATGTTCAATAATCCTTCGGATGCAATTATTCTTCCTATGCACTCTAGGAAAAAGTTATATCTATAATTTAACATTACTATTTATGTATACATTCTGTCATTCTTGATATCTCATACTTGTGTTTAATCAATGGCACAATTATACTTTTTGGGCTCATATGTGGAAAAAATCATTCTAGCGAAAAGGGGGTGATATTGGAGTGCCTGAGGGAGCCCTAATACGAATCTGATGTCCGCTTTCAATTTTCTGAAAGAATGCGGTATTTTACGGCACATATACCGGGATTGCGGTAGTTTATGGTTGTTTGGTTACCATAACCTTCGTTTCAATCAGATCAGAGACATAATCTTTCGAAAAATTTGAAAAGGGACCTTTTCATCGCTCTCAGCGCCTAATTTCCCTCAGCTAAGCTTGGGCGAAAATGATTCCGGTCTCCTAAGCTCGAAAAATGGAACATTGCCAAATTAATTTCAACTTCCCACTTCAAAAACTGGAAAGTTCCGTTTCCGATTATTCTTCAAAAATGCATTCCCGATTATTCTTCAAAAACGCATTTCACAGAGAAATTAAATTTCGATTGCACGCTCGATCACGTGTTTATGAGTTCATATTTTGATGGAAAATCGTTTGGAACAATCTGCGGATTATATTTGAATAAGGATAGTAACAATAGAGCCGGTAACAATTTGACTCTCTGAATTTCCAGTCATTTCAATATTATTTGCCATGTGAGGAATAATTGCTTTGACGTACTGTGCTTCTCGGGGCCAAATTCCTGTCGGCAATTGCGTCTCGGCACGCTCTGCTGCCGCACGCTCTTGAGTCGGAAGAGTTTCGAGCGCCGCAGTCGCCGATCTGTTGTGTGTTTTGGAAACTGGAAATAAAAAAAAATGAGGAAACTGCATGAGAAAGCCATCTCAAATCGGCTTTGGCGCTCGAAACTCGATCGACTCGAGCGGGTGCGGCCGCAAATCGTCCCGAGACGTAATTGCGGACCGGAATTTGGCCTCGAGAAGCACAAAACTAATTCTCCATCTGGAGTTAACTATCTAAAAAAACAGTCTGCAGAACATATACTGAAACTATTTAGGATGAACCGGTATAATGGTGTCTTTTTTTTCGAAAAAAATAATTTGAGCTTCTTGAAAATTAGTCTTGGAATAGGTCTTCAGGGCGCAATTTTCTTGATCGAGCCCGCAAAACTAAATCTATTTATTTATTTGACTTTCTGATCTTCCAATTTTGCCATCAAAGTTCCAGAAATTTGAAGAGAATACTTTATCTACGAACTGTAGTGTCATTGAATTAAGCCTGGCCTGGGATTCGGAGAACCATGGGTTACTAAGTGTTTGTGGTGGAACTTGTAATTCAGTTTTGCTGAAAACACTGTTTTAACCCATATTTTGGAGTTGTTGAACCAGAGCCAGGATAATTGATGACCTTACAGAACCGAACGGGCCGAGCTGAATTCCAGTGCAACACGTTCATGGAATGCAATGAGGCCAGATTTCTTCCTGCAAGAGAATGAAGTCGGAAGTTAACGCTCTTCTTCTCTTGCCGAGAGGATTTCGTAGTATGAAATACTATATCATATGACCCTAAGCCTTGATGAGACTCTATTCGAAGTTATTCAGCCTCAATAATCAATCAGTTTCCATTGCAGTTCAAGCACTTGGACATGGAAATGGACGACCTAGTCATCGAGGAATCGTTGGAGATTCCAACTACAAATATGATTTGCTCAACAACTGAAGAGCTTGAAGTGAAGACAGTCCTTACCAATATGAGATCCATGCGTAAAGGGTTGGCTGATGTAACAAATAGGTGAGCTGTGCCCTCAGGTGTCTTTTTTCCTGCTAGAGAACTCAATTTCAAGTTGAAAATCTATTTCAGCCCTCGATTCTCACCTGAAGAGTCGCCAAAATCGCGGAAATCGGTGTTTGCGAAGCCGCAATGTCGGGCCGCCAGCATGTACAACAACAGGAAACGCTGTCAGCAAGCCAGTGTTCTGCAGTATAAACGGCATCGCGTCGAGGAAGTCATCGAAGTGAATGAGGTGCTGAGAGGCTGAACTCTGTAGTTGGGCTTGAAAGTACGGACGAGGTTTTTCAGAATGTTCCTAGTTGCTCGGCCGCTCCTCGACTTCCGCGACCGTCGTTGATGTTCAGAGTGCAGTCGTCTTCTGTTCTCGAAGTCGGTCATCATCATCTGCCCAAACTTCTAGAAGTGGTTCGTTCATGGATTTTTTTGGGAAACTTTCCTTCCGATTGTGTGCTCCACAGTAGTCCCAGCGTTTCAAAATCTGATGTCAGGAATTAGGACATTCTATTCCAATTTCCATGAAAATCCGAAAAAGTTGATCAATCTTATGTTTGATGCTTGATGCACTTCTTAAGAGCTCTCGACTTTGACTGCCACCATAGCGGGGGGCCATGGTGAAATGCAGCTGGTGATAAGGATGTCTCGAAAAAAAAAATCGCCGCTCATCGCTGATTGTAATCGAAATCGAAAGCTCTTGGGAATTATCCCAGACCTGATTAGGTAGGATGAAAGCGTTGAATTGAGGGTGCGGGTTGCTTTATGCTAGTGACGCCACCGCAGGTGTGCTTACAGATTCCATTCAGGGATGATCGGAATAAGATTCCAAAATTTCGAAAATCGGCGTCGGACTCAAAATTTCCTCTCAGGCTTCAAAAAATGATTGCGAAATGATTTTTGATTCCGGAACATTGAATTCCGCTCATCCCAGATTCCAATGCGTGTCTCATCCTATTGAGGACCTAGTCTTGATCCTCATACTTCAATACCAATCATAGCTAGTGTTCGAACGCATCTTTCGTCTTTTTTTCCCAATAACTCGCTCCAAATTAAGTGTTTTCTCTGGGTCCAAAAAAAATTATTCAAGATTTTGGTCAGAAGGGCTATTAAAAGGTAGAATGATTGCTAGTGTTTCAAACGTAAACATTAAAATTATCGGGAGAAATTTTCGGTCCGCCATACAGTACATGAATACAATATGTGGCTGCGGAGAGCTATTTGTACTGTTTAACCTTTTCATGAAAGTAATATTTTGAGCTTTTTTGTTGAAATCGTAACCACAGGAAGCATCGTATTGTTGGATAGCGCCTCTCACCTGGGTCCTTAATAACCCCTTCAAGATAAAAAGAGTTCGTTCCGAAAGAAGTTATCAGAAAAGTAATCCAAATCCAACGAGCGGTAGTGTGCGGATCTAATTCTTATTGAATTCAGAATATAATTTACGTTAGTGAGTTCTGAATATACTAAGAAGCCAAAATCTAATTTGATCCAAGGGATCCAAGTTAATTGAGAAGATACTTCGATTTCGATTTTCACCAAATTCTGGATCATGGAGAATTTTCAAAGTTTAGGAGTCATTTCTGTTTTTTTTTCTCTCAATGAAAGATTTTCTGGAAATATGTAATTTTTTCAAATTCGTTATTGATGCTTTCTGAACTTCGGGAGTCTTTGATGGTTCGGAACCTTTCCGAATCTTTGTAACCCTTCCAAAACTTTTTAGAAGCTTGCGAAGCACTACGAAACTTGAGTGAACTCTAGTTCAATTTCGAAGCTCTCCTGTAATTGTCTGTCGAGTGTAATGTTTTGCCCCAAAGCCTGCGTACTTTGATAAAAATTTTTGAAACTGAATTTCTCCGAAACCTGAACTGAAGTCATGGAGGTCCTCTTCAGAATTATCATCTCGACACATTGACCACAAACGACTCACAAGCGTTCCGTCGAATTGACGCGCAGACCCTCTCGAGGCTGATCAAGTCGATGAGCCCTCAGGAGTTCGCCGAGAAGTACGTCCTGATCGACTGCCGCTATCCATACGAGTTCAACGGCGGTCACATCAAGGTGAGCTGGAAATCCTGAATTCTTACAAATCCAGGCGATTTCTTCATTTCGGAAACATTTCAGGGGGCTATCAACATCTACGATACGGCCAAATGCGAGGAGATTTTCTACCCATCAAACTCGCAGCACCGGGAAGAAATTCATCGCAGAATACCCATCTTCTACTGCGAGTACAGTCAGAAGCGCGGACCCTCCATGTAAGTCTCAACCCAATCCAGGGTCTCAAAACTCACCTGAACTCATATGAACAGAATATATATTTTTCAGGGCTCATGCTCTCCGAAGCGTGGATCGTCAACGGAACGTGGAAGTCTACCCAAAAGTGGACTTTCCAGAGATCTACGTCGTTGACAAGGGCTACCGCAATTTTTTCGAGCAGTTCGCAGAGTCCTCAGATAAAGTTAGTTGCCTGTAGTTTTTCATGTGAGGCGCCGCGGTTTGATCAAAGCGTGTTTTTATGAGCGCATAAAATGTTGCGATAGCTGGCCGTGGCGACCTTGGGAACCCGCACAGGCTGAGGTCAGGTAGCCATGGTCCTTGTGGACGATTCTGAAGCTGGTGGTGATTTCAGCATTTGTGTGAGCCGTGCAGTTATGTGGAAATGGTTGACTGCCGTTTCTCCCAACACCTCAGACAGTTCAACTTCCATAAGAAAAGTTGGGGTAGCACTACGTGCTCGAAGAATGTGGCGTGAGTTCCGAGTCAGCATATTGTAAACTATGAAAGACGATGGATAGCGTGAAATAACTTAAGAAAAATGAAAAGTGCAGAATGAAAAAAATCGATTTAGGAACTCTAAAGTCCGTCCGAATGAAACTGTCCGCCCACGCGGTGAGCATGCGTGTCGAGCAGCCGTCGCAAAGGCTTTTCTCGATCATGTAAATCGATCAGTAGGAATATTGGACAACAAGTGAATATGTATGCAGCCTTAAGAAGGTTCTTCCGAAAAATGTCTTCGCGACGACCGCTGGACACGAACGCCGACCGCTTGGGCGAACAGTTTCATGCTGGCACAGCTTAAAAGGCTTTTGGTTGAAAAAACACCTGTTTCCAAAATTACTGTGTAAGGAAAATCCTGATAATGCTCTGAGTTTGTAGGCCGCAGTCTCGTCTGGCGTTTCGGCAATTGTCCGAGGGAGCTCTGGACTCACCGTCAAATCCGGGATCATCGCGACCGTTCCGGCGGCCTCTTTTCACCTCCGCACCCAAAACTCCGGAGCCTCAACCGCTTCAGCCCCTCCGGCAACTGCACTTCTCCTGACGTCGACTCAGATTTAGACGCCGTTCTCTTTCAGCGCCAACGCCATATACCCTGTGATCTCATTTTGTAGGGCTATATTGTGTATTTAGTATATCTGTATTTAGTATATCTGAGAGGATTTCTATAGCGCCTAATAACCTATTACTACTCATTGATAAGCGACGATTGTGTATACATTTTTCTTCATCTTCCCATCTCCTGTACATTGTTTTCTTCTTCGTTTTCTGTGCTCTTTCTCTGTTTTCGTATCATTCTATTCGGCGCAGCTTATCATCTTTCCGAAGTCTTTCCCTCACCGTGCGGCCAAGGTGTCAAATGAAGTACTAATATTCTTTCATTTATACTACATTCTACTTAGTGTTTTTCCATATCCACAGGTGCCACCTTAGGTCTTCTAATTCAGACTAGGAATAGTTGTATCGCTTAATAGTTATGCCGTTGCTGGCTCGATTGTATCTATATCATATGTTCTAGGACTTCCAACTCTTGATGATGTCTCTTCAGAAGGGAATTGTAATTTTTATTTTTAATTTGTGAGTTTCAATGTTTAGCTATTTCGCATAGGATAGTGAATTCTTATTCCGAAGGAAGACCTGCGAAATGACACTGTAGAAGATCAGCAAACACGTAAGCTCTGGAAAGTCTTTAGTGAGCTTTTGATTCTGATTATCACCAGCAGCGGAGCGGTCTGGTGACAAGGATGTTTTGACGAGAAAGCGACCTCTCACCATTGGTGATAAGGGAAGTCGAGAGCCTACTAAGGATGCTTCAGAGCTTAGAAACCCAGCGTAATGACATTCTATAAGATCAGGAATAGATGGGGAACGGACAAAATCTTATTGCGTCTAACCCAGGATCACTCATTCCCCATCAGCAAGTACAGCTCCAATGCACGCTTAAAGGCATCGCCCACATTTGGGTTTTTCTTCACAATCCAATCCACTATCCAAGTTTAGATAGTTGACAAAGCTTGAGACTTCCATGGTGTGTATTCATAATGCTATAGCCTCTTGAAAACTGCTGCGTGGTCCGAAAAGGCCCTTACCCGGTCGATCATATAGCACGAGGAGCAGAAGCGCCGCGACAGGCTGCGATAGATCAGGGAAATCTTGAATTCTATTTTCTTTATTTCGAGAGATGCTTATATTCAAACTTGCGTGTTGGAAGTTTCTGAATTTAGAGGATTTTCGACAACAGAAAGGCTAAAACAATTATGCATCATAAGAAAATTTGGGGGCTAAACCAATTCAGACATCCAAAGACGTTTGTGTATCACCCAAGACACGCCGAACAGACGTGAAAAAAGGAATTTGAATGCTCCGAGATTTTCAAACGAGTTTTTCACCGAAACATGAGTGTTCTGTGTGGCGTAATCGCTAAATATCACAACATGGTAGATCTCCCTGCGCAAAAAAAAACGAAAAATTTGGTTTTGGTTTTTTGCGCGTAGGCTGCCTTTAGGGCCTCTTTAAGAGTGCGACCGCACTGATGTGAGACGCGATCGAATATAAACCTCTCACATCGATCTGGCCACGTCGCGCAATGGGATCGCAGCACGCTCAGACGAACCACCTCGAAAAGTGCTGGAATTTCACAGTTTGCCGACTCGATGCTTCGATCAAATCATATGCATTGCACAGCGACGCGATGGATCGCGTCGCTCTGCGATAGCTCTCTGAAAAAGGCCTTAGACAGCGTCCATACGTCGCGAGTTCCCGCTGTTGTGCGCCTCTCGACGCTCCTCAACGCTGGAGCAGCCCGTGTCCGCAAATTAACACAGGCAAGCATCCCCTACCTCGTGTTGATTCGATTGGAAGCGTTTGATCGGATGATCAATCGCTCGAGTCGGCGCAATGGCTGATGATTTCCCACGGTTTTCGATTTCGGTTTTGGGATTATGGAAAACAAGGGCAGTAGTTTTGCTACAGGTTTAATGCCACCTGCTATTTGATGGAGCAGTGAGCTTGAAACTTGCGGCTTGCTTCGTGGTGCTGGCGTAAGCGCGCAAGAGCGAGGGCGCGCGTTTGAGCGGCTAGCGAATCGTGTGCCCACGATGAACATCGATTTTACGTAATCGTATGTACGCTCTCGCCACGTATGGACGGAGCCTAAAGGAGCACAGGTCAGTTGGTAGATTGTCCGTTCCAAAGCGGCTTCCAATGCGATGCAAAATTTCTCCGTTGATGGTGGGGTGATCGATATCATCAATTGGTCTGTGGACCCTTTCACAATTTTTTCTGCCGTCGGGCAATGCTATCTGAATCCGCGCGCGGTGGATAGCGTTGCGAGGCTGATGATAGAGCAGTTGATCATTCCATCATCAACGGAGAAATTTCGCACCGACGTTGAGTGTCGCGGTCGGTCATCCGAAGTCGCATTGCTGCACTAAACCACGTCGCAGCGCTATCCTATAATGAGTCGGACGATGTCGGTCGGCAAACTGTGAAAGGGACTTATCACATGACTGGTGCGCGCCGCACGCGGCGTCGGGCGGCAAAAAAAAACTGAAAGAGGCTTTAGACTCCGACCATAGCTAGCTACGAGTGCCCGCCGCTGTTGAATTCCCGCTGCACTGCACGTGCCCTAGAACAGTGTTGGGTTAATCATGATTTATTGTTCAGCCATAGCGCTGACGATGGGCTGCACCGACGCTAGCGGCAGCTGCATCCCGCTGATGCTAGAGCTCCGCGCAGCTCTGGGACGGAGTCAAGGAACAATGACAAAGATGTAAATCCTTGCGTCCACAGACGCTATGGACGGAACCTTATAGTCACCTGCAAGAATACAAGAACTCTCAGGCCATTTCTACGATCGACTGCATAACTTCGCTACTTCAGCGCTTCGCCTTGCGCCGCTCCAGAGTAATGAGTTTTGTTTCAACTTACCCACATTAGCTTCAGGTTAGATTGAAACCCACTCGAGGTTCCAACTCATATGGAAAATCACCAAACGTTCCTCACCTACACAGAAAATCATCAAAATTTTCAGGATCTCAATGTCAGTCTGTTAATCGAAAGGGCGCCTTCAACCCCGCTAGTTATGTAAAGTGTCCAAATGAAACTGTTCGTGTACAAGGCCGACTTGCGTGTCGAGCGGATGTCATGAAGGGTTTTGTAAGATGAAATTTCATACGACTACGAACAGCTGGCTGGGATATCATACAGTACTAGTCTAATGTATCTGCCAATCGATTTATAAGCCCGAAAATTGCCTTTGCTACGGCCGCCCAATAAGCAAGCAAACCGCTTGGGCGGACAGTCACATTCTGAGCGACTTCATGCAAATCATTGCGGAGTTACGCTGATATGCATTAATGGGGCCAAATAGAACATCAATATTTTTTCTACAGCTAAGGGATTGAACCGTAGAGATTTATGCAGCGACATCAACCACTGCGCTGTGAAGGCCTGCAGAGAGCGCTAATAGCGGCAATCATTCTTTCTGAATTCCGGCCAGGGCTGGGCACACGTCCCGGCATACCGATTCTGAATATGCACCCCCTTAGCTCGGTAATTTTTAGGCTACCCCCTATGGGAAATCGAAATCGGCTGTTTTCGGAAAAGTTGAGCAAAACAGCCATGATTTTGACTTTCTGATTTTGATAAACAAGAAAAAAAAACACTGATCATAGAAAATTCCGAAAATGTCAACAAAAAAGGTAGGGTAGCTTTTAAACTTCAAAACAATCCCATGAGGAAAATTTGTTAGTAAGACCGTAAGTTATGACGAAAGATAAAACAATTTTCATTACGAAACAATTGAAGAATAACAAACAACAAATCTACTACTATTGCGATAATTAATGTTTCCTGTAGAATGTTTTCATAAACCTAGGAAAGATTAGTTAATGCGTTTGGTTGTTCTGATGTGAAGATCAGAACTTTTTTTTGTGTTGCGAAACAATGTTAGGATTCATGTGATGCGTAGGGAGCAGAAAACAAGAGTTTTACCCTCCTAGAATGCCGCAATCCCTTAGAGAATCGGCTTGCCGTGCGATACGGTGTTTGTACGCAGCTACACAGCGCACACGGGAGTGGACGCGCACACAATATTAATGAAAAATGTATTTTATTACAGAACGGGGAGGAGAAAAGGATTGAAACTGAAGGAAATGGAAGATGGTAAGGTAGTCTATTCTGGACGTACACATTTTAGAAATTTAATGTAAATAAACAAAGTTAGAGCGGGTGTAAATATTTAGCCGTGGAAAGGTTCATTCAAACGAACCAAGGTGATCAAATGTAGCATTAAACAAGAGAGCAAAGGATATTACGAGAAAGATGAGAATCTGGCAAACATTTTAGTCTCGATAGGATCGATTTTTAATGTGATTAAAGGACCTTGAATCTCGTCTCGGTTTTACCCCGAAAACCGGGACAAAACCGGGACAAAACCGGGACGAGTTTTAAGGTCCTTAAGTCACATTGAATATCAAACATATTGCTATTAAAATGTTCGCCCGATTCTCCTCTTTCTCTCAATACTCGTAGTGCTCATGTTTATAGGTGTTTTTAATCAACTAGGTTCATTTGAATGAACCTTAACAGGTCCAAAAAATTCACTCCGCTCCAACTTAGTTTGTTTACATTAAATTTCTATTATGGATACATTGAAAGTATTATATTTCTGCCCTCTTCCATGTACTTCAGTTTCAATCATTTTCTCCGCCCCTTTCTGTAATAAAATACATTTTTTAATTAATTTTTTTAAATTTAAATTTTTTAATTGTGTGCGCGTCCACTCCAGTGCGCGCTGTGTAGCTGCGGACAAACACCATATCGCACGGCCAGCCTAGTCTATGAGAGATCACAGCATTCAAGGTGGATAAAAGTCGGGTTTTCATGCATAAGGTACTTCTCAATGAGGACGACACGGTCATACGCTTCTTTCATAGGAACTTGCAATCTTCAATTTTTACAGTTGGCGCTCTTCATAAGTCACATTCTCATGAATTAAAACCTATTGACTAGTTGTGATACTGACTGTGCTATCTGTACTTTTAAACTGTCGAAATAAAGCCTAATCTGTTCGGACGGGTCCGGGCGGAGTAAGCAGCGAAGCGGTCGGTCATGGCAAAATATAACAGTGGTAAGGAGATTTTGACATTATAAGCCCGATAAGCCTTACTTCGACCAGCTCAAAATGAGCGACATAGGCTATAAATCAGTCAGCTAATTTTTTTTACTGGAACGACAGCTTTCCTGGGCGCTGTCTTTTATTTTTGCCTCGAATTGGTAGCCACCCGCGCAATCAATGAACGTTGCATTAAAGAAACATGACACCACATCAATCCTTACTTGCTACAAGATAACGGAGTAGTGTTTATTCCTCCATCAAAACAAACTTTGACAGCAACTATGAATTATTGCAAACACAACCTGCCTCCTTATCAGTATTTTGAATTCTTTAAGTGTTCGACTCAAAAAGCGGAGAAGAAGATGTGGCAAATTAGAAGAATAGTGTGTATTATTTTTCTCCTGAAATTCGACAGAACAGGCACTTCGTTCTTTTTTGGTGTTTGGTTTAGGCACCCCCCTTTGCCCTCTCTGCAACGTCTAATATGCACCCCCTAAGGTTAACCGGGACGCATGATCAGCCCTGATTCCGGCCTCTCATGGAAAAAAATCAGGGGTGGTAGTAATCTGCATGTTCGCCGCGAGTTGACCGCCGCTAAGCGGGTGGCTATCACGCGATCATTGGGTAGCAGATCGCCAGCTCCTTTGGGAGCAAATATGGTATAAGAGAGGTTTATTCTTATGCAATACGAACAATAAGGGCTTACTCTTAAGATTGGAAGTGAGGGAAGCCGAAAACCTTAGCTTAGAAACTGCTGCTCCTGTTTTGAAATGAAAAATTGCGTAGTCATTGAGTGGTTTTCGAATGCAATTTCACTCTGCGGCGAACACAGCGAACCACGGGCTAAAGATTCTTTGGTAGACGGTGAGAAATATACCTGCAGTGTAGAAACGAAGAACGGTCGCGCGAAAGGTCCTATGAAGGACTTTTGTGAGCGTTAACACAACTCTTTTTCTAGCTTTGATTTCTGGAAAACGCACACTTTTATAATTTCTTTTTCTCGCTCTATGCAGAAATAAGGGGTACCAAAGTAAGCATGATTAATGCAATACCAATTTGTTGTTTATAACATAAGACTGAAGGAGAAAATGCAGTTAGCCTTATTTGGTGTTTTTTGATCATGTCCTATACAGATAGTATAGTACAAACTAGCAGCTGCAAGAAAATGTACAAATTGTCAATATTTTTCCAATTTATTGCCTGGGAATTGAGAAAATTCTATTGTTTCCTCCAACTCCCAACTCTCCATATGTTGTCCTGCATATATAATGATCGATGAGATAGAACCGTTTCCAGTGGTCTACAAAAACCTCAGCGAACTGTTATGAGTTAAAGGTTTAAAAAAGAATGCGGATGCGCTCATCGCTTTTTACATGACTTACTGTGTAGTGGTGGCGTTTCTTTAAGTAGCGCATACTTTACATTTGGGAAACGAGGTGATCCCTGTTACTGAGGTGGTTAGTTACCGGCTAAGCTGTGGCTGATTCATGGTCAACCAACGGTCAAGAGCGCGTGGTTGACTCGTATTAAAAGACAAGATTACTAAAACCCCAGATGATAAGAGATCAGAAAGTATTATAGTAGGAATTTAGCTCCACACATGCGACATTCTTTTAGAGCCATAGAAGCTTCCATTAGGCCTGCAGTGGAAAGATCAATCAAAAATCTGTTTAGTGTGCTCGCTCTCCCGATTAGTCTGCTAAAAATGCGATGGCTTCGGGAAAAAATTTAGCAGATTTGGATTTGTTTGGCAGGGACTGAAACGGGCAGTATGCCACGAGAGCGGCGCCTCTCCCCACTACGCTACACGGGACCTGAGCAGTAATTATTCTAACATTAGCCAATAGAAGAGAAAACGCAGTAACTAATATTGATGAATCAGAGGAAAAAAGGAAAAATTAATACAAATTTTTATATAAAAATGTAAGAAAAGAGAAAAGCACATAAAAACTTGAATGAGCACATCCTTCTTGCTGGCTCTTCTGGAAGTGGTGAGGATCGATCGGGTGACAAGCAGGATGACTGAATTTGAAACACTACAGATATTCATGCTGCTTCCTTTCCACCGCACGGACAGTTTCCATAAATTGAGTTCTTTCTAACTGTGCATGTGAATCAGGGATGTGCGGCAATTGCCGTTTGCCGTTTGTCGTTTGCCGGCCATTTTTGGGACTTTTTGCCGTTTGTCGTTTGCCGAAATTTTTGTTGTTTTGCCGGCAAAACTCGGCAAAACATTGAAACAAAACGCGAGCTATGCTCACGGCCATGTAGGCACAAGTGGTGAGCCGACTACCTGGGGTGCGTTCCAAGAAGATTTGCATGGGAGAGAAATGGGTCTGATAAGATATAACGAATGATAATCTAACAGATAGGCTCATTTCATGCGGTCTCTCAATCTATCATTGGTCGGCTCTTATCAGATTCATTTTTCTTCTTCTTCTTCTTCTTCAGCGTTTGTCCCACATTGTAGCAGGGTCCGCTTTTCTCGAACGTTGCCGCCATTTGACCTTGTCATTCGCATTGTCAGGATGGAGGCCTGCAATTTTCATATCGTTGTGCAAAACATCCAGCCATCTCTGCTTAGGTCGTCCTCTTGGTCGCTGGCCCGTCACTTGGAGCTGCATAGCCGCTTTCGCTATCGAGTGTTCTCCAGCTCGCAGAACGTGCCCATACCATCTTAAGCGATTTTCGCGAAGTTTGTCCGAAATGGGCGCGACACCGAATCTTTCACGCACATCTTGATTCCGAACTCGGTCCAATCGGTTCAATCCACCACTCCACCTGAGCATCTTCGTTTCCATCACGCCTAGCCGTCGTTCTGCTTCCTTGGTCATTGGATAACACTCTGTGCCATACAGTGCGACGGGCCTCACAACCGAACGATAAATCTTTGACTTGAGCCTGTCGCAAACCTTTTTATCACAGAGCACTCCACTCGCAGTACGCCACTTCAACCAAGCAGCATTGATGCGTGCGTCGACTTCAGCCGTCAGCGTCCCATCATCGCAAAGCGTTGATCCAAGATATCGAAACGTATGCGCTTTTCGCAAGACTGTGTTGTCGACTTGGATGGAACCGTCACAACTCGCATTTGTCATGTATTCGGTTTTCTTTTTATTGAGTCGTAAGCCGAATGCTGCCAGTCTGTCGTGCCAAGCTTGAACTTGTGCTTGGAGGTTTCCTTTGCTGTCTGAGGCGAGCATCACGTCGTCAGCATACAACAGGGTCCAAGGTGCTGAACTCTGCAAATCTCGCGTGATGACATCCATGACGATGATGAAAAGCAGCGGGAGAGGGGCGGAGCCTTGATGACCTCCAACAGTGATTCGAAAAGGTCTTGATGTTCCTGCCGCGCATTGTATGCAACTTGACGTGTCCACGTACAAAAGCTTCACCCAATCGATCAATTCTTCGGGGACATCTCGGCTACGCAGAGCGTACCATATTACTTCGTGAGGGACTCTGTCGAACGCTTTCTCAAGATCAAGAAAGGCGAGGTGAACAGCTTCTCCTTTTTCACGATGCTTTTCCACAAGAAGTCGGGTCGCATGGATAGCATCGACGGTGCCGCAGTTCCTGACAAAACCACACTGATTTACGCTCAGCTCAACGACATCACGAATTCTTCTATCCAGAATCCTCTCGAAAATCTTCATTGTATGGCTAAGAAGTCGGATGGGTCGGTAGTTGCAACAGTCAGCAGGACTCCCTTTCTTCTTGAAAATCGGGACTGTGGTGCTTGACTTCCAATCTGAGGGAACCTTGCGCTCAGTCACAATGCGGTTGAATAACAATGCAAGCCAGGCAGTTGGGTTCCAACGTCGACTCTTCCATAACTCGGCGGCAATATCATCAGGTCCGGTAGCTTTGCCATTCTTCATCGCTTTCAAAGCCTCTGCTACTTCGCTCGCTGTGATAGGCGACACCGCCCCATAAAACGGAAGAGCATGAGGTAACGGGGAATGCGGGAACTCTTCTGTCGAAACCGCTTCGAAGTACTGCCGCCACCTTTCCTTCGCCTGCTCAGCATTCGATAGCAGCCGACCATGTCCATCGTTTATCCCAACAAACTTCTCTATATCCTCCGTCTTTCGGTTTCGTGACCTGACGAGCCGGTAGAGATCGCGCTCGCCCTCTCTCGTGTCGAGCTTGCGATATAGAGCTTCGTATCGTTGACCTCTCGTTCTCGCTACTGCCTTCTTAGCCGCACTTTTCGCGACTTGATACTCTTTCCAGTTGGCCGGGTTTTCTCTTTGAGGAAAGCGTGGTAAAGAGCCTTCTTCCTTCGTACACATGCCTTTACTTCGTCAGTCCATAACCACGCTTCCTTCTCGATGTACCTCCGTCCAGGCTTTGTCGTTCCAAGAACGGAGCGAGCAGCTTGAACTATGCTCCTCTTTGCTTCCTCCCAGCTCTCTTCGACGCTTGTGATCTGAGGTAGATGGATCCGAACAATTACTTCGGGTGCCTTGTCCTTGAAACTCCACCACTTGATCCTTGCAGGACCTGTGAGGTCTGCGCGCTGTTGTTTCGGAGGGCTAACGTGGAGCGTGCAGATGAGTGGACGATGTTGAGTAGCCACCGCCTCATAGGGAATCACTTTGGCATCAGTAACTAACGTGCGGTCTTTCCTCCTCACAAGGAAGTAATCGATTTGCGACGAAACGGTTCCACTGTGATACGTTGCTAGCCGAGAGCCCCGTTTTTTATACCATGTATTCAGCAGTATGAGGTCGTGATTCATTTTATCAGATTCATTTTTCCTCCCGTGGAAATCTTCTTGGAACGCACCTCTGTTGTTCGCTAACCGTTATCCGAGGGTTTTGATTTATCTGCTCTCCACTTCGTCGCCTGGCCACTTCTGAGCAAGATGAGGGATAAAAATCTTCATAATCTCACCATATGTATTCTGATAAGCGAGCGTTCATGTTATGTTATAGAAGGAAAAGCGGTGTTCCATTATCTGGGTTTCCCGTGCCTTCATGGTCATGAGTATAGGCTTCACGGGTTCTAGCCCCCCCCCACCGTATATTCATTGACGCAGTGAGCTGCCATCATTTGACCTGCTAGGACTCAAAAAACTGATGGATGGTCATAGGGAAAGTATTTTGTCGGATGTAGTGCAAAATGTAGATAGCTCAACTCCAAAGTGGTGTTTTAGTTTCTATCCCAGAGTTCTGACAGATTCTGGTGTAGCTAAAAGAAGCAGGAAGCATTCGCGATAGACCGAGATTTTCGCCAGTTTAATAGCCCAAGTTTGAGGTATATCGCTATAATGGAGCTAACCTCTGTCCCAATCAGACAGAGGTCGTAGCTACCTCAGGCGTGTATTTCTGTTTGTAGCCCCCCCCCCACTTGTATTATGACTCATTTCATATGAGTTACTCGCCGTCGGTCCTATTTGTGCTAGAACGCGGCCACTGATCGTGGAGCCGCAGTTGCACTACCGCGGAGCAGCAGCTGCACTATTGCGGGGCCGCCACGACATTGTCGCTGCGACTCCGCGATAGTGCCGCTTCGGTGCCTGTAGCAGCCGAAACGGCTTCCTGGCAAAGCCGCAGCGGCGATTTCTTTGTTTCCATGGGCTCTCACATGTCTTGTTTCTGTTCGTGATGCCTTGAACTGGAACTGTGCTGGTGAATTGAAATTATTACTATATTGACGTAAGTATGCAAAAAAAGGAAAAAAGTAGAGCGGCACATGTGAATAGCTTTTTGGTCATTCTGAGGGATAAGGTGCTTGCCGTTTTCCGATTGCCGATTGCCGTTTGCCGGCCGTTTTTGGGATTTTTTCGCCGATTGCCGTTTGCCGAAATCTCAAAATCTTTTGCCGCACATCCCTGATGTGAATGCCACATATAAAGCAGCCTCTATGAAGAACCGCACTGACAATGAGTAGAGATAGAAATAGATCAATCAAGCTAACCGCTTGCTCAACTTTGTGTTTAGAGGGAGAAATCAGAGGCCACACTCTGTTAGTGATTCAGTTGCCACACAATACTCGGATTCCTTAACAAGCTAGGAGACGGACTGCACATATGACTGGGCATCAGATATTCAAACCCACATAGGTATTTCTTCAGAAATATTCAACAATGGAGACCTCTGCCTGAAAATTGAAATGTTTTCTATAATGGAGGGTAAAGCAGTTTTGCGACCTGGTGGTGATGTCCGAGACGTGTGAGGAGGACTGGATAGGATGAGGTGAGGAAATTGGGCGCAAGTTATTCCTGGTCGCGCTGTGCAAATTGCTTCAACTGAGAGGGCAACGGCCAGGTCGATGTCCATTCTCCCTAAAGGTGCTAGAATCTTCACGAAATTCCACTATGCATCTGCTTGAATAACCATATCCTTGCAAAGACTGTGTAACCGATCGTATCAAGTGCGCTAGATCGGCATCAGGATCGACTCGGATCGCTCCTGTCCGATCCACTCTGAGCGCTCTATCCATTTCTACGTAAACTCTCGTGATATATCTGGTCCTCTCCGTGTTTACTTGAGTCTGCTTCAACACGAAGTGGTATTTGAAGTAGACACCTTCCAATCCAAGACATAATCGCAGTGGATTGAATCCAAATACATCAGTAAGATCTTTCATTAAAGGATCTTATCAACTCTTATCGTTAACCTACTATTTTGAACCTATGGTGGTTAGCCTGAATAAAAAAAAATTGAAAAAAACCGCATTTCGCACTGTACAATTCGATTGGAACTCCAACTTACTGCCACTTTTCCAACTTGAGAAAACCTCTGCTTACGACTTCCCGGAGTATGACTTTTCCGGGAAGGGCTAACACGAAAAGGTTTCTGGAGCCTCATAGAATTCCTGAAGGCCACTACTCATAAGACACATCAGTCATCCTTCTCTGCTATTTATAATAGAAGGTTCGAAAGAACTGAGCACAAGCAGAAACATTCCGCTGGATGCCCAAAGCTCCAGGCACCTGTCTATCTTGATCGCTTATTTTACTGCTGGCAGCAGTAGTATACTCGGATATAGTGGCCGTTGCAAATCGAATAACGAGCTTAATCGAGCCTGTAGCTACCACTGACTCTAGACGCAGACATCAAATCTGCTCCCAAGTGTGGGAAACCCTACTCTGTACGATACCGCACTCCGTTTCAAGACTAAGTGCTCTAAACTTTTCTGCTCTGAACCGTTTTCTGGATTTAGAATAGTAGGTCCTATTGCGCAAAATGCGAAAAATCTGCTGTTTCAGGCCAATTCAAGCCATGATCTCTAATATCAAGAACATCCCCTGGCTTGAATTCGAATTTCAATATATTTATGTACACATCTAGTCAAAAACATTGACTGGAGTGCTTTTTTCATTGTTCAACTGTTTTTATTTGGTAAATTTGCACTTATTCCTTCCTCAGAATGTTGATGATTTTTGACTGCTCGGCATGGGACTGCGATCTCTTTGAGCGGCGCTGTGCACGCGTGCACGAACTGGCGTCGTTGGGCTCTAAAAACTCCAGTTTTAGCCCGTTTTTCACCGCGCTACCAACATAGTTTTTCAGCTATTTTCGATCTTATCCATTTTTCGTAGTTTTTGTTCATAACGTTTTCCACTGCCTTCGTGACTACTTCCTTTTAAAGGCAACGAACGCACAAAAAACCTAGCCCAATTTTTCGCTTTTTTGAGCAGGTAGGTCCACCAGGTTGTGATATTTAGCGAACAGGAAACACAAAACACTCAAGCTTCAGAGAAAAACTCGTTCGAAAACCCCGGACCATTCAACTTCCTTTTTTTCGGGCTTATCTTGGTGTGTCTTGTGTAATGCACAAACGTAGGGGATTCGAAAGTCTGAATTGATTAAGCTCCATAACTTTTTAGGATGGATTAATCTTTTCACCTTTCTGTTGCCGGAATTCTCTAAAAAAAAACAAGACAAGAAGCTTTCGAAATGTATATTTGAAGATCTCCCGAGAAAAAGTATTTAGAATTTCGGAATTTCCCGGACTGTCGGATCCTGTCATGGCGCTCCTGTTCTGCTAGATGGTTGAACTGGAAAACGCCTTTTCAGAACCCGGAGCAGTGTTCACGAGGCTATAGCGTTATGAATAGGCAAAATTGAGGTCTCAAGCTTTGCCAACTATCTAAATTTGTTAAAACATTGGTAGTAGAAGAAAACCCCGAATGTGGTTTTCCGCGCGGACGCTGCCTTTGAAGTTCTCAGAAAATGATTATTATAACCGTTTCCTCTCTATTTATTTCCATGTCGAAGAGTCCAAAAGATTGTTTTAAAATCGAGCTAACAACAGACCACGACGTTTATAGCCTATGGTGGACCAATATGTGCACTGATAGACTCTGAGAGTGAACCTCTATTCCTTTGGCGAAGAATTGGATGCTTGAAAAGCACGTCCAAACGGTGCGACCCTCGATCATGGATTGGCCAATATTTTCTTCTCTTTCCAGACTAAACGCAGTTACTCAGCCTCGGTGGCGATTGCTCCCTTACCCTGAGTGACCCCCCCCCCTCAACTAGTTTAGCGCCAAATATTCCCTCCATGTTTCCGAAGAACCTACGAATCGTTGGTAATGTAGAAGTTGTTCCGCGCTTATCGCGAACATCTTCAACAGCTGTGTTCGTAGCTATGCACTTCTTATAAACACGTCATGCAACTGGTCTTCCCTTCCTTTCCAACCCCGCAATTCTGCAAACTCGTCGCCACAGCTTGTCGTTCTCAATGCTCTTCTCAACGCATTCAGAATTATTTGTACCTATATTGATCACTGCGGGGTTCTTGCATGAAAAAAATTGTGAAATGCTTTTATATTTCCAACATCTCCTTCAGAGACTAAATGTTATCAAATTCGGGCCCTTGTGGAGAATCTGTTTACACCGACTGTTGTGTGATTTTTTCATGGACCGCACGATAGGGTTCTGAGTTGCGAGATTGAATGGCGTTGTGAGTGAATGAATGCCAGAAGACTGTTTGCTAGGAAATGTTTTCTCCCCCTCCTTCCGCCGCGGTTCATGGACCACTCATTTGTGCTCCTTCTCCGGAATTTTCCTCCAGTCTCACTGGCTCGTTAGTCCTGTGCCAATCACATCTTCCACAAAAACCGCTCATTCCGTCCCCAGCGCCAAATCGAATTCCCCAGTTTCACAACCCATCCAACGCTTTCCGTGATCCGTGCCTGGCCTACCGTTTGGAGAACATTAAACAACTTTGGCTGTTACATCGCTGTGATTTCTAATGCCTCCTAATTCGAATTAAAATGGTTTGGAGTTCAGGGTAAGGCGTGACGGTGTGATCAGTCCGTGAAAGGTGCACCCACCTCCCCTCCACCTTAAAAATTAAGGCGACCCCCTCATCGGTCGTACTAGACCAGTCGACCTGGGAGCCAATTTGTAGCCTTACAGGCATTGTTCACGATGAAAATGTGGCCCGTTTTCCGGCAGAAACGTAAAGTTTGGGCGGCAAGTGGGTGAAAATCTCGTGGGCCAGCCAACCCATTGGGGCACCCCGCCCAAGTCCTATAACAATTGTCGGCGTCCGCTTTACAGTAGGAACAGACACCGAATTTTCGAATATTTTTTATCGCGAAAGGTTCTAGCCAGCATGTACAATAGCCCCTCTTCTTTCTAAAGATTTTTCAGTCCAGGAAACAGAAAGCAAAGCCACTCACCTAAGGATTTTGAAGCGCGAAACCATTTCACTGACGTCAGGTTCAATGCGTTGTCTGTGTTTTCCGAAACACGCAAACAGGCACAGGCTAATTTTCAGAGGTTACTTTGAACTGTTTTTCTTCAGTATTTGAGTGTCCTGTGAGAACGTTTCCCTTTTAAAGGCAGTGTCCACCATAAAAACCATGTCTGATTTATTGGTGGAGATCGGCAGCTGCGGGGCCTAGCGCAACCCTAACGTTGAAATAACTAAGTAAAATGAGCTCGGAACGGTCCCCTACTGCCCCAAAGTTGGACACCCGTCAGCTCGTCACACCCCAGATGCACTTTCCACGCCGACCGACGTGAACAAATGAATGCTCGAGATTGTGACATGAGCGATGGTTTCCGATCAATAGCGCTGTTCTTCTATTTATTCCCAACTTCTCTCTTTACTCAGGTCAGCTCGCATACATCGGCTGCAAAATACGGAAGTTATAAGCCTCGGAAAACTCGTCCACCATGCTTCCCTAGCTCAATTTCTGAGGGACCATAACTCCGTTCCTAGATGGACTTATACGATTCCAAAACCATCATTGGAATCAGCAAGGGACCGTCTTCAAGATAGGCGGAAAAGCAGAAAAACGATTCTTATCGTGAACACTGCCTTTAACCCCTACTAAGTAGACTTAGCTACTCAAAAACATCGAAAACTAATACACGGTTTTTTACCGTGAACACTGCCTTTAATGCAGAACTCTACGATTCTGGAAATCGCACGCAGTCAGTTGTTGCTAACAGGGCCCGGCCCCTTCAAGTCCAAATAGTTTCGCTTGAATCTGTCGGGAAATAGTCTTTGAAAGAGTCTTGCTTCAGTTTTTGCCTAGCTGAAATTGGCTGAGAATGAAATGTATGGTCAAAACTCGGGCACGTTTCGTAATTGATGGGAATGAGGCCGTTTGGTGCTTCAGGGAGAGGGAAAGGGGGTTTTCGGAACGTGTCAACGGTGATTTGAAGACGCGGGGCCAAATGTTCGGGGCTGTTCGCCTTCAAGTGCTTGTCTTTTAGAGGTGTTTGACCACTTCGACACCCCATTCGGCGCCCTTCACCTCATCCCGTCGCCCAACTCGGCTACTGCGAACATCCGAAAACAACCACTTTTTTCGTAACTTTCACTGGGTGCTTTCTGAGCGACTCATTTCACCCATAGGTCTCTCCGGTGGCGCCAATTTCTGTCAACGTAAATTTTTCATGGCTTCATCATCTAATGTTAATCATCATTCAACTTCCGAGAACTTTGGCCCTAGCTGATTCACCTTTCTGATTGTGGGTGGTCAACTGCATTTCTCATCGCTCTACATTCCTCACAGTTGTTTTGAAATGACGACTCACCGGCTGCGAGGAAATCATTCGCGACAGTGAATCGAGCCAATGTCCTCCGGGAAATCCCCCACCTCTCATTTCACCAAGTATGAGTTGCGAATTCTTTACACGTTCAATTACCAATATATGTGGACACTTCTTCCCAAGTTGTTCCTCTATACATTGTTGGCCGTAAGACCTCTATCCCTATGCTTTTCGTCAAAGGCATTCCATTTTGCGACTTTTTTGACTATGGAACAGCCGTTATAGTATTAGGGAGATAGTGTTCTGTACAGGGTCAAGCAGAGCGTTGTCCTGGATCTCAACAATGCTACATACGTCTCCCATCGGTGATCAGAATTCTCGAAAAACCTTGGAAATTTCAAGTTTTAGTCAAATTTTTTTCTGACGCATTTTTCTCTTTTCAAAACACTAGCTTTTTTCAAATTTTAACCTCATTTTCAACGTCCCGTTTCGAATATTCATTTAAAAAAATTTCGGTCCTACCGTTGTCCCACCGAACAGCTACCGCTCGACGCTGGTTCTGTAAAATGACTTGAAACATTCACGATGTAAATTTTAAGCAAAAGGGGGAGGTTCCATCAAACTGCTAGAAAACTGCCGCTGAAGAGACTGAACCTGCGATACAGTCCTAACCGCCAAATGTCAATAACTACTACGCTATGAGTGGGACAGGCCAGTTCTGCTCAGAACCCCCACTCCAATGCCAATTTTGCTCAGAACCCCCCCCCCCAGGATCATGGGTAGGTCAAGTTTTGACCGTGTTCTACCCCCCCCTCCACCTAGAGCTGATGCGTTCAAACAGCATTTATCTAACACGTTCGCCTCTAATGTTTGATTGCAGTAAAATTACTGTTGTCGTATTAAAATGTTGAAGCCAGCGCTATGCGAAAAAATGTGGATGTTTGCGAGGACGAGAGGACAGAACATCGCCATGGCATTCATGCAGAGAGGGGTAATAGTTATGCAAAGCACGGACCACGAGATAAGGAAATTCTAGTCAAGCGGGGTCCATTTACGCTTTGTATACACTTTCACCGTTTAGGATGGTAGTTGAACACTGCTGCAGTATATGGGCTCACACTTTCCCAGGTGTGGTCCCGCCGGAAGTCGACAATTCTGAAAACTAGGAGTTACGGGAGTGGGATATTTGAGTCAAGCGTTGTTGATTTACCCTGTATACGAAATTTCACCGTCTGAAATCGACGCTGAAGGGCGCTACATTTTACTCGTAAACGAAGAAAAAATGTGTAGTCTTCGAAAAAAGTAGGGTTTCAAAAGGTTATAAGTAAAGTAGCAAATGAGTCATTCAAAAAAAAACCTGGCTTTGAGAAACTGGACTTTATACTCTACCGTTTGCAACCTTCCGCACTCCTGGAGAGTGCCTTTGAAGAGCATTTACCTTTTGTGGGCTCTTCTCTAAAATGCACTGTGGGCCCACAACTAACAAAGTACTGAGAAAACGCCAGTATCGGCGCAGAACCCACACGGAAGAACTCAACGAAATTTGGGGTAATTTATACCCCGAGTTTAATTAACTCCACCCTATACCCCAAAATAAACCCCAAATGCGATTCATCAACATTTACCCCGCGAGAGTATCGGATACCCCACCGACGCCTAATCAAGAACCTTTTGTGCGAATGGCACCACTGATGTGACGTAAAATTCTGATTCGATAGCTGCGCGTCCTCATCAGTCTCGGAGTTTTTTTGTTTGGCGAACTCGACCATGTAGCCTAGATTTTGCAATGTACGGAAGAAGCACTATTTTCGAATGGATTTATGCATGTTTCAGCAACTTTAGTCTCTATCGAATCAAAATTTCCATAATTTCAACATCGTTTTCAGCAGAGTTGGGCTTTTGTAATATTTTTATTATCAGAGCTCCATGTTTTATTGCCCGCTTCTATATTTTTTATTCATTCTCATATTTTATTGATGCTTTTGAATAATATTTGTGTCAAATATCCAACTGCTAGGAAAGTGGAATTTAGAACAGCACATTCGACATAGTGTGCTTATCTGGGCCAAATTCCGGTCCGCAATTGCGTCTCGACCCGCTTTGCGGCCGCACGCGCTCGAGTCGGTCGAGTTTCCAGCGCCAAAGCCGACTCGATGGGGCTTTTTATACAGTTCTCTTCAATTTTGCTCAGTTTCCAGTTCCCAAAACTCACCTAGAGTCAACAGATCGACTGCTGCGGTGCTGGGAACTCTTCCGACTCGAAAGCGCGCGGCCGCAAAGCGTGTCGAGACGCAATTGCGGACCGGAATTCGGCCCAGATAAGCACAGTATGACAAAATATTAACATTATGCAATCAAACGATTCGAAGCTTTCGAAAGATAAAACTCAAAAGTTTCTCGATTTTTTTTGTGAGTTGGGCTAGTTCATGAGTTTGGTTTTTGATATATTAGAATCTTTCGAAATTGGGTTGATTATTTTTAGATAAGAGGTTTTTTTCGATTTTTTATATCGGTCCTTTTAATAACTCTAATCAAACTTTGCTCTAATTCAAGGATTCTCTGCTTTTTGAAGCTGTGGATAGTAAGAAAATTTCTAACGTTTCAATTAGTCAAGTCATATGTCGTAATGTGTTCTATACTTTGACCAAATCGAATGATTCGAAATATCATTCGACTGAAAAAGTCGACTTCGAACTATTCGAGAAGTCGAATATTCGCAAAATTCAAAATCCTGAATTATTCGAAAGTAGAATATTCGAAAAAAAAAATTGAAAATGTAAATGTATAATGTGTACAAACTGTGAAGCGGTTTGGACGCATTACGACCACCACCCGTCGAAAATTCATTTGAAATAAATAAACAGCTCATATAAATGAACAATAGAAATTTAGTCTTTAAAAAATTCATCTGTTTTAAATTTACGAAAAATGAGTATTTCAACTACTCGTAAATGCATAACGAAATTGTCGAAGCCGGAAATCTCAGGCTTAGTACTCTCAAAAAATCTTTTAAAAAAGCCATTGCATTGAAAAATCTAGGCTCGATATGGTTTAGAACACGAAAAAAGATGCGAAATGGAGCCAAGGAGAAAGCTAAACATAGGGCAGAGTATAAAATCAGAAGTAATATGTATGTAATCAAAGAAGTTAAATGCAAATGGTTTAACTTGCAATGCCTCATAAGTTCTGACAATTCGCTAGAAGCAAAGTGCTGATTCCGCTCTCTTGTTGATAGAATAGTATCGGGTACCCGACTCCTTCAGCAGGGTATCGGAGACTTCCATATATACCCCAAAAATTGGGGTTTAATTCTTGATGAATAGCTAAATTTCACCCCGTGGAGTAAATTTAACCCTAAGACTGCGGTTTTATTGTTGATGGATCCGGCCCTAGGATAATCTTCGCGAAGGGCGCACTCCAGAGGTACCGTAGGCTTCAAACGGTAAGCTACAGAGTTTGGTTTCCTGAAGGTAAGGTTTTTTCAAGGTACCTCATTTAAAGCTTAAGTTAGTGCAGTTTTGAAACCCAAGTTTAGATTCGTGAACTTGAATGTTTTTTATCTTCTTCCTTGATCAGCGTAGCGGTCTTCGGCGTTCATTTGAGACGCTGAAACTGAGCATTGAGTAAAACGACCATGCTGGACCCAAATATACTACTTCCGTGACTCCTAGTTTTCAAAATTGCCGACTTCCGGCGGGACCACACCCGAGAGGTGTTGTCCCTCATATTATAGCGGTCCTCGGACTCAATCCTAACGAGGAAATTTTCTGCACAGGGTAAATTGACCAACTCAACTAAAATTTCAACTTTACCGACTCATAGAAATCTTTCGCAGAAATCATTCAGCATTTAGTAGGTAAATTGCTTTAGACAGTCCACATTGAGGATTCAAATGTCTTGTCTATCACTTTGGAAACACCTTTACCATGACTTCACCCTAAACCTCCTAATTGAACACCGTCACTCGCAATTCAGTTCAAACGGCATTTTAGTCAAATCGCAATGCGTATTTGAATTCCATATGAAAAACTGATCCGGGCGGTTTTCTTTCACATACACAACTGTCCATTGGGTCCTCCTTCGATGGTCAGACATCTCCGGGGCCCTTCATCCCCTCCGGACCTCAGACCCCCCTGTGGGGCCCTATTAGGCACCGAACCCTGTATCTCTGAGAGTTTTGGCCGAGAAATAGCCGCGTAATAGCCGCTAAATAGCCGCCAATTAATGCTCGCCGGGAAATAGCCGCGAAATAGCTGAGAAATAGCCGCTAAATATTGCTCGCCGCAAAATAGCCGCCAAATAATGCTCGCCGCGAAATAGCCGAGAAATAATGCTCTCCCGGTAGATACACGGAGCATTCCAGTGGCATGATTCAGATGTCAGCGCCTCGTCGGTTCAATTACCCAAGTTTGAGGTACTTGGACCTCGTTCAGCCTCTGGAGGCCCCGCCCAAGCGCTGGCGGCCCCAGATGGTGGCTCGGCGACCCGGCGACGGTTGCGTCTTGGTCAATTTTGTTTACTTCTGAGTATTTCTCGGTTATATCTCGGCTATTTCTCGGCTACTTCTTGTCCGTTCCGGGAAAAGCCGAGAAATAGCCGCGAAATAGCCCTGCAGGATTCGCTGCGGAGCCTGGTGGGCTATTTCCCGACTATTTCGCGGCCAAAACTCTCAGAGTATGGCACTGATTGATATGGGAGATCTGACAATTTATTGAATTTTGACGACGTAATGTTTCTCTTTTTATGGTTTAACGAAATGCAAAATTAATGTGTTAACGCATTAACGGGTTAACGCGGTTTTTTATTCCAAAATTAACGCTTAACGAAAAACATAAATTTCATTAACGCGCACCCCTGCTGTATAGCATAAGATCCGGGCTGCAGAAGATGCTCACGGGGCAAATGTCTAGAGCGTTGAACACATCACCGAAAGCGAAAAATAAATAAATTGTGAGTACATAATTATTGGGCAGCCATAGTAAAACTGCTCAGATATCGTCCCGAGGTGCTGGTTCCAAAAAGTTATAAGAATTTTTCAGGCATCGCTACAAGAAGGGCACTTGCCCATCAGGCGATTCTTAGGGTGTACGAAAAAAAATCTCGACTTGGCTTTTAGCCTTTTGTACCGAGAACGAATCTGGGGTTCGTTCGTCGAAGTTCTTAGTTTTGCTGTGAGCCAACACCGTTTAGTAGGTGAAACCTTCATTAGTACTTTGAAAATCGACAAATGGACATCAAATTCGTATACGTCACCCCGAATATCTCCCGAATACAAAATTTTAGTGAAATCTGAGCCTTTGACCAAACCATAAATAAAACCCCTGGGAAATTTTAACTCAAATCTAGAACTTTTTTCGAGGGCTTCCAAAACCACTCGACTGATATAAAGTAAACGCTCAACCAACAATCGGTACAGGCAGAAAACGTTTTCACTCCGTTCAGAGTTCTAAAAATGTGATTTCATCCAATATTTGTCAATTAGGGTTAATTTGGGAGCTGAACACGATTACGAGGTCCGTTTCCAGATTTTCGAAAGATTACTGTGCGTTTTGGAAGGTGCAATAGGTACAGAAAACGACCGTACATAACTTATTGGAACCAGCAGCTCGGGACGGGGTAGTGCGTAGTTTCGCGGTAGGTGCTCAGGAGATGCTAACAATTTATTAGGTCTAGAAGTTAATTTCCGCGTTTTTGTTGTTATTGATATTTTGTAAAAAATAAAATTATTTTTATATAACGAATTTTATGTTATAATGCTCACTGTATTATCAGCTTTCTATTGATATATAACTTGCTTCACGTACCTTATAAAAAAGTATTATTTTAGTTTCAGAATATGTCAACTTTTGTGCCGGAAAAACGCCATTTGCGGGAAGCTCTCCTTTTCCTTTTTCATCTCAAGAAGAAAGCCACTGACGCGCACCAAATGCTTGCCCAAGCTTACGGGGATGCTGCTCCATCCATAAGAACCTGCCAAGAATGGTTTCAGCGTTTCAAATCGGGTGATTTTGACGTTAAGGACAAAGATCGACCAGGACAGCCAAAAAAGTTCGAAGACGAAGAACTTCAGGCTTTGTTGGATCAAGATTCGGCTCAAACGCAAGAACAGCTCGCGGCATCTCTCGGCGTCACCCAAAAAGCAATTTCTATTCGATTGAAGGCAATGGGGAAGATTCAAAAGGAAGGAAAATGGATCCCCTATGAGCTCTCAGAACGCAACAAAGAGCAGAGAAAAAACAACTTCACAAATCTTGTTGGACCGATTCCAAAGAAAGTCTTTTTTACACCGCATCATAACTGGCGATGAAAAGTGGGTGTACTACGACAATCCGAAGCGAAGAAAATCGTGGGTTAGTCCTGGTGAAACAACAACTTCGACCGCAAAACCAAACATCCACGGGAAGAAGGTCTTACTGTGCATATGGTGGGATCAACGCGGTATACTGTACTATGAACTTCTTCAACCTGGCGAAACAGTTACTGCGAATCGCTATCAACATCAACTAGCGCAATTGCGGCATGAAATCGAAGCAAAGAGACCAGAATGGGCGAGTCGACACGAAAAAGCCATATTGCTTCATGATAACGCTCGACCTCATGTTGCTCGAACGGTAAAGGATACGCTAAAAGAGTTCAAATGGGAAGTCTTACCGCACCCGCCGTACTCTCCAGACATCGCCCCGTCGGATTATCACCTTTTCCGGTCAATGGCGCATGGTCTAGCGGAGCAGCGCTTTCAAGATCGTCAAGATGTCAAAAAATGGCTCGATGAATGGGTGGAGGCCAAACCAGAAAATTTTATTATGATGGAATCCATAAGTTACCCAAACTCTGGGAAATGGTTGTTATTAATGACGGAAATTATTTTGAATAAAAATTTTGTTTAAGTATGTCCAGTTTTCAATAGTGTAAAAAGCGTAAAAAAACGCGGAAATTAACTTCTAGACCTAATAATTCGTTTTCGCTGAAGCGTTTAGCGCTCTGAACACTTCTGATGTCACTCAAAAGGTATGACTGCAAAATCCGTCACAAATCACTAGCTTAGCCTTATGCGCTGCGGAGCATCTGGGTGCAACAACGGATTAGGAAATTCGGACTGAAAGGAGAGTAGAATAAATTCATTGTACTTCGCTCGATTTCCGTTAAATAGGAGGGTTCAAGAAAGACTTTGCTTTGACCTCAAAGGCCAGTAAAAGGTGACTTGTTATTGAAAACAGTCAGAGTTGTTTATGTTGTGTCCATAAAGTTTCTTTAGCAATTACTCGTTTTCTGATTTCTTTGTCTTACAAACTCAATTTTTCAAATTTTACATCTTCAAAAAACAAACCTATGATCTAGTTTCGCAATCGCGTTGAGTCCGGAAAGTCTGGTTATCACAATCGTAGAAGCGAAACGGTTGTTTTGAGAATGATTTCTTCATTTTCATAGTTGAAATTTTTAAAAACAACCGCTTCGCTTCAACGATAGTGATAATAAGGACTGAACGCGATTGCGCAGATGAACTACAGTTCAGTTCCGCAATCTCGTTCAGTCCTCGTTATCACAATCGTAGAAGCGAAGCGGTTGTTTTTAAAAATTTCAACTATGAAAATGAAGAAATCATTCTCAAAACAACCGTTTCGCTTCTACGATTGTGATAATGAGACTTTGCGGAGTGAACGCGATTGCGGAACTAGGTCATATGTGCTTCTGTATGACAAAGCGAGCAACGGAGTTCACTTTGATTCATAATTAAAGCGGCTCCATCAGTATCGAATCATTTGTTCATGCGGGCTTCGAATAACTTTTTGAAATAAGTATCGGGGTTACTAGGGTGAACTGAAGTCCATTCCCGTGTCCATTTTGACATCCAGTCTTGTAGAAGCCGGCTTGTATGTTGACATTCGCCGGCATCTTTCTCCTCGCCAGATACACTTGAGATATAATGGAGGATGTCTGTTCTCCAAACAAAGCCTTATCAGACGGCATCTTCCTCATTCCCTCTCATCTTTCGTCATCCTCTGTGATTGTGTATTGTTGTAACTATGCACACACGTAGTATAGATTCAGGCGCATGCACAATGAGTATTTTACGCTCCTGTTGCTTCGAGAGTTCAAGAATTGTTCATCAGAGGAAGGAGTTTGCTGTGGGACAATCCTAAAGTGTTCATGTTTTGCGTTAAAATTTTTTACAACAACTGATTGCGAGAATCAAACTGCCCCGAGTGTCTTCTCCCAGGGCTCTCGTGGCTTAGAAGCCGATCCTATTTTTGCGCTCGGTCCTTCATTTGGATGCCCTTGAAAAAACTCTTCAAATAGGGATAGTCCCCATGACAAAGAAGTGCTGTCATGGGGGGGGGGTGCAACCGTGGTGAAAGACTACGGTCTTGGACTCAGCGAAAATCGCTTGCATTCGACCGAACCTGAAGCGGCATCATACTGTCATACGGTAAAGGGGTGGAAAGTTTTGTAATAGGATATCCGAGTAGCTAGATAAGGGTGACGGTGAAGTTCGCGTAGTTGAGTGATGAAGTCGCTCTCAGTGAAAGGATAATGCTGGTTCCAGCTTGCTTGAAATCAACAGTTTTGAGTTCAGCACCTTATGCTGCCGGCCGTCGATGGCAAATGAACCTGGCCCTACCCAAGAGCCACTAATTCTCAGCCACTGTCACCAGTGATTCTGGTCGGATCATACCAACCACCAGGGATGAGCGGAAATCCGATTCCCGATATACCAATTTCCGATGATTTTCACCTTGTGATTTCCGATTTCCGGAAAAAGCTCAAAATTCGAAAATCGGAAATAATTATAATTCCGAGAGAGCAAGTAGAGCGGCGTTCTCAAATTTCGATGGGAATGGATAGGTATCCAGAGAAGTTATATTCAGCAAAATCAAACTATCGTCGATTTCTGGATGGGGGAAGTCGCGTCGAAACTAGGAGCGCGCTTGTCAAACGTGTGGAGTGGTTCCGTTACGGATGAAAAACTACCGATATCGGTCACCGCTGGTATTTTCATGAAGATAACTCATCCATTTCGTCTTTCTCTTTTCTCTTCTATCGTTCTTTCTCCTCTATTCCCTTTGTCCCCACATCAATCGTTCGTAAAGTAATTCTGTATTCACACATTGGGCATTGTTGCACATTTTTCCTCTTCATGGTATATTCTGGACCGAATCGTTATATATTTCCTGAATTCACACACGAATAACTATAGAAATGTTACCAGATGAACATATTATGAAAAGGAGCAAAGAGAAGAAATAAGGAAATTTCAGAAAAAAAATTGGGAGAATGTTGATCACTGGCGCTGAGCGTTATCGATAGTTTTTTACCCGTACGGGACCACCCCACACGCTCCACACGCGCATTCCTTGTTTCGACTCGCCTTCCCCCTATCCAGAGATTGACGATATTTCTCTCGTAGACTCTCATTTTATAGTGTTATCACCCTAAAATATCCCTTGTTTTCTCAAGTCTCATTTTTCATTCTGTAAACCGAACGATCTTGACCATGTTTGTGAGCGTGCATGCTGCCTTTCAAGGCAGTGTCCACGATAAAATCAGTCTCCGAGTTTTCACCGGTAATCGAGAGATTCGAGCCCTATTTAACTAGAAACGTTGAAAAAACGGCTAAGAGCGAGGACGAACGAGCCCTATACGGCCCTAATTTGAGGGTTCCGCTCACGCTACGCCCACCCCTTCAACGGCTACCGATAAAGTTGTCCAACTTAAAATTTCAGTTTGAGAAGGTAATCGATCATCAAATGGGGTAAGTTTAGTTGAGCGGAGTGGACTATAGCCCCCTGAATGTATGCTGTTTCCTTAAAATGGGTTTTCCACATATTTACGGATCAGGGGCGGTTGAAAGGAATGGGCGTTGCGTGCGCGGAACACTCAAGTTTAGGACCGTATAGGACTCTTCTGTGCTTGTTCCAAGCCGATCTCTCAACATTACTGGTGAAGTTGTACTCGGACCTCTCGATTTCCGGTGAAAACTCGAAGACTTATTTTATCGTGGACACAACCTTTAAGAATAAAACCTAGGAAAACTGGTGCTGCTTTGAAGTGAAGAAGTGGTTCTTGACTATTTCTACTGCTCTTTTGAGTGCAGCTGTCACGATAGGCCATTGACCCTTATACATATCTTAGTGAGAACTCACAACTATCCATAACTAGGTTGATCCCTGCCTTCAACTAACACAAACTCTGATAATTTTTTGACCTGATGCTCATTTTCGCTATTTTTCCGGCATGACATTATAATAGCGAACATTGCCTAGTGAGGGTGTTGCGTGTCAGATTTTTTTTTGAACGGAGGGTCACGCGATACGAGCGACTCGACACTTCGTACACGGCTGCTTCTCCGTGCAGAATTGGCTTTCCGTTAATTTATCAATGAATTGCGGCGAACGGTCGGATCATCGCATCGTCGCTTCGCTTCTGCATACATTTGAACCGCTCATTAATCGCCTTTAGTCGCGCGAGCAGCTGCGCATTTCAAGCCACGAATCTGAAAGTAGTTCACTATCATATACATCTCTTTCAGTGCTTCCGACATCACATTTTTGAATAGGATGCTTTCGCAAAGCTTCTTTGTGGTACAACCTTTGCCTATTTTTTTGCTCTGACGCTATGTCTGCACAGATCTCCCATTACGTAATTGTTCCGAAGAGTATTCCTGTCATCTTATTCAGTCCTCCAAAAATTTCATTAATAGTGTGAAAAGCCGCAGTGCATCTTACAATTGCATCCTGTGCGTCTGTGATCCTCTCTATCAAGTGCGGTATATAATTCAAAAGCTCAACTCGTGCTCTTGTAGAGCCACTTCTGAACACCGAAAATCTATGATTGCCCTCGGTTCCCTGCGTTCTACTTATCAGGGTTGTTCCATTCTCAAGAACTTTTGAACTACCTTAGAATTTTCGAATAATTTTTTCAAAGTTTTGTTTAATTTTCCTGAATTTCTAGACGATAGCTTCCATTTCAAAAAAAGAATTCCGAACTGTCAGTAGAATTATCAATCGGTGTCACTTATTCTTAATCTGAGACCTTTTTTAATGAGCATGGCTGCAGGATTTGTCTCTAGGATTAGAACACGTCTGAACTGGTTTAGAAAACCTACCATAATGTTGACACAAGACGCTTGTCTTCAGGCTAAACTTAACCAGGAATATCCTTCTCCGAAAAAGCGCCCTGTCACCCACCAGGACCCTAGACCTACTACAACGTCGCAACGCAGCTTAAAGGCAGTGTTCACGATAAAAAAAACCCTATTTAAGTTTCCGATGTTTTTGAGTAGCTAAGTCTATCAAGTAGGGGTAATAGGGAGAAGACCTCACAGAACACTCACACTCGAATGTCGGGAAAAACCGCTTGAAAAAATCCCTGAGAAACTCGCCTGTGCCTGTTTGCGTGTTTCGGAGAATGCAGACAACGCATCGAACTAGACGTCAGCGAAATGGTCTCGCGCTTCAAAATCCTTCGGATTTTGAAGGGCGAAACGCTTCAAAATCGCTTCAGAAAATATAGAAAAATTCTTTAAAAATAAGAGGGGATATTGTACATGCTGGGATGTCAGAATCTTTAGCGATTAAAAATATTGGAAAATTCGGTGCCTGTTCCTACGGTAAAATGGACGCCGACAACTGTTATAGGACGTGGGCGGGGTGGCCCAATGGGTTGACTGGCCCACGACATTCTCACCTACTTCTCGGCCGCTTTTCATCGCACTTCTTTTCTCCTTTTTATTCGCCGGACCCAAAGCTTACGTTTTTGCCAGAAAAAAAAGCAACTTCTTCATTGTGAACACTGCCTTCAAGTAAAAGCATTAGCGCTTCCGCCGAGCTACGCGACGGATTGAGGGTCCTGTCGCAGGCCTAGTGCATACTTTGGGCGACGGGCGACGCGACGTGGTGTTTGTCATCTATATCGACCGAAAGTCGATATTGCTGATATGCACTGTCGCTGTCGCTCGTCGCGGTATGGCCGGGATTATACTTGCCGCGGCCGGCGACGGCGACAGTGCATATCAGGCATATCGATTTTCGGTCGATTTGAATGGTAAACACTGCGTCGCGTCGCTCGTCGTTGGAAGTGTGATCCCGGCCTAAGGCCTGGTGCATACTTGCGTCGCGGCGACGGGGTCGCGGTGTAGGAACTGGTACAACCGGCCGCGCCAAGCGCAGTGATCGATCGCGCCTAGCACTGACAGTCGTGGGATGCCAATCTAGTGGGAGGTGCTATACGCGACGGTGTCGTGCCTGCGTCGCGGCCAATCTACACTTCTCCACTATTTGCGCGCTGTTTAGCGTCATCTGGATGGTGTGTCGTGTCGTCATGCACTGCGCTACGACACCGCGACGTAAACGCCAGACATCCGTCCTGGAAGGCAATAATACGTTTGTTCCAAAAGTTTTTGGTTGGTAAATGACCTCGAATTCGTTTGTTATGTGTTTTAATCGACAGTTCGCGTAGATTATATAACGACGATCAGCCAATCGGAGGTCTTCATTTTCCCGGATATTATCATGAAACGAATTTCTTCATTATTTCCATCATTTCACATTTTCTTTCTTCTTATTGCATTGCATTATTCCTTGTCCAAATTTCGTTCGCATAAGTAATAATAGAGAGTGACACTATTTTGAGGACAAATACCGCGAAAATGAAAAAAATGACAGAGAATTTCACAGAAACTGGCGCTATTCCACATTTTGAAATTCACTTGAATTTTATTCGCTCGGCACTCTTGCCAGGGTTGATTTGAGCGATTTTCAAAAGGTTGTGATAGGTCGCTCCGATATGTATAACTTACTTGATGGGTAAATGTTCTAGATTTAGGTAGGTGCAACCTTGCCTAAAATGGGTCTTTTCGGGCGCTGATCACTACGCAATTCACCATCGGCTTAAAGGCAGTGGTCGCGCACAAATGAGGTCGTCTTCATTTCCTCTCTAAACCCTTTTCTGGGTATAGAGTAGTAGCACCTATAAGAAAAAATTGCGAAAAAAAAAACGCTGTTCTGGGCCAAAATTTAAGCCTGAACTTTCTTGTCTTTTGATGGTGGACGAGTCCACCCCACATCATCGGCATCGATTATCTCTAATATCAAGAACATCAGCTGGCTTGAAATCGAATTTCAATCACTGAACCTCCGGATTTATGTACACATCTAGTCAAAAACATTGACTGAAGTGCTTTCTTTCATTGCTCAAGTGGTTTTCTTAGGTAAATTTTTATTTATTTCTTCCTCTGAATGTCGATGAATTTTGGACTGCTTGGCATGAGACTGTGATCTTTCTGTGCACGTGTGCACGAACTGGAAATTTAGGGTCCTATAACTCTAATTCTAGCCCGTATTTCACCGGCTACCTTCATAGTTTTTGATCTAAGCTGATTTTTGTAGTTTTTTCGATAACGTTTTTCATCGTGACCACTGCCTTTAAGATTTTTCATGAATTGTGGACTTTACGGTCAAACGTCACTTAGCCACCTTACATGACTCTGGATCGGAGGAAGAATCTTCAAAGGCAGGGTTCACGATGATTTTCGTTCACGAGTTCCTTACTTGAAACACTGCGTTGACCACCAAGTGTTACCAAGATTACGAAGAAGCTGCGAAAAAAACGCACTAAAATGCCTTATTTCAGTGACATTAGAAATCCACGCATAAAAATGGTATCAATTTTATGGCATAAATCGAAGGCTTGGAGCTGCTAGTATGGGGACTACAAAAAAACCGACGAAAACTGGGTGCAAATGGAGAAATAACGGGTTGTTTTTGTCATGAGATGAAAGTGGACGATCTACACCGCAGCATGCCCGCTCGTTTAAATTAGCGGATTCACCGATAATGTGGTTGCGAAAGCGTATCTGATAGACCTCTACGACTAGAACGCCTATGTCGTTTGAAGCTTCAACAACTAATCAAAGTGGCTCGAACAATCAATCTGGACGAGTTTGAATTAGGAGGGGTGGAGTCTGCGTAGCTCATGGGCGTAGAATGCGATTTTTTTATTTGCTGTTGCTCGAATTCGATAGCTTTGACTCGTCTTCGGGGTCGAATAGAGTCTCGCCGCTGAAAGGCGCGGCAGCATGCTATGGAGGAATATCGATCATGCGGCACTGCACGATCGATTCGCCTCCATTTCATGCTGCCGCGCCCTTTAGCGGCGGAACCCTATTCGGCCCCTTTGACGCATGAAGGGGCGTGAACATTCTAATGGGAGCCGTACGAGCCCAGTAACGTCATTATCTCAATAACTTTTTTGAGTGTGTATGCTGCCTTTAAAGGCACAGTCCAACCTCAGGATCGTTTTTCTGTTTCTCTGCCTATATTGAAAACGGCCCCACGCTGATTCCAATAATGTCTCTGAAATCGTACAAGACCCTCTAGGAACGAAGTTATGGCCCCTCAAAAATTGAGCGCCGGGAGCACGGTGAACGAGTTGTCCGAGACTTTTAAGTTCCGTCATTTTCAACCGATGTATTGCGTGCCGACCTTAAAGGCAGAGTTCACGATGGAAATCGTTTTTCTGTTTCTCCGCCTATCTTGAAAACGGCCCCAGCTGATTCCAGTGATATCTTTGAAATCGCACAAGACCGTCAGGGAACGGAGTTATGGTCCCTCAAATGTTGAGCTAAGGAAACATGGTGGACGAGTTGTCCGAGGCTTGTGACTTCCGTCTTTTGCAGCCGATGTATGCGAGCTGACCTGAGTAGAGAGAGAAGTTGAGAATGAAGGGAAGGACGGGGCTATTGATCGGAAACCATCGCTCATCTCACAATCTCGAGCATTCATTTGTTCGCGTCGGTGGGCGTGGAAAGTGCATCTGGGGGTGACGAGCTGATGAGTGTCCAACTTTGGAGCCGTAAGGGACCGTTCCTAGCTCATTTTTCTCAGTTTTTTCAACGTTAGGGTTCCGCTAGGCATCGCAGCTGCCGATCTTCACCGAAAAATCAGACATGGTTTTTATCGTGGACACTGCCTTTAACAAAGACAGAGGCTGGTAATGAAGCGAAGAACGTGGTTATTGATCGGAAACGGGGATGAGCGGAATAAAAATATGAAATTTCGGAAATCGGGTTTCGGAACAGAAATTTTTTCTCGGGTTTCGAAAATCTGGTGCGGAACGCCTGCAGATGCGCGGAAATGCGATTTTCGGAACGCGAAACGCGGAAAAATTCAGAAATTATCTGATGTTTTCTTCCGTCCCATATGATCCGATATTTTCGCATTATGCAGCGTTTTCTCAGGTTTTCGGAATGCGGAACGCGGAATGCCAAAAATGCGCGAAACTATGAGTTTCGGAACGCTAATCGCGAAATTCTGCTCAAACCTGATCGGAAACCATCGCTTATATCGCCACTGTTGAGCTCGAAAGATCGCAAAAGGGCGTGAAAAAGTGACTTCCGGTAAAAGTAAAATAACCCATGATACGCTCGAAAAATTGTTTTACAACGATTTTTTCGTATTCAGCTCCAGCTATTTTAACAAAATTTTGAAAATTGTGCTATAGTGGAGCTGCTGATGGACCACGGCTTCCGTAGTCGAGTCTGGGAGAGGTCAATACATTGAACATGACAAACTTCGGAAATTCGTCTTTGTGGCAAAGAAATCTATTTTCGAAAGCGTGTTCCACCGGTGGGACACGCCGTCCGGAGTGGTAGTCAACGAGCCTGGACTATGTCCGGTTGGATGAACTTGTTCTCGGTAGTTGTGACCCAATGAAAATGGGGTCAATGGAAAATGGAAGAATGATTAACGCAAAACAGTAGTTAGGGCTCGAAGGAATAAAACGGAGCCACAGAGAGTAAATAATTGCAAAGGTTGGGTTCACAAAAGATCCCATTGTCGCAACAAACAGCTCTACTGAAAGTACGGGAGCGGTGTGAGAGTACAGGATTGCGTTCAATTCAAAGAGCGTTAAGCCCAATTTTCTCGTCATTTTGGCTCTACCGAAAGACCTAGCAACAGCTCTAGCAGATAATCTCAAAATTGAAGATTATCGTGAACATTGTCTTGAATCTTCATATAGACGATTCACTATCATACCCACTCCACAAAACTCCGTGGTCCGTCGTTAGCTCCACGTTTAGAACACACTCCATTTCAGAGCGAAATTCCCGTGACCCTCGCGTGCGCCGCTCCTCTCGACTACCCGCCATCTCTTCTTTTTTTCTCCCAGATCCGCATTGTACCAAGGGAATTTTGCTTGGAAATGTGATATATTTGAACCTTTCTGTGAGCACCGTGGACTTAATTAGGAGAAAACTGCTTAAAATTTCTCAAATTTTTCATTTTTCGAGCACTTTATGACTTGTTTCTGTAGCTGATTTTCATGTTTCTTATCAAGGAATCATCCCTCGAGTTGCACCCTAATCGCTTGGGAACGTTCAATTTGAATTCGCCCATTAGAATATTGAAGTTTTGGCTAAATCTACACAACTATCAAAGCCGAATCTGTCTAATAGTAGGCTCGAAAAATACAGAAATAGACAAGAAGTTTGTAAACAGAACATAAAATCGAAGCGGATATTTTCGGAGTCATTATGATAGAAGAGTGAGCTCAATTGCTTCCATCGGTATTTCAAGTAACAGTTTCTCTGGTAACGCAAGTTCTGAAATCTAAAGCCCAGGTACTACCGTTCACATCTGGCTGACAGCCATCGACGAAATGGGCGAGAGGGATTATATTTTTTAGCTCTCATCCGCTTCCGTTTCTGAACTTCCGTTTCCGAATTCTCGTCCCCGGCAACTTTTAGCAGTTTTTTTCCGTCCCTTGAATTCTTGGAAAAAAGATTTTGGCAGAGAGTTGCTAGAGAACCTTCAAGGCGTGCTGCAGTGCGGCAGTCAAACGTAAAAAAATTTGAAAACCGCGGCTTGGCTGGAAAAATTCGAGGGTTGCATAAGAGATCTGAAGCGTGGGTAGCAAAAAGCCAAAGTGGTCGACATTTCGGGGGTGGGGCTAAGGGAGTTTGAACGGTGTTTTCAAACGTCGTTCCGAAAAAAAAGTACTTCGGACGAGATGATGTTTACCATCTTCGTTATTTGAAGTTTCGAATAAATCGAATTCACTCACACTGAAGTATTCAAATTTTGAATATTAAAGGCAGTGTTCACGATGGAAAAAGTTTTCGAAATTCCACTAGGATTGGGTAGTGGAGGGACACTCTGTAACGTTAACGTCGAAAGAACGCATGAAAACGAGCCAGGAAGAGCCCCAAAAGAGCACGAAGTTGCAACTTCGAGCGCATTGAAAACCCCAAAAGCGCATCACACGCCCACCGACGTGAACAAATGAATGCTCGAGATCGTGAGATGAGCGATGATTTTCAATCATAAGCCCCGTTCTTCCCTTCATTCTCAGCTTCTCTCTTTGCTCAGGTCAGCTCGCATAGATCGGCTGCAAAAGACGGAAGTTACAAGCTTCGGACAACTCGTCCACCATGTTTCCGTAGCTCAATCTTTGAGGGACCATACCTGCGTTCACAGAAGGTCTTGTATGATTTCAGAGACACCATTGGAATCAGCATGGGGCCGTTTCCAGGATAGGCGGAGAAACAGAAAAACGATTTTCATCGTGAACACTGCCTTTAAGCGGAATTCTGTTTTTGAAATATTCGAATTTCGAGTATCATTCGATAATCAAAATTTTCGAATTTCGTACTTTGAGTGAATCGAAACTCGAAAAATCATTTGAATAACATCCGAGAAATGCTATTTGGTCCGAAGTAGAATTCGGATCTTGTGCGGTCTAGATTATACCACCGTAGCGGGTTCACGTCACTGAGGTGGGTTTTGCAGTGTTCTGGAGTTTTTAAATGACGATTTCTATCATATCTTCATTACCTAACATCCATCATTATTATTTTATGATAATTTTCTTCCAATTATCGACCTCGTTCTTTCGAAAACCGGAAACGATTTGCTAAAATTGATTTCTTTAGAAAAATGATGGATAACCTCATTCACAACTTTATTGAAAAACATATCAGTTTTTTTTCTGAATACTCACATTTCTACCGGTCTGGACACTCGCGTCAACTTAAATTTTATATAAGAGCGCAGTCAAGAAGTTCCGTGTATCCCTGTATTCAGTTTCACTGAATTGGGGAAGACATGAGATGGGAGCGAATGTTTTCCCATTTCCCACGTGCAGCTGTCCTGTTCTGCTCTTTTCAGGGACTAATTTATGGAGTCCTCAATGCGAACGGCGGAATTTCCATTCACCTCTCTTCACGTCACCTTTTCTTTACTTTTTGCTGAACAAGGTGTTTTCTCAATTGTCACTGGAATCAGGACGTACTATGTTGCAAGCTTTAAAACAATTTTTCGTGCAGAGAACCACATTGTTTTCTTTCTTCTGGGTCCCATACTTGATCCAAATCCACCTTCCAGACTTTAACGTTGTTTATCAAGATTATCACCCCGTGAAAACGGCTGGCTTCCTGATCCGAAAAAGCGGAGTCTCTCGGCCGGTCATCTAGCATAAAGAAAAGAATCGTCTCAAAAGGCGCAAGGATCCATTGCTGAATACTCTCTAGTTAGAAAAATTCGAACATCTAAATATGCGCCTAAGAAGGTTCTTCTATTTAGGAATTTTACGGCTCAGATTGCTACCCAATGATGCGCTTTGTAGGCTGAAGTTGGCTAAAATCGCTTCGTTTTCGAAGGGAATCCTTTTTTTTGGAGGTCTTTGCAAAACAAGTCCAACTTTCAGAGTTCCCTAGTGTGTTCAATAAAATATTTCAAAATCTCAACTTAAGCGAATTTCGGTTTTGTCCCTCCTGGCAGCTGAAAGTATAGATATGGTTCTTCTATTACTTATACAAGTACTGCTCAAATTTTAGCCGTGCTTTGCCGCGCGCGGCGTTTCGAGAAACGATAGCCAGAACAATTTTTCTTCGACAACAAAGCGATTTCAGGGATTTTCGGCAAACAAAACTCATCATTAGGTAGCAGTTCAGCGTTTAGGGAACCCAAAAAAATGTCCGTCAAAAATTAGAAGCCTCAGGTGGTTTTTGCTAAGTTTGCCAAATGCTCCCGTTTTTACAAGCTTTGTGCGGGTACTGTACGTTGAAGTGCATGCAACGGGTGGTCTTCGCTCATCCTATTCTGTTTGATTTATATGTGTTACATCTACATACTCTTCTTCACGTCATCGTGTTGAATCTTCTGCATGTTCTTTATGAGGGGTCATTGTCTGTTTGATTGAAGAGCCAGCCGATCCGTCATCCCCGAGTGTGACACGAATTGTATGTTGACATGATAAACTGCTTACAGCGAAGAAAGTCAGTCGGTCTCCAGCTAACCACATTATGTGTCAATCATCTTTTCATAAGCTGAGATTGTGGTTCTCTGTCGAGAACATGGCAAATGTTGGTCAGAGTTTTACCTCATAACGTCCCTAAAGGTTCCTGCTCACCTTCCACTCTCCGATTCTCATCCTTTTCTTGTTATACCACTCTTGTACACACATTTCTTTGTATGCCATTTCGCCTACATATTCAACCATGCCCTACGCGCTGTAAAGAGAAAAAACACCGGACGCGAGTTTCCCGAATCCATTTGTGGACTTTTTGCGTGTTGATATGTAGGGCAATGGTTAGGCGATAATTGCCTCATGCTTTACTTGGCTATCACAGAATATCCCATACATGAATACGCACAGGTGGCTACTAAGTGCTGGTGCGGTGCCCCACGAAAAGTGCTCTTTATCTAGCAGGTTTCTCTATTGCAATAGGTCGAAAACATCAGTCATTACGACCGCCACTTGAGTCGTGCACAAAGTCCGTCTCTGACCTCAAGATATGCCTACAGACTTGGGATTAACGATTTGATGGTGCGCCGCAATCCGTAGACGCTCAATTCGCTTCAGTCTTGCTGAGTTCTCCTCTAGCATCGCCCCAATTAATAGTTTTCCGAGTTTTTAGCTTGTCTTTCATTATTCGGCCAAAAAAATGCCAACCAGATTGAGGTCCGTCAAGCTGGGAGGGCTGGTAATCTTGTCGAGGAATCTAGGTAAATTTGCCGCAAGAAAGCCGTGCTGGTCCATGCGCCATGATGCTAAGTCCCATCTTATTCCATGTTCCTGTGTTAAGGTTCCATTGTTACTCTGGGGAATGCCAGCTCACCACAGGACCTCATCCTTGTAAACTTAAAGGCAGTGTTCACGATGAGAATCGTTTTTATGTTTTCCCACATATCTTGAAAACGGCCCCATGCTGATTCCAATGATGTTTTTGGAATCGTACAAGACCTTCTAGGAACGGAGTTATGGTCCCTCAAAAATTGAGCTAGGGAAGCCGGGTGGACGAGTTGTCCGAGGCTTGCAACTCCCGTCTTTTGCAGCCGATGTATGCGAGCTGACCTGAGTGTAGAGAGAAGTTAGGAATAAAGGGAAGAACGTGGCCATTGATCGAAACCATCGCTCATCTCACATTCCGAGCATTCATTTGTTCACGTCGGTGGGCGTTGAAAATGCATCTAGGGTGTGACGAGCTGACGGGTGTCCAACCTTGGGGCCGTAGGATACCGTTTCGAGCTCATTTTTCTTAGTTTTTTCAACGTTAAGGTTGCGCTAGGCCCCGCAGCTGCCGATCTCCACCAAAAAATTAGACATAGTTTTTATCGTGGACACTGCCTTTAAGCGCTGGTTTTCATGCTTGCACAGATGTAATCTTGTGGATTCTGAAAAGTGGACCGGAATTCTTCTCAAACAATCAGCTTTCCGGAAGCAGCATAATTGTTGGACAGAGAGCCTTCCAGCATCCTACGCGCGAGGCGTTGGGCCAGAGGCGATCCGAATCACTCGTCGTCCCCATTGCGCAAGGACGCAACTTGGGTTTTGACAAATACTGCAGCAAAATGAAAACATTACTCACAAAAAATTCAATTATCATGGAGAAGTTGAAAAAAATGAAAATTTAAACACGATTAGAATCGAAGGAAATCCAGTTAGGCAGGGAGAACGCCGTGCGTAGTGAGGTTGCGTCGGCATGTGGTTCTGGTCACCTCCTCAGACATTCTGGCGTTTCTAACGCGCACGAACCGTCCAATTTCGACCTGTGCGGGGCAAACGGCAGAGTTCCCGCATGGCCATTCCGGTCTAAGTTCAGCGCCTGCCAAACCTTGGATTCTACCGTTTGGCTGGCGATGACGTCACTGCTGCAGAGAGGCTCGGTGTTGCGTTCGTACACGATTTGACAGGGCTGAACTCGTTTGATCTGCCAAATCACGCTATCGATAACTCCACAATTGACCAGGCCCATATCAGCAGCAGAGCACGTATATAAGGGACCTCATCCCAGAGACAGCGCAGTCAGCCTTTTTGAGCCGCTCCTGGAAAGTGGCTACGAGTCACTCTCGGGACGATTTTTGACCGCTGAGGAGTCTCCCCCACTGTCCTCAGCGAGGGAAGCTCTCTCGCGGTCGAACGTGGCGTGGATGATGTCCCTGTCGCGGACCGCGGTGGGGGTGACTCCCTCACGCGGGACCCGACATAGACCGTGTCCTTGTTGGGGAATACCCGCTCCTATTGAAATGATAGGACGCCGCCCCTATTGCCACGTGCTTCTATAATAGGACGACGACATCCTTTGTCGTTGTAAATCTAATCTAGCATGGTCGAAACCTGCAAACGGCAGTGAATCGCCGGATATAGAGGGGCAAACGGCGGATATGGGGCACCCGCGTTGCCCATTTTTTCGTTTCTAACGCGAGCGGTTCAGATTATGACCCGCGTTTGCTGCGCGTTACAAACCCCACAATGCCTGAGTCTGAGCACACGTTTCGCGCATAGAACGCGGAGCGGCTCCCTGCCCTTTTCATGAGCGTTCATGCATGCCGCCTCCGGTTCTTGTAGGTTCCCTCACCATCGAAAACCTGTGTACCCCCTGCAACTCCTCCAAGATGGGGCGCACCTTGTTCATGTTGTTCATCTCTAACAATTGCCTGGCAGAAAACTTATGGCTACATGGTTCCAGGAAAGAAGTATCACCAGCAAGTAAACAAAAAATACTGCAAAATGATGTCTGAAAGTGAGTAATGGCGGTCCTTTTTTATAAAAAGAAATGAGAGAGGGAAGCAAACAAAGCGCGGGCCAAGACCTAGGGGCCAATCTGTATACTTTTGATGCACTCAAACTTTACCTCCAGTTAGATTGATATTTGTTCAGCTAACTCCTTCTCTCCAGCCAAAATAAGGGAAGCCCACTTGCCTTAGAAAAATTCTTCATCGACATTGGAGCGTAGCAGACCGGAATAGAAAGCTCGACGATAGCATGGCTTCTACAAAAATTGTGGACATTTTCCTCGAAGGCGCAGCAGATCTCGAACTATTTCTCGAACTTGCTGTTTCTGTTCAGAACCTTTGCATGACTATTATCGCTCGTAGGTTTTAGTCAGAATGCATGCGGTTATCCTCTAATTCGGAGTGAAATTTATTTTCGTTGATCGCGTGCGTCTGCGCCTGTATGCTACGTCTCCTTCTCCATCACACTTTCTCGCTGCCTCTCTCCTCGCTCCGCACAAGCTCGCGAAAGAAGAGGATAAATTTGGCTCTGAAACAGAGGACATCCTTTCTCGCAATTTTCGCGTCCTTTTTTGATAACTTCCATCAAATTTAATTTTTTCCAAAGGTCACCTTTCCTCCCTAAGATCATCAACTCTGTCGAGTGGGTGCCAGTAACGTTTCCATTCGTTTCTATTTTGCGTCCTAATTGACCCGTAAATCCTACTTGCTCTAGAAAAACGAAGACTCTCATTTCCTTTGGCAGGGCTCTTGTTGAAAAAATCTGACCATCGTGTTGAAGGACGGTCAGTAGTGCGTTTGAGGTCCTGCGTTACCCAACCTGTTACAGCTCTTGTCTAGCGGTTATCCTCAAAACGCATCGCCCAAATATGTGATTATCACAGCCAGAGCGTGATCCTGCATACTATTCCTGCAGCTGTGGGTCGTCGTATGGCCGCCACGCGGCGATGTCACCGCATTCACGGCATTTGCGGCGCTGCTGAGAGACGGTTTTCACGGCTCGCCATGAAGATGACCAGAAACGTGAACGACGTTCACACTTTTTTGCTTAGGTGATCGGTACAAATGCACCATATCATAAGGCTGAATTATTTTAAAGAAAAACCTTTTTCCGCAGGTCTCGCTTTTTTCGTTTTCTTTTGAAATCGGCCTGTGTGTCCTGGTTAATATTGACGAGCAACTTTTTTCAGTATGACCTGGGGTGGCAGACTTTCCGTGGTCCCAAAAGTTCAAACCCGAGCTCTTCATTATGCCGGGCAGAGAAATCAGATGTAGCAGCAATCGGGAGAAATCAGAACATAGCAGCATTCGGGAGATTTTTTACCTCGTTCCTGCCTACTTGAACTAGATCGACGTCCACGATAAGAGTTTTTACAGGAAACAAGCACAGAAGGGTTCCTCCATTGGATGGAAAGCAGTTTTGGTATGCCATTCTTTTGAAAAGAAAATCCGAAAATTCGGCTTTCCGATACTATGTAGTGTCACATTTTGAGTTTTCAATCAATTTTGAAACTCATGATTGGCTGTAGTCCGTTGTACCATTGTATGTGATTTCTTTTTACTGTGCGAAATGTTGTCAAACAAGTTTGGTTACATGGAAATGAACAATGAACTTCGCCTTCAGTTCGCTTATTTGATGCTGTTTGAGAAGTCTGCCATGTTCCATCTTCAAAAGTGACGCTAGGTACGGGAATGGGTTGGCGGCATTTTGTTTTCGCCTGTATTATATATTATTTTGGAGTTTCCGGCTCTGTAAGTGAACTATTCGGAAGATCTTTTTCTGCTCAACAAGACTGTTACAATCATTTCACTGAAAATTGTGGGGTACGTGTTATTTTATGCAAGACCTGTCGCTGCCCTCTGCAGGAGGCGAATTTATTGGTCAATTTTGATTTTGTACCAATCGCAAACTGTTCGCTGAGGATAGCGACAGGCTTTGCGGTACAATTACTTACTATCTTTATCGGAGGGGTACTCCGATTCCCAATTCACAAGGACCTTAAACATTTTTCAGATTCGAAAAAAAATTCAATTTGAAGTGAGTTAATAAAAATGGACGCTGAAGACGCGGAAACGCGTCCTCACGCGCCTTCTGACTGAATCCTAGGAGCGGTGTTGTAACTAATTAGTGAGTGAGAGAGAGGATGGTAGAGAATACATAATTGAGACGAATATTTTCTCAAAGCCATCGTTCGCGTTAAGTAAAACATTCCATTCGCTGTCCTCACGTTTGAGCCAAACTGAAGACATTTGTGGAGCCGAAGACATCGATGGAAAACGCGCCCGCACACGGCAACGCAAAGCGGAAAACGCCCTGCGGTGCCTTTTCTGCAATTGCGGGGTTCAGTATCTCAAACTCGTGTAACTGAACCGAGAGCAATGCCGGTCCTAATGCTCACCCCGGGACTGCGTCCTATACAATACCCGCACTAATTTACTCAAAAACAAAACCCGCAAAAGTCGCGAAATCGCGACTTTTGCGACTCTTCGTCATAACACGGCTCAAAGTGACCCGTTTGGGCAGATAGGGGAATACTTGGAATCAGCATAGAGAGCTCTTCTTTTTGAGCACATACATTTCTTAACCTGGTCCCGTTTGAAACGAGAATGGACTTGGCACATGTGAAGGTGATGAAAAATCGACTTCTCCGAATTGGGCTGCCGCAGTGTTTATTTGAAGTAAGATCAGGAAATACAGCTGTAGGCCAAGTCCCATGTCGATTGGTCCCGTTTGAGCTGAGAGCTGGACGTCGATGGTGTTTTCGTTCACTCGATTTTTCTGTTGACCCTATATGCCTTGTTTGCACGTCAAAAAATGTGTGTGCTCTAAAGGAAGAGCTCTCGATGCTGATTTCGAATATGCCCCTAGCTCCCTGAACGGGTCACTTTGAGCCGTGTTATGACGAAAAGTCGCCAAAGTCGCGACTTCGCAACTTTTGCGGCTTTTTTGAGTAAATTAGTGTGGGTATTGTACTCCCTAGGGAACGCCTCCTAGGTCGATTTAAGTTACTTACGAAATATCTTGGTCATGCGAGTTACATGCAACATTTCGGAGGCGCCTAACTCAGGACCTGGTACCGGGCGACCAATCGCTGCTCGTCCGGGTCGCCCGAAATGGTGAATCCGTACGCGAAAAAAATTTGTACATTGTAGATTAATCGTTCGTAACGTACGTTCACAAGCGAATTCGCTGCACCGGGAAGGCAATTTTCGTCATGCGGGTGGCTGGTAACAATCGAGGGGTTAGCGGGTCGCCCGAAAAGGTTAAGCGGGTTGCCCGAAACGGGATCTGGCCCCGATTTAGAGTGTCCGGGTGGCCCGAAATGCAGTTTTTTAAACCGGGAAGGACGGAACGAAGTTCTGTGTACGCGCGGCATCCCGTCGATATGTTACATGTAACTTAAATGGCCTGAGATTAGTCGCAAGTAAGTTACATAGGCTTAGATATGTTACAAGTATTTTGTTTTCTGCATTTTGTGTTACAAGTAGCTTATTTTTGTTTTCATGAGTATTGCGTCCGGGCGGTTTCTCTGCCTTCCTGTGTCGGCTGTTAGGGCCTGTCGCCAGATTTAGCAATAGACTAAATTACTTACTGCTGCTGCACAGCTGTATAGATACCTCAACTTTTGACGGCTAGAATCAGTGCTAGCACAATTATATGGATAAGGTATTTTTCACAATTTGCACAATAAGTGAAATGTAGCGAATAGTATACGAAATTCCTTTATATTTAAAAAATGCACCTTATATTTGTTAGTGAGAGACGAAGGCTTTCTAGCGCACTCCATTTTCCAACTCTCATCATTTGACCCTTCGCCCAGAGCTCCCAATGCGGTAGGCTGTCTTCACGCATTTTGAAGCTTCATTCATCAATTTGTAGAACTCGATTTACTTCCTTTGCGATAATTAAGCAGATCAGATCTACGTTGCAAACTGCTCTCCAAACATGTAATACTGTCCCACATTCTCCATTAGCCAACTCCCTTCATTTGAAAGTCCATTAACATCATGCTATATCAATTGATCGTCTTCCCAAGGTGCTCCAGGATTATTGCTCCTATAATTCACTGTACGTGTGATTTGGTTTTGCTCAGATATTGTAACCACTCCGGATTTTTTTAGAATCGAGGAGAGGGTGGAGAATTCGCAGCAGATCCCTTTCACCTTCACGGGAGCATGCTCTAATGAGGACAGTTTCAAAACAGGTGAGATCATTTTCTGATTTTATAATTTCATGTATTTCAATTTCAAAAATTTCTGGAGTTGTGGAGAATAGAAAAGATCAAAATATGAGCGTTTCATATGGTACACCAAAAAGGGGTTAGTTTCCGTTGTTTCGGGCGACAATGGTAGGTAACGGGGGGGGGGGGGTGAAACGCAATTTGTCCCGCAGCAACCCTGTTTGTCCGAAAAAAAAACCAGCAAAAACCTCGTATTGATCTTCAGCACCCCAAACAACCCCTGGACGAAGTTTGGGCGAACAAGAAAATTTGTAATCCTTGTGGGCCATCTACCGTTTTGAGCTTGTAACATTTTGAGATCTAGGATTGGGTAAGAGAAACTCACAGATTTCACTACCAGTAGCATGGGCATCCTCTCAAGGTACTTAAAGGCGGTGTCCACGAGCAGCGCTTTTCTTCCCTGCTTTTTACTGTTTGATAGCTCACAACCGATCAACCCCATTTTTGAGTCGAACTCGAATATGATATTCATCGTGAGCACTGCCCTTAATTTGGTCAACTCGGACTACGCTAAAATGGTGGTACAAGGCTGTGAAGATAAACTTGCGAGAAATTCATGAAAGTTTCTCTGAGCTAACAGCAAAATTTTTTGATACTTATTTTTCTTAGTGTGAATTTTGTGCCTTTCCTTACCTGCAGTTGCGTCCTTGCAACGATTTTCTGTCTATACAAAGGTTGGGCCGATAATTGGCTTGAACTTTCTCTTGCTTGCTGCGTGCATTTTTCTTTAAAGCGTCGCTGAAAAGGGCGAAAAGCATTCATCAAGTAAACCTTTCCTCGAGTAACTCTGACCCTCTCCTTACAAAATTCGGTTACTGAAAATCTGTTTCTTTATAGAACAGAGTGCGATGCACTCCTGAAACAACATTTATTTCGCCGATCAACTAAACCTACACAGCGATCCCTTAGAATTTTTTATTGTCTTCAAAAGAGTTCACTAGGCAATAGACGAGCTGTAAACCTGCTTCATGTATTACTGATTTTCATACAGAATCTTGCTAACTTCTTAAAGATTTGTCAGCTACAGCGAAAAATCCGGTCCTTCGCTCTATATCCGCCAACCTCCGATAAAAACGGTGATAGTTCTTCGGCCGGCGTGACACATACATCCAAGTACTAAGTCGTCCAGTTCTCATACATGTATTAGTAGAAGATCATATGTATGAGTGAGCCCTGTCATCGAAAATTTCCATTCTCGATGGCGAAAAAGGACAGATGAAACGCGCTTTATAATGGTCACAATGTAGTTACGAACGCCGCACAAGCAGCGTATTTAGGCTAGGGTTGTGCGTTCATTGTTTTTTTTTAGCTTTCTTTCATGTTGAGCGTAAAAATTGGGGTCAACCACAACTAAAATTTTTTCGATTTAATTTGATCCAGCGCTTACCGTTCTGCAATTCGAGGGCAACTCACAGATGCCAAAAGCAGCAGTTCGGCACTTGTCACGTTCCACTTCCACTGAGCGCTAAAGCAGCATACGCGCTGAAAAATTATATAAATTTTATACAGTGAATCGAATGTCTGGAGCTGTTATTATTGAAACATGACGAAAAAATCCCCAAAAAGTTGACTGAAATAAAGGTATAACGGTTCTTTCTGTGCTGGTCCGCTAGTGGACGAGTTACCCCGCACTGGCTGGAATAGCGAAGCTAGCTACAAATTTGCTAGGATAGCGAAGCTAATACACTCGTATGTCCTTAACTAGGACGCTTACGTGCTTGAAATTGTAAAAAATGAGCCAAAATGACCGGAATCGAGCATTGAATATTTGTATTAAGTATCTGTAATAAGTCCTTATTGGTGGGAGGAGGAATGATGAGTTGGTGACTCAGTACGGCTCAATTACGGTTAATTTCACCTCTTTTTTAACGCTTGCAACTTCGTGAGCTTTCTACTAGCGCCCGTGCGATCCCTCTAACGTAGCTGTCTCAACGATTTTTGCGAGCGTGTACGCTGCTTTTCATTGCGAATGCCATACAAGCAGTGTATTTAGACCAGGATTATAGGTTTCTTGTTTTTGTTTTCTGTTTTTTTTTTTCGGCCCCGTTGAGCCAAAAAGTTGAGGTCATCTACAACTAAAAGTTTCGAGTTTTCCGATTTGATCTGATCCAGCGCGTTCCGTTCCGCAATCTGGGAGCAACCTATAGATGCTAGAAGCAGCAGCTCCGTTAATGTCACGTTCCACTGAAAACTAACTGCCTAGCATGTGCGTCGATAGGCAGTAAGTTTTGCATGTATCGTCTCTAGTAGTATATTCGCTCAATATAGTCGTGCAATGAATGACCATTCGGTCGTCTGTTTAGATATAGTCTGATTTCAATGAATTCTGACTGGGAATCCTTAAACAGTGCAACGATTTCCCTACTAATGGGCTGGTTTTTTAGCAGGGTCGTGTGCGGCATGTCGTTCGACTGGAACCAGCGCGAGTACTACTCGGATGACACCTCTCAATACGCCTCACCTGTCTTCAACGACATCCGAAATAATTTTGATGACACCGTAAGCTGCTACAGTGACTGAGTTCTGATGACTGATCGTCGCCTGATCAGTGCTGCTTTCAGGTTCCTCACAAGAAAGCGCCTACGCTGCGTCGACAGACCTCCTCCCGTCCTTCTACCTCTATTTATTTACCACACAAGAAGCCGAAATCAACTTTGAGGTAAGCACATGCTCGTTGTAAATTATAATTATATCGTTTGAATTTTTTGTGAAAACTGTTGGTTAACGTGGTGCTCCGACTAGAACTAGTGTTTAGTTTCGTCACATGTTTTGTCATTTCTGTTCTTTATTATTACCTTTATTGAAACTATGAGCGATCGTACAGGCTGGACTCATACTTTATTGCTTTTCGGAGACTCATTGAACTGGATGTTTATTGAATAAATGCAACAAGCTGGAAAATTTTCCTTCTTAACGGCCACTCACCTCACAGCGTGAAAGAGACTTTTTGAGTGTTAACATCCTTTTTCGAATGTATGTGAGTCAACATACTCGATAAACAATGATTAAGGGAATATTCATTTTTGAACTGTACAACTGTTCCTCCTGATCCTTCCCTCTGTGAGATACGACGACATTATTTCATGGTCATTTCGTTCTATGCATTCGTAATTTCTGAAATGTGATAAATAGACACGGAACAACTAATCAACTGCTCCTAATTTCCTTCCTCGAACTAAGCAAAACCCATCCATCCTGTTCAAGGAACTGACTTTTTTCCCAGTTCCGTTATTTTTTGAGATATGTTCTAAATTGGAAAATTCAAATGTCGTTTTACAGGAGGTAACCGCAAGAAGCAATACTACTGATAATGAATAGAAAACTTTGAGAAAACTCCTATCTTAGTGCAATAGCTAATAAGAGCTAACATTTGGTTAGCCCGTTATCCGTCTATTGCGGAAACATAGCAATAAGGCCAAAGTGTTGAAAGGATATGGGAAATATTGCCTACATCAACTTGTCTATGACATAATTCGTAAAACAAACTGACAAACCGCTCCTGAGAGGCGTGAAGTGGCAGTCAAACATTTCTTCTACAAGGCTGGCTGGTAGGAAAGACCTGCACCGCTGGTCAGCGAATTTTCCCTTGTCCATCCGTGGCCTTTCGATTGCGTTTTTGAATCCTTTTCTGAAAACGACAATTTCTTTCATTTCTTGATTATCTAGCGACTTCAGGGCACCAATTTTCATATTTAGGCGTTATAGACACCCTCTTATCTAATTGTAGTTATTTTGTCAATTATCGGCCATCTTTTAAAAAATAGATTTTCGCTTTTTTTTGGAAATTCGAAAAACTTATCGAGCATTGTTAGAAAAGTTATCATTTGTTAAGACATTGACCCTAACACTAAACTGTGACGTTGGGTGCAGGGGTGTACGGAAAACTCTTTTCGGTAGATACGGTAAAAACGAAAAATTCGGTAAAAATTCCGACTTTAACTTTGGTATATATCCCATATGATAGAACAAATGACCAATATTATTTATGCAGCATTTTCAATAGTGCATGAGGATAGTGCAAACAATGAGTAAGTTTCACATACATATTAAACTGAGCTCAACGGCTGAGCCCGATCAGCGGGACGTTGATTTTAAGAAAAAGTAACATTTCGAAATTTCCTGTGGTCAAGGCCTCCCTGTAGTCTACTCAAAATCAGGCCAGCTGAGGAAAACACCCTTTCCGCTTCAATTGTGCGAGGAAGCGCGCAAAAGTACTTATTGGTCAGTGAGGAAAAGTGCGGGTACAATAATTTCACAATGGAGTCGTTCCAGAACTGCAGTGGATTCAGTGTTGTGTCGGGGGCTTCGAGAAGAATTTTCCCAGTTCCTGAAATATCTGCTTCAGGACTCTGCTGCGTTGCAACCCTGTTGACATTTCTGAATAAAATATGTATTTCTCAAAGTAGTATCTCGATAAGAAGAAGCACGTGATACAAAAGGTGAAGAGATCTTTTGAGGCGATTATAAATTGCCAACGGCACCTAATTCTCACGGTAAACAAAACTGACGGTACTCAATTGATAAAGGATAAAGTACAAAAGAAATGAATTTCGGTGTGTTACATTCACACACCGTTTTTCTCCAGAGGTAAGCGGCTGAAGCTAGGGAGTTGGGAATCAGCCTCACCGGTGATAAAGACATCATATCGGGCCTTAAACATGAAAAACTCTGGAAGGAAAAACTTCTACTTCTTCCGTGAGAATTTTGTGCCGTTGGCAAATTATAATCTTGTGTTCTTTTATGCATTCAATAAGTAAGCCAAAGGGTCAAGAAAGAGGAAGGATGAAGAAGGATATCACGCCAAAGACATGCCATAACAGTGGCAAACCCGTGAAATACGAGTAAGAAGTAGACCGATTGGGCGGAAAACCCCGATTTTCTCTTTTCGGTAAAAATTTCGGTAAATTTCGAGAAAAATTCGGTAAATTGGTAAATCAAAATTTACCGAAAAACACCGGTAAATCCGGAAAATCGGTAAACGGAAATTGCACACCCCTGGTTGGGTGCCCAAAGTCATATAATTAAGATGTGACAGGATTTGTCATTTTTGAAAATTTCCGAAAAACGCGAAAATCGGCCCATTGGACAAACTCTATTGCCTCGTTTCGATACTATGATTCAGTCCTCAGACGGTTCGAATTAGACTATATCAAACGAGTAATATAGATTTTTTCGAATAAATCTAGTTTTCTCTTTATGATCGGAATGGTTTCAACAGCACTTGTTATCACACTTTAGGGTAAGTGAAAGACTCTCATATTTGATAAAAAAGTGGGCTTTCGTCTATTCATTAACATGCCAAAGCCAATTACTTGAGTTTTTATTCAGATATTCGATTAATCGAATAAAGAGTTATAGCAATTCTTTGATTGGACAGAAATTTACTTTTTCATCGATTATGGAAACCTTGCCCCTCATGTAATGTATGAAACCAAGGGCACTTGAAACCATCTCGTCTCCGAGAAAATATAGGAGTTAGTTGGAAACTCGATATTATTCGTTTGATATACTCTAGTTCTAATGTTCTATAATCATGGCCACCCTCGATGAAAAGAAAAAAGAGAAGGAGAGGCATTTCAAGAGCGCACGATTTGCTAGCCGCTTACGAGCGCTACGCTCCATAGTGAGGACTTTTTAAAAAAAGACCGAAAGAACGAATTTCGAATAAATTCGTTCATTTTTTATTTCGAACGTACGAATTTCGAATAATTTCGTTCATTTTTTATTTCGAGCGAACGAATTTCGAATAGATTCGTTCATTTTTTATTTCGAACGAACGACTTTCGAATAATCTCGTTCAATTTTTATTCCGAACGAACGAATTTCAAATAAATTCGTTCATTTCTTACGTCGAACGAACGAATTTCGGATAAGTTCGTTCATTTTTCATTCCGAACGAACTAATTTCGAATAAAATCGTTCATTTTTTATTCCGAACGAACGAATTTCCAATGAATTCGTTCATTTTTTACGTCGAACGAACGAATTTCGGATAAGTTCGTTCATTTTTTATTTTGAGCGAACTAATTTCGAATAAAATCGTTCATTTTTTATTCCGAACGAACGAATTTCTAATGAATTCGTTCATTTTTTACGTCGAACGAACGAATTTCGGATAAGTTCGTTCATTTTTTATTTCGAACGAACTAATTTCGAATAAAATCGTTCGTTTTTTATTCCGAACGAACGAATTTCCAATGAATTCGTTCATTTTTTACGTCGAACGAACGAATTTCGGATAAGTTCGTTCATTTTTTATTTCGAACGAACTAATTTCGAATAAAATCGTTCGTTTTTTATTCCGAACGAACGAATTTCCAATGAATTCGTTCATTTTTTACGTCGAACGAACGAATTTCGAATAAATTCGTTCATTTTTTATTTCGAACGAACGAATTTTTAATAAATTCGTTCATTTTTTATTTCGAACGAACGACTTTCGAATAAAATCGTTCATTTTTTATTCCGAACGAACGAATTTCCAATGAATTCGTTCATTTTTTACGTCGAACGAACGAATTTCGGATAAGTTCGTTCATTTTTTATTTCGAGCGAACGAATTTCGAATAGATTCGTTCATTTTTTATTTCGAACGAACGACTTTCGAATAATCTCGTTCAATTTTTATTCGAACGAACGAATTTCAAATAAATTCGTTCATTTCTTACGTCGAACGAACGAATTTCGGATAAGTTCGTTCATTTTTCATTCCGAACGAACTAATTTCGAATAAAATCGTTCATTTTTTATTCCGAACGAACGAATTTCCAATGAATTCGTTCATTTTTTACGTCGAACGAACGAATTTCGGATAAGCTCGGTCATTTTTATTTGAACGAACTAATTTCGAATAAAATCGTTCATTTTATTCCGAACGAACGAATTTCTAATGAATTCGTTCATTTTTACGTCGAACGAACGAATTTCGGATAAGTTCGTTCATTTTTTATTTCGAACGAACTAATTTCGAATAAAATCGTTCATTTTTATTCCGAACGAACGAATTTCCAATGAATTCGTTCATTTTTTACGTCGAACGAACGAATTTCGGATAAGTTCGTTCATTTTTTATTTCGAACGAACTAATTTCGAATAAAATCGTTCGTTTTTTATTCCGAACGAACGAATTTCCAATGAATTCGTTCATTTTTTACGTCGAACGAACGAATTTCGAATAAATTCGTTCATTTTTTATTTCGAACGAACGAATTTTTAATAAATTCGTTCATTTTTTATTTCGAACGAACGACTTTCGAATAATCTCGTTCAATTTTTATTCCGAACGAACGAATTTCAAATAAATTCGTTCATTTTTTACGTCGAACGAACGAATTTCGGATAAGTTCGTTCATTTTTTATTTTGAGCGAACTAATTTCGAATAAAATCGTTCATTTTTTATTCCGAACGAACGAATTTCCAATGAATTCGTTCATTTTTTACGTCGAACGAACGAATTTCGGATAAGTTCGTTCATTTTTTATTTCGAACGAACTAATTTCGAATAAAATCGTTCGTTTTTTATTCCGAACGAACGAATTTTCAATGAATTCGTTCATTTTTTACGTCGAACGAACGAATTTCGAATAAATTCGTTCATTTTTTATTTCGAACGAACGAATTTTTAATAAATTCGTTCATTTTTTATTTCGAACGAACGACTTTCGAATAATCTCGTTCAATTTTTATTCCGAACGAACGAATTTCAAATAAATTCGTTCATTTTTTACGTCGAACGAACGAATTTCGGATAAGTTCGTTCATTTTTTATTTCGAACGAACTAATTTCGAATAAAATCGTTCATTTTTTATTCCGAACGAACGAATTTCCAATGAATTCGTTCATTTTTACGTCGAACGAAAAAATTTCGGATAAGTTCGTTCATTTTTTATTTCGAACGAACTAATTTCGAATAAAATCGTTCATTTTTTATTCCGAACGAACGAATTTCTAATGAATTCGTTCATTTTTTACCTCGAACGAACGAATTTTGGATAAGTTAGTTCATTTTTTATTTCGAACGAACTAATTTCGAATGAAATCGTTCATTTTTTATTCCGAACGAACGAATTTCCAATGAATTCGTTCATTTTTTATGTCGAACGAACGAATTTCGGATAAGTTCGTTCATTTTTTATTTCGAACGAACTAATTTCGAATAAAATCGTTCATTTTTTATTCCGAACGAACGAATTTCCAATGAATTCGTTCATTTTTTATGTCGAACGAACGAATTTCGGATAAGTTAGTTCATTTTTTATTTTGAGCGAACTAATTTCGAATAAAATCGTTCATTTTTTATTCCGAACGAACGAATTTCCAATGAATTCGTTCATTTTTTACGTCGAACGAACGAACTTTGGATAAGTTAGTTCATTTTTATTTTGAGCGAACTAATTTCGAATAAAATCGTTCATTTTATTCCGAACGAACGAATTTCTAATGAATTCGTTCATTTTACGTCGAACGAACGAATTTCGGATAAGTTCGTTCATTTTTATTTCGAACGAACTAATTTCGAATAAAATCGTTCGTTTTTTATTCCGAACGAACGAATTTCCAATGAATTCGTTCATTTTTACGTCGAACGAACGAATTTTGGATAAGTTAGTTCATTTTTATTCCGAACGAACGAATTTCCAATGAATTCGTTCATTTTTTACGTCGAACGAACGAATTTCGGATAAGTTAGTTCATTTTTTATTTTGAGCGAACTAATTTCGAATAAAATCGTTCATTTTTTACGTCGAACGAACGAATTTCGGATAAGTTCGTTCATTTTTTATTTTGAGCGAACTAATTTCGAATAAAATCGTTCATTTTTTATTCCGAACGAACGAATTTCCAATGAATTCGTTCATTTTTTACGTCGAACGAACGAATTTTGGATAAGTTAGTTCATTTTTTATTTTGAGCGAACTAATTTCGAATAAAATCGTTCATTTTTTATTCCGAACGAACGAATTTCTAATGAATTCGTTCATTTTTTACGTCGAACGAACGAATTTCGGATAAGTTCGTTCATTTTTTATTTCGAACGAACTAATTTCGAATAAAATCGTTCGTTTTTTATTCCGAACGAACGAATTTCCAATGAATTCGTTCATTTTTTACGTCGAACGAACGAATTTTGGATAAGTTAGTTCATTTTTTATTCCGAACGAACGAATTTCCAATGAATTCGTTCATTTTTTATGTCGAACGAACGAATTTCGGATAAGTTAGTTCATTTTTTATTTTGAGCGAACTAATTTCGAATAAAATCGTTCATTTTTATTCCGAACGAACGAATTTCCAATGAATTCGTTCATTTTTTACGTCGAACGAACGAATTTTGGATAAGTTAGTTCATTTTATTCCGAACGAACGAATTTCCAATGAATTCGTTCATTTTATGTCGAACGAACGAATTTCGGATAAGTTAGTTCATTTTTTATTTTGAGCGAACTAATTTCGAATAAAATCGTTCATTTTATTCCGAACGAACGAATTTCTAATGAATTCGTTCATTTTACGTCGAACGAACGAATTTTGGATAAGTTCGTTCATTTTTTATTTCGAACGAACTAATTTCGAATGAAATCGTTCATTTTTTATTCCGAACGAACGAATTTCCAATGAATTCGTTCATTTTTTACGTCGAACGAACGAATTTTGGATAAGTTAGTTCATTTTATTCCGAACGAACGAATTTCCAATGAATTCGTTCATTTTTTACGTCGAACGAACGAATTTTGGATAAGTTAGTTCATTTTTTATTTTGAGCGAACTAATTTCGAATAAAATCGTTCATTTTTTATTCCGAACGAACGAATTTCTAATGAATTCGTTCATTTTTTACGTCGAACGAACGAATTTCGGATAAGTTCGTTCATTTTTTATTTCGAACGAACTAATTTCGAATAAAATCGTTCGTTTTTTATTCCGAACGAACGAATTTCCAATGAATTCGTTCATTTTTTACGTCGAACGAACGAATTTCGAATAAATTCGTTCATTTTATTTCGAACGAACGAATTTTTAATAAATTCGTTCATTTTTATTTCGAACGAACGACTTTCGAATAATCTCGTTCAATTTTATTCCGAACGAACGAATTTCAAATAAATTCGTTCATTTTTTACGTCGAACGAACGAATTTCGGATAAGTTCGTTCATTTTTATTTTGAGCGAACTAATTTCGAATAAAATCGTTCATTTTTTATTCCGAACGAACGAATTTCCAATGAATTCGTTCATTTTTTACGTCGAACGAACGAATTTCGGATAAGTTCGTTCATTTTTTATTTCGAACGAACTAATTTCGAATAAAATCGTTCGTTTTTTATTCCGAACGAACGAATTTCCAATGAATTCGTTCATTTTTTACGTCGACTGAACGAATTTCGGATAAGTTCGTTCATTTTTTATTTCGAACGAACTAATTTCGAATAAAATCGTTCGTTTTTTATTCCGAACGAACGAATTTCCAATAAATTCGTTCATTTTTTACGTCGAACGAACGAATTTCGAATAAATTCGTTCATTTTTTATTTCGAACGAACGAATTTTTAATAAATTCGTTCATTTTTTATTTCGAACGAACGACTTTCGAATAATCTCGTTCAATTTTTATTCCGAACGAACGAATTTCCAATGAATTCGTTCATTTTTTACGTCGAACGAACGAATTTCGGATAAGTTCGTTCATTTTTTATTTCGAACGAACTAATTTCGAATAAAATCGTTCATTTTTTATTCCGAACGAACGAATTTCCAATGAATTCGTTCATTTTTTACGTCGAACGAACGAATTTCGGATAAGTTCGTTCATTTTTTATTTTGAGCGAACTAATTTCGAATAAAATCGTTCATTTTTTATTCCGAACGAACGAATTTCTAATGAATTCGTTCATTTTTTACGTCGAACGAACGAATTTTGGATAAGTTAGTTCATTTTTTATTTCGAACGAACTAATTTCGAATGAAATCGTTCATTTTTTATTCCGAACGAACGAATTTCCAATGAATTCGTTCATTTTTTACGTCGAACGAACGAATTTCGGATAAGTTCGTTCATTTTTTATTTCGAACGAACTAATTTCGAATAAAATCGTTCATTTTTTATTCCGAACGAACGAATTTCCAATGAATTCGTTCATTTTTTACGTCGAACGAACGAATTTCGGATAAGTTCGTTCATTTTTTATTTTGAGCGAACTAATTTCGAATAAAATCGTTCATTTTTTATTCCGAACGAACGAATTTCTAATGAATTCGTTCATTTTTTACGTCGAACGAACGAATTTTGGATAAGTTAGTTCATTTTTTATTTCGAACGAACTAATTTCGAATGAAATCGTTCATTTTTTATTCCGAACGAACGAATTTCCAATGAATTCGTTCATTTTTTACGTCGAACGAACGAATTTTGGATAAGTTAGTTCATTTTTTATTCCGAACGAACGAATTTCCAATGAATTCGTTCATTTTTTACGTCGAACGAACGAATTTTGGATAAGTTAGTTCATTTTTTATTTTGAGCGAACTAATTTCGAATAAAATCGTTCATTTTTTATTCCGAACGAACGAATTTCTAATGAATTCGTTCATTTTTTACGTCGAACGAACGAATTTCGGATAAGTTCGTTCATTTTTTATTTCGAACGAACTAATTTCGAATAAAATCGTTCATTTTTTATTCCGAACGAACGAATTTCCAATGAATTCGTTCATTTTTTACGTCGAACGAACGAATTTCGGATAAGTTCGTTCATTTTTTATTTCGAACGAACTAATTTCGAATAAAATCGTTCATTTTTTATTCCGAACGAACGAATTTCCAATGAATTCGTTCATTTTTTACGTCGAACGAACGAATTTCGGATAAGTTCGTTCATTTTTTATTTTGAGCGAACTAATTTCGAATAAAATCGTTCATTTTTTATTCCGAACGAACGAATTTCCAATGAATTCGTTCATTTTTTACGTCGAACGAACGAATTTCGGATAAGTTAGTTCATTTTTTATTTCGAACGAACTAATTTCGAATAAAATCGTTCATTTTTTATTCCGAACGAACGAATTTCCAATGAATTCGTTCATTTTTTACGTCGAACGAACGAATTTCGGATAAGTTCGTTGATTTTTTATTTCGAACGAATGAATATTCGAATGACGGATAATCTAAGCATTCATAGCAATATCACGCAACTATGTCGTGGGCGGCAATAAAAAGTTGAATTCTTCTTCTGAAGCTTCATTACCACCACCGAAGGAAATTTATAAGGCACGACTCATTCCTAAATCTGGATGGGCTTCTACTCAAAGAATGCCATAAAATCAACATTTTCGCTCTAACTGAGCCTAAGGGGGGTAATCGAGGTGCTAAACACGATTGAGAGGTCCACTTACGGTGCTTCTAACGATCGCGATAAGTTTAGGGTAACTATGCCGCAAAAGTCTCCGATATGACTGAAATTTCGCCCAGAGAAGTTCTTTGGTATACTTATCACAAAACCGTTGTTCACTTTCCGAAAGATTAAAGAGGGTTATAGTACTCGAATGGCAAGGAACCTACTCCTAAACCTCGGTAACCCTTCAAAAATCGCTAAAGAGAAGAGATCCTTGATCCACAGCTCAAAAAAAGCTCTTGACGAAGTTTAAGCCAAATGGGTACTATCCCCTAAAAGGGGAGGGAGGTGGGGAGTGCCAATTGTCATCCCACTAGGACACGCGTTTTTCGGTGCCGTCGGGCAATCATGACACCAATCCGGTGTTTCTTACCCTTCCAAAATCGTTGCGGCGCTGAGAATTGGGCGTGGCCATATGCAATGGCCAAGTGGCCCTGACTGCCGAGATAACTCGGCCAAATCCAAAACCTCGACAAACCACGGCACTGTGCCGCAACCTTCCGAAACACCGGAAACGGATAGCAGATCTGTGTTAAGCACCCTTAAAGGCACAGTCCAAGCTCAGCGGCGAAATCTGGGATTTCCACATAATTGTGAAGTAGACCCACCCCATATAGCATCTGCCAAGTGCGAGCTCTCAATTCCTCCGAATAAGCGAGATATAGGAGGAAGCCACCCTGGGGTGCCCACTTCGAGAAGCCACTTTGGCACGCCCCTTTTACGATCTTTCGAGCTCCACAGTGGCGAGATGAGCTATTGTTTTTGATCAATTGCCCCGTTCTTCCCTTCATTCTCTACCTCTCTCTTTGCTCAGTTCGGCTCGCATACTTCGGTCGCAAATGAAGAAAGTTACAAGCCTCGGACAACTCGTCCGCCAAGCTTTCCTAGCTGAAATTTTGAGGGACCATAACTCCGTTCCCAGAAGGTCTTGTACGCTTCCAGAGACATCGTTCGAATCAGCGTGGGACCTTTATTAAGAAAGGCAGGAAAACGTAAAACCGATTTCGAGGTTGGACTGTGCCTTTAAAGACACAGCCCAACCTCTGAATCGAACTTTCGTTTTTCTGCTTATCTTGGAGAAAATTTCACGCTGATCACAATGCCTTCTCTAGGGTCGCTCAGAACTCACTACGAACGGAGTTATGGCCCCTCAAAGATTTTATAGTTCACCGCAATGTTAAAAGGACATGATGCGGTTGCGGTTACGAACTAAAACTACGGTGGGAAGCCTGGCTCTTTGCAAGATTTAATCATCGATCGAGAGCACAGCTGATTTTCTGAGTGATTGATGGCTTTTCTTCTTTTATCACGCTTGTTTCTGTCTCATTTTTGCTTGTGACTCTTATGATATTGCGAATAGGGGCTTTTCTTAGTGCGTAAGGAAATTTAGCCTTTTGTTCGGGCTTCGAAGTGTCTTCTTTCAAAATTCTATTTTGAAATCGAAAAAAAACGGCAAATTCCTCTCGCACACCGAGAAAAGCCCTTAGTCGTAATATTATAAGAGTCAGAAACAAACGAGAAAAAAAAAGAAAAACCGTAACTCACCTAGAGAATCAGCTTTGCTGTCGATCGATAATGAAATATGGGAAAGAGCCAGGTTTTCCACCGTATTTTTAGTGTGTGACCGCAACCGCACCATGTCCTTTTAACATTGCGGTAAAATATTAATTTGAAGGGCGAGAAGTTTGCGGACGAGTTGTCTCGAGCCTGCTTTTTTCGCGTTATTCGCAACCATCGTTCTGAAGCAGATCAAAGTATAAAGCCAGACCGAAAACAAATGGAAGAACATAGCTTTTGAATAGAATCAATTGCGCTTCTCTCCCCTATTGAGATCGGAAGCTTTTCGGCGGGCGTCGCCCATTTTTTCCTTCAAGGGGGCGTGGTCGACTTTTTGCTTGCTTTTTTCTCGCCTATTTGAGCGAATTGAGATTTTGCGCTCGGCAGGTTTGCTATCCTTTGCTTCCGAGTGAAGTTTATTTCCGTTCATCGTGCGCGTCTGCTCATGTACGCTGCGTTTCCTTCTCCCCACATTTTATCGCTGTCTCTTCCCTTGCTTCGCACTGACGCGCGAGGGAACAGAGTAAATTTGGCTCGTAACCAGAGGATATACACGGCGACCGGTATATACTATCAAAAATTACCCCTGAGCTTGGACTGTGCCTTTAAAGGTTGCTATTGCGGCCACTTGCCCATCTCATTGCGCGACGGCATGGAAAAATGGGCGTGGCCAAGTGCGACGTCATAGCACTTCCCCTGTTAGATTCGCCCTAGTACCCTCTTCAGATGAAGTATGTGCAAAAAAATTCAGCCCTTGCGTTTGAAAAAGTTGAACCGTGGAGTACTGAAGAAAATAAATTCAGCCTTGAAAAGTATGTCGATTCCTTTATGTATTCGAGCTAATTTTCATACATTTTATTGAACCAGCTCGAGTATCCGAATTCGAATAACGTTCGAATATTCACCTCTGCGGATAGTCGAAATCGAATAATGTTCGAATAATCACTTTTAACGAATAGTCGAATTCGAATAATGTTCGAATATTCACCTTTTGCGAATAGTTGAACTCGAATAATGTTCGAATATTCACACTTTTCGAATATTCGAATGTTCGAATAAAAATTTGTTCGAAAAATTCGAATATTTATTCGAATTCTAATATTCGCTCCTCACTATATTACGCTCGCTTTCGCGCGCTCACGTCCGCTTACGCTCGATTCGAAAGAGAAGGAGCTGCTTTCAAGCCATTTGCCTTTTCCCTCGAGCGATCAAAGTAAAACCTACTTCAAAACCGGTGCCCTCGTGTCGAACAGGCCACTTCCGTTCTTGATCCTCTTAGATGGATACAAAGCTTACGGTTTTGCCAGAAAAGGGCAACTTTTTCATCGTGAAGGCTGCCTTCAACAGCCTAATATTATTATACCGATGTGGTGAGTTTCAAGGCTTACCAATAATTCGCGGCGGTTAGCCGTGGATGGTAATTCATGATTCAAGATCCGAACCGCTATGTCTCCCTTCCTCTGAAACTGACGTTAGTGGTTCTAAATGGTCCATCACCAGTTGCTTGTCTTCGGTTTTCCTAATCCTTTGAAGAGCGATCTTGACTCTCTAACGAGGTTGTTCGTCCATGTGTTTCGCCTTATGGCATCCCGTCATCACCCCTCTCTATCTATTTACAAAGAATCCCATTTAGTATATAAAGTAAGCAAAATGAAGAACATTGCAAGGACTTCCATGCTATTACATGTGTATTAGGAATAACTTTTAGACATTCGTCCCAATCCTAAATCTCAAAAAAAGTTCTAACTCAAGACGATGCGCGGACCACAAGATCTTTTCAAAGAATTCTCCACTCCCAAACTTTGCCCGGAAAATTTATTTGGGATACTGAATACGGGAATTAGTTTCGTTCCCAGTTTTTTGGACAACTGCCGTGAGTTAAGATCGAGAAATGGCATTATGACTCCGGGAACATACCCCGGACTGAAGAATAGTTACAAGTGGCTTATATGTGGATCCAAAACTTCCTTTATAGATCGAATCCTCAAAGTATAAAAAAACGGAGATAGATGCTGAGAAAAAGCGATTTGTTGCGATTTGGCTCGCTAGAATCTGTGTTCCGTCCGAAGGACTGTTTCTGTGAGCCGCCTCTCTCTATATCCAGATAGATATGTCTTTAAGTGCCAAAGGGCATGGAGGGGCGAGCGAAACGGGGAGGAGCGAAGGGCAGCCATTGGACGGCAACGGTGCTGATATCTCTCGGGTTTTTTCCGCGATGGATAGACGGAAACGTCGTGTGCGTCTGCAGGGGCGGCATGCATGAACGCTGCGAAGAAGGTCAGGGAGCCGCTCCGCGTCCTCCGTGCGAAGCGTTGAGCCAGAGGTGACCCAAAAAACATGCCGTCTGCTTGACATTGGGACGCAAATTCACTACACACAGCAAACACCACGCCTAACAGCTGTTTTTTGATTTGGTCCTTATCTAGAACGGCTTTATTTCTGTGAAATTTCAGAGCTAAACGGTAAAATTATCCAAAAACTAATTAACTATGAAGAAGAAATCAAAAAAAGGCCGAAGTTAAAAGGCATCGTACGCGCAGAGAACCGTATATTATTTTTTGATGTTTTTGTGTAGCTTGGCCTCTCTAGTTAACGAAAATGTCGAGAGGGCCCTTAAAAAACCTTTATTTGTAAAGAAAAGTCAATCGGAACACATTGTAAATACGAATTTGAATTTCGCGCCAAAATCCTTTTTGAAGTTTTTCTGGGTTTTCATCACTGTCATTTTCGGTGTTTTTCTGCATGCGGAGATCGTGCCGTAACTAATTTTCATGTTGTCTTACGGTCGCACCAACATTCTAGGAAAAAGTGCTAGATGACTGATGAGAAATGGTGGCAGATCTTGATCTTTGACGTCTTCCGACGTGATTGCTCAACATTCTTGACGCGCCAAAGTTTGCCAGTGTGGTCTATAGGGTTCAATCATGAAATTGAGCCTGAAAAATGAAATTTGATTTCCAGCGCGAACGATGCCTTTGAGCACGATTGAAATTTGAGACACAAACAGTTAGGCGGGGAGTTCACCGTGCGTGGGGAGGTTGCGTCCTTACACAAAGGGGACGGCACGTTTTTCGGTTCACCTCTGGCTCAACGTTTCTCACGGAGGACGCGGAGCGGCTCCTTGACCTCCTTCGCAGCGTTCAAGCATGCCGCCCCAGGTTAGGATTTGGCTGTGTCTGATACGCCGCCCGCAGTCCATCCAGCGACGGCATTTGAGGTTATTTCCCCTTCTTTTTCAAGTTTTGTAACCTTAAAGGCAAGGCTCGGTCACATTTTGGCTGTCCCAAAATTTTGGTTCGAAAGGTCGAATTGGGCTAGGTGAACCCCATATGGAAATTTTGTAAGCTATGAGCCATTGTTTTGGGGAAAATGGCCTTAGTAAAGATTTACGGTATTCATACCGAGATCAGCCCGGCTAAGGTGGCATCTAGAGTTGTGCGAGCTGCGAGTTGCGACACGTATAAACATATATGTAGCTACGTGCTCGCAGCGTCCTCGCATCCGAGCTCTTTTGCGGCAAAATGGTAGGGGGCTTTCATAGTTTTTGCCGCACTGCGAGGACGTTACTCGCAGTGCCAGCGCCCGACGGTAAAATTCTCGCAGGGGCTCCCATAATCTTCGTGAACTCCGAGGACGCTGCGATCAGTTTTCACGCAAGCATTGCGAGCAAGGAGAAAATTCTCCTGACTACTTTTGTCATAAATCGCACTGCGAGTAGAGTTCGCGCAATCATTTTAGTCTGATGAATGGACGGGGCTGCGACGGTAGATCACCACGCGCGAATCGAAACCCCATTTTCCAGTGAGGCCGCCAACCCCGCACGGCCTGCCGCTTGGTCCATGCGTCAGACTAAAATGAAAACGAAAACCATACATATAGAATCATCATGTCTTGTGCCAACAACACGTTTTGTGATGGTTTTTCTTAGTTTCTACCTATGATTATTTCCAGTTTTGCTTTCCTGTGATGGTTTTTCTTTGTTTTAACACACAACATTTGTTCAAGAAGTGATGCATATCAAGGAATCCAAAACTTACGCATGATTTCCAAACTTCATATTTGTTTCTTTGCACATATGCGGTTGTTGTTTTGAAGGTGTTTTTTTATTTTGTTTCAGAACAGCAGGGTCAAGCATTGTTGTCCTGGACATCAAGGAGAGTTCTTTGTACATATCTAGTTGCTGTTTTGAGGATAAAATTAGGGATTCAGAGCCGACACAATATCGCGTCCCACGGCCACTTGTTCCCTGATTCAATATGACGCAGGACTCATGTTCAGGGTTGATTTAGGTTACCGCACTGCTCGCGACTCGTATACTCTAAAAGCTAGCTGCGAGAGTTTCTGGGCCACGCCCCCAACCTCTCGTACTGCGAGCAACTCGCAACTCGCAGAACTCTAGATCCCACCTTAACTTTTACCTCTCTCCAATTTAGCGAGAAATCTCGAAGGAATTCTGCCCGGAGTCTACCTTCAATGGCTCATATAGTAGAAGGAGCTCTGTCAGACGCGAGTTGCAACAATGATAGGGAATAAAGGACAACCACCGAATTTCCTAGTTCCACTTCATTCCTCATCATTGTCGCAGCTCTCAGCTACTAGAACCCTAAATGCGCTCTAACAAGGGATGGTCGCTTAGAGAAAGTGGCCATCCTTAACGAAAGGCAACTTTTTGGGATTAATTTTTGACGGTAAATTCGAGTTCGACCTTTATAGCCGCGCTACGTTTTTTTAATGAAGTTATAGACGTTGGTGAGTTACCATGGTTAATTGTCATTATGCCCACCGTAACCTACCTTAATCTCACCAAAGGCATCGTTCGCGCTGGAAAACACTTTCCATTTTTGGGCTCAATTTCATAAATGAGCCTGGTAGAGACCACATCGATAAGCTTCGGCGCGTCCGAAACGTAGGGTTATGAAGTTGGAGGGGGTTAAAGATGAGGATCCGCCACCAGTTCTCACCAGTAATCTACCACCTTTTTATAGAATGTTGATGCGACCGTCAAACGACATGAAAAGCAGTTACGGCAAAAATTCCACATGCAGAAAGACTTCGGAGAGGACAGTCACAAGGCTTCCAAATGCAGAAAAAACTTCAAAAACGATTTTTGCGTGAACATTAAATTCAAATTCGCAGTGTGTTCAGACTGACTTTCCTTTACAAATAAAGATTTTTCATGGGCCCTTTCGACATTTTCGTCACTAAAGAGACTAAGCTACACAAAAACATGAAAAAATAATATACGGTTTTCTGCGCGTACGATTAACGGACCCCATAATCGTTTTCAGTGCCCCAAATATCCTCCCTGGACAAACTTAGGGCAAAAAGTTTGAATTCGGGCGTCCCAAAAATCCTCAAAGCTCTTCCTATAGGGGCTCAACAGTCGATTAAGCACTTCCCGCTCAGACATCGCTCGGAGAGGTTATTGAAAGCGCCGAAGACGAACATGAGGTTGGTTTCCTCTTTTTAGGCTATATTGATGGGTCACGGTACGGCAAGATCATTTACCCACCGTAAGCTGCCGCTTATGAGTCTGTTCAGAGAAAAGAGGCACAACTGGAATAGTCAAATTTGATGTTCTCGTCAAAAACTTATCCTCAGATTTTGCGTCTCGTTCGGAAAGGCCGATTTTTTCCAATGACCTTCCTGTGTAAAACACTCCAAGTTTCGGCTACATTCCATTACCTTTAAGTTACTGCTTCAAATCGCATGTTAAAGCCAGTGTTCACGATAGAAAATGTGTTTCAGTTTCCACTAGGAGTGGGTAAAGGAGGGGCCCACTGTAACGTTCCCGTGGGAAGAACGCATGAAAGCGAGCCAGGAAAAGCTCCAAAAGAGCCCGAAGTTGCCACTTCGAGCGCAAGGCAAACCCCAAAAGCGCAACGCATGCCCGCCGACGTGAACAAATGAATGCTGGAGATCATAAGATGAGCGATAGTTTCCGATTAATTGCCCTGTTCTTCTCTTCACTCTCGACTTCTCTCTCTACTCAGGTCGGCTCGCATACATCGGCTGTAAAAGACGGAAGTTACAAGTCTCGGAAAACTCGTCCACCATGCTTCCCTAGCTCAATTTTTGAGGGACCATAACCCCGTTCCCAGAAAGTCCTGCACGATTCCAGAGACATCATTGGAATCGGCATGGGACCGTTCTCAAGATAGGCGGAAAAACAGAAAAAACGATTTCTATCATGAACACTGCCTTTAACGTAGGTAATCTGCGAGCAATTGGAGATCGTGGAAAGCAGTAACCAAGAACTCTCCGACAAAGTGCTAGTCTAAACAATAGGTACTGGGGAGAACCAGTAATCCGAAATCTCTACCCTCAAATCTAGTCCCGAATATTCATAATTGCTTCTACTGCTTCTGCTGCTGCTTCTGCTGCTGTTCCTTGTGTTTAGTGTCATATTCGTTGTGTGGGGCTGAAACGAAGAGCGGCGAGCCCCTCCAATTACATCTTAATGAGAAAAATGAGAGCCACGCCCCGTTGTCCATAATAAGGCCTTGCTTTTCAATGCGCCCATCTCCGAACATCCCGTGTTTTCCCACATTTATCCCCCGACCAGAGCCTGACACGCTTTCCAAGAACTTCGCTCTACTATTTTCCATTTGGGTGTCTATGCTACCAGAAGGTCTCCTTGACCCAACTGGACGAAGGATGCACAGAGCAGGAGACGGTAACAGAGACAGAGTCTCTCCATGATCTCTCATACTAGGAATTCTTCACTCATAAGCTTGCTTCACACAAATTCTGTAGCTACTTGATTTGCTTGTACTTTGCAACTTTGATTTGCAGATGGTGAAACTTTGCTCACCTCAGGCAAAGTTTCTCATGGAAGCTCCGCCTTCAGACGTTTCTAGTGACAGTTTACCGCAATGTTAAAAGGACATGGTGCAGTTGCGGTCACACACTAAAACTACGGTGGAAAACCTGGATCTTTGCCAGATTTCATTATCGATCGACAGCACAGCTGATTTTCTGGGTGAGTCACGGTTTTTTCTTGTTTCTTTCGTCATTATTTTTGTTTTTCTTTGCTCTTATAATACTACGAATACAAGCTTTTCTAAGTGTACGTGAGGAATTTGCCTTTTTTTTGAAAAAAAATTATTTTGAAAAAAAGACACTTTGAAGCCTGAACAAACGGCTAAATTCCCTCACGCACTTAGAGTAGCCCCTATTTGCAATAGTTAAACAGTCAGAAACAAAGATAATGCCGAAACAAAAAAGAAAAACCGTAACTCACCCAGAAAACCAGGTGTGCTGTCGATCGATAATGCAATCTGGCAAAGAGCCAGGTATTCCACCGACGTTCTAGTGTGTAACCGCAACCGCACCATCTCCTTTTAACATTGCGGTAAACTAGACTTGCAGGAAATATGCGCTCTGATCCACTAAAAACTTGCGCCATTCTAGCATTTGCGACATTTGTCTGCCTTAATTCTAACAATTACTCTCTGCATTGAGCATAAGAATCCTTTTCCGCATTTAACCAAGACTTTTCCCATTGGAATTCCAAGTTTCTTGCGAATTCTTCCAGATGCAGTTAGTCAAAACTTTACGGTACTCTACCCATGAATTTTTATTGCAATGTTAGATCGGGCTCTCTTTGTTCTGAAGAATGGAGGTCCAAAAACACAGAGGACATTCCTGCTAATTACTTTTATGACCCATGCACTAATGACTTCTTCCACCGCCGAAGGACATCTTAGAACTAATTGCAGTATGTACTACGCCCCAAGTTCAGTGCACGCGTTATCCGTTTCAGGGCTATGATGGGAAGGTTTTTTTCGCAGGGACGCCTGGACCAGGAGTTTGTTTTCGTTCAATAGATTTCTCTACTGGTCATCGGAATTTCGAACTGCTTACCCTCACAGTGCTGCTCCTCAAAAGACGTGTCGTCATGAGTTAGTCAGACTGATGGAAGGGTTCCCGGTCATCTCGTCCCCGCGGCTGTTTCACGCAACTTCCATAGTTTGCCACAGAGAGAAGTTTCCTCTTTTTTTGAGGCTCAGGTTCATTTTATTGGATCCTTCAAACACAGGGAGTAAACTAAACCAATCACTTCAAAGGAAACCTTTTTGGGTTGAGAGTGAAGAGCAATGGGGATGACCTGCTATAAAATCAATTGGAAGAGGCGAAATCAGTGCGGAGAGCGGTGTAGCGTTCATGACATAACCGTTCAGCAGTATTTCGACCGCGAACGACGCCCTATCGCCGCTGCCCCGTCTATTTACTGGACTGAATTTGACAAAAACACAATATTCCCTATTTCGGATCCAAACTTACTTTGTTTTTGCGCACGTATGTGCGGAGCGAGGGGAGAGACGTCGACAGAATGTAGGGAGAAGGAGAAGGAGCATACGCTCGCATACGCATGCATTGCACCACAACAAATTTCACTTTAAAATAGAGGGTGCATAAACTACAAGGCATATAAAACTGTTGGCCCTCTTTGAAATGAGAGTAGAACGATGGAAGCGCTACCTAATAGTGCATGAATCTCGAATGAGTCTCTCTTAAAGGCATCGTTCACGATGGATTTCGTTTCTAAGTTTTCCATGTATAATGGAAGCTCTACATCCCTACATAACAGCTACCTCGTAAAAACTGCGAAAGAATCGCTGAAAACTATTTTTTTCGGACCGAAATCCTCTCCATCGACTTTTGAGGAAGGAAGAGTCGATCGCCAGAAATTAATGTGTTGACCCATACTCTCACGATCAAATGAAATTCATCCTTCTTCCAAAAGATTTGTCGGGAAGGACCGGTGAACAGATGTATGTGTAAAAGTCATCCTTCACGTAATCGTAAAGCATATTCCATCAACTTCTCCTCACACTTGTACTGGATCAATTGTTGATCACTCACTTATACAATGTCTGACAGCAAATTGTGTCAGATGACTGACAGAGTGCCGGCCTCTTTTGACGGAATTGTGGGCATTCGGAATCATATATCTTCACAATAAAGCGTTTTTGACCCAAAAAGCTCTCCCTACATGCCTAGATGGGTCCAGCCAATCACTCAAACCCATAAAACGGTGAGACGTTTTCAGCGCGTACGATGCCTTTAACTGGCTTCCGATTGTTAAGCATTGGCTAAGACGAGTTAGAGGAGTATATCGTCAGTTGAGAAACCTTCTTCTCGAGAAGCAACATCTGATCACCTCACGACTTGATGCAGAAGTTCAGCAGAGAATTTGTTCCCTGGAAAGACGCGTGAGTTTTCGTCTCAGTACACAAAAATGGAAGAATTGACCAGTCTTATGCAGTTCGAAAGATCAAGCTATTCCATACAAGCGAATCGGTTCCAAGTCAAATTTTAATTGCAAAATGCGCGATAACTCCTCCATGTTTGTGTACTGTGACCACAATCCAAGACGCGTGTAAGCCCTGACACTGCCGTAAGGGGCTACGCGATCGAGCTTCACGAGCTGCGTGCGGACGCACCGCGTGCTCACTTCTGCTAAATAGCCTGCGATAGGATAAATATCTTATATCGGATGCATTCTGCGACTATTTCTAGTATTCTTCGACAGGCTATCTAGCCCTCAGGCTATCTAGCCCGTGCAAGCACGCGGCGCGACCGCACGCAGCCGGTGAGGTTCCATGGCGTAGCTCACAGTGTCCGAGTTTAGTTACAATACCGCCCGTAGGATTTGAACAGAAGGCGCGTGAAGACGGTTTCGCGTTTTTTGTTTTCACCTCCTTCAAAATGTTTTTTCCGGATCTGAAAAATTGTTCGAGATCCTGATGAGAAGGGCTATCCAGCGATATAATGATTTCTGGGGATTTAGCTCGAACAAAAATGTGTGAAGTGAAATTTTCAGTGACACGGGACAACGCGTTTACGCATTCCTTCTGACCCAATCCTATGAGCGGTAGCGTATGAAGCGAGGAAGCGTAGCATAAGAAAAGTTGAGATGGATTCAAGGTGTGAGAGCGAGATCATTCGTCCTGCGCAGAGCAGGGCTGGAATTCTCGAAACGATAACCACGTTTTGTCCAGGGTTTGAAGCCGATCGATTTGCACACGATGTGCATAACCAGAAGTCGAGCTAACCATGGTTAAAACGTGGTTAGGCGTCATTCATAGTCCTCACCGCAAGCGCGGCACGCGCGTGACGCGCGGGACGAGCGGTGGACTATGAAACTTCTCACCGCGCGGCACGCGCGGGACGAGCGGGAAGCCACTATGAAATCTCCGACGGCACCGCCATGGCGGTGCGGGTGGAAGTCGGGCCTTTACTGTGACATGCACACAAATTCCTGGCTTGCACTTGCGTATGCGGTAGCGCAGGATAGTCCCAGGATTATTTATGTTGGAGTGGACTCAAATCGAGAACCAAGTATTGATTGAAACGGTAAAACCGCCACGGCGGTTTGGGCGGCGCCGCCATGGCGGCTCTGGTGGACTAATAAAGTTCTTACCGCGCGTCCCGCGCTTGCCGCGCTTTTAAAAGTTTCATAGTCCACCGCTCGTCCTGCGCGTCACGCGCGTGCCGCGCTTGCGGCGAGGACTATGAATGACGCCTTAGCGTTCAGTGAATTCTACCCCAAAGGGGAAGAGCACACAAAAATGCGTCGACCAGTATCCTTGCAGAGTACCGGTCGAGAAGCCCTATAGAAAATTGAGATTCCCATTGCTCCACGCGCTGCGTGCGCGTGCGCTGCTGCTCTTTCCGTCTGCCATACGCTCTCTTGCTGTCTCTAACCTATCTCTGAAGAGTTGTGAGATTTTTTAACAATCTGTATTATGAATTAGTCGTAACCATTAAATTGCCTTCCAATATGTGCAGCTTCCAGCGAAAAAGGTGTGTTCGAAAACGTTCATTTTTGGCAGCATATGATGTATTGATAGGACTTCTTCAGAAGAGAAGGCAGCTTCGGCGGCTGGTATTAAAATCTATAGATAGCCTTGTAGTGCGTAGAAATGGAGAAGTCATTTGCGATTTGCATTGGAAGGCCTTCTGGTTGTGCATGTGACGTGAAGACTTGATAGCCCTGATCACCGCTCTAAGCCTTTAGCCAAAATCCTATGTTAGGTCCCTCAGTTCACCATCCCACCGTGAAGACTGCTGCTAGAATGAATGCAAACCTTCCTTCGACGCTTTTATACTCCTCATCTGTTATCAGTTCCAATAATGTTTTTGTTTACAGAGGAATACGGTGCTTGTTCGATTTTTCTCTGTTTCGGTGTTGTATTTTTCACCTATCCGTTTTCTGGATGTCTGGGGGGAAAACGAGTAAAATACGGAAACATGGGGCTGGTGACGAATAGCAGGGTTTCGAAATTCACCACATTTTTCTCCGCTTTCCTTTTCCGCTCTCCACCATTGGCCTAATTCGGCGTATCCGTTTTCCGTGTCCAGCTACAACTTCTAACGCGCTTCGGTTCTCCATTTACGGTTTAAAACCTTTTCCCATACAGATCTGGTGCCGGCTTCTCCTATCGTGGGCCAGAAGAAGGGGCGAAGAGGGAATTTATAGCTTCCTTGCGCTCTCGTGAAGGTATGGGAAAGTCCATGCCGAGTGACAACCGCTCCGAACCCGCTCGCGTGCCGCGTCATCGATCAACCGGGGCAAGACGTCACGATTCAAGAAAACATTCAAATCCCGCCCAACGCAACGTTTACACTTCCGCAGCGACACTTCTGCATGTCAAATACTTTCATATCTACCACACGACGCGACGTGATCGAATTGATTGGGTTGCACCCTGCTGCGGTGAAAATGCTACCGATTCGTGTAAGACGCACTCTCAAGCGCGTGTCAATTTGTTGTCTGCGGTTTGCTGTCCTACAAAAAGCTTGAATGAGAACAAGCGGCTGTTGAGAACCTGCCGGTTCCTGAAAATCTGTGTTCAGGTGTTATGAGCTCCGCCGGATTGCAAGAGAGCGGCACAAACGGCAAATGCCATTGGCAGATGGTGGACGTTCCTTCGAAGAACTCAAGACACCCTGTAGCGCTTTCCTCGGAGCTCTTCTAGTCTCTTCTAGCGTAGGCTTCAAGCACACTACCAGACAGATTTTTCGAAGTTCACCAAACGGCACTGAAACATTGTCTTCTTTTTTTTGTAATCAAATGTTGATTCTCGGAGACAACTCAACATTCCGTTCCTCGCCCTATATGAATAGGATCTGTGTTTATTGCACCCTCATTCTCGTGCAGCTTCATACATAAGCTCTTGTACATTCCTAGTGACGTGTTGATTTCGATTGCCGTCAACAGCGGAGAGGTGGGCCTCGGTGAAATATAACTAGTGATGAGGAGGTTTCATAACCGAAAACATGAGTTCACTTGGAATGAAACAGAGTCTACGTGTAAGCGCACTGTGGTCCGGAACGGAATTCGCCCTATATAGTACCGCGCATGCTTTCTTGCAAAGAAAGCGTTTTGCGGCGTTATCATATCAAGTTCTAATATCAAGTTGAAAAGACTTTCTACACGTAGCATTGCATTCGCTTCACTGAGAAGAACACGAAAACTAGCAGAAAAACTCATTTCGCCGATTCTGAAGTGAGTTACGGCGATGCGGCGCTTTGTGAGCGCAAAAAACGCCCTAAAACGCTCTTTTTTGCGAGAAAAATTTGCGCGGTACTGTAGCTGGTCTGGTTGGGGACTGAATGAGTCTACCCACCCACGCGGCCGGCGTGCGTGTCGGGCGACCGTTGCGAAGGTATTTTTCGAGCGAGCCTTCCCACGGCCGCGAACAGCTGGCTCTGATATTATTTTTATACTGGTCTAATATCCCTGCTGATCGGTATACAGGTCCGAAAAATGCCTCCGCCAAGGCTGTTCGACACGCACGCCGACCGCGTAGGCGGACGATCCCTTTTGGACCGCTTTCAGATGGATGAGATCAGGGATGTGCGTAATAGAAATTTTGTAATTCGTTAGTCGTTAGTCGTTCAACCGACAAAAACCCTCGTTAGTCGTTAGTCGTCAATCGTTAGTCGGTAAAAATCTAGGAATTTGAACCAAGCACAGCTGCGGCAGAAAAAACTTTATGAAAAGAAAAAAGGAAGGCATGAAGATATGTATGTCTTCCGAAGCATTCTTAGCCTTAGAGACACAAATAATCGCTTGTTAGAGAGCCTAGTTCAAACTGCAAGGCCACATATACATAAATAAAAATATCTCCTTAACCATCCGGACATCGCTGCACGAAACCTAATATTCGAGAGTTTGTGTTTATCGATTTTCGTCATTATTTTTGTAGGAAAAGAAATAAGATGGGAAACCGAGACAATCTAGAGCTCTGCTTTTTTTCAAATGCGAAATTTGCCATTCTGCGCTATATGATGCTATTTGAGATCTACTCGATGGTGAAAACGCGGAGAATCTCACCGACTTTTCACTAATTGTTCTCTGCTCAGCGTCGCGAGCCGAACGCTTACGTTGTTGAGAGCTTGTTCCCATAATGGGGAGAGGTCGGAAGAAATTAGCAGTAAAAATTTTACCCCTGAGAAGACCCAGCACCACTTTATAGAAACCCCATATCACGAATTTATGACTGAAAATCGAAAGACGGCACCCTTTACAATCCAATCATCGGATACAGTTCCCGTCGTTGGGCAGTTGTGGTCTGCAGGCACCGCTCCATATTATCACCTCCGATAGTGCTCTCGGTAAAAACACCGCTGGAGTCGGTCAGTGCTAGAACCGGTTCAGTGAGCCTACCATAAAGCCGCGTGACCGACACGAAGTCGCATAAATGCTGCGCCTAACCTTGCGCAACGTACGGTTGGGGCTTTATTATGGGGGTTCCAGAACTGCGAAGCAGTGTCAGTAGAAATAAGAAATACTGGAGGCTACGGCTATTTCGAACCGTTCAGCAAGAACAACCAACAGGGCAATATATATATATATATATATATATATATATATATATATATATATATATATATATATATATATATATATATATATATATATATATATATATATATATATATATATATATATATATATATATATATATATATATATATATATATATATATATATATATATATATATATATATATATATATATATATATATATATATATATATGTATATATATGACTTACTTACTTAATCGGTTGGCTTTCGCCTGACGCGGTCATTCCGCATCTTCACCGAGGTGTGCCGTCCTAGTAGTCAGCCGTGTCGATTTTTCACGGTCTTCAGCCACAATTTGAACACATTCCATCCAGCTGTCACTATTCCATTTCCTGCGAAACGAAACGTCGCGCCTGAACTGTCTTTCGATGCCGAGTGACTTTAAATCCTCTTTAACCACATCCGTCCAGAACTTTCGCCTACGCCCAGGTGGCCGTTTCCAGACAGGATTTGGAAGCATTTTTAAAGCGTGTTGTACGAGACGATCCGGCGTTCTTCTTAGTATATGCCCGAGCAGTCGAAGTCGACTTTCCATTGCTGCTTGAGATGGCGTTAGGAGATGCTGGCACCTCCCTCGTGTCAAGCGTTGATGTACTGCGTCGATTTCCTTGTAAAGGTCTTCGTTATGGCATACACGCGGCCAGAAATATCCAAGCAAACGCCTAAAAAGCTTCCTCTCCGTGCAATCCAACCTTTCCATCTGCGTTTTCGGTGCTGCCCACGTCTCCGATCCGTACATCATGATAGGGCGAATAGCGGATAGGTAGACGCGCAACTTGACTTCCTTCGCGATGGTGGTAGACCACAAACACTTGGTTAGAGAATTGAATGCAGACGTAGCTTTCGCACATCGTTGTCGAATATCCGCTGCATAACTACCATCGTTCTTCAGCAAACAGCCCAAATAACAGAAATCGTCCACCAGTTCGATACGTTGTCCGTCCACACAAACTCCAGTTGAAGGCCTCTGAGAGACCCACATCTGCTTGCATTTGTCGGGACGAAGACGAAGTCCATAGGCTGCGGCATACTTCGAAACGAGGTTCACAATCCTTTGCAGTTTTGCGTCGTTTTCAGCGAATAACACAATGTCGTCGGCGTACTCCAGGTCGACAAGGGAGCGTCCTGATGGTGTTAGCATCACATCCGCAGGAAACTGTTCTGCAACTCTACGCATGATGTCATCAACGGCGAAGTTGAAAAGAAAAGGTCCTGCAACGGCTCCTTGCCTTTTTTCCTGTTTTCACCTCGAAAGCTGACGTAAATCCGACAGGTGTACGAACTGCTGCTGTTGTTCCTTTGTTCATGTCCTCGATTAACCGAACATACTTTTCCGGGACTCCATCTGCTCGCAGAGCATTGAGCAATCGATCACGATGAGGAGAGTCGAACGCGGCTTCAAAGTCCAAAAAAGCAAGCTGGCTTGCTCATCTCTGGTCGTTCCTTCACGATGTTTGATAAGTCGCTCGAGAATGATACGTTCTAAAACCTTGTACATGACACGAAGTAGAGAGATTCCTCTGTAGTTCTTAGGATCCGTGACGGATAGCTTCTTGTGAAGAGGTACGATGATCGCATGTCTCCACGAATCGGGTATCCTTTCGCTCATCCATATGGCACGGATGGTGTTGGTCATTTCACGAATCCCAGACGGAGGAAGAGCTTTCAGCATTTCAGCAGTGATGTTGTCATCTCCACCTGCCTTTCCATTCTTCATTTTCCGGACACAATCCAAAACTTCAGACTCAGTCGGCGGTTCCTCACTGACATCGTAATGTGCTCTCTGAACATGCGGGAGCTCAGGTACTGATGGCGCTGGACGATTCAGTAGTGAACTGAAGTAATCCTTCTATAATGGCAGCGTCGCATCACCAACTGCAACTCCATTGGTAGTGTTCAAGACAGGAGAACATCTCTTCATCTTCCCGCTATACTGTCGCAGCAACGTGTAGGCTTTCTTCGGATTCTTCTCCTCCCAAGCCTTCTCGAACTCCTTAGCTCTACACGTCCACTCTCGTTCGCGGTCACTTTGAAGCTGCCGACGCAACTTCCTCCTCAGACGCTTCTCCTCCACGAAGTTTCCTGCAGTTCGGAGAGCACATACTCTGTTGTAGGTAGATGTTGTTTCTTCTGAGACGTAGGCGAACTTCTTCTTAGGCTGTACAACCGGGAGTGCCTCTTTCAAAGCGTCCTGGATGCACTTGACAAAAGAATCCGCGTCGCAAAGTTTCTTCTTAGTCCGTACTCCGATGTGAATAGAAACGCGTTGTCGGAAATTCCTTCTGTACTCTTCATCTCTGAGACTTGTCATGTCAATCCTCTGGAGAGGCTGAGCCCCTCGCTTCCTCTTATGAATCCTCGCAGTGAAGTTCAACAGAACAGGACGGTGATCCGAATCGAATGCGACATCCCACACAGCTCTAGATCTTCGAATGTCCGATACTGGAATATTCCTCGTCAGGACATAGTCAAGCTGTAGTTTCAAAGTTGTCATCTTCCGCTTCCGCTGCTCTTCTGGAGATAGCCGGGTTGGTCCCTGCCACGTAAGCTGATGGCGGCGATGATTCCTCTTGAATGTCGATGCAATAATCAGACCACTGCGTTCACAAAAGTCGACAAGGCGGTAGCCATTGTCCGATGTTTGCTCCACTGGGTAGAACCATTTACCGAGTACTTCGGATTCCTGATCAAGTCCCATCTTCGCATTTGCGTCAATCCCCACGACAACAGCATGTTGACAAGGTATCCTGGCCAGCAACGTATTGAGTTCCTCATAAAACGCATCCTTCGAATTGTCTTCGGCGGTTTCACTGGGTGCATGAGCACTCACTATCCACAGATTGAATCCTCTGTGATCCCGCAGTCGTACGAATGCATTCCGACACGACGTTGAGCCGAACTCCTTGACCATACCATTGAAATCCTTCCTTACAGCTATTGCACAGCCTCCCACTCTCCTATCGTCAGCGTTACCGCAGTAGATGGTGTACTCTCCGACGCTGATGACGGGTCTATCCTTGAGGCGGGTTTCCTGCAAAGCAGCAAACGGTGCATGGAAATAGCTCAGAAGTCTGGATAGCGCAGTTTTTGGATATCACTCGACAGCGATCGACAGTTCAGGGTGGCGAAATTGTGGCTTGTGGCCAAAGACTCCATGACTCCCTAGGCACGGATCCTAAGGTGTTATGGACCAGAGGCCTTAGTGTGCCGGACGGCGACACCTTTATGCAATGTGCGGGATACTTTCGCGATATAGTTGTGCACGCTATATCGCTCGAACGTTCCCTGTGTACACTCAAACGTCTGCTGGGTTCAGTAGAAGCAGGGTACCAACGAGCAGGTACCAACAGACTTGTATACACACCCCAATATATATATATATATATATATATATATATATATATATATTATATATATATATATATATATATATATATATATATATATATATATATATATATATATATATATATATATATATATATATATATATATATATATACATATATACATATATATATATATATATATATATATATATATATATATATATATATATATATATATATATATATAATGGGTTGGGAAAAGTTCCCACGTTTATTTCCAATCGGAAATTTCGCACTGAATTCAGAGATTTTCGACAACAAGCTACAGCTCATGCAAATATAAATTATTTGCCCCACAAGACAGCGTAGCAGATTTTTTTATTACTGCAATTTTATCAGTTTTCCAATTGATAAAGTGGAGCGCCAAAAGTTCCTTCCACGCCACTGACTCAAAATTCAACGAGAATGATTGTTCAAAAATCTAATCACTTTAACTTGTAGAGCAGAAAATTTCCTTTCGAAGGACTCATTACACTATGTCGAAATTTTTGAAATTCCGAACTTAACGACGACGGCGACCCCTAACGCCGTGATCATACTCCCAGCAACGAGCGATGTCACGCAATGTTCACCACCAAGGTCGACCGAAAATCGATATGCCTGCACGCTGCGCGCTGGTCGCGGCAAGTATGATCCCGGTCTAAGCCTGGCCCGCGCACTTTGTTCGTTCCCGCCTGAGCAATTTTTGGCGACAGACATCGATAAATTGGTCAAAAGAGTTAGAAACAACGAAGAATACCTCGCCTTCAACCAATTTATCATATAATTATGAGAATATTTCGCGAAGCTCAAAACGAACTTGACTGTCGCATTCAGCACGCCTAAAAATCATCAATGGACGAACTTTGGGCGAAAGTTACTTTGCCCTTTGGAGTACCCAAAGTGGAATAGTTTCGAGAATTCTTCACTTTATGCTTCTTGTACCGGTTTTTTATAAGAAGCTTCTAATACGCATGTTTGGACGTTAAAACCTCACGGGACTAGAAGTATCGAACACCTTGACAATTATTAATTCAGCTAAATAATTCTGCAACTTTTTTTCGTTGGCTGAGTCGATGGGTGGGCTTATCAACGTGGTTTTCACCAACTTACTAGCGGATTTTCGTAAAAAATTTTTCGAACGTATCCAAAGGAACATCCGAAACTCACGCTTTATACAAAAGGAAATTTCTTCGTAGTGAAGTCGGTCTTTGAGCATCCGTCTTCGTTTCTGTATCGTCGTCAACTTGTTTCGATGATCCCTCGTTGATAGACGTTAGTAGAGAGAATACGGAAAGAGTTTTTATGATGTTGAAAGAAAAAAAGAAAAAGAACGTTTCGTTACATACCATTAACACTGGAAACGCAATGACATACCCCAGTCTGTGAGTGAGGTTGAAAAGCCTAACACTGATTTATGTGTGGTGTTCTACGTTCGACCCACAACCAATGCTCCAAAATTTGCTCTGTGTTCGATTATCCTTATTCTTGCCCTATACTTGTGCTGTTACGGAGAACGACAAATGTCCCTTTCATTGATAAAAAAATATAAAAAAATAAATAACAAGTTTTCTGGCCCGTGTTCATGTGGGTAGCAGTTGTTGTAACGCCCAGCTTTCCATCCAGACTTTTTCGTTGGTCTGATGCGTTCTGGCTGTGATAATGGACTCTCTTCTCTCACCTCTAGACTCGTGACACCCCAAACCTCATCAGTTCTCATCCGCCGATCCCATCATCCCCTTCGACAATAATTGTCTGCTAATCGCGCTTCAAAAACTCTTCGATATTTGACACTGTATTGACGGCTGCTGCGAGGGGTTCTCAATGAGCTCATACTCTTCAATTTGCGCCACTGGTTCGAAACCTCGTCGTGACCTTGTCAAAGGGCAAAACCGGCTCACCAAAACGACTCTCCACTTATCATCCAGCGTTTTCACACAATTCTCTTGGATGGCTCCGGATCTACCACCCTTGGACTGACAGTCGTTTTCTCCGTCAGCTACACATTACTGTAGCATCAATGTTCGTGAATTTTGAGCCTCTCAGAGGGAGATTGACTTGCACGCAAACTCTACGCCGCATTCAGCTGTTAGTATATGCGGGATTTCAAATCACGCATTGCAACCTCCTTTTCTGCTGCTCTTCAAAGACGAAAAGTATTCGCAAGTGTTTCTATAGGACTCTCACAATTCCCGTTTGGTTTTACTACATTCGTCTTTGTAGATGCTGTTACCTTTTACCATCTCGAACCTTTTACCATTTATATTGTAATACCGCATCACAATAAATCATGCATTCTCTTCAGAGGCAGGGTTCGCGATAAAAACGGCTGCTGTGTTATACTGGCTTTATCCGGGAGTACACAAGTTCCCCTTTTCACCCGCACTCGCTGCTACAGTAATGCACCATGGCGGCGCGGTTTGTGGCGGCCCTCTCTCATCCTCTCAGATATAAACAGCCCACTTCCCGCCGACCAAGTCGGGCTAGTCGACATGGCGCGGCCCCTATTTTGTGGGCGTGGCACAGCGCCCCACTTCCCGCGAAGTGTCGGCGGGCAGTCGGCTATTCCTGGGGGTCATCCAACACTCTCTCACCGATTCCCACTTTGATGTCATCATTGCACCACCCACTAGAGTGGAGCCAAAGAACGATTGCTGAGCAGAGCACGCTGTGTTGAGACTCTTTCGAAAACCCGCGCTGTGTGCGACGCTGGTCTGGGGCAGGTGAACTACTGTCCGTTAGTGGCATTTGCGAATAGGAAGACTGCAAAATCCAGCGAGTGTGGGGAGCTTCCCCGTAGAAGTTCACTCCTTACTTGTAAAGAGCAGTTCGAAATGAAGTTCCCACAAGGAAATTTTTGTAATTTTGTTTTAACAGACCTTTACTTAAAGGGTGATTATTGAATGTGGCGCAAACTGCTTTAGGATTGTCTTCTGTCAGTCATCAGATTACCCGTAAGGCGGTGGCAGAAGGACCGCAGAGTGCTTGTTAACCGCGTACGGGCAGTCAACGAAACGGCGCTGCCGACTGCCCGCCACCGATCTATTGGCCTTCCGCGGGAGGGGTTATGGGGCGTGGGCTAGTGGTACCGCGGGAAGTGTGATGTCTCTATCTGAGCTTTCTCTCTCACCCCATGTACCAGCAATCGACTTCCGCATGACCAACGTCCAATCGTCCGTATGACCGCTGATCATGCTCACAGATGGTTAGTTTTATTTTCAATTGTTCTTGCCATCTTCTGTTGTTTCGGTGATCATTGAAATATAATAGTATTGGCTAAAGGTTAGGATGTGCCCAATCCTCTTCGCTACCAAGAAACTGAAAAAAAGTTTTTTTTTTGTTTCAAATCCATAGGTCCTTTATCCAATACGATGAGAGTAATTGATACAATTGAAAACTGCAAATAAATTGAAGAAAAAAAACCATCCTCTCTGAGTGATCGTACGGACAATTCGACGGTGGTCATGCGAAGGTCGATGCCTGCCACATGGGATGAGATGGGACGGATGAAGGAGGCCTGTCACAAACCGCGGCGCCATGGTGCATAGCAATGAGTGCGGGTGAAAAGAAGAACTTGTGCACTCCCGAATAAAGGCTGTATATCTTTATGAAGAAAGAGATCTGGCCACCACAAAAGTAAAGTGGCAGGAAGAACGTTAAAAAAACAAGTCAAAACAGTTAATTTGTGGGTGCCCGTCCTCCCTTTTGCTGTTCAAGTAGTTAGTGGTTTTGTAAAGAGTTCAGCAACTACTTTAAGAGAAAAACAAAAGACAGAAGAAGAAGCATTTATAGAAATCTCGTTAATTGAGGGCGGGTGGACCCCCCCCCCAGCAATAACTTTTTCCTGTGAGGTTTTCTCCGACTTGTTCAGCTGTTTTCATTTTTTGATGCCCAGATCTCCTTCCTCATAAAAACAGCACAGCAGCCGTTTTTATAGCGAACCCTGCCCTCATGCCTAATGGCGGACGTTTAGGCCGAAATCGTGATGGAGACGCATGGGAGGCTATTTTTCACTTGTCATCGAATAGAATTGTCAAACAAAACGGAGGCTCGAAAAGTCTCAGTTCAGGAAGAAATAACATCTGGTACGTAACAGTGTAAAATACTACCGTTCTTTCTCAAGTCTTAACTATTTTCCACCCTCTTTATCCCCTATCTGCGCTCTAGCTTTTCGGTCTAAACGTTCCACAACCCTTCAGGCGTTGAAGGCGGCGTACGCGCTATAAACCATATCCTTTTTTTACAATTTGCGCAGGTAGACCTACTAGGATGCGATGGTGTATCGCAAAAAGACCACCCAATACCTCCCGAAAGGACCCCAAGCTCGGAGAAAAACTCGATCGAAAATCCCGGAGCATTTTTTCACGTCTGTCCGGTGTTTCTTGTGTAATACACAAATGTAGGAAAACTAAACATCTGAAATGGTTTAGCCCCTTTAACTTCTCAGGTTGATTATTTCTTTTGACCTTTCCATTGTCAAGAATTCTCCAAGGATAAGAAGTTTCCAATACACAATTCTGAACGCGAGGATCTCTCAAAATGAGATTTTAGAATTTTGGATGAGAAAATATTCGAAGACGTAATCGCAGCTGAATCAGGAGGATTTTGCCATTAGGGGAGGGAGAAGAAGCGAACAGCAGTTTAGATCGAGAAATGTTGGGTACGAATTCATGTTTAGCGATAGTGGGAATCTTTAATGTAAAATTGAAGCCTCTCAGAAACTCTGAGGTGAAAAGCTTTCGCAAACATTAGTAGAAGAGAAGCATCATCAAAAAGAAGGAACTAAAAACTCACCAAAAAATATGTAAAGCTGATCTTGGCAAGGCATCAACGAAAATATCGTAACCTCAGTGTGTTGTCCGCAGCCACCTCCTTTTCCCGGAGCGGTAAACTGCTTGTGGAGTCTTGCCAGTATGGCTGATTTTTCGTGCACGCAAAGGGAGTCAAGTAATCAATCAAAGAATAAGGCTGATTTCTCTAAGAGCAGGTGAATAGTTAGGGAGAAGTTCTTCAATGGAGTCATGGAGCTAACAGTTTTAGCAGTTTTTTTTTGTGATGAAAACCTGCTAGGCATGCAACTTGATGAAGCATATCTCTGCAGCGGCATTTTTCAATATTTACTTATGGAATTCTGTTTTCTTTTCATTCATCTACTATGCCTGCGACGCGCCTAACACCAAATGACAGCAAAAATGTAGGGAAAGAAAATAAGGAAAACCAGCACGTATTTTTGCAAGAAACATTTGTGACAAAATCATTCCCAAGATATTTAACCGAGAGTGGCTCGTCAATAGGTTAGTAAATTCATGGTTGTGTACTTACCTCACGGTCTTGGTACCTGGACATATTTCATTGTTCCGAGTCCATTACAGGATATGGTTATTTGTGAGTTGTCCCCTTAAACCCATTCTTCAACGCACCCAGGATCATTGACGAATGATTAAGTTCCATAAGCTTTTTTTCTTGATGATAGGCATTATGTTCTTAACGGTTTTGTGAACCCATAGTGTGGGGCACTATGAAGTAATACCGAAAATCGAAATCAATCTTGAATACCATTAGGCTATGCATTGGTATGAAGTAGCTTGGAAACATCCTGTTTCACCTTGCCGTAGCCGATCCGAAGCCGGCCTCCTCTCCTTGACACCTGCCAGTATTTTCACTCTGGCCCCTTGTGCCTGATGGCAATTAGTGAGATCGAGTCGGATCTCCTCAATCATTTCCCGTGTTTTCGGAAGCTCATGCACGCACTCAGCGACCTCATCACCCTGCGATTTCAACAATCAACTTCTTACCTCCAATTCCAAGTCCCCAGCTTCTCACTTATGCAGTAAAATGCTGCTGACCAATGAAACGAACCTTCTGCTCCCATTAAATCGCTTCAAATCGGCACTCAAAACGAGCCTGTGTCTCGATTGAGCTCCGGCGCTCATCCGCATTTGCAGTCTCTTCTCCCCGCGTTTCAATAATCGACTTCCTCATTAAGTATCCTCGCAGGTTTTTTTCTTCCTAGCTACTTGCATTGCTCAGCTCAGAATGGAAAGTCGAGCCTGTTCCCTCCAAGGCGCCGAAGATGATTTCGAGTGATTTCCGATTCTCCCACGTGATTTGCTCGTGCGGTGCGAGTGAACATCATTTGTCTATGGGACTATGTTTTGCACTTTACGGTGGTTATTACGAACCTAGCCTTCGGCCTACGAACATCTTCTTTTGACAGTAGCTTTAACAGACTTTCTGAAGTTCACCTTAAGTTGATATGCAGAAACTATTTCTGCATCTCCTCACGGTAGTCTTTGGGTGGAGAAACAGGGGCCGACCTTTTCGTTGAAGAAACCACTTCACAACCTGCTGGAGAGACTCATTCCTCCGATTCTAACAGAAATCTCATAAGTTGTTATTGAGGAAGAACAACTTTGAAAAGTCATCAAATTGGGCAAAGAGTAACGTTAGTTCTTCCGAATAGGTTCGTTTTCGAAATTCCAGGAGTTGGATATCTGAATTGGGTACGACCGACTTCTTTTCAGAAGGCAAAAATCGTCTGGGCTCACGTTTCCACCCATCGCTTTCAAAGGACTGGTTCGAAAAAAATATTGAAGGGCGAACACGTCCCGCATGTTTTAGGCTGTCCTCATGGCCTTAAAGGCAGTGTTAACGATAAAAAATGTGTTTCAGTTTTCACCAGGAATGGGTAGTGGAAGGGCACACTGTAACGTTGACGTCGAAAGAACGCATGAGAACGAGCCAGGATGAGCCCCAAAAGAGCCCGAAGTTGCAACTTCGAGCGCATTGAAAACCCCAAAAGCGCATCACACGCCCACCGACGTGAACAAATGAATGCTCGAGTTCGTGAGATGAGCGACGATTTCCGATCATTAGCCCCGTTCTTCCCTTCATTCCCAACTTCTCTCTTTACTCAGGTCAGCTCGCATACATCGGCTGCGAAAGACGGAAGTTACAAGCCTCGGACAACTCGTCCACCATGTTTCCTCAGCTCATATTTCGAGGGACCATAACTACGTTCCCAGAAGGTCTTGTACGATTTCAGAGACATCATTGGAATCAGTATGGGGCCGTTTTCAAGATAGGCGGAAAAACAGAAAAACGATTTTTATCGTGAAGACTGCCTTTAAAGCTGTGCACTATACTCGAAGGCAGCGGTCACGATGAAAAACGTTATCGAAAAAAAACTATAAAAATCAGCTTAGGTGGAAAACAGCTGAAAAACTATGAAGGTAGCGCGGTGAAAAACGGGCTAGGATTAAAGTTTCTAAGGCCCAAAGATGTCAGTTCGTGCACACGTGCACAGCGCCGCTCAAAAGCAGTCTCATGCCCAGCATTCAAAAATCATCGACATTCAGAGAACGAAATAAATCCAAATTTACCTAATAAACACAGTTGAACAAAGAGAGCAAGCACTTCGGTCAATGTTTTGACTAGATGAGTACACAAATATATTGAAATTCAATTTCAAGTCAGCTGATGTTCTTGATACTAGAGATCATCGATGCCGATGATGTGGAGTGGGCTCGTCCACCATCAAAAGACAAGAAAGTTCAGGGTTGAAATTTGGCCCGAAACAGCGGTTTTTTCGCAATTTTTTCTCATAGGTCCTACTACTCTAAACCCAGAAGAGGGTTCAGAGAGGGAAAGAAGCCAAGCACATTTGATCGCGAGCACTGCCTTTGAGTCGAGTCGAGTCATCGAGTCTTGGTATCGACTGAAGCAGTCGACATTGAGTCATTCGACTACTCGATTATTCGAAATTTTAAAAAACCGAGTTAGTAGAAAACTCAATTATTCGAAATTTTGAAAAATCGACCTATTCGAAAACTCGATAATTCGAAAAAGTTTCCAAGTCGCCGAAGTATACTGTGCACTACCATCGAATGTTGTGCATATGCTATATGAATCGAGAGGGCTTTCCTAGAGCGCAGAGAGCCTACACTATCACTCTGCGTCCTAGCCCTACGAAATTGTGAGGCCATTGTTTTTTTTACACAAGCGGAATGACAACATCCCGCGACGAAATCGGCGCAGCCTGCAGCGGGGATTAGGCCTTGTGAATACTCTAGGCGACGCGCGACGGCAACAGTGCATATGGCCGGGATCATACTTCCAGCGACCAGCGACGCGACGCAATGTTTACCATCAACATCAACCGAAAATCGATATGCGTGAGATGCACTGCCGCTGTCCCTAGTCGCGGGAAGTATGATTCCGGCCTATGATTCAAATCGGTTTTCGGTCGATATGTATGACAGACACTATGTCGCGTCGCCCGTCGCGGGAAGTATGCACTAAGCCTCAGGAGCTTACGCAGTCGTGCGTACAAGACGCATTAATGCACACGAATAATTCTTAGGCATTTCAATTGCATTCTGCTAACAGTTTGTACTTCTCTTGCAAATTTATTGCTAAAATCTTCTAATACTCTATTCCTCCCCTCGTTGCATAGATGCTGGAATCATTTTTCGTTGTTTTAACAAGTTTAATCTTGAAAAACAATCAGCTGGTTGGACTCTGCACAGTTAAGCTAGATCGGTCCCGCAACGACTCAGGGCGAAGTACCGGACTTATGCCGCGTCAAAGAAAGAAGCAATGGTCAGGGACGTAGAGAGTGGGCTGTCGCTAGTCACATGTTTCGTCCAATCACGCGCTTCGTTTCTCCACCGTTTCCCCCTCCTCTTTTGCGGTTGGAAAACATTACGACAATCACCCGAAGTACCGCAGCATGGGAAACTGCTTAGTACGGCCCACTTCCTAGGTTTTTCAGTGGCAACTGCTCGCTTTGGAGGGCCTCAGCACAGTGACAGTGTTCTTTAGTGATAGTTGTCTCGTCATTTCTGCAGCGTACCTCCTATACTCAGAACTTTCCAGCCTAGGTTGTTGCGTCTAATCAGCCCGATTCCTTGTTACATGCGTCTTAACAGGGTCGAAAACGTCATTTCCTATCACTTGCTCGTATGAAAGACGCAAGTAACATACGAGGGGGCGTGTATGGTAAGTGCGTCTTTCGGAAGAGACCACAAAGACGCAAGTAACAAACCGTTTAGACGCAAGAAAGCTACTCGAATTGTTTATGACGAGTGCGTCTTTCACAACTGATCGATTTCTCATCGATAACCACTACATTTCATCTTTCCCCGATAAGTTCATGTGTTTCGCTGACAAGAAAACTTTCTCAGCTTTTCATTTTGTTCGTGATTCTGCTAACTATATTTTGAAACAAGGCGGTTGCGTACGACTACTGTCTTGTGCTTACTGAAGCCAGCACATTGATCCTAGACATGACTTTCACACATCCTGGGCTTCTCAAGTATTCGCGTTGTTCGTGAAAAATAAGGAAACCGCGGAGGTATAGACGACGAGTATACTCGTCCGCGTGTACATTAACGCTTTGTCGGCGTCAAATCTAAAACTCAAAATCCACATATCACACAGAATCTCACGCTCTGAAATTCGGCTTGAACTTACATAGGAAACCTGATTCTCTCTAGTATACAGCGCAGTGCAAAAGTATAGGTCCAGTATAAATTTCGCATTTTCGCTTAATTACGATTCGCGCTTCACAAAAATACAAATTCCGTTACGCACAGTTACGTATCCACGGTGAATATTGTCTCTATAATTTCTTTGAAAATTGAAACAATCGGTAGCTCACTGCAGCATTAGCGTTAAAAACGTACAGAAACGGGTCTAGAAGAGCACTATGAGGCCATAATTTCGCTCGCGCAGACTTGTTCGCTCACGGAAGGCCTTCCGCGAGCAGAATTATGGCCTTATAAGAGCTCTCCTGGGCCTGTTTCTGTTTGATTTTTCGGCGCTGTTGTTGCAATGAAATACCGGCTTTTCGATTTGCGTCGGAAAAAAGACGAATTTCGTTGTGGACACTGCCCTTAACTCTGCTGATTTTGAAAGGGTAAGGAGACTTCCTGTTAGTGCAAGGTTCGTCGTGTCTGAAAATCACAGCGCGGACGATTTCCGACGCAACCACCACATTTGTTGTGCCCGTTGATTTGATTTTCATTCATACCAAATGATAGATGGAGAGTAAACGTAGTGGTGGAGTGAAATTCGACACAATGCTCGGATTAATAACCTCGCTACGATTGCAAAAAAAAAATTATCCGTTTTTAAGTCCAATTATCCGGTCGGATGCGCAAAATACTATCCGACGGAGAAGTCTGGTTAAGCATGGAGTCCCTTAGCCGGAAATTTTTTTCTAGCCTGAATCTTTTTTATTCGACGAGTCGGTTTTGCGAATTCGGCTCTATCCGAGAATTTAATCCGGTGATTTTAGTCATCGGATGGAAGGTATACTGTCATTCTCGAAGCCTAATTTCGGAATCGCGGATAACGGCTGTCTCATTACGGAACAGGATGATAATCGTGCTGAGACCAGTTGGTCCTGGCACGGTTCATTTTTCTCCAAGCACTAAACACGATTATCATAGTGCAACCGCCGTTGCCCGCAGTTGCGGATCGGAATTCGGCTTCGAGAACGACAGTACAGTACAGGCCATAATTTTTGCGTTTTCCGCGAAAAAACGCAAAAAAAGCGTTTTTGGCGCCCTTGTGTCTTAACTCTGTTCATGATGGTCAATTTGAGAATCCGAAGAAATATTTGGAATCAGGATCGAGAGTATTCTCTTTTAGCATTTGCACTATTTGGCATACTTTGTACAAAGCATTTAGGCGAAACAGCATGGACACATTCGCTCACAAATGCCTTAATTGCGAAATCGCGATTCGATTTGATTGTTTCTTCTCTAATTTTGCATACATATCTTGTTGAAGAGGGAGCCATGTGTTATTTCAGAAAAAAAGAGCACACGATGCTGATTCACAATATCTTTTTAGATTCCCAAATGGACTTTTTTGAACTGAGTTATGGAAAAAGAGCGAAAAAATGCTTTTTAGCGTTTTTTTTTTAGCCGAAAACGCCAAAATTATGGCCTGTATTGCAGTAACATCGTTTCTCTGCAGTGAGGTATCTGCTAGCTCGAGGTATGAAACAATCTTCCTGAGGAAGGTTAAATCTCATAGTTATTTAATAATAATCAGTAATAATCTCAATGTCATATTGTTTTGTTATTTTATTTGTTAACTACAAGAACGTAGGGACCTTAAGCTATCCATTAATGCACTTGTCGTAGTCAAATATGAAAATAATTAGTGTTTTTGCCCACGAAGATTGGGCCGTTGCCGTAGTTATCATCATGCACATGTTGAATATCGATTGCAAACTCACGCGATGTACGGCGCGCCTCATAAGGGCAAGTCGTTGCTATTTGGAATAGACGGATCATTGGTCTCTCTTGCAACCGTCCGCCCCGACGAGGGCTATGATATCCTTGATAATATCCTTGGTGTATCGGGCACGCCAACATGAAGTAAGGGGTATGGTATACTTTTGCGACACACGGTCGCGTCGCTCTGCACAGCGACAGCGACCGCCTCCCGTCCCTTAAACCTGTCGCTGTCGCAGTGCACTGCACAGCGACAGCGACAATGGCAGCGAGAGGCTATAGCACATTTGCAGTATGTCAGCCCTCCACGACACGTCGCTGCGACCCACACGCGACATCTGTTAGGGGTATGGTATACTTTTGCGACACACGGTCGCGTCGCTCTGCACAGCGACAGCGACCGCCTCCCGTCCCTTAAACCTGTCGCAGTGCACTGCACAGCGACAATGGCAGCGAGAGGCTATGGCACATTTGCAGTATGTCAGCCCTCCACGACACGTCGCTGCGACCCACACGCGACATCTGTTACCACGACGACCGTTGCCGTTGCTCCGATGCGGGTCCCGCCACGATTTGTGTTAGATTGCATGCCTGTCGCTCATTGCAGCGACAAAGTATACCATAGGCCTAAGGCGCCTGCGTGTTCGCGTTTGTGACATGCGTCTTTGAGCAATGATACATGCGTCTTTATTTCTAGGTATTTGCGTCTTTATGGTATGTAGCATGATGCTATCAGACTATATACTTATAAGGCGGAAATAGCTAGACTGGAAAGTTCTGAGTATATGCCGCTTCCTACGCGTCCCTGCCTCCACTCCTTGCCATCTTGCCTTTGACCGGTGTATGGGCTCTCTGCGCTCTGGCCTACTCAATCAAAACAGAGTATACGATCCATACTGTGCGTCTTGTGATAACCCCGAAAAAAAGGAGCGCAACAGTTCAAGTGTTTCGACTCAGAACTTCGATTCCGGGTTATTTTGTACCCAGAATACCGGAATTCAGTTGTCTTTCACACACTTCGACTTCCTTTTGACCTACATTCTTCACGAGAATTCGAAGATGAGCCTTTAGAATGATCCTTATAAAAAGGAATCACTGGACCAACGTAATGCACTTCCGTATCGAAATCGACTTGATTTTCACTAACATTCAGGAAAATTATTTGAAATGACTTGAAAAAAAAAGAATCCGACTTCTAATTGAAATAAGCTGGAAAGAATCTTTAATGCGAAATCATTCCCAAAATCAAGTTGTCGGAACTAAGTCACCGACAAGGTGCTGCAAAAGATAGGACAAAGTCACCTTTTTCATGAGATCATAGTCTAACGTACCCATGTGGGTAGGATCCCCGCTTCATCGTTTGATCCTGGGGGGGACTCTCGGGCTAGCTTTGCGAAAAAAATCTCACTGCCCATTTCCGGAAAATTCCTCAGCCCTAATTATGCACCTTGTTGATCGAATACATAGACTGGGAGGTGCGTAGGAGCAGTTCGCCTTGTACATGGTGAGACAAACTCAGAAACATTTGGCCAGCTGAACTGCTCCAAGGCGCCTACCCATCCGTATTCTCGATCAACAAATCCAAGTATGTGAGAACGACCATTTCTTTCGTGGGATGTATTCCTTTACCTGAATACTCTATCCTTGCTCTAGGCGACGTCAGTGGATTGGTGGCATCATTTTTTAGGTGCGGGCGATCTTACGATACATTCACCCGATATGTATTTGACATTGGCGCTTCTATTCGACCAAACTTTGGTTACATTCAACCTTCCCGCTACCGAGAAGTATAACATTGATTCAATCAAATAATGCCGGAAGCATTCCTTCTGCGTCAATAGGTTTAGCTTCTATTTATTGTCATTAAGGGCCCAGATGTGTAGTGCATTGGAGAAAAATTCGTTAACAAATCGGTGTGTCTAGCTTTTGGAACACGCTCGCCTAAAACTTCTAAAAGGAGGCAGAGGCTATGCAAAACTATTTACCTCACCCAGATTTCAATTCTGAGCTTACCTATGATATGTGTGTGATGTTAATAGAGCCGAATCCAAGATGTTAGTAGATTTATTCGGTTGACGTTTCGGCTAAATCGCCTTCGTCGGAACCTTACTCGCGCCGAGCCAAGTTAGTAGTCTAGCCAAGTTAGTGGTAGGTTACCTATGATACTTTCTCAAGTACCATCTGAACGATTCGTCTTGTATAGGTAAAGGTAACCAGTGCAGCGAGACGGAAGTGTTCATCATATCTAACTGCATGAGATCCAGTTGAATTCCATCCTAAACCCATGGGTTTATCGTTAACAAAATTGGTCTCTTGTTACTGGGCAGCTTCGCAAAATAGAAAATTGCGACTACCAAGGAAGTGGCGGGGCGGAAAAAAACACTCAAGTTTTGGGTCGTGCAGGGCCATATATGGCTCCTTTTCAGTTTTTTTTTGACAATGTTATTGCAGTGAACCCGCGAAGCACCTAGAAAGTTAGGAGAAAACCTAAACAGGCAGCAGCGACTGTTTATTCATACGTGTTCCATGTCATTGTTTTGTGAACGGAAATGCTCTACGAGTTTCAACAAGTTTCAACTTATCAACTTCCTGCGTATTCAGTGCTATAAACGATGTGGATAAACGGTCGCTGCTGCCTGTTCAGGAGGCCCCGAAAGTTAGTTACGGAAGCATTTGATGCAATTGAAGCAAAATACGCTCTTTTTGGTTCCGTTTTTGAATTGGGGTTCGCGCGAAGCGCGTACCCGATTTGGTTTTACTGCACGTGCGCAAGCCTATGATTCTGATATCAACGTTCCGAGAGGATCTGGGGAAGTGGTTTTTTTCTCACCGAAAAGAGCGTAAAAATTTGGGGTAATCACCCAAAATTGGTTTGAATTGGTTAGCTGATATTCGAAAAAAAATTAAAAAAACCCGTCAAGTGGTGATGTTAATCTTCTTTTTTTTCAGACAGCGTCCACGATCTTGTTGCTACACTTGAAATTGAGCTAGGAAGCTATTTTCGGAAAGAAGGCTGAAAATGGGTGTAGGTCACTCCTATTCCAATTTGAACTCGATAACTTTGCTTTGAAGGGTACCTCAAAATCGTGGGTTCACACACTAAATTAGCCGTGGAGCACGGAATCTGCATGGACATGCGACGGCTGTGGAGACCAGAGAGTATTGCACAAAATGCGACCGGAAGTGATGATTGCTGATGGCTATGCGTCACTTGTTTGGGAAATTCTAATCATCACGCAATATCAAATACTAATTTTTAATGAAATCGATTTTTCACCCGTTGCTCAAAATGCTACAATGAGTGCCGTTTTGTATGGGTGTGGGTCACAAGTTTCAAAAATTATACTCATCCTACAATATTGTCTGTTGAAGGTTTCGCTTCTTCAAAATGCAAATCAAGAAGCAAAAATCAAATCAGAAAGGGAATCTTCGGCAAAAATATATGAAATTGAGTTCGTTTCGAGGTTTTCGGTGAATTACGGAAGGAAAGGACCGGAAAATCAAAAACGACCGAATGTGTGCAATTGCGGATTTTAAGACGGAAACAATTTGGGCCCAAACTCCGTCTAGGCACGTTATTTGGGGCGCCAAACGCCATTATGGAGTCTGTTTTCAGGTTTCCAGTAAGCTAAGTAAGGAAAAGGCCTGAAAATGTAAAAACGACCGAATTCCCACAAATGCGGATTTCAAAAATGGAAGTGATTTGTGCCCAAACTCCGTATAGGCACGTTATTTGGAGCGATGAACACGAATATGAAGTTCGTTTTCATGCTTACGGTAGACTACGGATGGTAACGACCGGAGGATCATGAAGGACTTTTTGGATTTTTTTGTTTTGCTTCGCTACAAAAGGTTTATGATTTGGCATTAAAGAAATTGTGAGAATTTAGTTTAAAGAAGTGAAATAGTTGATGCGTATGATTTGGCATGGAACTTGTTGGAAGCGCTAAAAATTCAGTGACATGATGAACAATTGATTTAGCAGTGTACATATTTAATAAGCAGCGAAATTCTAGTATAGCATTGCAAAAACAAATCACGTCCGTCTTTTCTAGAATCGGGCAAATGGTTACAGCTTAAGTTAGCAAAGCTAAGAACCAAGTTTTGGCTTACACCAAAATATTCAGAAACAGCTATTCTGAAAAGAATAATTCAACAAAAGTGAAAACAGCATCACACAACATGTTTATACAAATGCCGTCGACTAAAATAATTGCGGCCGCACGACTATAAATGGGTGCTCAGTAGCACGCTCGGGATTTGGTTTTCCATGCTGCACTGAATTTTCGCTATTTATTAAACAAGTGCACAGCCAAATCTGTGGTTCATCATTTCACTGAGATTTCAGTTTTTCTTCCAAGTTCCATGCCAAATCATACGCATGAAGTATTTCACTTCTTTTAACGAGACTCTCACAATTTTTTTAATGCCAAATTTGTAGCGAAGCAAAACTGTAAAAAATTGTATCTTTATTCTTGAACAGTAATAGAATGATGAAATTTGGAGAATTTTTTTTATCAAATCATATTTTTGAGACTAGAATGGAATGGTTCTAAATATGAAATGGAGTAGAATAATTTTAGATGTGAATTGTTTCGCTCCTGTCTTCAGACAATTCAGATCTCTAGCTACCCCGGGGCTCTTCAGTGGAGAAGGTACAATGCCGCCACTATCCAAGGGTAAAAAATGGGCGAAATGGGCAAAGTGGGCAACTTAAGCGTCTTTCGATCACCACCTCGCTCCAAAGTGCTCTGTTTTCAATTTTGAAAAGACCAAAATGATAATCGTGCCACAATCTATCCAACTGTTTAATATGGGTAAAAATTATTATGTAACCGCTTTTTAAGATGGAGTTGGTTATGAATATGATAATGATTTCACAAGATAATGAACAAGTTCGGCGAAAAACAACCGTACTCGATCTCTAGCAATGTCAAAATGAAAATGCATTTCACCATGGAAAATAATGTTCCGTTCGGATTTCGTGGAATATTTTTACATGGTTGTCTGGAGAACGACATGCTGTACAGTTCAGCGTTTTCAAAATTCAAAACGGACCACTTTGAAGCGAGTGCGGATGAAAGACTCTTTAATTGCCCACTTTGGTTTTTTTTCGCCCGTTTTTTACCCTTGGATAGCAGCGGTATTGTAGCTGGGAGATTTTGATATATTTTAGACAAACTAAGAGAATGATATTATTGTACAAATTAAATGTTATATTCAAGTTATCGAGGAAGCTTAAAATGAGCGCATGCTTACAAATACGCGTATGACTGAATGCTAGATTAGTGGTGCTACCTGTTTAGATGGTTAGCACTTGTGCTTGTTCTTCTTCCGTTTCCGACTCCACGTCTCCGGCATTGGGCGATTTCCGTTTCATTCCCGTCAATAGTTGTCCATATAGTCGCTGCCAGCGATGTTGATGTTATTTCTAGGCACAAATCAAATTCCAGTATCCCTAACTTGTGCTCTCTTTATGACCTTTTTATGAGCTTAGTATTGCCCAAGAGATGGCTTTTTTCAATGCGCGATTCACATATGATGAACAGACAGTATTCTCCCAGTCATTTGTTCCATGCGAAGATAGTAGTTTTATGAGCATTCCCATGTTGACTAGACAGACTAGGATCGTTGTTAATCGTAGCACATTACTCTTCTGATCCGGGTAGCAGTGACGCGTTCTTCCCCCTATCAAACATCTTCTTTCCATTCCTCTCCTCGAGTTCCTTTCCCATCTCCGCCCATTTTTCGCGCTAGACGCGCGAAGTTCGGAGACTGATCACTCAGTTTCAGCCATTTTAGCTCAAAATGTTTTTGTTTTATAATTCGTTCTCCGTAAGAAATTCTGGCATTTTCAGACAAGGCTTTCTGATTGTTTCTTTCCGCTTTCTGTCTCCCTGAGCTCATAATGAAGTTCCTCGAAATTAAATTGAGATAATTCAAAAACGTTGCAAGAGAATAAGTCGTTCTCGGAAAAAAATGAAAATGTATTCGGACTTACGAGATTTCGCTACTGATATGAAATTCGCTTCGACGTGATCGAAGAAAGGCGAATTCGTAGACCAGTTGAGCGTTTCTAATGTCTACAATGTTCACAGTGAATGTCTTTAAAAGGTTCTGCGGCGAATAATTTTGAAGAGATATTTTTTCAGAAAATTAGCATTTTCTGTCTAATCTTAGCTGTCTTTCCTTTTTGAAACCACTTGCTCTCTTGCAGTAGCATGTGGAGTTCGCGTAATAATTTTAGTCTGATGAATGGATGGGGTTGCCACGGTAGATCACCCCACGCGAATCGAAACCCCATTCTCCAGTGAGGCCGCAAACCACGCACGGCCAACCGCCTGGTCCATGCGTGAGACTAAATCGAGAACGGAAACCATATGTAAGCAGTTTTTGAAGACTACACGATGGCCGTTAACTGCTATAGGTTTAGAATTTTCATGACCATGTTTAGAGGAAATACGCTAAATATATCATGGTACCGCGTTTTCGTTATTATTTTTCATATTAAAAGCAGGGTTCACGATGAATAGGCTTGTTTTGCGATTCTCATGAGAAGGCAGATCTGCCCCTCACAACGGTGAAATTAAGCGAAAAGTTGGAAAAAAGACGCTCAAGGACAAGTTATTGCTTAGTGTCCGCCCACCCCCAATTATCGAGATTTCTATAAATGCCTGTCTTGCCATCTTTTATTTTGCTCCTAAAGTAATTTCTGAGCGTTTCTGAAGACTACTCCATACATTAAGAGCAAAATAAAAGAGGGATAAACAGGCATTCTAGGAAATCTCGTTAATTGGGCTAGGAGGCGTGCGGACACCTGTAAATAACCGTTCTATCTTAATTTTGTGCGTTTTTCCGGCAAATATAAACTTTATTTCACCTGTCTTTGCTATTTGCTTTTGTTATGGCTAAATATACATTCTCATGAAGAGAGCCAAAATTCGTTTTTATCGCGAGCCCTGTCTTGAAACTGAGATAACCTAAAGGCAGTGTTCACGATAAAAAATCTTGCCCGTTTTTTGGCAAAACCGTAGGCTTCGGGACCCTCTAAGAAGAGTAAGAACGGAAGTACGACGAAAAACGGTCGGGAAGTGTGTGAAAATCTAGTGGGCCTGCCGACCCATTGGGCCACCCCGCCCACGTCCTGTAACAGTTGTCCTGTATTCGTTTCACCGTAGGAACAGGCACCAAATTTCTGAATATACTTTATCGCGAAAGGCTCTAACATTCCAGCTTGAACATTGGCCCCTCTCATTTTTAAAGAATTTTCGGTACAGGAAACAGAAAGCTAAGCCACTTATGTACCTAAGAATTTTGAAGCACGAAACCATTTCCTCGACGTAACGTTCGATGCGTTGTCCGCAGTCTCCCGAAGCACACAAACAGTCATAATTGATTTTATTCAGAGATTTCTTTATACAGTTTTTCTCCGGTATGTGAGTGTTCTGTGGGGACTTTTCCCTATTAACCACAACTCAGTGGACTTACGTACTCAAAAACATCAAAAACTGTAATATGGTTTTTCGTGTGAACACTGCCTTTAAGGCATGCAGCTCTTTTTAAACTTCCAAGAATTTCCAAGACGATAATCGGTGAATTTCAACCAAAATTTCCCGGATTTTCTTTTGAGATATTCGATTTTTCAACTGGAACGAAGTGTCGACTTCCACAATCATTTGATCATATTGCGTACAGTAGCGCCCATGAGGCTCTGTCCATACGTGGCGAGAGTGCGCGATCCCGCTGTTTTGCGCCTCTCACCGCTCCTCGACGCTGGAGTAGCCCTTGCTCGCAATTATGCACTGGCAAACACCCACACCTCGCTTTGATTCGATTGACAATCTTTGACCGGGTGATCAATCGCTTGAATCGGCGCAACGGACAATGCTTTCCCCTCGTTTTCGACTTCCGTGGTGGGATTATGGAAAACGAGGGCAATAGTTTTACGACGACAGGTTGAATGCCTAATACTTTAGGGGTTGAGCAGTAAGCTCGAGACCTGCTGCTTCCTTCTTTGAGCTGGCGAAAGCGCACGAGAGCGAGCGGGCGTGAGCGCGCGAGAGGGAGCGTGCGTGAACGGCAAGCAGAGCGTGTGCCCTTGATGAACATCGATTTTGCGTAATCGCACGCTCTCGCCACACATAGACGATGCCTGAGTCTGCGGACTCATTGTTTAGAGAGAAACTGTTTTGATACATATCTTGGCTCAGGCTCATCGAAACTTGATAAAATTTCACTAATGTTATAGGACACCGCAAATAATTACTGACATATGCTTTAAGTCGGATTTCGAATGCACAGTTCGTTCAATATGTGAATTAATAACGGCTTCACGATATTATGACGGATTTGGCATCTCTTCTCAAAACGTGGTCAAAAATATTCCAGCTCTATAGCAGTTGATGGAAGGCTTTCAAAAACATTTGTATGACATTGCAAGAGAATAAACTCACCTAGGGAAAGATTCCGAAAATGAATTCGAACTGAACTAATGAGATTTCGCCACTGATATGTAATTATGTAGCTACATTGTGAGTAAAAAAAGGCAAATTCATAGACCGGTTCAAGGCAGTGCTCACGATAAAAAACCGTATTCTAGTTTGCGATGTTTTTGAATAGGCAAGTCCACGAAGTAGAGGAAAATAGGGAAAAGTCATCACAAAACTCTCAAATATCATAGAAAAAAATGTACATAAAAAACCTCTAAAATATTTAATTACATCTGTTTGGTGTATTGTCCACTGCGGACCTTTGACAATTCAAACGTCGTAAGTAGTTTTGTGTCTCAAAACTCTTAGATAAGTAACTATCTACTCTGTTTCTTGTACCGAAACCCCTTTACAAATAAGATGGTTGAATGCACACGCTTGATGGTAGAATTTTCCGCAATAAGGAATATTAAAAAGTTCGGCAAAAGTTCCTCTTGCGGAACGAACGGTGGACAGCAGTTAAAGTGTGCCCGAATGAGAATGGCTGCCCACGCGGCCGGCGTGCTTGGAAGGCGGCCGTCGCATGTGCTGCCCTCGGACGAGTGTTGGATTTCAACTACGGCCGTCCCCACTCCCCTCCGTCTGCGGAGCGATTGATCGGCGCAGTGCTTGCTGCCAGCCGGTGCCGGCCCCGTTCGTAGTCGATGGCGGTGGGGACTTTTCGCATGCTCGTCCGAGAGCGGCGAGCGCGACAGCCGCCAGCCAAGCACGCCGGCCGCATGGGCAGCCATTCTCATTCGGACGCACCTTATATGACGTGGGCGAGGTGATCCAATGGGCCGCGACAATTTCTCCCACTTCCTAGCCGTTTCCTACTCTCGTGCTTACTCTCCTCACAGGGACCCAACGTTTACGTCTCTGAGAAAAAAAAACAGCAACTTTTTTCAGCGTGAGCACTGCCTTTAAACAATTTTAGTATATTCGGATGACAGGTACAGCGGTTTTCGAAGGCTATGCGACTGCCGACTACTGTTATAGGTTTGGAATTTTTATGACCAGATTTTGAGGAAATAGACTAAATCTGTCATAAAACCGCGGCATTGTTACTGTTTTTAATATTGAAGAAACTATGCATTGAAAATCCAACTTTGAATGTGTGTCAGGCATGCTTTCTGAGTTCAATAGAGTTTCATCAAGTTCCGCTAAACCAGAGCCGAGATACGTATACGTGCAGAAACAGTTTCTACATGGATCATGAGCCCGAAGCAGGGAGGAGCGAAATTCCGATTCACCGACTTCGCGTTCTCCAATGATTTTTGGCTTCCCGTCTTCCGACATGCGATTTCCGAAAAATGCCCAAAGTGCGAAAGAAAATCGGAGATGACGACACGTTTACAGCTTTATTAGGTCAAGCAGTGTTCATTTTCATAGCTTAACGAGATTGTTCCGGGCGGAGAACTTGAATTTGAGGTCTATTTCCAATATTCAACATTTACTAGTTAGCTGTTACCTTACAATTTGTTCTTTGCCTCCTAAATGGCATGAAACCCGCCGTAACCTACAGCAAACCTCTTCAACAAACGGAACAGAGATTTTGGCGCCCTAAATGACCCCACACGCGAGTTCATTTCAATCCCATGAGTGATCGAAATTTATATACAGAGATTATGTCATCAAGTTGTCTCTTGGAACTACGAAGGGCTTGATTCTAGGTAATACATGCGTCTTTCTGTATCTCTCCCATGATGCCCTCCACTTCCCACGAATGTCAACATAGGCACATTGAAACCTGCTTGCAAAACGATATCTTCTTAACCAAATAGAGCAGACATTTTTGTTATAAAGACAGACGTACATGCATGCATATGTATGTACCTGCAGACTTCACGCAGTACCAGGGAACCTTTTGATACATTTTACCTTGAAATCTCTGCATTTTTTTACTTTCGTGTATCTTCGGATCATCACGCACATACTTAGAGGACAGATTAGGATTTTTCGAGTTCAAAGGATAAAAGTGAAGATTTCTATCTGAACCTTTTGTACGAACCAGGGCTGTGCACAACTGAATTTTGTAATTTCGTGAATCGTAATTTTCGAAATTCCTCGTAATTCGTAAATCGTAATTCGTAAATCGTAACTGATAATGAATACTAAGCCCACACATGACCCAAACCTCATTCGATGTGGAAACACCGTAGCATTTCAATGATGAGGTGTTTCCAAGTGGAAGGAGGTTGAAGATTGGGTTTCAAAGTGGCATTTTTAGAGCAACAATTGACTTAATATTCAGTACATACACGTGGGATAGGAACAACTTTGATAAACAAAATGGAAACTCTAAGTTTATCTAAGTAACCCACACCTGTACCAAGTTTCGCCCAACTTCTGAATTCGAAAGCATAGGGAATCATCGCTCTACCAAACAGTTCAGTTGAAGCCAAGAGGTCAACACTGCGATGAGAAAAAATTTACGGTTGGATAATTTTAGCCTTAACCTTTTAAGGAAGGATGCTTGGATAAGGTGGCCATCCCAAAGGGGATATAGATTTACAAAACCACTTCTTGACGCAGAAAACGAGTCTGCTCTCTACATTTGTAAAGCGTTGCTCTGAACGGAGTTAAAAGCGTTCCTCCACATAAGCGTAAGTTTGTTGGGGTGACGACGGCGGTGTGAGTGGTGAAGGTTGATTGGTGTTTTGAAATGCAAAATGGTGAGGGTTCCCTCGAAATCTGTGCTTCCAAAAATTAGCTTCTTTATCTTCTTTTCTTTTGCGTTCAGAATTTGCTCCTCATTATTAAAACATTCGAAAACTTCTTTGAAAAAGTAGGAGACTCTGCAGCCACAATTTCTCGGAAATGTGCAAACCAAATTTCGAAATCACCACCTCTCCTCTCGTAGACTCTGTAGATAGAGATCAACGGTTATTTTGAGAGTCCCCGTAATAATCTTCGTCGAATAATGTTTTCAGGCTAGAAAAATAATTTCCCGATTCCGGCAGATTTGAATTCACGAAGTTCCACTTTTTGCTTGTATTTTTTTTTCGCTAAAGATGAATGCGTGAGTAAGGTTGTTTTTTTAAATCTCCGCAAAATTCTGCAACGAAGTGTACATGGGGTTCCAATTTTCATTTCCTCCATGAGCCAGCCAGGTCCTTCAAGCCGAGCCCTATCTTTACTATCTAATTATATCGGAATGGAAATGCTGTCCGTAGTTGCAGACGACCACTTTGGAAGTTTACAGAGAGCTAGAAGATAGTGGTGCTGGGACGAATATCAATCATATCAGGACCTCGCGGTCACAGCATGATTATGTTTGCAGAACGTCTTGCAACAGCGGTTGTCTGCAACTGCGAGCCGAAATTTTGGTCCGATATAGACTGCAGCTCCACCAAAGGTCTGCGTCTCTGGTGTACATCATGTGACAAGAGCATTCCATGCAAGTAAATAGCTTCGAAGCTACCGACCTGGCTCGGCTTGGGGCAAGGAAAGGTTGAAACCAAATAATAAGTTTGGGTCCGTCAGAGTGAGAAGGGGAGCGATTGGTCATACATACCTAAAGCTCGTTATCAACAATTGTAGTTCTCCATGACTGACCTACTGCTGACTTCGACCGGCCGGGCATGCAAGGGTACGGGTTCACCGAAAATTGAAATTTTGAAGAGGAATCAAATATTAGGAGTGTGTTAAATTTAAAAGTGTTGAAGTTGTGTTGTATTGAAAGTGCTAAATTTATATTTGTACTAGACCGCAGATTTGCATTGTTCACTTAACCGCGTTTTCACGTTTTATTACGATTTGTTATGATTCGTTACGATTTTGGGCCCAAATTTCGTAAATCGCAAATCGTAAAAGATTTGCCAAAAACGCCCGTAATTCGTAAATCGTAAACCGTAATTCGTAATTACGCACAGCCCTGGTACGTACCGGTGTCGGGGAAAGGGTATCCTACGCAGCTACAAAAACCAGGCTGCAGTTTTACGCCGTCGACACGCTGAGCATCAGGCAGAGCACACACACAGTCGACACAAATCATCATGTCGATTGTGGTTTCCTGGGCGAAACCCCGGCGCAACATTGGCGCAAACTCGATACACGTAGCATAACTTACCTGCACTGAGTTTGCGCCAACGTGCGCGGGGTTGCGTGAAAGGAATGATCCGTTTCGACTGTAAAGACCTTTTGCCAAATTAAATCAAGTGAATAGAGATCGGCATTGTGCACGGTGGTGGCGGGAGTGTCGCATGGCCGGCGCAAGTAATCGCGTCTAGCCCATCCGCTAGACTGAATGTTGCGAAAGGCCTACTAGCCAGACCAAGCGAAGTTTCCGCTCAAAGAAACTTTTGCGTGAGCCAACTTCCTGAGACGGATTAGTTTGTTAGAACGGTGTTGACTGACTTCCGTCTACCCGGAAGTTGCTGTACGTATGTACTCTCCTGAGCAGAGCAGGGTGTCGTACATTTTCAGCAGGGCGTGGGGGTATGAAAATGTGGGATCAAAAAGCAAAACATAAGAAGCCAGCGGTAAATCGTCTGTTGCTACCGGCATGAAAATCCCAACCCCTTCTGTCCTTCCTTCCCATACGTCGCTACCCACTGCCTTTGTTCCGATTTTTTAAGTTCACAAGCGATTATTCTCGCTTTACCATCTCTGTAATGATAAGGACAAACGCATTCTCATTCTATATGATGTTTCCCTAGTTGACCAACACCATGCCCTTGTTCTCAATGAATGGATCAAGTAGGTGGTTGTTTATGTTTTTGTAGTGCAAATTTTGATAAGCTCAGATTTGCAACATATATGAAACTGGTTTATGGAAGTAAGGGAATCGAAATGACTGAGCGGTTGTTATGAGTCACGAATAGAGAAGGTGAGGAAGTGGAGCTGCTGCTTGTCTCCTAAGACTGGCGCGGAAATGTCTCAAGAGTTTGCGTACTTCTCAAAACGCGTTGCACGCTTGTCAAGACACATGAATTCCTATGTTTTCCTCGCTAAACAAAGGCTAAGATTTCGCTTGAAAAAATTGATAAAATCTCGTTTTAATTCTACCTTTTTGGTGACGTCCTGCACATTCCCACCTGGATCCTGCTCATATTCCCCGAGGTCCCGCACGCTCTTACTGGGGTACTGCACACAGTCCATGACATCCTACACACTCTTTCTGGGGTCCTGCATTTTTCTTATGACGTCCTGCACACTCCCACTGGCTAATCTGCACACTTTCTATGATGTTATGCACTTTCCCATTTGGGTCCTGCACACTTTCTATGACGCCCTGCACACTCCCACTGGAGTCCTGCACACTCCCACTCGGGACCTGCGCACTTTCTATGACGTCCTGCACACTCCCCTTAGGGTCCTTCACACTTTCTATGACGCCCTGCACTCTCCCATTTGGGTCCTGCACACTTTCTATGACGTCCTGCACGCTCCCGTTGGGGTCCTGCACACCTTCTGTGGCGTCCTGCACAATCCCACTGGAGTCCTGCACACTCCCACTGGGGACCTGCCCACTTTCTATGACATCCTGCACATCCCCATTAGGGTCCTGCACGCTTTTTATGACGCCTGCACACTCCCACTGGGGTCCCGCACATTTTCTATAACGTCCTGCACGCTCTCACTGAGGTCCTGCACACTATCGGTAACGCCCTCCATATTCGCAAAACCTAGCGATTCTGTAAGGCGTCCCATCCCTTACTGCTAAATACCTACCGCCTTGATGATTGCTTAGCCCTTCTAGCGCTAGACGACTCATAGAAGTTTTCATGACCCACGGGCAAAGTCGATTGCCCCGAGCCGCGCAAGAGATGATTCAGGCTAATTTTTTGGGAACCCAAATACGTCCTACCCACCTACATAATGGTACCATTTCATACCATTTCTGATCGTCCATTCCCAAGATCGGCGACACACACACACACACACACACACACACACACACACACACACACACACACACACACACACACACACACACACACACACACACACACACTCACACACACACACACACACACACACACACACACACACACGCACACGCACACGCACACACACACACACACACACACACACACACACACACACACACACACACACACACACACACACACACACACACACACACACACACACACGCGCACACACACGCACACGCACACGCACACACACACACACACACACACACACACACACACACACACACACACACACACACAACGGGACATAACTGCTTTAAGTATAAGGATATATTGCTGTCGCTTTTCATGGAACACTACTCCGGAGTGGCCAGCATGACAGCTAGAACTTAGAGGGGAGAGCGGCCGTGGTTAAGTAACATTTACAGTTTTCCCATTTGGAATTAGCTGTGCTCGAATTTTTGGTTTTTTTTTCTGCATTTTTTAAATTTCCAGTAGGAAAGGTGGTAATCTTATGAATACGTCACCAAATCATGAAAACGTTGTATCCCAAATAAATATCTTTATGGGTGTTCTCTCTGTTTAAAACCCTCTTAGCTTAGAGTAAATACATTGGAAGAAGTTTACGCCTTTTCAGAAGCTAAATAGAAACTGTGTTTTTGTGTCCTATAAGTGAAAAGTATAGAACTCTTATTCGAAGTCGCACCCAAAATTCTTACGTTTTTTGATGTTATAGACTTTTTGACAATTAACTGCTTGCACCTACAGAATAGTGTGCTGTATTTTCGATCGAGGAGATTATTTAGATTTTTCGGTAGAATGGAGTTTCAATCCGAAAAAAGCAACGATTTCGAGGTCCACGATCAGAGGAGTTTATCCGTCAACCCAAAACCTTATTCGTCCTTGGGAGAAGGGTGCGCTTCAAATATGGGGACAAGGTTTCAAATCTCATCCCGTTGACTTATGTGCGTGTCTAATCGGCTTATGAGTTTTTTTTTCTTTTCTATGAACCTCTCTCTCAAGGTATACAAAATCTCGTAGCGTGGAACCGTTTTTGAAATAAATGGTGGACAAACGCCGAAGGGGTCCTCAATTTGCACGAATTGAATCGACTCGTACTCATCTTCGATGATCGTTCCTACTTCCCGTAAGCGGACCTAGAGAACTGCTCCAAGAGGGTCATTTTGAAGCAGAAGGTGTCTGTTCGAAAACATATCTTACTCAACGTCAGGGTAAGTTGCTGAATTCCATACAAGGGCTCTGTCAAATTCATCGCACCCACGTTTTCGTTATTTTTCGCATTCCCTGGAGACATATAGGCGGCTAACTCCATGGTAAAGTGCGGAAGAAAATTCTTCATCGAATTCTGTGTTTCTCATTGATTTTCAAATAAATCGATAATCAATCGATTTTATCGATTTTTGAGAAAAGTTGGCAATATGCATACAGATCGATAGAAAACTTTCAAGGGCACCTATGCTCCAAGTTCGACGACTGTGCGTAGTCAGGGAGAAGGGAAAAGTAACACAAATCCAGCTATCCTGAACCCTGACTTGGGCCAAGAATACAAATTGGCAATTTGTCCTCGCGTTCTTTCATTAGAGGGTCCAAGGACTTTAGCTATGACACGTTTTAAAGCAGACACCCTCTGCTTCAAGATGACCACATTGGAGCAGTTCTGGGGTCACATGGGGGAACTAGTTACAATTACCGAAGGCGGCTTAATGACGAGTTCTACTGTGAAAAATCGGGGATCCTTCTGGCTTTCGCTCACCATTTGTTTCAAAAACCATTTTGCTCTCCGAAACTTTTTGCAGTTAAAGAGAGAGGTCTGATGAAAAGAACAGACTGTACAGGATGATTAGCGACGCCCATGTCTAGCCGTGGCAGGTTTAGAAAATTTTGTCACTAAATTTAATGCGCACCCTGTATTATATCGAGACATGCCACAACTTCAAAGCGCTGTCATAGCGCAGAGCTTGTACGCAATCATCCTGGTTAAAGGCAGGGATTGAAGGCGACGAGCGAAGCAGCGTAATGTTTACCATAAATATCGACCGAAAACCTATATGCCTGATACGCACTGTCGCTGTCGCTGGAAGTGTGATCGCAGCTGAAGAGTTGAAACTTCTATCGTACGTTCCACCAGCGAGCTGAAAAATTGTGATGAGTACGAGCGTGTGCCTCAGCGCAATCGGCTAGTCACATGCCACGGGCAACTAGAACTTCTTTAGGAACGGACTCATCTACCCCACACAACTTTTCTTGGCCGTGCAGTTCGTTCGCAAATAGAAAAGTGAAAGAAAATCCCTAACATCCGAATTTAACATGACCATCATCTCAATGCAAAGATGGGAGGCAGCTTCATGTTGCGTAGATCTCATTCCATCAGATCTTATCACAAAAGAAAAACGTGACATCATGTGAGGTGAGAAATCTCACGGCAACATACCTCTATCAGGTTGACGTCGAGGATTTTCAAGCCCCTCAGCTGCTACAGTTTTTGCTTTTTGCACTTCTGAGTGATGGACAAGTGCTAGGCATGATGTCTGAATTGTTAAATTCTCACTGCATACCGACGTTGCGGTCTGAATTGGTGGAGAATTGATTTCCCTTTCGAATTATCCGGCTCTCCATATCTCCTGTCTTCTTCCTAACCCTCTGGAATCCTTCAATTTTTGCCTTGCGCTGCCCACTTCCACGGCAATTTTTCAGTCGTTCACTGCTCTCACTCTCTTTTTTTATGCCGCTAGTCTTTTTTTGTGTCGCTCCTCCACCATATGTTCCCAGATGGTTTTATTGATTCCCTATTAGGCAGTTTTGCTCTGAAACAGGCGATTGTTCAAACTTACTTTTTTACACACCAATCTTATGTCTTGATTGTCTCCAAGTTCGACTCTCGATAAACCTCGGCTTCAGAACAATGTGTTGAACGTTCGTCTGTAGCACCCACGAGGTGGTAGGATGAATTTCTTGACTAATGTTTCGGCGAATTCGCCCTCGTCGGAGTCTGAAACGGTCGAATTTACTGGCAAAATTAATCGGCCAAATGTAGATACTATTCTACAGAAATTCAGACAAAATTTTCCAAACGAATGGCACGGAAACATAGAACTGAGTGGCATACCTGTTCAAAAGTCCTCAGAAAATCATGTGATCAGCAGAACAGCAAAACGGGTAACAGAGTGATAGAGAGTAACCTAATCAGAAGCCGAGTCTGATGTAGGGTTGGAGCTCCCGTGTTATATTTATACCCTCGTCCTTCCGGTTGATCTTGGGATCTCTCGCACTGATCCAGAACGCTTCCAACGCTTTTCGCGCACTAGTCTGAGGACTTTTGAACAGGTATGCCACTCAGTTCTATGTTGCCGTGCCATTCGTTCTAGAAAATTTGTCTAAATTCCTGTAGGATAGTATCTACACTTGGCCGATTAATTTTACAAGTAAATTTGACCGTTTCAGACTCCGACGAGGGCGAGTCCGAAACGTTAGTCAATAAATTCATCCTACCACCTCGTGCGTGCTACATACGAACGTTCAACACATATGTCCTGATGGTTTTTCACTGCACCAGTTGTAAATTCTAAAAGATGTGACACAATTTTAGGGATAGCGTCAACCTTCTTTTTTGTCTCTGTTGATTTTTCTCGCTCAGGGACGGATTGAAATCAGGATATTCTGCGACATCGTGTAGAAGTTCATGATCAGCATGAATTTTGACTCTAAAATGACACAGTGGCGTATACGGTGTAAGCTTCGAGGATACACGACGACCGTCAAGATTTAGGTCCCATTCAGTAGTGGTACAATCACAAAGGACGTTTCTCAAATGGGACTCAGTCTGAGAAGCACAGAAACCCATGAGTTGAATCTTGGGATTTGCGCTCGGCGTGAACAGGGTCTCTCTTCAATCACATCGGATCCCTCTAGACTCACTTAAAACCCCCTAGAAATAGAGGTGTGGTCCTCGAAAGTTGCAAACTTTGGGTTGCGAGGGTATTGTGGACGAGTTTTCCGAAGACCGCAATCTCATTCAAACGCTTCGGATTCACGGGGCAAGCTCGGATGGAGATCGAGGCTTAGAAATAAAAGAAGAACGAAACGTTCCATCAATCATCTTGTCACTGTTAAGCCCGAATTGCCTTTTAGCGTGCCAAGTAAGGACCAGCGGAGTTTCGCGTTCCGAATTCCGGAACCCACAATTCCGACCGTTTCCAGCCTTGCGCTTTCCGAAAACCGCTATCAGTGCTGCCAAACGCTGAAGTGTCGACAGACGCTTAAAGGCAGTGTTCACGATGGAAAAAGTGTTAGGAATTCCACCAGGAATGGATAGTTTAAGGACACAATGTAACGCTAACGTCGAAAGAACGCATGAAAACGAGCCAGGAAGAGCCCCAAAAGAGCCCGAAGTTGCTACTCTGAGCCCAAGGCAAACCCCAAAAGCGCATTGCCCGCCCACCGTCGTGAATGAATGAAAGCTTGAAATCGTGAGATGAGCGATGGTTCCCGATTATTGGCTCCGTTCTTCTCTTCATCCTCGACTTCTTTCTTTACTCAGGTCAGCTCGCATACATTGGCTGCAAAAGACGGAAGTTACAAGCCTCGGAAAACTCGTCCACCATGCTTCCTATGCTCAATTTTTGAGGGACCATAACTCCGTTCCCAGAAGGTCTTGTACGATTTCAGAGACATCGTTGGAATCGGCATGGGACCGTTTTTAAGATAGGCTGAAAGACAGAAAAACGATTTTTATCGTGGACACTGCACTTATTAAGTAAAATACCAATCATATCTCTATGATTTCTTTCCTTTCGCGTTCTGGATACCTCACTTCCTCGAATTTTCGTTCGTTTCGCATCGGATTTCAGAAGTCCTAGAAAACGAAATCTGGAACGAACTTCATAACTCTAATCTGCTCAACCCTGTTGGTTAAAAGGGTCTGGATAGTTGAGGTCTCGCTTTTCACAGGTGTTATACAGGACTCCATGCATGGAAGTTCGTCCCTGACTAGAAACTGCTTCACCTGCACCGCCGCAATTTGGGAAACCATGTTTTCCTTGCTGTAGGTCTGTGACAGTACATAAATGACCTATTCTTGAAATTCCCCAAATCCCTCCGGGGATTCTAGAAAATGGAAATTGCATTGCTTCACGAAAAGGTAACGGTAGCCATCAGTGAATTTTTTGAATGTTCAGAAAAAAATCTTCGCTTTCGGCTCAAAACTTTCAACTGGGTTTTATTAAGGGCGCTGAACGCGAATCTGGGGTTCATTTATCGCGTGACTTATTTACTGTTAGTTACGGTAAACATACTAACTCTTTACTGGCGTTACATACCTTAATATTTCATGAACCGAAAATGGACTTCGAATCAGTGTTCGGCGTCCCAATTATCTACGTAACGCCCACAGAGAAATTTTGAGTCAAATCTGAGACTTCGACCAAGCTACCGTAATCCCACCGTTACATACCGTAATCCAAGGAAAATCGATAAACTGACTGACTATTTGTGTTATGTATCCCAAATAACCCTTATGTAGAACATTTAAAGTGATTTCATCGTAGCATTCTCGCAATAGTCAAAAGTCGCGTTTAGCCAGCGAAATTTTCTCCATTTTGAAGCTTCGGACCAAATCAGACGGCATCGACAAATGGGTCTTAGATTCGTATTAAGCACGCAAGACAACCTCTAGAAAATAGTTTTAAGCTCAATCCGAGACAATTTTTTATAAACCCTGAAAATTGCTATTCGTGTACCACTTTTCTCTACGCAAGGATTTGAAAATGCTCATTTTTGGAAATCTCCTCTAAATCTCTTAGGCATTCACACGATTTTGAAAACGGACAACCAATGCATTGTCCCAAACCTACAGCTATCAAAATATGGTTTTGTAAAAGCCCTCGGCAAATGTAAGGTAAGGCCTAGTAAGGGTGTACTGTGCCTTTGAAATTTTTTTCCGCTGATGAGGCGGTTCTGTAGCTAAGCCGGGATCTTCAGCCACCAACACCTTTTGCAAATGTTTATGACACTTCACGCAATCTCTAGCCCTAGTTTATATTTTCGAGGAACGTTGTGTCAAAATGCCGTGACGTCTAAGCCGTTACATCGTTGACTCCTTCATACTGCTTTCTGTTCTGCTGGAGAGATTCATTCTTATTTCCGCTGTCGCCTCGGTCCACTGGTAGTGAACGGTCCACCCTTGAGAGGCTCACGCCTTCGCAGTGGTTCAGTAATCCCGAATCCGCGGCACTTCCGCCCCGTTCAGAATAGGTCGCGAGTCTGGGATCTCACTTTATCCTATCTTACCTCTTTCAAGGGTGAACTATGACTTTGTTGCTCTACGCTATTTTGGTAAGGAGAGAAATTTCGCAACCGGACACCGTAGAAGCCACCATAGCCATATTCTCTGGGGTGATCTTTTATGATCTTTTGATATTTACTCCTCCTTCCATCTAAAGATGCTAACATCCCCTTCGAATTCTAGGTAGGTTTGAGTGTAACGAGTAAGAAGATGGCTACGAAAAAAAAATGGAGAAAATGATAAACGCTTATGGCTAACATTGGTATTGGGATAAAGTAGCATTTGTCTAGTTTTCTAACCAAAACAAACTTTTGTCGATACATAGAGAAACATTCCAGGTCTACCACACATGTTAACGCTGGAAGTTTATCAATGAATCAATGACTCCAGCCAAAACCTACTCGAAATCTATTGCTGCCTATCTCAAAATCGTTCTCAATATTTTGAAACCACATGTGTCTGGGGCCTCCTTCACCTGTTTAAACCTTTGTTGCGGTCTCCCTCAATCCATGATCCAACAAATAGCGCGTGGGCTCGAACCTGATGGATACTGCGTGCCTTTTCTCAATGATCTTCGCTCCACAATTAGTCCCTAATATTTACACAATGTAAAGTTCTGTCTGTTGTATAACTGCAACATTCGCCAACTTAGAGACAGAGAGAGAGAAAGATGGGAGAAAAGTGGCGAGCAGCGTACACTCCATTTCCAAGCCGAATTCAGTCTGTGGATTTGCCGTGCGCACGCTCACAGCGTGCGATGAGCGGTTTCGTATGAGAATCCTCCCTTCGCGCTACACCTGATCAGGCTAGTTCTCTTTAGTTTTCTCTAAAACTTCCTTGGGTTTTAGGCCGGGATGATAGTTCCAGCAAGGAGCGACGCGACGCAAAGTTTACCATCCATATCGACCTAAAATCGATATGTATCATAGGCATGGTCGCGGGAAGTGTGATCCCAGCCTCAGGTTCATTTGTAGCCAAATTCGAGTATTATATTGTTGGCATGGATTGCACCAGCATTTTTGGTTGCCTATTTTGACGGATTGCGCAAACTCGGTGCACGCGCGTTATAGCATGTGTATGTGCACCAGTTTTGCGCCAACCATCAAAAATGCCAATGCCGCTGTATGTTTTGGTTAGTAGGTATGCTTTGATTCCAAATGCTTCTGCTCCAAATGAAATAGCAGGAATAAAAGTCAAAATATGGAAGGATTTGCCGAGATGTGGCTGTTTTCCTTCCTTTTTGGGGTTCACTCAATTTATAACCAATCGATGTTTTCTGTTTTTGGTCTCCGGAAATTGCACAAAGCAAATTTATTTCCGAAATGGAGTGTACAGTGATTGACCCCAAAACTGATTCACACAGTCGATTATGCTTCGACTGAAATGATTACATTATTCGTGTATTATTCATACCTAGTGCCCCTTTCAGAATGCGCGTCGATTCGCATTTGAAGCATACCATCGCAGAGATCCGCGATGGAAGTGTGAAAGAGTTGAACAGTCCGATCGCCGCTCGGCCCGATGCCATCTCAGATAATAACACCGGCTGAGCGGGCGGAGAAGTAGGGTAGCCGGCTGAGCGGGCAGGCTTATTTTGCGGGCGGAGCGACGTACCGGCTTTGCGGGCGGGCATGCGTTTTACCGGCTGAGGGGCATGGCTTTACCGGGTCAGCGGGCGGACATAAATCCACGGCCGAGCATGTCACCGGCTGATCGGGCAGACATAGCATTACCGGCTGAGGGGCATGACTTTACCGGGTCAGCGGGCGGACATAAATCCACGGCCGAGCATGTCACCGGCTGATCGGGCAGACATAGCATTACCGGCTGAGGGGCATGGCTTTACGGGGTGAGCGGGCAGACATTAATCAATGGCGGAGCATATTACCGGCTGATCGGGCAGACACTAAAGCGAACCAGGCTCATGTACGGCGCGGGCGAAGTGGGCTTCGAGCTGATTCGGGTGTTGGCATTCGAACGGGTGGTCATCCACACGATTTGGATCATTGACCCCTCACCCCTTACGGTTCGTTGTGACCGTGGGGACGTGACAGCGTGTCAGTTCATGATTTTTGAAGGCTTGCCGCTTCAGGAATGAAACGCAAGCCTCGAACTTGCTGGGGAATTGGGAGAGCCTACTAGGGGCTTTATCTACACTTGCAGATCGATATCATTCACGTAGTAAGCAACTAATACCGGCTGAGCGCTCCACCATTTACCGGCTGAGGGGGCAGTGAATACCGGGGCTCGTCCGGGTACAATGCTTAGTCAGCCGGTATTGCCTGCCCCTTCGGCCGGCGTTACTGCCTGAGATGATTCAACTATAAGTTGACGTTGAGATAACATTAGATACCCAAGAATGGCATCTGATCGCGCCGCACCGCATTAAAACTGTAGAAGAGGACACCGGGCAAATGATCGTGTCGCACGGTGATCGCATCATGAAAGAGGGTGAAGCCTGAAGAGGGGCAGACATTAAGCACGATCACTACTGGCGAAGTCCAAAATGAACCGCTCTCTAAAAATGGGCAAGATTTTAGGAAGGAGGATGGGGTGTGAGGGCTATGAGAGCTGGATCAAAAGAAGTCGCGGCTCACAAAATCGTATTGTTTACATGCTAGGTGAGAACTATGCAGGACTTCGAACCCTGGCGTGAGGAATCAGAAGACACACGGGGATGATTCTGTTTTGCGCTCTTCTGCTGCGATGGTTGCATTTCACCACACGACGCTCGTATATTATTCGAAAGCCGACCAAAACACTTCTGCTCGCCGTTCTCCATTCATAATACTCTCATTTTGCTCATCTTCGCAACGACTTCGCTTCCGGATTCCGGATGAATGAACGTTTCGCTAGGCAGGTGTTCGATCTCGTTCCTATTCCTCGCAACCATCCACTTCGTCTGCTCCGGTTTTTCCATCAGCTGCACCAACACTGACCGTCAGCAGCTCCCAATGCTCCCCATCCTCTTCGATCGAATGCTTTTCGATTCAATAATTGTTTCATTCCATGGATGTATCTATGACCAGCGCCGAGTGGCCAGATTCGGACATTGTCTATCAAGCAACGAATGCAGAAAGCATTCAGCGATGATAAGCTCTCCACGATGCCATCCCCTTAATTGCCTCAAATCATCATCGAGGAAGCTAGCCGAAGAAAAACGCAAATGGAGATGTTTTCCCATTTTTCTGTTTGCGTCTTGAATTGTGAAGGCTCAGTGCACCCACTGGCTATTTTCTGTTTTCGAATAGAATCCATGGGCGAACTGTGCACTTGAAGGCAGCATACAAGCTCGCATTAGTCGTTATAATAGCGCCGTTTTTGGGGTCGACGGCTCCTACTAGAAAGTTCACGCCGTTGCAAGCGAGAAGAACAAGTCAAAATGACCGAGATTTATAGAGCCACCCAAACTTCCAGTCTCCTTCCATTTCATTTACAGTCTCCGTCCTGCAATACAAACACTCAATTTTATTGCTCCAACTACATATTACGTTCGCAATCACATCCACTTTATCACCAGCTTTGCTACCTCGACCAAGCTTGTCTTCCGGTACAAAGACTATTCGAAAATTCAGCAAGTGTTCCTTTGATGAAATGAATGGTGGAAAACTGTTATACGTATGACATGGGCGGGTTGGTCCAGTGAGTCGGCTGTTCCATGAGATTTTCACGCACTTCCTTTCTGTTTTCGTCGTACTTCCGTCCTTACTCTTCCTTAAAGGCAGGGTTCGCGACAAAATCGGTTGTTGTGCTATCCCCATGAAATGGTAGAGCTGGTCATCACAAAAGTGAAAGTAAGTGTAAAATTGGAGAAAAAACGCTCAGGAACTAGTTATTGCTTGGCGTCCTCCCGCTCCCAATTGTCGAGATTTGTGTGAAAGCCTGTTTTGTCTACTTTAATTCTGCTTCTAAAGTAACTTCTGAACATTTCTGTAGGTTACTGACTATTTTAACAACAAAATAAGATGCGAAAAAGCAAGCATTAATGGAAATCTCGTTAATTAGGGGGCCGGCCGACACCGGTAATTAGCAACTATACTTTGTTTTTGAGCGTTTTTACCGCGAATTTCCGGGGTTTTCACTTATTTTTACTTTTGTGAGTGCCAAATCTACATTCTCATGGAGAGAGCTCGAAGGTCGTTTTTATCGCGAACCCTGCCTTTAAATGCACAGTCCAAGCTCAGGGACAAATTCTGAGGTTTCCACATAATTGTGATGTAGACCTACCCCATACAACGCCTGCGAAGTGCGAGCTCTCAATTCCTCCAAATAAGCGAGATATAGGAGGAAGCCACCCTGGGGCGCCCACCTCGTGAAGCCACTTTGGCACGCCCCTTTTACGATCTTTCGAGCTCCACAAAGGCGGGATGAGCTAATGTTTTTGATCAATTTCCCCGTTCTTCCCTTCAGTCTCTACCTCTCTCTTTGCTCAGTTCGGCTCGCATACATCGGTCGCAAATGAAGGAAGTTACAAGCCTCGGACAACTCGTCCACCATGCTTCCCTAGGTCAATTTTAGGGGGCCCATAACTCCGTTCCCAGAAGGTCTTGTACGCTTCCAGAGACATCATTCGAGTCAGCGTGGGACCGCTTTTAAGATAGGCAGGGAAACGGAAAACCGATTCCGAGGTTGGACTGTGCCTTTAAGGAACCCAAAGCTCACGTTTTCGCGATAAAAACTTTTTCATCGTGAATACTACCTTTGAGATTTTTCCTGAATAAATCGCCGCGTGCTCTTTCCATTCTTATTCTTTTTGGCTTACCCGTTCTCCATTTTCTGTTCTCGGAGCTTTTCCTTCTCTACGATCAACATCATCATTTCACCGTACTGGTCACCGTTAAAGGCAGAGTCCGTGATAAAAACAGTTGTTTTGCTATCCTCGTGAGAAGGTAGATCTGGCCACCACAAAAGTGAAAATAAGTGAAGAGGTGGAGAAAAAACGCTGAAGAGCAAGTTGTTGCTTGGTATCCGCACGCCCCTAATTATCGAGATTTCTATAAATGCCTGTTTTGCCATCCTTTAATCTGCTTCTAAAGTAATTGCTCAGCTTTTCTAGAGACTACTGACGATTTTAAGAGCAAAATAAAAGACGCATAAACAAGGATTTATGAAAATCGCATTAATTGGAGCCGTGCGGACACCTGTCGTTACCGTTCTACCCTGTTTTTTCTGCATTTTCCCCACAATTTTTTTCACTTATTTTTTCTTTTGTGGTGGCCAAACATTCTCACGAAGAAAGCTCAAAAATCGTTTTTTTAACGAATCTTCAACCCATGTGCTTATCGTTGATGTTTTTGTCTAAGGCTGAGTTTCAGCACATCCTTGGGCTCAAACCTTCACAAAGAACCGGATAACTTACACTGCCACGCAGCTCCTTGGAAAAACAGTGTTTTGAGGCCTTCTCTGGATACACAAATCTCCGCGTCGCAATATACGTTTTAACATTGACGAACAGGATGTTCAAGGAATCTGTCATGTTCTCTCAGTAAAGCGCACGCAATGATATTTGAAACTGTTTTTTTGACGTCGGTAACCTGCACAAAAATGAAGATTTCGTTCTTTAAGTCTTATCGATCGCAACTCAAAACGAGAGATTTCCGCTAGCATGACCGTCAGGGATGTGCGTAATAGAAATTTCGTAAGTCGTTAGTCGTTTCACCGGCCAAAACCCTCGTTAGTCATTAATCGTTAGTCGTTAAAAATCTAGGCTTCGAAAACAAGCGTTGTTGAGGAAAAAAGTCCTTATGAATAGAAAAAAAAAGGCATGAAGAGATGTATATTTTCCAAAACATTCATGGCCATTAAAGACACAAATCACTCCTTGTGAGAGAACCTACTAGTTCAAACTGCAAACCTACATATACATAATTAAAAGTACATATGCACGAAAGCCTAATACTCGAGAGTGTGTGTTTATCGATTTTTGTCATTTTTTTTCTATAAGAAAAGAAACAATATGGGAAACTGAGATATTCTTGAACTCTTTGCTTTTTTTCAGCGCAAAATTTGCCATTCTGCGCTATTTGATGGTATTTGAGATTTTCTCCATGGTGACAACACGGAGAACTGCACTGACTTTGCACTAATTGTTCTCTTCCCAGCGTCGCGCGTTGAGCGCGCGCGTGGTTCCAACCTTCTTCCCATAATGGGGAAGGGTCGGAAGAAATTAGCACCCAAGTGAGAATTTGACCCATGAGAGGTCCCAGCACCACTTTATAGAAACCCCATACCTCGAATTTATGACTGAAAATCGAAAGACGGCACCCTTTACAATCCAATCATCGGATACAGTTCCCGTCTTTGGGCAGTTGTGGCCTGCAGGCACCGCTCCATATTATCACCTCTGATAGTGCACTCTGCAAAAATCTCTGCTGGGGCCGGTCAATTCCGGAACCGGTTCAGTGAGCCTACCATAAAGTCGCGCTAGTCGCATAAACGCTGCGCCTAACCTTGGGCAACGTTCGGTTGCGGTTATAATGTGGGGGTCCCAGAACTGTGAAGCGATGTCAGTAGAAATAATGAATACTGAAGGCAATGACTATTTTGTACCATTCACCCTAGAACAACCAACAGGGCAATATGTATCAATCCTGGTGTAAGCCTTGGGTTGGTTGGCTATTGGCTTTCTAACGAATTTTGGGGTTGCTTACGAAAAAAATTTAATTTTGTTAGTCGTTAGTCGTAACACCCAAAAAGCCCGTTAGTCCTTAAATTCGTTAGTCGTTACTCGTAATTATGCACATCCCTGATGACCGTCCGATCCGTTCGAAATGAGTTGCTTTGGGGTGGAAATACACAATTTTTCGTAAATTGCTGAACTCAACTCTGTCATATCGTCACAGTAATGTATTAGTCTTTTTGGTAGAAGTTCAGAAAGAACCTGAACTTCAAATTGCACCACTCTTAAGCAAGCTATGTCGACATGGCGCTTCTTGTGCGCGTAAGGCGGCGTTCAGAGTTCATTCGCGGCGCGACTCAAGGCGATGTTATAATCAGCATACGTATTGATTAAGTGATGTCGCGTTGCGTCGTTGCTGGGTGTTCACAGTAAAGAGGTGCGATACATCCGGAACGACGCCCAATTTCCGTTCGCGCAACGTCCATTGCGTCACCTTGCAATGCAACGTGGCGCGATGGACGTCGCGCGATAGCAAACTCGGTACTGCTTTTTTTCAGTGGTTTTTCATCAACACAGCTAAATTTAGCAATGAAAGCAATGGAATAAGCATATCTAGGATCACTTGTACTCATACACGAAAAACTGTTGGTATTGCTACAAAAAATTGCCGTTGCTTGTATACGAGAAATTGCGTACGAACGCAATTGCGCGTAACCGCCCAGCGTTCGCGATGCCTTCATACCTGAATGCCTGCGCGACGCGATTTTCGCGTCGCGCTGACATGTGCCATCGCGTCGCCCCGCGAAAAGTCTGAACGCCGCCTAAAACGCCTCGAACATCTTTTTTTTGAAAAATCTGAACGGTGCTGTTTGCTCAGACATCAGGATCCACTCTGTTTTTCTCCTCGGAGTTGGAAACTCCAAGCGCGAATGTAACCTGAAGTCGCCACCCGATTGGTGTTCTAGGAAGAGGAATCTCTTCAGTTAAAAAAAACTTATAGAACAAAGTTCATAACTGGGAACAGTGAAAGAAAACCTTCGTGAGAACGCAGCCAAATCACGAGTTCGCCAGAAAACAAGCGGTGCAAGTTTTGCAAGAGTTTTAGGCAAATGTGGAGCTATACTATGAGGGTTTTTCTTCTAGATACACATATGTAGTATGTGCTGTGAATGTTCTTCTCTCACCATCTCCAAATGCATTTGTGAAGCCTCCCGGACTTAGTCGATTGAATAGCAATCACTTCGCCGTTGTCACATCAACTAAGCCATAGTCTAACTATAGCATATTGTGAAACATATAGATCACTGTTCATTACCGCTTTACTCCTAATGATATTAGGTGCAGATAATGCTCTCGAGTAGCTGTTCATATCCACTTGCATGTTCAATTCAAAGGGTGATTTCTCCGAAACCTTTCAGTGCTTGAATCTTTTTTTGCTCATCGGTCTCTTTGTTTTTGTGTTGTTCAGTCAAGTGCCTAATCCCGACACACGTTAAATTGCAAGCCGGCAATAACATTCTGGCCCCATTCATGGTTCCTGAAGTGCTCGACCGGGAATTCAACCCGATTCCCCGTCACCGTCTTCGATTCGTGTCGTATGCCTTTTGAGAATTCTGTCTTTATTACCGTCATATTCTAGTAGAGAATATCGCGTATATGTTAACGTCAAAAATGTTTGGATGATTTGCTATGAAGAGCGAACTACGCAATGGAGCCACGGCTTGGCTACCCGCCAAAAGGTATCTGCTTATCCTCTTTTTCCATGAATATGTCAATCAGCCACTAACCTACAAACTCACTCCACATGGACTCTTGAACATTCGCTCTTTACCAGGAACACCCTGCTCAATAACAAATGATATGATACAAATGGAAGTAGAGCGTTGCGCCTAAACTCTGCTCCTAGACTTCTAATGTCAAGCCGTACCTCCTGTCACTCCCGATTCTCCCTACTCAATTATTATTTTGCAAAATATCGACTGTTTTTTCGAAGCTTTGTGAAGTGACTTTCAAAACTTTTTTTTGTTCGGTTTTTCAGAACGTAGTCGGTAATCCGCATAATAATTACCATTCAATAAGAAGCTCCTCAAAGTTTGTGACCACGAAATTCAGTGGCCATGAAGATGAATCTGAAAACTGTTGCAATTTTAAACAAACAAATGCTTAATCTGCCCCATCGGGGTATTTTCGCGAATCTATTGGGTTGGGGGAAAAGTTTGTAGCGTTTTGTTCCTGCATTTTCCTCAGTTCAGCACAGTTTCGGTATGCGTTGGGAAGTGCATTTCCTCCTATACTAACGTTCTCAGAGCCAAATTCCGGTCCGCCGTTGTGGACTACGACCGTCGTGTCACGCGACACCTGGTATTACAATCGTGCTGGGAGAAAGGTGAATCGTGCCGGGATCAAGTAGTCGCAGCACGAATATCATCCTATTGCGTGATGCAACAGCCGTTGTCCGCAAATGCGGACCGGAGTTTGGATACGATAACGACAGTATATAATGCCCTTTGACGCCTCCCGTCAAGCTTGACCAACTTGGAATTTGACGTTTATATGTAGAGTGTGGTCTAAGTGCATAGTGAGTATTTCAAAATTGACAAATTATGTATAATCGCTCCCTATTGAAGTACCTAATCAGTCGTGGGTGATTTAATAGTTGATCCCGCTGAGAACTAGCTTATAGCACCAGAACAGATCTTCGAAAATTCTTCAATGGGTTGCATTCCGCATTTTATCAAAAATCGCGACTTCTGCAGTTTCTTTCTAAGCAAAGTCTTTGAGGCACCAAACCTTACGGTTGAGTACTACCATATGTTTGCCAATCAAAGATATTTATTCTGTGAGTTTTCGACAGTTTTTTTTTACGAAAGTCGAAAGAATGAGGGGAAATAAATCAAAAGTTTTGGCTCAAAAGAGAAGCTGCAGAAGTTGCGAAATTTTGAAAAAAAATGCAAAATTCACCCCGATAAAAAACGTATGGTGCTCAAAAACATCAGTGGTGGTGCTATATAAATTGCTCGATTAGCCACGACTGATTTGGTACTTCAATATAGAGCCAATATAAACATTTAGTCGATTTCTTATTCTTAATTGCTTCTTGGACGACACACTAGATTTATTCATGAAATTTCAAGGTGGCCAAGATTTTTAGGAACATTTGAACGCTAACCTACGAAATATAACTGGTGATAAGGATGTTCCGACCAAAAAGCGACCGCTCCCTGCTGCGAAAATCGAAATGGAGAGCTTCTCAGACATTGGGATTGGCGGACCGCCGGCATTCGCTTGGCGAGCAAAAACCATTCCCGGTGTCGGACAGCCATTAGCCGGCGGTCCGCCAAAACCCTGCCAGCGGTCCGCCAGGACATTGGCCGACAGCTGGCAGTCTCTTGGCTAATACCTGGCAGCACGCTGTTGAGCAATCATTTGCCAGCGGTCCGCCAGTCTCTTGGGAGACCGATGGGCCGAGGTGATTCCCTCACCTCAGATCGTTGCGTAGGAGATCGCCTACGCAACGGTCTGAGGTGGGGGACCCACCCCAACTCCCCCCCCCCCACTAGCCGTGGGGACTTGCCCGTCAGCTGCCAAAATTATGCTAGCTTCTGTAGAGTGACTTCAGGTCACCTTACAGGGCCGGCATCAAAGTGCCGAGTGAACATTCTTAGACTGAATCGCCTTATTCACCGGCTCGGCTTATCAGTGAAATCAGAGATCAAACTATAACATGTTAAAACGTGAGTAGTCGTCAACTCTCTCAAGTGCCAGTCATGTGACGACTAAGCGCCAAGCGAAGGCCACTAGGCGATTATGCGCCAGCCAAGTGCCGATTGGTGGATAACTGCGTTTTTATGCGCTCGGTATTTTCAAGGTTTGATTGCCCTTGCCAGTTGAATGCGAGTTATCACGCAGCTTTCAGGCAGCTGGCAAATTTTCGCCAACGGTCCGCCGATAGCTCTAATTGAGATGCCAAGGATGAGCCAGCTGTCGGTCTCGTAATTACCAATTGCCAGCTCTATGCCAGTTATCACCCAGCTGTAAGGCAGCTGGCACATATTCGCCAGCCGTCCGTCGCTGGCATTACATGACATGCCGAGTGTATGCCAAGTGTTGGCCTCGTGATTGCCATTGGCCAGCTAAACGCCTGCTGTCCCCCAGCTGTTAAGCAACTGGCAAATTTTCGCCAGCGGTCCGCTGCTCCCAATGTCTGAGTTACTAGAAATGTCTCAGAGCTCAGCTCACCTAAGTAAGTAAAAATTATCGAGAAAAATACAGAAACGAAAACGCTAAGTACTTATTCCAAACCCAATAGAAACCTATTTACCTACACTATTTCTCTGGGAAACTCCTATTGCAGCAACAAAATATGTATGACTGCCCCGAGGGCGCTAACGTAACGTTTCGAAGCCTTCCTTTTCGGGCAGCGCAACTTCTTAGTCCCTCTTCAACACAGGCATCCCCCACAATAGACGAGTGCATAAAGACTTCGTCTTCATGTCGTCGATTTGCCTAGTACTCTGGTGAACTCTGATACGTCAGCAATCCACCATTCTGGACAGATTTCAGGGCCTAATGTGGGATATTCTATCAAAAGTTACTGACCGCTCATCAGTTATCTATAGAAATTCGTTTTCGACGGCACGCAACCCTCCGATCCAGCGCAAATGTTGGAAGAAAACGGTTTCGTGTTTGCTCTGACGCCCTTGTGAATCATTTTCGAGTTCATATTTCATCCTACATAGTTATGATTTTCAAGGATTATCTCGCCGTTTCCATTCACTATACGGGTACATCTAATCAAAAATACAAAAACATTGAATATGGTTTTCTGCGCAAGTGATGCCATTACGGTCCTCGAGGGTGGAGGCGGTATCCCTCACAGCGCAAAAGGATTTATTACGGCCGCTTGCTGCAGTTTCCTGTGCGGGACCTTCACCAAGGCTAAGCATAATTGAAAACTCCACCATAAACTCCCTTTGCGCCTTAAACACATCCTTGCCAAACCTAGGGTTTGTAATGTTTTTTTTTCAAGAGAATGTGAAGGCGCCCGGCTGTCAAAGCTAGCATCGAAAGCGTTATAAATCGTTAACGGAAAGCCATTTAGGCTGCAAAACCACATCCTTTTAACTTGATCGAATAGAGCAGGGCAGGGATCGTTACCAGAAGATCTATGGCTGTGGAGAAAAATTGGACACAAGGCTCGTAAGCTAGAGAAACAGATTCGTGAAAACGATTAGGTCTAATCAGAGGGATTTTGGACTGGAAGAAGTGTCAATTCCAGATGAAGTTTTGAAATATTCTCGGAACGAACAGGCGCGATTGTTGATATTGAAATGTATATTTCTACGCTGACTATAACAACCTTCTATCTACAGCTGGCGTGGATCGCACTGACCGTCTTGGTTCCCTCTTGGCGGTATTGTTTTCGTTGGCGCAAACACCGTGCACCTGTGTTATAGCATCTGTGTACCGAGTTTGCGTTAACGCAAAAGACACCGCAGAAGGGTAACCATAACGGTCAGTGCGATCCGTGCCGACTGCATAAGCGTAGTTTGACCACGATTTTGCCTAGCTTTCTGTACAGCTCCTTTATCAGTGAAGCCGATGTTACCACTTTCAAACCGACGCGTGCGGCAAGGTGGAACGAAATTTTAAGTAGTTGTTGTAGAGGTAATAGAAGAGGAATCTCCAAGCTTTTTTATTGATTTTGGGGGTAGGCTCGAAAGTCTCGGGATTAGTGCAGGTTTGATTTTGTGGGTTGAGTCTCTCTTTAAGAACGCTGGGGGGAATATTCTTAAAGGCACAGTACACCCTCAGATATGAATTTTGAGATTTTCATGTAATTGTGTAGAAGACAACTTCTGTATAGCAGGTGCCAAATTCCAGATCTCATTTCCTCCAAATAAGCGAGATATAAGCGACTACCACAGGCCCGGCCCCCTTCGCTCACCACCACAGGCCCGACCCCCTAACAGATTTTCGAACTCGATAGCAAATCGATGGATGGATGGATTTCAACAAGTCGTCGTTCTTCAGTCCATAACCGGACTGTCTCCTTACCCTGGCTTTCTCTCTCGCGATGATTGCGAATGAACAGAAATACAGGCCTGAGACAACTCGTCCACCAATTTTACACCCTCGAGATTTAGGAATCTTTGAAGAGCCACAACTCTGTTCAAATGGGGTCTTGAACGTTTTTAAAGATACCACTGTGATCAGCGTGTGACTCTCTCCAAGATAAGTATGAAATCTGAAAATTAATTTTTTGGGTGTCCTGTGCCTTTAAAAGACTGACTTGTGTTGCGAAAACCTCAGGCCGTCACTTGAAGGACTTTGAAAATTCAACCAGCACTAATCTCGAGATTGTCCCACCTGCACTCATTTTATAAAAAAAGCCTAGAGATAGCTCTCTTGTTTTTTATAAAATTACATTTCAAAGTTTTGCCGCATACTTTACTGCGCGCGGCGTTTTTAAGAAATGGTCTCAAAAAACAACTTTCTTCAAAATAGATCGATTTTAGGAAACTTTGGCCACAAAAGCATACCATTAAAGGCATCGTGCGCGCAGAAAACCGTATGTATATGTTTTTTTTTCATGATTTTGTGTAGCTTGGCCTCACTAGTGAACGAAAATGTCGAAAGAGCCCATCAAAAACCTCCATTTAAAAAGTAAAGTCAGTCTGATAACACTGCTTTATTGAATTCGAATTTCGCGCCAAAATCGTTTTTGATGTTTTTCTGCCTTTGGAGGCCTCATCACTGTCATTTTCGAAGTTTTTCTGCATGTGGAGTTTGTGAACTGTTTCTCATGTTTTTTGACGGTCGCATCAACGTTCTATGAAAAAGCGACAGATGACTGGTGAGAACTGGTGGCGGATCCTTAGCTTTAACCCGTTCCAACCTCATATTCCCATGTTTTTAAGCGCCGAAGTTTACCGGTGTGATCTATTGGGCTCTTTCATGAAATTTGACCTGAAAAATGGAAAGTGGTTGCCAGCGAGAACGAAGCCTTTAATTAGCGATTTGAGCTCGTTATGACAGCTTTTTCAGAATTCATTAAAGTCTTCGTTCAAAAAACGTTACAAGCATCGGACGTTTTTTGCCATATTTTCCAGATGCTCCCCGTTTTTACAAACCTTATCGCGGATGTTGTACTTCCGTTGGCGCCAACCCATTGTGTTTTTGAGTCTCTTTTTCTCTTACAAATTTTCGCTCAAATCTTTAAAATAAATCAACTCGGAACGTTTGCTTCGCATGCGCGCGTGTTATAGCCGATTTACCATTCCCAATTTTTACGTTTTTTTTAAATTTTTTCTTTTTTTCTTTCACGTTAAAATTTCCAATTTTCCAATCCAATTTTGTCTTTTTCTTTTGTCTATTTTTTTTACTTTTTTTCACATTTTCACACGTTTTACAGTATGCAAAAGCTTATTTGTTGTATATTTGTTTGATTACCTATTTATTATTTTGTTTATTTACGTATATACTTATTTGTCTATTTATTTTTATTTGCTTATTTATTTATTCGTGTCTGAGCCGTGAAAGACGCCCTTCTACCCTATCACCTGGGATCAGGGGTGTGCTGCAAAGGAATTTGAAATTTCTGCAAACGACAACGGCAAACCCCAAAAATGACCGGCAAACGGCAAAACGGCAAACGGCAAAACCTGTTTTTTGCTACAATACATCAACATTTGCTTAGTAGTCGGGTGTTAAATGCTGTGTTGTGGTATCCGCCACTTACTCTGTACCTGGCGTTTCAGTAACATTAACAGGAAGAAAAAGCCCATGTATCAAAAGCTACTCAGAAGCCTCGGGTGATCAGAGATTGCCAGTAGCGCTGTGCTGTATGTATTCTTTTAAAGATCCTCTATCAAGTTTAACGAGGCCGTTAGCGTATTCCTTGCCAGAGATAATTCTGTTGGTTCCTCCCCCCAATTGAAGTTTTCGAACAATCAATACTATGGTTCCAAAAAATGGGCGTCCATTTTAGCAGTGCAAAGTGTGATGGATCCGCAAAAGATTCACATTGAAGGGAGTTTGAGTCCAGCACGACCCAACCTAGTCGATCCAGGATGTGCAGCGAACCGTAAGCAAGCTTTCTGCAGTGGGAGTGCGCGCCGACCCAAAGACTTTAGCCGGTACCGGTGCCATAGTCAGGTGCGAATAGATGAACGAATGCGCGATGATTCGTCGGCATTATGGCGAAAGACAGTCCACACCGCGATCAGCAACGCGCGGTTTAGGTTATGACCGCAGTCACTCACAATTTGGCGCGGGGTTCTTTGTTTCGCTTAGTTGAAATTACGTTTAAAGGCACAGTCCAACCTCAAAATCGTTTTTCTGTTTCTCTGCTTATCTTGAAAGCGGTCCCACGCTGATTTCTCTGGAATCGTACAAGACCCACTATGAACGAAATTATGGTTCCTCAAAAATTGAGCAGCGGAGGCTTGGTGGACGAGTTGTCCGAAGCTTAAAACCTCCGATATTTGCAGCCGATGTATGCGAGCTTACCGGAATAAAGAGAGACTGAAAATGAAGGGAAGAACGGGACCATTGCTCAGAAACCACCGCTTATCTTGCCAATATTGAACACGAAAGATCATAAAAAGGGCGTGCCAAAGTGGCTATCTGGTGTAGGCGCCCCAGAGTGGCTTCCCCCTATATCTCGCTTATTCAGAGGAATTGAGAGCTCCTTTTTGACAGGTGATATATAGGGTGGGTCTACCTAAAAATCATGTGGAAATCTCAGATTTCGTCCCTGAGCTTGGACTGTGCCTTTAAATAATTACCCTTGTGAGGCCACAGAAGTGGAGTGAGACTGGTCTAGTTGAATGCAGTGCTTATGATAAGCAGCCTTCGAATTTTCATCGGATCTCAAAAGCTCCGAGGGACATGTTGATTGAATACACAGAATGAGAGACACTTAGTGACAGTTCGACGGGTACATGCGATGCGCGCGACAGAGCCGCTGCGCTAACGTCGTCGTTGGAGCACCGCGTGCAGTGCGTTTAGCCAGCCGGACTGCTCGTGGGCGCTTCCCTTTCTGTATATATAGTTTAAAAGCCGAAACGAAGCCCATTACAACAACAATGCCGGCTATAAAACAGCAATAAATCGCTCCATCAGGTCCCAAAACTTGAATGTGGTGTGCGCGCCCCACCCATCTACCCGTGGCTACCGAGGAAAAGGGTGGGGCAAGCACATCACATTCAAGTTTCGGGGCCGTATATTGCTATTAGTTGCTCGTTTTGAAGTCCTCGTACTCGCAGAAAACCGTATACTATTTTTTCATGTTTTTTTAGCTTTGCCTCTCTAGAGAACGAAAATGTCAAAAGGGCTCACGAAAGACCGTCATTTGTACAGAAAAGTCAGTCTGAGCACACTGTAATGTTGAATTTGAATTCCATACCAAAATCGTCTTCGAAGTTTCTTGCATTTGAAGACCTCGTCACTGTCATTTACGAAGTTTTTCTGCATGTGAAGTTTGTGCCGTAGCTGTTATTCACGCTGTTTGACGGTCGCGTCAACATTATATTAAAAAGTGGTATATGGCTGGTGAGAACTGATGGCGGATCCTCATCTCTAACCCTTTCCAACTTTGTAACCTTACGTTTTTGCGGCATCCAAATTTACCGGTAAGGTCTGCCGAGCTCATTCATGAAATTCAGCCTGACAAATGGAAAGTGGTTTCCAAGCCTTGCCTTTAAAGGCAGTGGTCGCGATCAAATATGCTTGTCGTCTTTTTCTCTCCAAACCCTTTCCTGGGTCTCGAGTAGTAGGACCTATAAGAAAAAATCGCGAAAAAACCACTGTTCTGGACCAAATTTGAAACCTGAACTTTCTTGTCTTTTGATGGTGGACGAGCCCACTCCACATCATCGGCATCGATGACCTCTTATATCAAGAACATCAGCTAGCTTAAAATTGAATGTCAATCAATGAACCTTCGAATATATGTACACATCTAGTCAAAAACATTGACTGAAGTGATGCTTTCATTATTCAACTGTTTTTATTCGTTAAATTAGCATTTATTTCGTCCTCTGAATGTCGATGATTTTTGACTGCTCGGCATGAGACTGCGATCTGTTTCGTCATCGCTGTGCACGTGTGCACGAAATAGCTTCTTTGGGCCCTAGAAACTCTAATTCTAGACCGTTTTTCACCGCGCTACCTTCATAGTTTTTCAGCTGTTTTTGATCTAAGCTGATTTTTGTAGTTTTTTCGATAACGTTTTTCATCGTGACCACTGCCTTTAAGCCGGTTTTCGACACGAATGGACCGTGGACCTTCCGACTTCTAGTAAAACGTCGAAGGCGGTTTGAACAGTTGCCTATGAAGTTCTTTAATTTTTGCCTTTTTACAACATTTCCTGACCGCTATGAACATTGTTCAATTTCGAAAAAGCCGGACAAACTATTTGCAGAATTGATCAACTTCCTGGCTCAATTATTAGGCCATTGTTATACCCCACGACAAGCCTGTCGCTGTCGCTCAGGGACAAGAAACACACGGCACGATGCCAGATTTGTCTGGGTCGCCGTCAGGGTCAAGCGTACATTGGGATGATCCCAGTGTGGGAGGAGGGGGGGGGGGCGCAGTTTGGCAGACCGCGCAGGGGGAGGGGCAGATTTGGGTCGTGTGCGAGTGAAAATCATGATCTGCTCTGATCAGAAGAATGTTCTGTTTCCCATATTTCTTTTTAGAACTTTAGGCTTGGATTCGCCTGCATTTCAATTTTCAATTTTTTTTCATTTTCGGCCCCGAAATGTGATCATACGAGTAAAATTTTCATGAAAAAATTGCAGTTAAATGTAAATGGCCATGCACTTTCCATGTGATTTTTTAAATACTGAAGTGATGCAATATGGATAAGTTGCAACAACAAGAAATTCAAACACGAGAATTCACGCATCCTCTGACAAGAGTTTTTCCAATGTTTCTGTAGTCATTTTTCCTCTTTGAGTACATTTAGCAAACGATTTTTTTTCAAAAAGCGAAAAAAATCAAATGATCTATTTTTTTTGGGAGTCAGAAAGCCAATACCGTTTGTGAACTCGCTATTAATAAAGTAGGCAATGTGCTCACCTCTTAAAAAAATTTGCTTTTGAAATGATTTGCTACGGTGACTCTTCATGAAAGTTTACTTATTTCACCTCATTGGTAGAAAACAATGTGAGTGTGACATAAAGGTGTGACATGTGTGATTAGGATTAAACCGTTCTCCATCCTACTGTCTGGCCGCTCGCAAAATCTCATTACCAAAGTGTGGTGTGGAGATGCTTCACACTCCCAGGATGAAATCCAAAAATGTACCGGAGGTGGTCAAGGTCAGAAAGAAGTCGTTTTCTTACGTACACAGAAATGATTTTAAAAACTTTCCCAGCATTCTGGAACCTACTTCTTCGGCACCGAAAAAAATTTTTCTCAGGTAATCAGAGCCCAGAGGCGGTGAAGGTCAAAGAAAATATCGTTTTCCCACCTAAACAGAAATGATTTTCGAAACATTTGGAACATTTGGGAACCTACTTTTTTGGTACCAAAAAAAATTTCTCGGGTTTTTTTTTGGACTTGTAATAATAAAAGTAAGAAAAAACACTTTTTCATGGATCCTGTCCATATTGGGTTTGTTTTGAAGCTTTTCACTAGTATTACTCGCAGCCCGAATTTGAGACCCCTAGCTCTTCAATGAGCCCAGAACGAGCCACTGGGATGTCTGAATTCGCTGAATGGGATTTGGACCTCTAAAACCGCTACTATCCCATTGAGGAAAATTTTCGGTAAACCCTCCTGGAAGGGACTGCGCGCCATTTTCCGGTACAACTTTTTGTGGAGAACAACTTGCCACCCCACATTAGCCGAGATGGAGCTGATCAAGGTGTCATTTTTCGCGTCGAAAATGCCTGAAATCTCTTCCGGTCTTGGGGCTGTCTGGTAAGAAGAAAAAACTTTTTGTCATGGATCCTGTCCATACTGGGTTCGTTTTGAAGCTTTTTACTAGTATTACTCACAGCCGAGTTTGAGACTCCTAGCTCTTCATTGAACCGAGAACGAGCCATCAAACAAGGAAAATGTTGATAATTTTTTGTATATTCAAAAAAATCGAAAAAAAAGAAAGTAGGAAATGAATGGGAGAAAATTTGAACTTTTATTCGCGGAAGGGGAGGGGCGCAGTAACAAGCCATGGGAGGGCAGGCCGCAGTCTCCACCGACCGACCCCATTGCCGCGCCTAACCTTGGTCGCTGTAGCTGACACTCGTCGCAGTGCACTGCACTGCGACGGACAGCCGAGCCAGCGACCGATGACTGCACGGTTTGCACATTTCAGGCATGACATCCCCTTTCGAGCCAGCGACCGCAACAGCTGCTGCAAACTGTTCTTGCGACAGCATTTTTCTACTGTGTGGGACTGGTCCCGGCGCGATTCGTAACAGTTGACCGCACCTATCGCGGTCGCAAACTTCTGGCATAACAATGACTTTACCACCTGCCCACCAAACGACGACCAGCGAACCGATCTGCACCAGTTCTCACCTTGTTCGTACATATGCCTAAAAAGCGCTACTTAAGTTACAAAGTTCACTAATTTTTACTAAGCACTTGTTTCTTCACGCAACAACAGCGATATCATTTGGATTTGAAATCTTGAAGCTCGCAGGGAACGGTATGTTCTTGGAAAAGGTTCCTTTTGCATTTTTGGCATTTCCGAGGAGTTATTAATTTGATGATTAAAACAGGTCATCTGGAGGCCCCCGAACAACCCAGAACATGAACGAGCTCCTCTGATGACCCAGTCAAAACACTTTCATGAGTTATCGATTTAATGGGTACAATTAGACTTTGCATGAGCTGGAACTACTAGCTGGGACTGGTTAAAATTATTATTTTGTTACTGCTACGGATCGCTCACCATTACAGAAACTGCAGTAAGGGCAAACCCTTTTGTTTGACTGCATTTTGCCGAAAATTTGCCGTTTTAGGCTGAAATTTCGGCATACGGCAAAGCGCAAAAATGGCCGGCAAACGGCAATTGCCGCACACCGCTGCCTGGGATCCTTTGTAATAGAGATCGCCTTCTAACAGGAATCTGGAATCTACCTTGTTGATACGAATCTTCTGAAGAAATGAGCCAAGTATAATTGAGCATCGCGTATCGATACTGTTACACTTCTAAGTTCGAACATTTTTCGTATTCTTGAGTGGATGAATTTTCAATAGAAGCAGCAGCTTACAAAAGTCTTCGTTCTTTACTGTAACTTTTTTTTGGCATTTCAGAAATCTTCCTAAGCTTCTGATATGTACGTGACCGGTTGTTCTGTCTTTAGTCGCTTCTTCCTGAAATGATATGTACGTACATGGTTGTCCGGGGACTTGACGCACTCGCAACTTTTTCCTGTACATTGCGATCGCTGCGCATCGGCCATGCGTGATAGTACCCCTATACAACACAGTTACACCTGCGCGCAAATCGGAGCCGACCATGTACAAGTTGCTATAAATGAGGTGATCAATCTGCGTTCTGTTAGTCTTCTTTTTAATCAGCGATCACCCCACCAAACTAGGGAATTACAACCGCATGCATCTATTAGTGAAACGCTGAGTTCAAAATGGGAGGAAAGCTTTTTTGTTGCACTTTAGAGTGTTCCAGAATTATTGGCGCGCTAATTGGCTTCTATTTAATAAGCGTTTTTGATATCCAAATTCTTTATATTTTAATTTTTTGGATTCTCTTGAGTCTCAGCTCTGCATTTTTTATCAGTGCTCTGTAGATATTGGTGTTTAAGTTAGTATGATGAAGGCTAGTCTGAAGTGCGGCACCATCATCCCAACGCAAAACTTGAGGCACACAACGAGACACATCGCCAATCAGCTGAGACTTATCCAGAATGTTATCACTCGTCTTCGTCAGCTTTTTCCAATCTCTGAAGACGCTTATGAAGGCAAAAAGATCAGTATTCGCATATCTAAGGTTGTCAAGAGGGTGTGTGCACAAGTCAACCGCAGTTCTCGACTGTTGATGAGGTGGATAGCTAGAGAAATGAATCCGTGATTAGGAGCCATCTGGAAACTCGTCAGGAAGAAGCTGAATCTTACGCCCACCATTTAGAGCAGACCCGTCTGCTTTCCGCAGACTAAAAGTTGAAATGAGACTAAAAATGTAGGAAGCTCCTGCACCGTTGTCATGGAATCACGCATTGCGTCAGGGTCTTCTAAGATGGAACAAATTATCAGTGTGAAATCGATAAAAAATGCGAAAAGGATTGGACCGTAGCCAGAAGATTCAGTGAGGTCTTACTGCAGAAAAAAAAACGTCTTTGGATGGACGTCTAATACCACTTTTGTGATTGTTTTGGCAGCCATCGCTAGCGAGGGCAGAAATCTGCCGCTTTTCGTGGATTCTGACATGAAAACCAAAGAGCAATTCTGCAGGAAGACAATCCTGGAGATTGTTCTGATTCGCTGTGAAAGTTTCGGATTAGGCAGCAGACCCTGGTGCTTCACAGCAGGCCAAGGGTAAGCACAAACGGCGAAATAAGTTCAAGAGTGGTGTCGACGCGAGCTACACGGAGTCAAACGATTACGAAGAATTGCGGTCCTGCTCGTCGAACTTGCATTCCCTCGACTTTTAAAGGCAGTGGTCACATCGAAAAACGTTAACGAAAAAACTACAAAAATCAGCTTAGATCGAAAACAGCTGAAAAACTATGACGGTAGCGGGGTGAAAACGGGCTGAAATTAGAGTTTCTAGGGCCCAAAGAAGCCAGCCAGTTCGTGCACACGTGCACAGCGGCGACCAAAAAGATCGCAGTCTCATGCCGAGCAGTCAAAAATTATCGATATTCAGTGGAAGAAATAAATGCAAATTAACTTAATAAAAACAGTTGAGAGCAATGAAAGAAACTGCGCCAGTCAATGTTTTTGATTAGATGTGTACATAAATCCGAAGGTTCATTGATTGAAATTCAATTTCAAGCCAGCTAATGTTCTTGATATAAGAGGTCATCGATGCCAATTATGTAGAGTGGGCTCGTCCACCATCAAAAGACAAGAAAGTTCAGGCTTATAATTCAGCCCAAAACAGTGGTTTTTCGCGAATTTTTATTATAGGTTCTCCTACTCGAGACCCAGAAAAGGATTTACATAGAGAGAGAAAGACGACAAGCATATTTGATCGCGACCACTGCCTTTAAGTGTGGTCCTTGATTGAGTCTGAGGTCTGTGAATCTCGACATCCAGAATTGGCCTACTGGAAAGCTGTTTTCACATAAAGCCCTGAACGAAATGGATGACGACTATCTCCGTGACTGCTACGACGTCTTCCTGAGATGACTTCGAGCCGGTACTCGAACAGATGGCGGATATTTCCAGATCTGGTCACTGTTTTGCGTTAACACTGTTATGAATAAATGCATTCATTTTCGTTATTCTTAAAATCCAGTGTGGCGTTCGGGAAACACTTCAATATCTGCACACCAATAACTATGGAACACCCTGTAAAGTGCGTTGAAAGAAAAATTGCATAGAGAACTCGAAGGTGCGAAGAACGTTAATACTGCTGCTTATTCGAATAAAGATATTACGTCTTAATGGTAAAGAAATAAACGAAGCAGTGACTCTACTTCCACAACCTCCCTTGAAAAATGCTCTGAAGTATTTGTTTCAGATCGTGCCTCGGTCGTCTGTCGGGTTTGGAGGTGTTTCTGTTTTTGCTCGTCTTGTTGTTGTTGCTCGTTCTCGGAGCAGTATTATTTTGTTGGTTGATTTTGCTAGAGGGATATCGGACGTTTGACGAAGGTTCGTTCATTTTTTTTTGTCTCACACCTATGTATATCCTGACAGCTTAGAGCGTCTGTCGGCTATCGTTGTATCACGCGGATCTTCCCACCACATTCTTCCTCTGTGGTGTCAATATTCATAAAAAATCAAGACAAGCGGAGTGAGAGAATGATCGCTCGTAATATTGAGGGAATGACGGGAACATGTCTACCACCTCCTTACCTCAGTAAGTGCAGAGCAGTCTATCGCAAATCGGTTAGGTCCAACGCCAGAAATATCGCATTCGATGAGAAAATGCATGCGTTAAATCAAAACCATACTCTCGCGAAGGGAGAGGCGACGCAGTATCCACGACACACCTCGACCAAAAAAACGAAATGGATGATATGGGCCGGGATCAGACTTCCGTCGCGTCAATTGGTGGCTGGTACCATCTGAGCTGAACACGCTGCGTGCGCGATGATACGTGTGAGGCCGGATTCATGCTCCATACGTCTGCGACAGTGCATATCAAGCTTATCGAATTTCGATCGATATCGATGATAAACACGGAGTTACGTTGTCAGTCGCAGGAAGCATAAACTCGGCGTAATGTATTGCGCGACGCAAACGAGGTGGCTGCTAGGCGGCGTTCAGAATTCATCCGCGGCTCAACGCCACGAGATAATGACCTACGTATCGATTAGGCGACGTCGCGTCGCTTCGTCGCTAGGTACTCACAGTGAAGAGGTGCGATGCATTCGGAGTGGCGCGCAATTTGCATCCGCGCAACGTCATTCGCGTCGCCTTGTTTTGCAACGCGACGCGATGAACGTCGCGCGAAGGCAAGCTCGTTGCTGGTTTTCTCCACGGTTTTCTATTAACACAACCAAATTTAACAATGTAAACAATAAAATAATTATATTTGGAGCCACTTGCGCTCAAACAAACACGAAAAACTGTTGCTAGCATTACTTGATGTTGCTTGTCTACGAAAAATTGCGTACGTACGAAATTCCGTGTCACCCAGCCACCCTGTAGTCACCCAGCGTTCACACCTGATTCCCCTCGCGACGCAATTTTTACGTCGCACTGAGGCTTCTTTCAGACTTCGAGTGCCGGACGACGCGATGGGATGATAACCATGAGCATCGATCGAGATCGCCTCGCACGTCGATCTGCATTCAAAACATGTCATCGCGGCGATTAGCGATCGCACTCTGAGAGGGGCCTGACATCGCGTCGCTTCACGAGAGGTCTGAGCGCCGTCCTGGGCGTGACGCCTGCCGTTTCATGGTGGCCTCTGGCGGGTGATGCCTACCGTCGTCGTGCTTGCCGTTTAGAATCACTGCAAAACAACTCATCGTTACTATTTCTCATGTAGCGACACAGCGACGCCAAGGTCACATCATAGTTGTGTCGTCGTGCATGAATAAAGGGGTCTGCAGTAGAGTATGTCAACAAATATTCGGAAAATAAATATTCGGCCGAATAAACGAATAATCGAATATTCGAATAATTCGATTATTCGGAAAAGTCAATTTTTCGAATAATTCGTTCATTCGAATATTCGGAAAAGCCAGTTTCCGAATAATTCGTTTATTCGAATATTCGGAGAAGCCATTTTTTTGAATAATTCGTTCATTCGAATATTCGGAAAAGTAATTTTTTGAATAATTCGTTTATTCGATCATTCGAACGGCCCAATATTCGAATAATCGGCCGAATAAACGAATAATTCCAGAAAATGGGAAGCAGAGTCTCCGGCACATCTCCATTTTTGCGGGCAAAGGTGAAATGTCTCGAACCAAACTGGGTGCTATCTGGGTTTGCATCTTTAACATTCGTTATTGATCTGACTCCCCAGCGACCACTGCAGGCGCCCTGACGCTGACGGTGGAGGCATAGCGGCTGTCACTAATGTTATCGATATCATCGTTAACCACGTGCCGTCCTCACACACGTTGATTGCGCCAGCCGTCGAGCGTCATGCGCCAGCGTTTCAGCGCTGGCCCATGATGCTCCGACGCCTTGACGCTTTGCCGCTGGTCGTCTGCTATGGACGGAGCCTTAGATAGCACCCCAAATTGATGAGAAATTCGGATATTGTCGGTAGATATTGTTTTGAAAATCCAGAGACTTTGATCGTATCGTTTAACTACTACTCATAGACAGAGATAAATGTTGTTTCGAATACTCTTATGATATAATGTGAAATGTCTTTTTCGTGGAAGAACATTGGCATAGCTTTGATCTATACAATACCATACAAAAAAAGGTCAAGAAAGTTGGTAGTGCCGCGAACAGGGGTTCGATTATGCGTACTCGGTCCGTACTTCTTATACAAATACTCGTGATTTTAGCCGGACATTCGGATTATTCGTATTCGAATCATTCGAATAATTCCATTAATCGGAAAAATCAAATTTTCGAATAATTCGTTTATTCGATTATTCGAAAAGCCAAATTTTCGAATAATTCGTTTATTCGAATATTCGGAGAAGTCGATTTTTTGAATTATACGTTTTTTCGAATATTCGAAAAATTTTATTCGTTTGATATACTCTAGTCTGCAGAAGAGTAATTCAAACGAATAAAAATTTCCGAATACTCGAATAAACGAATAATTTGGAGAATTGACTCTTGATTTTTCGATTTTGATTTTTCGAATAATCCGAATAAACGAATTATTCGAAAAATTAACTTCTCCGAATATTCGAGTAAACGAATTATTCGAAAAATTGACTTCTCCGAATATTCGAATAAACGAATTATTCGAAAAATTGACTTCTCCGAGTATTCGAATAAACGAATTATTCGAAAAATACACTTTTCCGAATATTCGAATAAACGAATTATTCGAAAAATAGACTTTTCCGAATATTCGAATAAACGAATTATTCGAAAATTTGACTCTTCCGAATAATCGAATTATTCGAATGATTCGAATACGAATAATTCGAATATTCGGCCAAAATCGCGAGTATTCGAATAAAAGGTACGGATCGAGTACGCATAATTAAAACACCATTCGCGGATTTTCCAACTTTCTTGATTGTATAGTATTATATAGATCAAAGCCATGCCAATGTACTCCCACGAAAAAAAAACATTCCACATCATATCATAAGAGTATTCAAACTAACATTTACCACTGTCTATGAGTAGTTGTTAAACGATACGATCAAATTCTCTGGATTTTCTAAACAATATCTAACAACAATATCCGAATTTCCTATCAGTTTAGGGTGCTATCTGAGCGGGGGGGCACTGTTGTATCGCACATGAACACGCCCATTTTTCCGTGCCGCAATCACTCCTGATTTGTGCGGGAGAGGGAAAACCCGGGTAGGTGCTCAAATTTAGTGCGGCACGATAAAATGGGCGGGGTCAAGTGCACCCAGACATAGTGGCTCCCCACCGCTAAGATAGCACCCAGTTTGGTTGGAGACATTTCACCTCTGCAAAAATATATGGTGAATGTTTAATAAGAACTGGCTCAAAGCTGCAGCGATTGAGCTAAATTCATGACAATTAAGTATTACGTAATACTCAAGCAGCGTAAGGTAGCCGTTTCTGGAACATCGCTCGAATCTGTTTGGGACATACTCCATCAGATGAAAAACAGTATCTGTTACGTCTGCCCACAAATTCGGTGGTGAGCGAGATACTCCACCAATGGGTTTCTGACTATCTCATGTTTTATATTGGAGTATTCCGATTATTTTCGAACTTTCTACCAGTTTGATCGGGGACATTTCACCTCTGGACCGCAAAAATGGACATGTGCCGTAGACTCTGCTTCTTATTTTTCTGAAATTATTCGTTTATTCGGCCGAATATTCGAATATTGGGCAGTTCGAATATTCGAATAAACGAATTATTTGAAAATTGACTTCCGAATAATCGAATTATTTGAATATTCGATTATTCGTCTATTCGGCCGAATATTCGTTTTCCGAATATTCGTTGACATAGTCTAGTCTGCAGTCTCAGGTAAAACTAGTTGTCCAGAATCGGACGAATAGTTGTCGAGAATTGGTCGACAATCTTAAAGTTGTCCAGAAAGTTGTTATAAGTTGTCGAGAATTCCGAGATTCGCAGTATTCGTCGAGAATCGCGGCCGATTTGTTGAGAATTTCAGAGAAAGTTGAATTCGGGGAACGAGTTTTTTCCCGAGAATTTGGACAGATTTCTCGACAACTCCTTCCGAAATTAAGAATATGTCTCGAATATGTCGCAAATTTCCCAAGAATTCAGGACATCACTTCAGAACCCTCTTAACACCACATTTTCAAACGTTGCGGCTGCTGTTTTTGTTCTTTTCTTTTCGTGAAGATCCTCTGTGGTTTTTTTCCTTTTTTTCTCCAATCTTCTACCTGGTTATCAATTATAATGTATTTCCCCGATTTCTTGAATATCAAATTCGTTTTTTTTTGGAGTTTTCATCTCCTGAAAAGAGCCAACATACCAAAACAGGATTTTCAAGTTAGTGAATTTAGAAAGTTTTCGAGCTTTCAAATACTGATCTTTTTTTCGATGATCGGTAGTTGCAGCGGTAGGATTCAAAATATATTATTCTAGAAGTTTCCAAGAAGTATCAGAACAGCCCTTGAAATCAAGATTGTTCATTGGAATGAGTCTCGAGTGATAGTTCTGACCGAAATATGCAACTCTAAACCTTGCAATGATTATTTAGCATTATGTTGGGTAGTGTGGGGCTAGTGTGTTCCCCCCCAGAAGTCTACAATTTTGAAAACTTAGAGCCACGAGAGTAAAATATTTGAGTCCATCGTGGTCGATTTATCCTTTATACAAACTTCCACCGCCTAAGATGGAGGCTGAGCACCGCAACAGTACAATGGCTCACACCTTTCTCAGGTGTGGTCCCACCGGAAGTCGACAATTTTCAAAACTAGGAGCCACGACAATAGGATATTTGAGTCCAGTGTGGCCGATTTACACTCTCCTCAAAGCTTAACCGTCTTAAAGTAATTCCGAAGACCGCTACACTGATAGCGCGCTAGTGCTGGGCAAGGCCAATGGCGGCCCATGTTGAACGATTTTGTAGACCCACAGCATATACGATGCACATTTTGCCTCTGCCGGACGTCGATGGAACGTGCCAATCTGGGGAATTTCGGCGAACAAACTGGAGTGAAGCCAATTTCAAGGGCTTCACCGACCGTAGTAAACGATTGGGTTGAAGCCCCGATTTTTGGTAAGGACATACAGTTGTACATGTGTATCAGTGTGTCCTAGGGGCCGAATAGACTTCCGCCGCTGAAAGGCGCGGCAGCATGCAATTGAGGAGTATCGATCATGCGGCGCCACACGATCAAATCCCCTCCACTGCATGCTGCCGCGCCTTTTAGCGGCAGGAGTCTAATTGGCCAAGAAGTTGTCGTGAATTGGTCGAGAATTGGGCGAAAAGTTGTCCAGAATTCTCTAGTGTCTGCGAAAGTTGTCCTGCATTCGTACGCCTGCCAGACAACTTTTCGTCCAATTCTCGACAACTAGTTTTACCTGAGGTGTTGATGCAGCTGCATTGCTCGCAGCGACTAGCAAGTCTGGGGGATGCAATATCGATCACACTGGACGATGACGGCGACCACGCGGTTGTTCCCAACCTGCTGCGGGACAATCAACATAGATTGCCCACATGCTCAAAGAGCTTGTAGGAGGACGTTCAGTAGTTCCTTAATCTCTAGAATCTCTCGTGCTCAAATGAGCCATACGAGATGATCCGTACTTTTTGCGAGCCTACATTTCGCGAATCTACGTACGCTCCCACTTGAACCACCGCATTTTATCATTATTGACTCGTGGTTTTTTCTAACTTGTAACATTGAGCATCGGTTTTACTATTTCTTCTCTATGTCGGTGTGTTTATATGAACATACGATCCCTAGAGCGATTTTATTGTTCAGTAACCGATGAAATATTTTTTTTATTTACATGTGCTCTCTCTGTCGACTTTAGCTAAGTGAATGGACAGGGATGCGGCGATGGATCGTCGTGCGCGATCGAAATCCCGCTGACCAGTAATGTTGCGAATGCCCCGCCGTAACGATCGCGCTTGGTCTATTCGCTAGACTAAATTTGCCAAAGGCCTTCAAGTACGCGTACGAATATAATACTGATGATGCTAGCACATACTCGATAACAACGACATCTCGCCATTGATTGTGATTTTTATGCGAACAACATGTATTCAGTGCAACCAAAAAACGTGTGTAGAGCTGGTTGATAGAGTGCGATACCTTGTGACGCTTCCGGTTTAGGCACAATGAAGAACTGCGCTTTTCCTGCCAAACTGTTTGAAATTTGGGCGCTAAAACCGTAAATGAGGGAGGGGGCGTAGCAGTATGATAGTGAGTTATCTCACAGTTGAACACGAGTTCCATTTGAAAAATCATCTCAAAGGCAGTACCCACGATAAACGCGTCTCCGAGTTCTCACCAGCATTCAAAAGTTCCTTGGCTCATAGCTACAATAGTGTCGGAAGAACGGCTAAAAAAGAGTTCCAAATAGCCCTACACGGCCCTGATCTTCTGTGTGAAGTGAAATACCCGCCCACTCCACTTAAAAGCTACAATACCGGCCACAACTTCTGTCCCAAAGCGCGTCGGCGACGCGAAATCGCGTCGAAAACGCCGTTTCCGTTCGGAGTGAATTTTTGAGAACCTGGTAAAACTATTCGATTCCTTTCGATAAGGAAATTCCGATTATATGTTCAGACTTGAGAAAAGCTCAAGTCTTCACCTAGTTATGGCCTATTTCAGCTGAAAGGAGTCAAAATCTTTGTGAATGGATACTTTTTGAATCTGAAAACACTAGTCGCTTCCTCTCGTCGTCCTGATTCCAAAAATCTTTTCAGGTTTAGAAAAATTTTACTTCTTGACATAGTTATGGCATATTTTGCCCACCCTAACAGTAGGAATGCTCTATCATCGGCGAAACTTGAACGTGAGCATCACCAGTATATTTGTGTTGTGATTCTGACTTCAAAGCTGTCTCTGCAAATGGAAAAGTGTGAGATTTGACTCTTAATCTTTCTTAGTTTTATAAGAACTCGGTTTTGGCGATGGTCTCTCTTCAACTTCTCGGTTCTCCGCGCTCTCCACGCTATTGCTGTCCTATCTCTGACGCACTCCTCGCTGGCTGTACTGCCTCGATCGAAGACAGTCTCCCAAACCGAATAGAATTCGAGGAGCGGAGACGGACTGGAGAGTCACCGGTATGAGAGCCCGGTATCTGAAAGATGGCCGGCCGAAAGCCCAGACCTCAATCCCATCGAGCTCGTCTGGGGAAGGATGAAATCCGCAATAAGGTAACTTTTATCAGGTCGTAATACTATACATACAGGCCATAAAACGGCCAATGTCTCACCGTCGACTGCGTATCACGCGCTGCGCGACCGCACGCGCGTCGGAAGCAGACGGGTTTTACAACACGCGCGGCGGCCGAAACGTCGCGCGGCGACCAAAACTCAATCGCGCGGCGGCCAAAACCCGTCTGCTTCCGACGAGCGTGCGGTCGCGCAGCGCGTGCTACGCAGTCGACGGTGAGACATTGGCCGTTTTATGGCCTGTAGGTATGTCAATTCTTAGTTGATGATGATCTTGTTGTGTCTGTTGAAGTATTTTTTCTACCTTGGTATAATTGTGATTCTCCATGTGCGACTCTCCATAAACCTCGGCATGAATTGTGATTGTTGCTAATCAAACGTGGATTCAATGCTTTACTGGTACTGAATGATGGCCGAAGAGTGCAGAATGATGAGTCACACCCCTCGCCTGGGAAACGGAATAAATGCTGTGCGCGCCGCGACCGCGCGCGCTAACTGGGTGGTCTGCATCTGCAGAATCACTCACCGACAACAGAGAATTTTCAGAATGGTTCTGTTGGATATTTCTTTTTGAGTTGAGCTAATGCGGATTTTTCTCAACTAGGTGAAAATGCATTTTTCTCATAAAACGAGGATTCGATACTTTCCTTGTATGCATTCCCGGAAGATTGCTCAATGATGAGTCACAATCTTCGCAGGGAAGCGAATAAATGCTGTGCGCGCCGCGACCGCGCGCGCTGACTGGGTGGACTGCATTCGCAGAACGACTCACCGATGGCGTAGTGTTAGAATAGGATTTAGTAAACCAGGGACAAACCACCCATAACGCTAACTCCTGTTCCGATTTTCTCTTGATGCTTTCTATTCTGAGTCGACGAGCGTTCCGTCTCGCTATAGCAATATCTCAGAGAACACTCATGATGTTTACTCCTCTCCCATTTCGACCTTTGATCTTTCAGATACCGGGCTCTCATACCGGTGACTCTCCAGTCCGTCTCTGCTCCTCGAATTCTATTCGGTTTGGGGGACTGTCTTCGAGCGAGGCAGTACAGCCAGCGAGGAGTGCGTCAGAGAGAGGAGAGCAATAGCGTGGAGAGCGCGGAGAACCGGGAAATTGAAGGGAGACCATAGCCAAAACCGAGTTCATATAAAACTAAGAACGATCAAGAGTCAAATCTCACACTTTTCCATTTACAGAGACAGCTTTGAAGTCAGAATTATGACACAAATATACTGGTGATGCTCACGTTCAAGTTTCGCCGTTGATAGAGCATTCCTACTCTTAGGGTGGGCGAAATATGCCATAACTATGTCAAGAAGTAACATTTTTCTAAACCTGAAAAGATTTTTGGATTCAGGACGGCGAGAGGAAGCGACTAGTGTTTTCAGATTCAAAAAGTAACCATTCACAAAGATTTTGACTCCTTCTAGCTGAAATAGGCCATAACTAGGTGAAGACTTGAGCTTTTCTCAAGTCTGAACATATAATCGGAATTTCCTTATTGAAAGGAATCGAATAGTTTTACCAGGTTCTCAAAAAGTTCACTCCGAACGAAAACGGCGTTTTCGACGCGATTTCGCGTCGCCGACGCGCTTTGGGACAGAAGTTGCGGCCGGTATTGTACTGATCACAGCGGACAACTGAGAAATCAACTTCAACAGAACATACACGATTATCAAATAATCAAAACTATTCTCCATGAGGCACGATTCGAACAAATTCACCCACTTCAAGTATTGTTTTTTCTTCGAAGCCGATTTTCAGTTCTTTGCTTCAATCAGTGGTCGTTGAGGGAAGTGGGCAGGGATTGGGTTCTCTACACAGAAGTTCAGGGCCGTGTGGGGCTATTTGTGTCTCGTTTTTAGCCGTTCTTTTTTTTTCGTTTTTAGCCTACACTGCTGTTGCTATGAGCCAAGTACCTTTCGATTTTCGGTGGAAACTCGAAGAACAGTTTCCATCGTGAACACTGCCTCTAGTCAGAACTTTCCAAACATGTTACGATCACATTATCCAACATGTTACGCAAGTCTTCCGTAAGCTGTTTCCCTAGTTGCGGAACTATGTTCTTATGCTTGTTCGATAGCTGTTTGTAAAGGTGAATGAAGGCTGTTGAGTTTCTGTTCTAAACGTGTTGGTGAGAACCTCGTAATACTTCGGCGTTCCACTGCCTCTGGCTCTCGCGGCAGACCTGCAGTTGGATGCATTTCGACACTGATCGGTTACAGGCCTACCCCAGAGACCACTGGCCACAAAACAACAAAGCATAACGAGATCCCAACATGTTCTTGTGACATAAATTTTTTAGTTCCGCTGTCAGTAATTGACCTAGAGATGCCCTTTTGAAGCAGGCCTGCACTGTACTGCCAAACGAAAGAAGTCGGGAATTGAAAGCATAGCCCAATTCATTGATAATGTAGGAGCGGTGATGTGCGGGTCCATGCGTAGGGAATGGGGGAGAATACTTTAGGACTTTTCCTACCTTCTTCTCCTTTATCGAAGCCTTAGCGGCTCTCTTTGATGAAAAATAAGGAGTCTGATTAATGTTTTTAAATAGTTTTTTCTCCGGAATTTGAAAGTTTTGTGTGAACTTTCCCTTATTAGCCCATAATTCGTGGACTAACCTACTCAAAAACTAGAATACCGTTTTTTATCGTGAACACCGCCCTTTAGCAACTATATTTCGGCCATGATGGTTGTTTTCCCGTTTTTTTACGCCCCACATTCGGAGAGGGTGAAAAATTGGGTGAGGAAACGTAGTCAGGCGAAAACGTGAGCATTCCAAAATAATCCAACCATCCGCGGAGCGGCTGAAGTGATTAGGATTTGCTTCAGCCTAGTGATCAACTAAATATTTATACGTTCGAAAATAAGACTTTCTAGAAAGACTATTAAGCAATATCCTTCCGCATATGTATACGGGAGAAGATAAACAACAACAAGATTTCGCTCGAATTGATACACAAATAAAAACGTTTTGGGCTAAAGATAAAGAGAATTTCATGGTGTGAGCCGTGAGCCGTCACGCTTTTCATTCTTCACTGTCAATGCGCTCGAAAGCGAAAGACACCGACAAAAAAGGTGGAGGATGTGAAGAATTCCAAACAAAGGGTACACAAACCTTTTGATTACCTAACAAACGGTTTTATATTAGCAAGAAGGTAGAGAGAGGCCCACGCATGGCGTACATCAAGAGCATTTTTTCAATTTCAACATTACCTCAGTCATACTTGGGGACGAAGCTGTCGTTTGAGCGTCGTCTATCATCATTGCAAATTATTCTGAACACTGCCTGTGATGTATTATTTCCCCAGACTGACAACGACATTTCATTACCAGGCATTCCGACCGAGTCAAAACACATCCCAATCAACCTGAACCCTCTAAGGCAGGGTCCACGATAAAAAACATTTCAAAATATTGGAACATGGACCGCACAGTAAGTTCAAACATGAAGTTCAAAAATGACTAGTTCTTTCGAGAGACGACAATGATCATTTGATACAGGATAAAATGCGCTTTCGAATGCTATATGACACTTTCCTAAATAAGGCTTACGATAATATTAAAAAACAAAGAAGCGCGAAAACTTACAGCATACAGTTACAGCGGCGGGAACATAATACAAAACATTTCCCCTGAGGCTGGACCGTGCTCTAACCGGGCGAAGCGATATAAAAGAAAAAGACAAGGAGCTACATATTAGATGTCATTGAAACTGTGAAGAAAAAACGCTTCTAAAATTTCCAGTGCATCACTTCGGCCAGCACTGAGAAATGCTCCTTGCTCAGTACGTAACACAACATAATAGAATTATGTCATGAGAATCAGGACAAGGAAAACATAAAATCACTAGCACCAATGTGGGAGAAAAAGGAGTGAAAACGTTCTCGAAATCGATTGCAGCGAGCTTGCGAAAATTCGAAATGTCAGCTTTAGGATGCCGTAGTATGTTTGATGCCTGACGCTAAGATGTTCGCTCCCTCCCGAATTGCGTCGGCTATTCCCTTCCAGGAAAACTCACGGTGGTAGCATGTTTGTAAGCTGTGCGAGACAAGATCACCTGGCGGAAACATGTTGAGGGCGTTTTGCGCTGCTCGTATGATGTTCAGAATGTTCTGAGTAATCACATCACTTTTTCTCAGACTCCTACAGTATCGGCTCCGATCCTCCCACGTCGATGTACATATGTACAGTTGCAGAATGGATAAAATTCCAGACCGATTGCGTGATGTATAGTTCATATCAAAATTATGGAAATCCACGACGCTGCTGTGAAATTGTAATCGTAGAAACCGAGAGATTGCTTCTGAGAAAACACTATGGTAGAGAAGGGGGAACAATCGCCCTGCTCCGAGGATAGTGAGATGATAGCATGGCTTTGTTGAACTCCAAAAATACCCACCCAAAGATTCGGCCTCTTTTTAACAAAATGGATCATGGGTAGGTTTTTCCCAGCATTGGATAAATTTCCGTAGTCAGCTTTTTGAGGCTGATCAAATGTTCTTTACTCCTTGAAAATGTCCACTCACGACGAAAACGGCTTTTTCGGCGCAATTTCGTGTCACCGACACGCTTTAAAGGCATTGTTCACGATAAAAAAATGTGTTTCAGTTTCCACTAGGAATGGGAAGTGGAGGGGCACAATGTAATGTTGACGTCGAAAGAACGCATGAAAACGAGCCAGGAAAAGCTCCAAAAGAGCCCGAAGTTGCCATTTCGAGCGCAAGGCAAACCTCAAAAGCGCAACACACGCCCACCGACGTAAACAAATGAATGCTCAAGATCGTGAGATGAGCGATGATTTCCAATCATTAGCCCCTTTCTTCCCTTCATTCTCAACTTCTCTCTTTGCTCAGGTCAGCTCGCATAGATCGGCTGCAAAAGACGCAAGTTACAAGCCTCGGACAACTCGTCCACCATTTTCCCTAGCTCAATTTTTGAAGGGGCATAACTCCATTCCCAGAAGGTCTTGTACGATTTCAGAGACATCATTGGAATCAGCGTGGGGCCGTTCTCAAGATAGGCGGGAAAACAGAAAAACAATTTTCATCGTGAACCCTGCCTTTAAGGGAGATGTTACGCCTGGGATTGTGATAAAAAAGAAGCTGAATCTTTCGGTGAAACCCGAATCAGGTTAACAAAATAGCGAAATTATGTAAATACTTACAAGGGAAGTATATGAAGCGTAGGTCTGAGCAGTAGAAATCTAATGTCATGTGGGAATGTTCAAGCATTACATGGTGAAATAGTGTTGGGTACCCGCCGCGAAAGATAGATCTGAAGGAGTTATAAGCTCCGAAATTTTGCCAGCCATCGACCCCCTCGTAGTGTATGAATTGTTAAGCGATCAAGTCAACACCATCGACGGCGCAGAGGGAGGAAGGGGCAGTGATGGTCATGCGACCAGGGTTCGAATCGCCCCAGAACTCTTTTTCTTTGCAAATTCACGGAACTTTCATATTTTGATAAAAAATTATATCACAAACGTCATCTTATCCTTTTGCTGCGCGATATAGCCATATCTACAGTGAAATAGACTCGGGTACAAGGGATTCGGGGTTTTGTTTCCCATCAAAGCTTTCGCATTGTTTTGGGGAACTTATATGATTGGGAAGAATTACCCCACATATTTTGAACAAGTTACGAGAACCAATAAGTAACAGAAGACGCAGCCGGCTTCTGCGACCACCCGTAGTCTGACCGTCATGCCCCTCATTTTCCCATCAGGCAAGGTCGGAGAAATGCTCTTTGTCCAATTACCAGAGCCGGGTGGTCGCTTCCCATTGAATGGTGTATTCAAGACGAAGAAACTTTACGTCGTCAGCGGAATACCCCATATCATGACGACGTTAACAACACTTGCATTTTTCGAGAATGTTTTCATCCAGCAAATTCTGAACAATGGTGTTCTCTTTCTCGACTCAAGGAGTGATTTTTCCAATCAAAGCGCGGTACAGGCTCTTGTGCCGGCGGGGAAAAACTTGCAGATTTTGACGTAACCGCCTGGCGTAACAAGCTTGGTTCAGCTGGCAGACATCGGGTTTTGCAGCTATTCGTAAGCACTGCTCAAGCGATTTCACTCTACTATTGCTCTTCAAAACTTTGAATTTCCAGGTCGTTTAAAATAATATATGGTTCTCGACGTAGACGATGCCTTCAAGGCAGGCTACGTTCTTATCCGTCCGGGTCCTTTCGAAACTCCAACTGATCTCGAATTCCCAGTAGCGCTCGGCCCCTGTGAAGTGATAGGTTTCCAGGGGCCTATCGCGTTCATTCGCTGTCCCTATTGCGGAATTCGCTTATGTTTGATGCTTTGAAAGAAATAGTTATGTATTTTGCGTCCCATAAAGTGATAAGGTTGTTAAAAATATGTGGGGTAATACTTCCCAATCATATAAGTTCTCCAAAACAATGGAAATCCTTGATGGGGATCAAAACCTTAAATCCTTTGTACCAGAGTCTATTTAACTGTCGATATGGCTATATCGCGCAGCAAAAGGATAAGATGACATTTGTGATATGATTTTTGATCAAAATATGACAGTTCCGTGAATTTGCAAAGAGAGAGTTCTGGGGGAGATTCGAACTCTGGTCGCATGCCCATCACTGACCCTTCCTCCCTCTGCGCCGTCGATGATGTTGACTTGATCGCTTAACAATTCATACACTACGAGGAGGTCGATGGCTGGCAAACTTTCGGAGCTTACAACTCCTGCAGATCTATCTTTCGCGGCGAGTACCCAACTCTATTTCACCATGTAATGCGTGAACATTACCACATCACATTAGATTTCTACCGTTCAGACCTACGCTTCTTATACTTCCCTTGTTAGATATGTCGCCATTTCTAGAAATACCGGTTAATTTCTGAGGGCGGTCATCCCTATACAAGTTTTCAGGTCTGATCATAATTGTGGTGCATGTATTCTTTTAAGGTTGTTAAGCATTGTATAACGGGCAACTTCTCTTTCAGGACTTCCCGTGTACTCAGCGTTGCCGTTCGAGAATTCCTCAGTGGGTGTAGATCGGACGGCGAAAAATCACAACGGTGTAGTATGTACTTCAAGAGAATGTGTTACGATAGCAGGCTTTCTCGCAGGAAACCTTAATGATAAGGTCAAACTTTGAGTCGATCTGAGCGCATGCACCTGACAGCCAGAATAGACACTCTGTTTCTTCAGGTCGATCCCTGTGACGACTTCTACGAGTTCGCCTGCGGTAACTACGGTTTGAACCGAAATCTGCCAGCCAGCAAACCTCTGCGGCACACAATCAGCGATGTGCAGAGTCGACTCAATAAACAAGTAAAAAGCATATTGCAGGTGGGTTTAGGGCTGGCACTTCCAATCCTTTTTCGTTCCGTTGAATTTATATCGTGATGAACTATTATATCACGAAAATTTTTACTGACGTTTTGGAGTAGGTGTATACAAATTCACTTATTTCGATGGAAGAACCGCAGTGTTGGGTGAATATTTCTCTACTGAGCTGTACTTGGCCCGAAATATTCTCAAAAAAAGCTAGACTCCTAAGGTGCGAAACTCCGTGATCCTTTGTTGTTCCCGATAAAAAAAAATTTACAAAAGATGGTTGCTACGGAGTGGTTGTCCCGATAATTTTGCCCACTCACTCATCCCGTTAGCTGGCGTCTGGCGGAGCGGGATGACCTCTCAGCCAATACACTGCTGTGGTTGCCATGGGAGCTCGAGCGGCCTGAACGATACGCTTCCATTCAGAACGATTCGTAGCAATAGATCTAGCATTAAGGACACTGCACCGTTGTTTTTTCAGATCATCCTCGATTTGTTTCAGCCATGTCTTTCTAGGGACCGTTCGTTGGATCTACCACTGCACTGGACGTTTCCTCCATAACACGCTGTAAGGTAGTCGACCCGCGTCCATCCCGCAAACGTGTCCAAACCATCGCAATCGTCTGGTCTGAACTTGGTCTTCGTGGGCTGGTAGTCACACTGCTTCCTGATGATTTTGTTGCGTATGCGGTCACAGAGGGTAATCCCAAGGATCTGGCGCAAGCATCCCATCTGGAATGACTCGAGTTTCACCAGGTCCGACTTGAGCAGCGTCCACGTTTCCGAGCCGCAAAATAGTACAGGAACTATCAAAGCCCGGAACAGCCGAATCTTCTTCGTCATCGATAGTTTGGCTTTCTTCCACAGACACCAGTCAAGCGAAGCAAAAGCAGTGGAAGCCTGTCCGATTCTGCTGTGGATCTCCGTCGTTGCTGCCACTTTCTTCTCCTGCACTACTGACTCTAGGTACTTGAAGTCATTCACTTGCTGGAGTTCAACTCCTTCGAAGAGCACAGAGGCGTGCGACCCATCTGATGTCATGACTTTTGTCTTATCCTTATTGATTTGCAAGCCATATGAGTCCGCGGTCAACGCTATGTTACCAATTAAATACGCCGCCTCAGCATCGGTATCCGCGAACACAGCACTATACTCCGCAAACATCAAGTCCGTGACGTAATCATTGGTACCGTACTGGACGTCTCTTCTGTTTTCAAAGGCCTTTTCCACGATGGCATCGATCACAGTATTGAAAAGTAGCGGCGAAATGACATTCGCTTGGCGAACACCAGCGTTGATCGTAAATTCTTCAAACTATCTCCGATGCGAATGCAACTAGTTGGTCCATGGTATGTTTCCTGAAGGGGCTTCACTATCTTCTTCGGTATGTGTTCGCATTCTAGTGATCTCCATAAAGCCGGCCAGTAAACGCAATCGAATTCTGACTTGAAGTCAATAAACACGATGACAACACGTTTACCGCAACGGAACCTTTCTTCTAAGAGCTGACGCAGAGTGAAAATTTGATCGCTGCAGCTACAGCCCGGTCGAAATCCTGCTTGTTCTTCACGGCTGGTTTGTTCTCGATGTCGCTGAAGTCTGCTCATCCTGTTGAAGACTTTTCCAACAATCGACAAGAGACTTATTCCGCGATAGTTATAACAGTCCCTGGCGTCGCCTTTCTTGTGAATAGGCACGATGATTCCGCGCTTCCAAGTGGCTGGTATATTCTCAGACTGCCAGATGAGCTTAATCAGCTTATGAAGTTGACATAACAGAATGTCTTCGCCAGCTTTAATTGCCTTAGCAATTATGTTGTCAACGCCCGACGCTCTGCCGTTCTTCAGCAACTTGACAGCCAGTCTCAACTCATCCATAGAAGGTTCTGAATCCAAAGCGGCTTCCTGCGGCACTTCTATTGGAGGCGACTCGACAACTAGTCCACTTCTATTGGAGGCGACTCCACAACTGGTCCGCGTGGTGTGTCGTGCTCTGCCCACTACTGTGCGTTATGTCCCTGTTTAACTCAGTGTTTTCTCTCATGTACTCTAAGTCAATGGTGAAAGTACGAAATATGCAGAGAAAAATAGATTACAGATTGATCCCTATTCGCTCACTGTATTTTTCAGATGCCAATTCTTGACACAGAGTCGAAGTGGGATCGACTAGCCAAAGGCTACTACCAGAAGTGCCTCGACGAAGGTTCGTTTTAGGATATCTATTCGAGTTGACATCAGAACTTCATTCTATTACAGATGAGTTGGAGAAAACCGGGTTGACCGCGATCAAAGAGATCGTCGATTGGGTTGGAGGCTGGCCAACGCTTCAAGGTAACTGTCGTACATGATATCCATTCGAATTTTTAAGCGAGCTTCTTTCAGGAACGAGCTGGAAAGAGTGGGACTATTCTTGGGAGCAACAGCTGGCGTTGGTTATGAATCGGACAGGTGTGAATGCCGTCATTCTCGAACTTGCAGTCACTCATGATCCAGCCAACAGTTCCAACAGCGTCATTGAGGTCAGCAGTCACCTCTATCTCTTTTGCTTCTTCATATTTTTCTACCCTTTAATCAAGCAGGAGACTAACCAACATGTGACACGGTTTCCTGCTGTTCTATATATAACCACCTCGCTTATCAACTTCATTGTTCGAAAAGGGTGGATAAGCATCCCTAAAATTTCCTCCCAGAAGCAGTCAGTATGTAACTTGTTTCATCGAAGGTGGGAAATGGAAGGTCCACTAAATTTTGAATTCTGCTAACAACTACATACAGTACCTTCCTCCACCCATGCAGGAAGCTGCTAGATAGCTCAAAATACTGTTCTAACCATTACTCCCTTTTCGAACTTTTACCGCCGCGGCAAACGCCGCTTTTCGAGCTACTGCGAGATCAGAGTACTGAAATACTACGAAATCATTTGAAAGTGGGTAGATGACTTCGTTGCGCATGAAAATGCTGGCAGATAGCCGTGTTGAGCAGTGAATTCGTTTTTGAAACATATGTCCGTAACCCAAGATCAGTGGTATACCTTTTCTTATGTCGTGAGCGACAGTCATGACTGTTAGCACAAATCGTGGCGGTTGTCGCGTGTCGATCGCAGCGACGTGCCGCAAATCTGCCGATGCCTGTCGTTCCCACAGTGGCTGTCGCTGTGCAGCGCCATGCAACAGCAAAAAAATTTAAAGGGCGGGAGCTCCGCCACAGGTGATCGCTGCCATTGTGCAGAGCGACGCGACCGCATGTCGTAAAAGTATACCTTTGTCGTAGAACTCTGCAAACGCCGCGTTGGCGACAAAGGCGTTCTCGATCAATATTGCCGCAGAGCGGCGCTCTCCGCGTTTTACGTTTTGCTTAACATCATCAGGCGAATCCACTCCTTTCTTCTCCCAGACTTTAGTCGAGTTCACGTGTAGAATGTAAAGTCTGTCCGAACCAGATTGTCCGCCCACGCGGTCGCGTGCGTGTCGAATGGCCATCGCGTAGACTTTTTTTGAGCGAGCCTTATCACCGCTGCAACCAGCTGACTAGGATATAATTCGCTGTTCGTCTAGCATTTCTGCTAAGCGATATACAAGTCCGAATGTAGTCTTCGCGGCGGCTACTGGACACGCACGCCGACCGCGTGGGAGGACAATCTCATCGGACGAACTTTATCTCTCTCTCTCTCTCTCTCCAGCTTGATCAACCGAAATGGGGTGTCGGTTCTCGATGGCCATACCTAATGGGTCCAGACGATCCTATGCTGAAGAACTACACTCATTTGATGACTCTCACAGCGGAGGTTCTCGGTGAGTTCCTTACTTTTGACTGACTCATAGTTATTGCTGTTTTTTTTCTGAAGAATATATATTTTCTTTTCTGTTCTTCAATTTTATTCTTGCATTCAAAGCTTGTCACTGACCTTAGAATGCATGCTCGAGTTTTTAGGAGCGGACCCAAAACTAGCCGAAAAGGAGATGTACGAAGCAATGGAGCTAGAGCTGAAGCTTGTGAATTTTTCTGCTGATGACATGGTCAGACGAGATCCTGACCGAGGGAACAACAGATTCCAACTTTGGCAATTGAAATCTCATTTTCCTTTGGTGAGTTCAGCTTTGGGAAGAATCAATATTAACTTTGAGCAAGGTTCAGTACGTCTTTCTGCATTATATATTTTTCCAATAACAACTAGGTCAGGTGAATTGTTGTATTTTTTGATGTTCTAGATAAACTTCGAGCAGTATGTGCGAACGGTATTCAAAGGACTGGCAAACGTATCACCAAATCATACTGTGATCATCAGAGAAATCGAATATTTTACCGGAATTCAGGTGTGATACATATTTCAAGACGCAAAAGGGCAACTTATTGTGTCCGTGCAAAATTCTTGGGTGATATGTCAGAATTTACCGGTAATGAGTAATTTGACCAAAGAAGAGTGTGCAAATGGCTCTCCATACCCAATGGACTCCGCCTACAGCACTACTTTTTGGTTATTCAGCATATCTTGGCCACCACTCCGAAGCGGACAGTAGCGAATTACATTGCCTGGAGACTTGTTCAAGGTGATATGCAGCTCTTTTGAGTGCTTTGGATATCCTAGAGCCGAATCGGGCCTTAGTGCATCCACCTACCGCGAACAGATTACGTACTTCCTCGTTAAGGTTTTTCTCCATTCTTACCTCCGACTGCACGGGAACCGTTCTATCAGTTCAAAGCAAATCAGACCGGCATGTTCAACAGTCCACCGCCTGATAGGTTCGTTGACTCTGTTTAGACCAGCTGTATTGAGAAAGCGCAACCTAATTTCCAGGTGGGAAGACTGTGTGACTTTGTCGGTGATTATGATGGACATGCCTGTTGGAAAGCTGTTTGTTGAGCACTTTTTCGAGCGAGAAAGGGCAATGGCTAAGGTGTGGGATTTTTATGTTTCTTGACTTCTTTCCATTCCTTCCCTAACATCTGGACAGCTTCAGATGCGAGAATTGACGGCATATCTGAAGGCTGAGTTCATCAAACAACTGCATGTACTGGACTGGATGGACGAGTCAACACGACGGCGAGCAGTCGAAAAAGCCGGAATGATCGAGTACAAAAACGGTTTCCCAGAAGTTCTATTCAATGACACATGGATGGACGAACACTGGGGAATTGTAAGTACGCAAGCTCATTCAAATCACTTGCTTACTATACAGTTCGCATCTTAACTTTATCCACACCCATTTTTCAGAGATTCTGCTTTTGTACGCATGTCAACTTAGGCTCGACAGACCTTGATGAAACTTCAACATTTTATAGGACATCACGAACCGTGCCCTACACACACAAACTTGAGATTCTAATGGACAGTTCCTGAACATGGAAATTATTCATCATTTCATGGTCTTGATTCATAACTAAGGCCATTTGCTCAGAGAATCATCATAAAAATTCCAAGTCTTTACCACTTGTTTGCTATTATGAGATCTTCGAATCCGTCGTGTACCCTTGCGAGAAAATTATTTCTGGCCCCTTTTTTCTGGAAATGGTTTCGAAACTAATTTTTGTAATTTTGTATCTGATAAGTATATCACCTTGACGAGAATGAAAAGCAGAGGAATTTCCATATCTGTCAAACATTGTCAAAGTTCATACATTACACGTTTTGAAATGGTTCTATGGTGAACAGTTTCATTTCATAGGGATGAGATACCAAGAAAAGTTCCATTTTGTTCAATCTTCGACTTCAACAAATGCTGCAATTAACTATTTTCTCGTAATGCTATACGACGTCTTAGAAAGTCTTATAATGCCATGTACAACTCTCGATAATGGCAATTCAGTGGTGCAGGTTCAGAGTTTACATGGCCATGTTCTAAGCAAATAGCCTTGAAGGCAGTGTTCACAATGAAAAAGTTGCCGTTTTTTGGCGGAAACGTAAGCTCTCGGTTCCTCTACGAAGAGAAAGTGAGTGCGAAAGTGTGACGGAAAACGGCCAGGAAGTGATTGAATATCTCATGGTCCAGCCAACCCATTGGGTCACCCCGCCCACGTCATGTAACAGTTGCCCTGCGTTCCTTTCACCGTTTCGTTCCTGGGGACAGAGGCCGAATTTTTATTACTCGTTGTCACAAAAGATTCTAACATTCAGGCATGTGCATTGACCCATATTATTTTTATGAGTTTTTTGGTACAGGAGACAGAAAGCAAAGTATTCACTCACCTAAGAAACTCGAAGCTCAAAACACTTGCGACGTTTTATTTAACGTTCTGTCCGCAGAGGACAAAACACACCAGCAGGCGTAAATAAATGTTGAATAGGTTTTTTTAAACAGTTTTGTCTCTAATATTCGAGAGTTTCATGGGGGCTTTTCCTTATTATTCTTTACTTCGTAAGCTTGCCTACTTTCAAACATAGAAAAATAGAATCCGGTTTTTTATCGTGAACATTGGCCTTATTTGGAACCAGTAACACGAAATTGTAAATAAAATCCATATCAAAAGATTTGTTCATTCAAAACTCAAGCTCGATTGTGTGTAAAGCAAGGTTTGTTATACCCTGAATATATTAGAGTTTGATCAAGTCTTCCTTACAGGGGAAGCTTAACTGGACGATCTAGCCGTTTGCAGCGAAATTCATATCCATACATATAGCCTTAATTCTGAATCGGGATTCGCAGCTGCAAAACAACTCTCCATTAGTCGTTTCACAGCCTTTCACCGAGGGCGGTAGAAAGAAGAGAATGAGGGGCATACACTAAATTTTGAAACCCGAAACTTCCTCTACATTTTTATGCGAAAAGAGTTCCAAGAGTAGCAATAAACTCAACTACCCAGAGGAGCTGAAGGCAGTGTTGACGATAAAAACAGTCTTTAAGTTTCGATTGGAAATTTAAGGGGTCCCGAGTTCATCGCGACAAAAATGTGGAAAAAAGCGGCTAAAAACGAACTACTGATAGTTTCATGCAGCCTCAAAATTTGAATAGGAACGCCCGCTCCGCCCACTCCATCAACGGCCACTGGAGGGGCGGCCAGGGATGCCACGTTCAAGTTTAGGGTCGAAGAGGGCTATAAACAAATAGTTTTTAGCCGCTTTCTCGACATTCTTCTTTTCGAGAGCTCTCTAGTGAGACGCCAGAGCTTAGGTGAGCTGAGCTCTGGTAGACTCTGTTTCAGTTTAAGTGAAGTCTTGTTTTCGGGAATCACAGCGCGGAACGGTGGCTTTTTCGCCGGAACCTCCTTATCATTAGTTATATTTCACCGAGACTCACCGCTCCGCTGCTGGTGATAGTCTAAATCGACAGGTCACTACGGATGGAGCAGAGCTTACATTCCTAGTGACCTGTTGATTTCGATTATCACCAGCAGCGAAGCGGTGGGCCTCGGTGAAATATAACTAGTGATAAGGAGGTTTCGAGTGAAAAGCCACCGCTCCGCGCTGTGATAACCGAAAACATGAGTTCACTTGGAATGAAGCAGAGTATATAACGCTTGACTGCATTAAAGGCAGTGTTCACGATAAGAATCGTTTTTCTGCTTTTTTGCCTATCTTGAAGACGGTCCCATGCTGATTCCAAAGATGTTTTTAGAACCGTACGAGACCTTCTAGGAACGGAGTTATGGTCCCTCAAAAATTGAGCCAGGGAAGCATGGTGGACGAGTTGTCGGAGGCTTGTAACTTCCGTCTTTTGCAGCTGATGTATGCGAGCTGACCTGAGTAAAGAGAGAAGTTGAGAATGAAGGGAAGAACGGGGTTATTGATCGGGAACCATCGCTCATCTCACAATCTCGAGCATTCATTTGTTCACGTCGGTGGGCGTGGAAAGTGCGTCTGGGTGTGACGAGCTGACGGGTGTCCAACTTTGGGGCCGTAGGGGACCGTTCCGAGCTCATTTTTCTTAGTTTTTGCAACGTTAGAGTTGCGCTAGACCCCGCAGCTGCCGATCTCCACCAAAAAATCAGACATGGTTTTTATCACGGACACTGCCTTTAATAGGTATAATAGGTCTTCATAGCGGTCAATTCTTCCACTCTCAGACATCGATGTAATCAAGGGTGGCACTCTGTCAGCACTAAAATTCTTGTTTTCCGTTGCTACATAGTGCACCAGACCTTCAGTGCAAAGTTGTGCCTTATAACAAATTCAATTTTTTTGAACTTTTCTGACATTTATCTCTCTTTTTCAGCTGATCAAGCACAAGGAGTATCTACTGCACCTGACGATACGCATCAAACTGGCTCGATATGCTGAAGAACTCATGAGGCTTGATCAACCTTTAGATAGGTCAGCTCTCAATTCCACTTTTTCTAGCTCTAACTATTGTTCATACTTTTTCGTTCAATGTACTCAGCGATTTTGCAGGTCGATGTGGTATCAAAGTCCAGCTCAAGTTGATGCTTACTACGCTCCAAACAATAATGAAATGAGTAAGTAAGAAACTTTTTACAACCAGTTAGAAGGCAACTACTCGGCTCACGTGTTTCTGCCAATAGAACGAACATTCTAACTGAATCTTCGAAGGGTTTATTTCTTAGAAAGCTTTCAACTATTTGCCGTATGTTTCAATTCTATAATATCTGAAACAATGAGAATCGCAGACAGCCGGCATTTACCTGGCGAGCGAAAACCATTTCCGGTGTCCGACAGCTTTTGGCCGGCGATACGCCAGAACCCTGCCAGCAGTCCGCCAGGCCGCTGGTCGACCACTGCCAGTCTCTTGGCAGACCGATGGGTGAAGATGGGTCCCTAGACAATAATAATTTACCGTCACCACCTAATTATCACTGAGGAAAAACAACAATGCTGCCTCACGTGTTGTTTCGGTATGCTCAAATCTGTTGGAAAATGAATGGATAATACTTTTACAGCTCAATGATTTGTGGACGATGGTAAGTTACCAACTTGTTTGGTTCCTTACCGTGGACCGTTGAATAGGAGATCTCGTAAGCAACTGTCTGAGGTAAGGCACTCACCCCAGCTCCCTCCCCCCCCCCTCTCTCGAGGCGGGGGGGGGGGATTCCCCCTCAGTCAAAAATATGCTGGTTTCTGTAACGTGGCTTCACCAACGATCAGGGGTGCTAGGGAGGAAGCATTCTGTTATATCGAATGGGAAGCATGCCTGACACGATCCTTCGGAAATTTTCTACCCCTTGTTTATCCTCTTCTTTTCAGTCTTCCCTGCCGGTATAATGCAGTTTCCATTCCTCACCCTAGGTGTCCCCAATTATATCACCTATGGCATGGTTGGAGCTGTAATTGGACACGAAGTATCACATGCTTTCGATGACCAAGGTTGGTCTATAATCCGCACATTCTACTACGTTGAATTTCGACTCAACCCCCTAAAAATGTGTCACCTCAAGGCGGACGATATGACGAACTTGGCAACCTTAATGACTGGTGGGACACTGAGACGGCGGAGAAGTTCACAGAGAAGACAAGGTTGGTGGTAGCCGAGCTAGCCGTCGCACCTGTGACTCAAATCATGAGTCGCATATGCCACTGGTTCTCGTGAGGTTCAATGCAATTGGAGATAGGAACTCTCTACACACCGACTGCAAAAACGGGGCAACTCCTCCCTCTTCGTTAAGAGAGTTTCTATCTCAAGCAAATGTAGCGTGAAGTTAGCTAATATCATTGCAAATAATTGCATGGTTTTGAAGGTGTTTCGTGCGGCAATATGGCTCTGTGAAAGTGGCCGAAGCTGGTATCCATCTCAATGGACAACTCAGTTTGGGCGAGAACATTGCCGACAACGGTGGTGTAAAAACCGCTTTCAACGTAAGTTTCCATTCTACAGGGTCCACTGTAAAAATCATCGCCAGTTCTGTCCAAAATCTCAGTCTCATAAGGAGGGCAATCCATGTAGCTTGTGAAAACGGTGAAAAAATCGTGAATACATCAAAATAGCATGGCATACTACTTGGGTCAATCATGTCGTCGAAACTGACAAGCGATGTCATCTCGTGAGAGTCCCGATAAGCTTTTTTTTTGATTTTCTGTTGTCTCCTAAACAGAAAAACCCTTTTTTTGCCGGTTCACTCCCAATGAAGAAGCTTGAGAGATATAATCTGCAGCAATGGGAGTAAGAGCTGGTAATTTTGCGGACTCGTCTTAAAGGCATCGTACGAGCAGAAAACCGTATATTATTTTTTCATGTTTTTGTGTAGCTTGGCCTCTCTAGTGAACCAAAATGTCGAAATTGCCCATTAAAAACCTTTATTTGTAAAGAAAAGTCAACAGGAACACATTGTAAATACGAATTTGAATTTCGCGCCAAAATCCTTTTTGAAGTTTTTCTGGGTTTGGAGGCCTCGTCACTGTCATTTTCATAGTTTTTCTGCATGTAAAGTTCGTGCCAAAACTACTTTTCGTGTTCTCTTACGGTCGCACCAACATTCTAGGAAAAAGTGCTAGATGACTGGTGAGATTCGGTGGCGGATCCTAATCTTTGACGCCTTACAACCTCATTGCCCAACGTTTTTGACGCGCCAAAGTTTACCAGTGTGGTCTACCGGCCTCAATCATGAAATTGAGCCTAAAAATGAAAATCTATTTCCAGCGCGAACGATGCCTTTGACATACGGTAGTTTGCTAGTGGTTTTTTTCTTCGAAAAAGCTGTGATAGATTGGTGAGTCTGTGCTTTCACCGATATGACTACATCTGTGGAAGCAATGAAAGCAGGTGAAAATGTGAGAGTGGGAACAAAAACTCACCGATCGATCTCAGTTATTTCAAAAAATTCAGTGATAACACAATCAGACTACAGTATGTTAGGAAGAGTCCGCAACCTCACCATGTCCTTTTAGCATTGCGGTAGACTATATCTCATTTCTTCTCCCTGGAGATCAAACTGTCAGCTGCTGGCGACGCCTGGGGGTTGCCTCTGGACCATCAAGGTCGCTGACCGCCATCACCCACGGCTGATCAGCTCCCGCATTTTTGATGAACCGGTGAGCCTAGGTATTTTGAAGTTTAAAGAAGGTGGCAACATTCGCTTTGCTAATCTTAGGCCTCTGTATCATGTTGATCGCTTGTAATGTCCTTCTGAAATTAGGGGTGAGAGGGAAGATTTCAGTTTTTCTGTTTTTATTGACCACCATACTCCGTTTTTGGTCGTTTGCCTTTTTTTTTCGACCAAAGGGCCACTTTCTAGAGGTGTCTCTGTAAATTTACAGATGTGAAATTAGGAGGGCTGAAAAAAATTAATCGACGGCATATGATCTCGCTAGAAATGTTACTGTACATAGTGTAATAATGATGGTAAAAATGTATTTGACCTAGGAAACCTTGTTATCCAATAAAGCATTCAAACGATCCTCAAGTGAATTTTTGTGGTCAGATACCGGGTACTGCACGAGGCGTGGAGAAGGCCAATTTTACTCACAAGGGAAGTGTTTATAGTGGTAAACGCATCTGCGAAAACGACTAGTATCGGAAGTATCTCTTGTGGCTCAATAGTAGAATGCGCAGTATGTATCCCGTTTCGAGCTGCAGGTTCCGAGAAGTTATAAACGTTTTTAAAGATTCGCTAAAAGGCAAGGTTTCATCAAGCAATTTTTCGGGAGTTTAGTAACAGAAATTTTCTCGGATTTTGCTCAAAACTTATATGTAGGGGTAATCTGGAGTGGTGAACACCAATCTGGAGTGTTTTTCGAAATTCCGATGTTTACTGTAGGTTACGATAGGGACCATGTCATTTAGGGGGCAAAACCTACCTAAGTATTTCGAAAATCGACAAACAGACATCAAATTCGCCTTCTCCACCCGGAATAACCCCCGTGTACCAATTTTTAGTAAAATCTGAGACATTGACCAAACTACCGCATACCCAGTGTAATCTACCGTAATCTGCCGAAAATCAATAAACGGACTCTAGATTCGTGTCTAGCACTCCAAATAACCCATAGAGAAACATTTCGGGCCATTTCTATGGCAGCGTTCCGGAAATCGTCAAAAGCCGCGATTGGCCCTCAAAATTTCGCCCGATGAGAAGCTTTGAACGAATCAAGTCGAAAACTTCGGAAAATAGGAAAGTAAACGCCAGATTCGTGATCAGCGGCCCAAATATAAGTCGAATCCGGAACATTTTTCTAAAACGCTTCGAGAGCCCTCTAATCGGCATACCTAAATATAAATGTCCAACCGAAAATCCGTACAAGTCCAAAGCGCCATCAGTCTGGACAAAGTATGAAAAATGTGCCTTCACCCAAAGTTTGCTCTGGGGGGTAGTTTTGGGCGCTGAACACATTTATGAGGTCCGCTTCCGGATTTTCCGAAGACTTAAGCGCTTTTTGGAAGGTACAAAAAGCACAGAAAACTACATTTTTAAGCTTGTAACTTCTTGGAAACTGCAGCTTGGAGCGCGATACTGCGCAGTTTTACCATTGAGCCACAAGAGATACTAACGATAGTCGTTTTCGCAGACGCCTTTACGTCTCTAAATACCTCCCTTGTAAGGCCGGGATTATACTTCGAACGACCAGCGACAGCGGCACTGCATTTCACGCATATCGATTTTCGCTCGCTAATGATGGCTAACATTGCGTCGCATCGCTCGTCGCTGGAAGTATGATCTCGGTCTAAGATTTGAGGCACTCGTAGAGGGCTCTCCATTTCGCAGTTTGCAAGGAGCGAGCGTGTCTTTTTTTGTCCAAACTTCATTGACAAAAGTTATGTTTTGCAATGATCGACGGCCAAGAGTGATCGTCGGTCCAAATGGAGAGCTGTTTAGAAATGTCCCAGAGTTTAGTATCTGACGATAGTTTATTTTTGTCGCTATCGCTGCGTACAAAAGCAGGATAAACGTCACCAGATTTATTTAGGCATACAGAGCATGGCGTGTCAACACGTCTGCAGAAGAGCCCGCCCTGCCTGGTTTCCAGAATTTCACAAGCGAGCAGATGTTCTTCCTCGCCTACGCGAATGTAAGTCGCTTTAAGTAACAAGGGAACCAATATAAGTCATAGTAACCATTTGAAATGAAATGTACTTTTCTAGAACCATTTTCGGACGAAAAGTCCGAATATGCCCATCGCAGCTGCTTAGACGCACACTGAAAGAAGTTATAGGCGTTTTTTCTCCGATTTTCGTACATATTGTACCCTCCAAAAAGCGCATTATTTTTACGAAAATCCGGAAATCGACCTCATAATTGTGATCAGCTCCCAAAACTACCCCCCAAGGCGAAGTTCGGGTGAAGGAACATTTTCAAAACTTTGCGCAGACTCAGCGTTTAGGACTTGTACGGATTTTCGGTTGGGCGTTGATTTATACCAATTAGAGAACCCTCGAAGCGTTCAAGAAAAATATTCCAGATTTGACTTAAAATTTGCCCTGGGGGGTTATTTGGGGTGCTGGTCACGAATCTGAGGTTCATTTGTCGTTTTTCTAAAGTTTTCAACTAAATTTGTTTAAAGCTCCCCACCGGCAAAAAAAATCGATGGCAAAATCGACTTTTGACGATTTCCGGAATGTGGCGAAAGATGTGGCTCAAATCGTTCGTCCGGGGGTTATTTGAATTGCTCAACACGAATCTGATGTCAGTTTATCGATTTTCGACAGCTTACGGTAGATTACGGTGGGTACACGGTAGTTTGGTCGAAGTCTCAGATTTGTCTAAAAGTTTCTATATTGGAGTCATTTGGGGTGCTAAATACGAGTTCGATGTCCATTTGTCGATTCTCGAATAGGTCGAATCACGAGGTAGGTTTTGCCTTCTAAATGGCAGGTCACCTACCGTAACCTACAGTAAACCTTGAAATTTCGACAAGCGAATCCCAGATTCGTGCAGTAATCGCATTGGAGCAGACCACAGTATACTTGTTCCAAATGAAATTCATTTCGAATATCCGACTTTTCGACTATAGTCGGATATCGCCCTTTTTCGAATATTCGACTTTTCGACTATAGTCGGATATCGTACTTTTTCGAATATTCGACTTTTCGACTGTAGTCGGATATCGCCCTTTTTCGAATATTCGACTTTTCGACTATAGTCGGATATCGTACTTTTTCGAATATTCGACTTTTCGACTATAGTCGGATATCGCACTTTTTCGAATATTCGACTTTTCGACTGTAGTCGGATATCGCACTTTTTCGAATATTCGACTTTTCGACTATAGTCGGATATCGCACTTTTTCGAATATTCGACTTTTCGACTGTAGTCGGATATCGCCCTTTTTCGAATATTCGACTTTTCGACAGTAGTCGGATATGAAACTTTTTCGAATCTTCGACTTTTCGAATAAAAAGTCGACTTTTTTATCCGACTATGAAAATAATTGAAGTGCAAGTAACCGTTTTTTTTCACATGAAAACACGTCGATTTCTCACTCATCCACTCGCGGGCGTTCTGACAGATTAAAGCATCACTTTTCAAACCAAAATCAGACCGATACTCAGACACGCTGACGGTTGTTCAGCGGGGTAAAAAGGCTTGTCGGTGCGACGGCGGGAGCCAAAATGGGGAGGAGTCGAATTGCCGGTTGTACCGCAGATAGAGAGAAATTCAATTCACGGAGACGGTTATTTGGCGGTGGAAAAGGGGTTGACGGTGCAACGGCGGGGACGTGCTCTACCGTCAAATATGTGACACGTTCCGCAACTCGGACCAAAAAAGATGGGTGCGCCGGCATCAACATGTTTAGACAAAAGTATTAACATTGATAGGGGTATAAAGGCTCCTCATCTCACCGTGAGCCTCAGTCAGCTTTCGGAGCTGGACCTGGAAGGTGACCTCGAGTCACCTTCCGGAAGATCCACCGGATACTGGAGGATAATTTTTGTCGCCGAGGAGGGGGCTCCCCAGGGCTCGGGGGGTGGTACCCAACTTTAGGGTCATCTCCCCATGGTCCGCAGTAGGGTGCACCCCACCGTGGACCGTGGGATCACCTCTTTGTGGGGACGCCAATAGGGATTTCCTGGGTCCCCTCTGCGGACCCGGGAATACCCAGGATGTATTGGAAAGCGCGTGACCGGAAATGTGGTTCGGTTGTACCGCGGTGTGATATCGGTTGAATGGCGGTGGAAGATCGGTTGTCCAGTAGATGCCCCAGCCGATCAACCGACGTTCCCCCCCCAGTAACCGCCCATGAGTCTGTGCGGTTGTACGGAGGAACAATATCGGTTACACGCTGGATGACCAGGGAGGGGCAACCGACATTCCCCCGCGGAATAACCGCTCCCATGCCTGAGTATGACTGCTTGGTGGATGTTTAGGCGTGCCTTATAGTATTTGCCACAGGTTTCGTGGTAAGAGCTTATATCTGGCGGAGTTTCCATAGCTATATGCTGCTAGCGTGCTATATTCTTCCATTTAGATGTGAAAAAGGCACTTCGCAATGAATAAAGTGTGTCCAAATGGTAATGGCGGCCCACGCGGCCGGCATGCTTGGCAGGCGGCCGTCGCATGTGCCGCCCTCGGACGAGTGTTGAATTTCAAGGACGGCCCTCCCCTCTCCCACCGTCTGCAGAGCAGATTGATCGGCGCAGTGCTTGCTGCCAGCCGGTGCCGGCCCCGTTCGTAGTCGATGGCGGTGGGGAATTTTCGCATGCCCGTCCGAGAGCGACAAACGCGACGGCCGCCTGCCAAGCACGCCGGCCGCATGGGCCGCCAATCTCATTCGGACGCACCTTACGTTCGCCGATCAGTGAGGCCCCGGTCAGACTTCGTCGAAAAACCTGCTGAGTCAGAATGAGTCCGGGGTGGAAAAACCTGCTGAGTCCCACTGAGTCCGGTTGCTCCCAGCGCCAACCAACTCCTCTGTGAAACACGCGATTGATAGTGACGATTATCACTTCAGCTGTGAATCGGAACGAGTTTGGTGGCTGATTTTTCTTGTTTTCAACATGTCTGAATCTGATTTCCGTATCAGCAGTACGTGGGGCAGAGCGCAGACGGCGAGAGTCGAGATGCGGCGGGACTCGGTAGGTCGCAGTCGGCCGAAAAAAATGCACCCAAATCACGTGAAAAACACCTATATCGACCGGGTGGGGTGAGGATGATTTCGGCGGGACTCAGTGGGACTCAGTCGGTGCATTGGCCCCGCCCTTGTACGCATGAGAAATATCAGTATCGACCGGGGGGATTGCGGTGGGCATCAGACGGTCGCAGTCGGACTCAGTGGGTTGATTTTTTTGCACCCGTCTTCCACGAATTCGATGCGTATCGACCCGGTGGGACTCAGTAGATCCACCGACTATGACGGGGGCCTCAGAGCTGTCCGATTTTCTTGTAAAGAAATTAGGTTGATTCTATACCTAACTTTGTTTTTGAAGTTGATTATTGCGGTAGAGAGCCTATCACATTTTGATTTCCTATGAAATGTCACATATTCAGAGTTCTACTACCGTGGAGAAAAGAGCCTCTACAATTTGGGAAAAACGTAAAAACATAGAAGTTTCAAAAAAGTTGCTAGAAATAATTCTTCCCGGGAGAATCTGCTCTCTGCCGACGGGTCGCGAAATGCCTCACATGAGCACATTAGATTCTCGGGGCTTTGGAGGTATCTCGTCTAATTTTATCGCGAGAATTTACATAAACTACGGACATATCAGCCCCAGTTGGTGGAATTTTAGCTACGTCACCTTCAAGAACTAAGGAAATTCTCGCCGAGAATGCGGGAAAAAGGGTGGAAGATTCTCGCCTTGATCGATCCACCCTGTCCTGATCAGTACTATAGGGTGATCTCCGCTGCGATCGACCGCACTGCCGTTTCTTCCCACGGCCTGCAGCGTCCCCGCGGTCAAATGTATCGTTGGCACGGCCTTCCAGAGAGCGGTTCGGGGACACCCTCCACGATCAGCAACAGAGTATCGAGTAATCGATTCGCGAGAGGACTGAACCAGCACTACGAACGGCATCCATGCGTTCAGCGTAGCCAACGCGGGATGAGATCGCTGTTCAACACAGGCTGTCGCTAATCCCATAACATGGTTGAGCAGGCCGTTGCGGCCGGTGACCAAAATTTTACGACCCCTCTGTGGACCAAAATTTTTACAACCCCCCCCCCCTTCTTGGGATGAAAAAAATTTCACGACCAAAATCGTGGCCCCTATAATTAGTACTAAATCTCTTTAATTTGACATCTTGAAGTCCACATAACTCGTTACCTTCGCAGAATTATTCCTTTTTAAGCCAATCCTCGTTGGGACCGGCGTTGAGCCATAAATACAACCCGGGGTTACAGACGCAACGGTTATTTTTCATGGATAAAATACCTTTCCAAGTGGTTGGAAGCTAAACGCTATTTTTTCCGAAAATTTTACGAGCCCACTCCCTCAAATTTTCATTTTTCTTCAAAAATTACCGGAATTTCTAAGACCTCCCCGTTGCGACCTCTCGCAAGCCTGCCCTACACTGGCCCATAAATTCTCGCAACAATTAAGGCGAGAATTCACGGGCTTAGCGACAGCGAGATTAAAATAGAGAATTTCGCCTTTGTTTTTGCGTGAAGTATGCTTAGAGCTTGCACCCTTACATCTTTGATGCAGTATATGCGGGCTTTAGCGAGCGTCGCGAGGACCCGAAAATTCCTGCACTACGGAATTAGAGAGCGTAACAGGCCGCTCCTTTGAAGGCACTTTGCTACCCACGGGCAGAGTTTTGAGCTGTTGAATACGAAAGGAAAACTTGACAGACGCACAGAAGGGTGCCCACAACGATCCATCGGTCGCACGAAAATGTGTATGGTGCCTCTATAGTTTGAACACGCACCGTAGTCGTCCAACAAATAGCAGAAGTCTGTCAGCAACATCAACAAGGTTTCTTTAAAAAAACGCTCCCATCTGACCTACACCCACAAAGTTTCTTCCAAAAGCAAATATAAATAAAAATTGTGTTTAAAGGCAGTGGTCGCGATCAAATATGCTTGTGGTCTTTTTTTCTCTAAACCCTTTTGTGGGTCTCGAGTAGTAGGACCTATAAGAAAAAATCGCGAAAAAACCACTGTTTTGGGCCAAATTTGAAGCCTGAACTTTCTTGTCTTTTGATGGTGGACGAGCCCACTCCACATCATCTGCACCGATGACCTCTTATATCAAAAACATCAGCTGGCTTGAAATTGATTTTCAATCAATGAACCTACGGATTTATGTACAGATCTAGTCAAAAACATTGACTGAAGTGATGCTTTCATTGTTCAACTGTTTTTATTCGTTAAATTTGCATTTATTTCGTCCTCTGAATGTCGATGATTTTTGACTGCTCGGCATGAGACTGCGATCTGTTTCGTCATCGCTGTGCACGTGTGCACGAACTAGCTTCCTTGGGCCCTAGAAACTCTAATTCTAGCCCGTTTTTCACCGCTCTACCTTCATAGTTTTTGAGCTGTTTTTGATCTAAGCTGATTTTTGTAGTTTTTCTATAACGTTTTTCATCGTGACCACAGCCTTTAAATAATAACTAAAATCAAATACAGATTACCGGATGAGCGTAATTATTTTCGTGGAGTGTGATTGACAAGCAGTTTTTTTGTAGTGAAGTTGTGAGATCCGACTTTGCGACAATGTTCGGATTTTGAACTATTCGAATATCCGACGTTTCGACTGTAGTCGGATATAACCCTTTCGAATATTCGACTTTTCGACTGTAGTCGGATATCGCACTTTTTCGAATATTCGACTTTTCGACTATAGTCGGATATCGCCCTTTTTCGAATATTCGACTTTTCGACTGTAGTCGGATATCGGACTTTTTCGAATATTCGACTTTTCGACAGTAGTCGGATATCGCACTTTTTCGAATATTCGACTTTTCGACTGTAGTCGGATATCGCACTTTTTCGAATATTCGACTTTTCGACTATAGTCGGATATAGCACTTTTTCGAATATCCGACTTTTCGAATAAAAAGTCGACTTTTTTATCCGACTGAAACAGTCGGATACTCATCCGATTATTCGATTCGGAACAAGTATAGACCACAGTATCAAGCTAGACCGATAACAAACAGAAGAGTAGAGATAATTAAGAAACATTTCGCGTCCGATCCCTATTGAGACTCACAACACGGAAGTGGGATGGGGGATGGACTGCTTTTTGGGGGCGGAGCAAATGGATGCCCCAAGTTTTCTAGCCTATCTGAGCGATTTGAGACTTCGCGCACGGCAGCGTTGCTATACACGGCTGCCGCACTAAAACGTCAACAATTATTCCAGAGGTTGGACTGCGGCTCTAAAACTCTACAGCAACAAATTTCATTCCGTGATTTCAGAACTGGTGTTCAGTAGTGCGACCGAAGCACTACGTGCAGATTATCATGACAGATGTGCACGCTCCGAGCAAATACCGTGCCACGATCCCGCTTCGGAACAGGATCGAGTTTGCGCATGCATTCAACTGCGCCCGCGGTACGCCGATGAACCCCGAGAAAAAATGTCAGGTCTGGTAGCACTTCCCGTTGGGAAAGCGCCTTTCGAACTCATAATCTCTTCACCGCTTTGATCATTTCGAACCCCATGCACTCTTCAGCCACGAAGTGCCGGGGTCGAACCTCTCCCCGTGATGTACAAATGTCCCAGTGCATTCATAGACGATCTCAAAATTCAGTTCGTGTTTCTTGCTCCATATTGTGGCTCTTACGAAGTCGTTCTGTCCTTTCTATTGTTTCACAATTTGAGTGTTTTTAGCGTTAGATGAAAACCTTTCGACCACAAAGGAGCATAAGGCATACTGAGTTTTGATCTGTATCACAAACTGAAGCTTCCTTGTTTTCTTGACATTGCATTTTCAGTCTAGTCATTTCCAAATGTGCTTTAACATTATGTCTACCATTGCATTTCCCCAATGATCTCGTAGATTCGATGTTGAATGTTGCAGATAAATCTATTCTTTAACTGCTATGGTTTCGAGTAGCACAGTAGCTTGAGTGCCATCACAATCGATTTATTAGTGTAGTAAAACTACGTCTGAAATACACAGGATAGGATAGGAAGTCATATCACATATTTCCATCGTCGAGTTTCTGCTTCCATGAAGCTACTTCCTTTTGTAGCATCTGCACCCGTTGTTTCAGGAAACTGTTACGATAGAGAAGATGTTCGAGTTCTCTGTAACGAACCGACAGTAAGGCACAGCCAGCTGGCTCAAGGCGGAAGGCCGGTGAACCCTTCTTCCCTCAATCTTTTACATAGAGACAACCGAGCGAGACCGATCAGAGGCAAAGATCCTAGCCAAGGAATTTTGATAACCGACTGCTGAATGAATGTGCCTGACACAGTCAGGTGCACAAAAATCTAATCACGATTATTTCGAACAAGTGTCTTCCTTCCTAGGTTTTTAGCTGTTATACACCATGAAGCAAGGGTAGAAAGACCCTATTTCCGCTAATATCAGCCTCATTTTGAGTTTTTGAGCTGCGATCTCTGTACCATCGTGTTTAGAGCCATCAAAAACCCCTACAACCATTTTCAGATCAGTACATACTGCCAGAATAAAAAGAAATACTTTTAAACAGAAAGTGCAATTTTCAACTGGTGCAAAATTATAGAGGCACCCCCGTTTTTTTATGTGCTTGACACATTGTTTTCCTCTCAAGTCGGATGAAAATTGAAGAGAAATGGCAGGAGAATTTCTGATACTGTTCGAGGAAATGCCGGTAGCATTCTGACTCTCATCACCGAACAAAATATAACCTTTATGCTGCCGGTGCAAAGGGGTTTACAGGCAGTGAGACTCCTACGCAGCTGGAGCGATTCCACCCATGTAAGGGCATCTTTTTAAAGAATCTGAAGACACCTAATCGGAAAACTATCACTGAACACCCTGGTAAGCCCTCTGGCCGTCACGAGTACCCAATATAGCGCGCCGCCTCACTAGGCGTGAAGTATTGCAACACTCTTCGACGAAATCTGGATCTCACCATAAATGGCGTTCTTGATTGAATTCGATCTTACTTACTTGTGACAAAAACACTGGAACAATCACCCCTTAAGACTGATCGACAGAAACCGTCCAGGCTAGGCCTGAACAGGCACACGGAATGAGAGAATGCGGATGTTCCTCTTCGAAGTAGACAAATAATATTTTTCAGTCTTGAATTGTCATCTAGCCTATCAAGGTTCCTCTCCTTTTTATTGAAAAAAGGCTATCAAAAAGCCAATAATACATTTTGTCCACTTTCTAAGAACCACCCGCATTCTTCTATTCCCCGTGCATCCAGAAAAGTCTAGCCTCGATTATTTCTGCCGATCGATCGGGAGTGGACCGAGCTTCATTCGCTTTCTCACAAGGAGCATCGATTACAAGCGTAACCATTATTGATCGAGACACAGGGAGGTCCAGATTTCGTCGAAGTGTTGCAAGACTTCATGCCAAGTGAGGCGGCGCGCCACATTCGATACTCTTCACGGCTACAGGGCTTGCTGAGGTGACCACGTATACTTCTCCTATTACCGATTCTTTGAATGCGCTCATATGAGTGGAATCGCACCCGGAGCGTCGCAGTCTTCCTGTTTTGAAACGCATTTGCACCGACAGCATAAGGGTTATACTGTTCGGTGATGGAGAGTCAGTACGCCATGGGCATTTTCTAGAACAGTATCAAAAATGCTCCTTTCTGGTCAAGTTTCATCCGACATCACAAAAAAATGGAGTGCCTTAATAATTGTGCACCAGTCGGAACCTGCAATTTCTGTTTTAAAAATATTTTATTCCTTTTATTCTGGAAGTAAGTACTGATCTTGAATTGGTTATAGGAGTTTTTTGATGGCTCTGAACACGATGGTACAGGGATCGTGGTTTAAAACTCAAAATGAAGCTGATAATATGAAAACACAGAGAGCTTCAAAATTTTGCACCACAACGTATCAGTTAGTGACCCACTTTCGGGGAACCACCGCATTTGCTGAACTGAATAAGGTGAGAAGTTAGGTAGCCAACTCCAATACGCCTACCATCGGGACCACACTCACTTTGTGATTTAACACTCAAAGCACTTGCACACAGAATCCTAATTTGCCTTCTAAGGCTGATTATCTTCACTCTGAAACGAAGAGAAATTTCAAGTCAAGAAAGAAAAGTTTTTTTGCACGCTTTCAGAATCACCTGATAGATATAAAGCCTTGCTAGCACTGCGTCACAGCTGTTTTCCGATACCCATTATTCGTCCCAGCCTACTGCGCGCTGCGCCGCCTGTCGACAAATCTAACTGGGGCGCGGCAGCAGCTCCCCACATCTGACTCGAGAAGCCTTGAATTATGGTTAGGGTGAGGAAATGGGTGCTAGGCTTCCGACAGAAGCATTTCCAGCAATAGATTTGGGGTTAAACAGGAACTAGACAACTCTGTTATGCCGGTCTGTACTTGTTTCATTTTATATAGCACCGACGACTGGACCCATGATTCAAATGGGCGAGATCTCGATAAGCTGTGATTTTCTGCACAGTATATGAGACTCCTTTGCACTCATGTGCAAGTCCTCTTGTCTATGGACCAATGAATCTCATTTCTATTTTCGACTTATATGTACATCAGTCTATTCTTCTCAAGTTGATGTTTGCCATGTATAAATTAGGGTATTCGATCCAAAAAAAGTGTAATTATGGCTCGGATCGTTGTGGAGGCCTACGCCATGCAGAACCGTTTGAAGGAAGTCACTATGAAATGACAACGCTGTACTGGTCGGCAACGCCTTTTCCAACGAAATTCATACCGGCTATTGTTTTTACGATGACATTTTCAAATCCATTTTTGGAACTGCTGAAAAAAATTGTTTCCCCAACTGAGGAAATCAGCCACACCTCATTTTATTGGGAGTTCAGTAACGGGTATAACTTTCGCTAGAAACGGCGTTTTGGCCAAATGCGCTTACTTAGTCAGATGAGTTCCAACTTTGGGTTCACTTTTCTTCCGCGTTTCGGTCTTAAGACTCAAAAAAATTCAATTCTTTTCTAACACTCTGATCCGATGATTACTCGCTGATTTTTCAAGGATTCTAGTATACTTTGGTGATTGAATACAACATATAGCGCGGTCCTTTCCATCAATCAAAAGCTAAGAATTTGTCATCGGCGTCTCGATGAACCGCCTCGGGCAGGTTCGGCTAAATTTGAACATCGACAGCGATGGACATATCGAAGCTCACCAATTTGTCTTTTCGAAAATCAAAGAACGGAATTTTTATTAGTGTTTTTCAAACAAGAATTAACATATTAAAAATCGGTCAAAAATAATATCGCGACCACTAGAATTCAAAATGTGAAAATATTCTAAATTCCTGTGGAACATAACGGAGCAGAATATTCCGAATGTTACTTACAACAGATATTGTTTCGAATACATCTTGCTTTTCTCGACTTAGAAAAGGCGTTTGATCGAGTAGCGCATGGAGTGATCTGGTTTGCATTTCGGCGGCACGGTGTCCCAGAGGAGCTCATAGACTGGGTTATGGTCCTCTACACTAATCCAAAAAGTCGGGTCCAAACTGCTGCAGGAGCTTCGGACGAGTTTCCCATCTCGGTTGGCGTGCACCAGGGGTCTGCTTTGTCCCCTCTTCTATTTGTCATCGTGATGGATACTATCACAGGAGACCTGCAGAGACCGGCGCCATGGACGCTTTTGTATGCGGATGATGTGATGCTTGCATCTGAAGATAAATTGGATCTCGAGCGACAGGTGCAAGACTGGAGTGACCGATTGGCTCGTTTTGGTATCCGCCTCAACGTCAAGAAGATTGAGTATCTGACTACGGATAAAAGTGAGCGTGACTCCATCAATATTGATGGTACTGAGCTCCCGCGCACTGATGTTTTTAAATACCTTGGTTCGACGATTACGTCTGACGGTAGCCTAGATAGCGAGGTCAACACTCGGATCAGTGCTGCGTGGCTGAAATGGCGGTCAACGACTGGCATGCTATGCGACAAGAAGATTCCCGACCGTCTGAAGTCGAAGGTTTACCGAAGTGTCGTCCGGCCTGTCGCGCTATATGCCGCAGAGTGCTGGCCTGCCACCAAAGAGGCAGAGCGAAGGCTCGGTGTAATGGAGACGAAAATGCTACGCTGGACAGCGGGTGTCACACACTTGGACCACGTCACGAACGACGACATCCGGAAGCGTTTTGGCGTCGCTCCGATTGCCGAGAAACTGTGCGAATCTCGATTGCGATGGTATGGGCATGTTCTTCGCGCTGGAAGTGACACCGTTTGCAAGGCTGGGCTCAACCTCGACGTGCCTGGAAAAAGACCCAAAGGACGGCCAAGTCAGCGGTGGCTTGATATGATGCACACCGATTTGAAAATTGCCGGCGTGCACCCTGATCAGGCGCATGACAGGGAAAAATGGCGCCAGCGCATAAGAAAAGCGAACCCCGCATTGGAAAAAAACGCTGAAGAAGAAGAAGAAGAAGAGGTATTGTTTCGAAATTGTGGATATAATCTCCTGATCACCGGTTAAATAGTGTTTGCTCCAAATATTAGGAATTTCCTCATTTTCGTCTTTTTAAATGACGATCATGTGTATTGTGCACTCTAATTGTTAATTACACACTGCAAATTGTATTCCATGGCTGTATTCCTTCGCTATTCGTTACATCGTGAACGAAGAGACCGGCTTAGTTGAATACTTAGTTGTTCGTGAGCGCGACCCAAGGAGAAATAGCGCGCGCGACGAGCTAACCGCCGCGCTCGGCACATTTTGCCGCGCACGCGACAGTTTTCGCCGCGCAGTAGGCTGGGACGAATAGTCAGGACCCTCTTTTCCGTCGCAGTAACTCGGAAACCACTGCTGTACAGATCTGGCAGCGATTTTCTCCTTAATGGCAGCGCGAGGGAGGGGCTATACCAATAGTTACAATGCTGCTAAGTTAGCAGGGACGGAGCGATTATCAGCGGCAACGCGGTACAACAGAAGATTCGATGCAGCGAACGCTGAAGTCTGTCACGAAGCAATAGCGGCAGGAGCACTTCACACTTACACGCGGTGAAAACGGAGCAATAGTCCACCACGGCGCGGAGCAGTTTTAGAGGTACTATAGTGATCAGCACGAAATTCTCTTCAAAGAAGTTGGACTGGATAACGTCAGGCTGCAGGGCCTTTTTGAGCAGTCAGCACGGATCGCACTGGTACTTTGCATTCCTTATTGTGCGTTGGCGCAATCTCTGTGAACGTGTGTTACAAGGTATATGCATCGACGTTGCACCACAATAAGGAAAGCAAAGTGTCATTGCGATCCATTGCGACTGTAAATACTCAACCAACGTATGCAAGCTTCTCGAGTCTTCGAGCTCGCGACTCATCCACCCTTACCGCAGTCATTTGAACACCGAGAACGATCCTTACATTCGTGTTGTGTTTACATTTTTAAGCGAAACTCATATTTGGCTGAAAACTTCTATGCAGGAGTTATTCGGGGTGCTGAATACGGATTTGATGCCCATATGTTGATTTTTGAAATACTAAGGCAGTTTTTGCCACCCCCTCCCCCCAAATGGCATGGTACGTACCCTGACCTACCGTAAACTTCACGATTTCGACAAATGCACCCCAGATCCGTTTTCATGTCCCCAACTATCCCCACATTCAAGTTTCGAGCCAAATTCGATTTTTGAAACGCCCCGAAACAATCTCTGATGAGTACCCTCACAGTCTCGCAAAGCTCGAAAAATGCTTCTAGCTTCTTGAAACTAGCAGCACTGGGCGGGCTACTACGCAGTTTTACTATGGATTTCCAAGAGATACCAACTATAGAATTCGCTTTCGCAGATGCGTTTCAAAACACTTCCCTTGTTAGTGAAAATACGCAACCGCACCGCCGCTTTTCCCGTTGCCGTGGACTGTACCCTACGGAACCCCACACACCCCGTAGACTAAACTGTGTATATCGCCCCGATAGTACGCTTCCCAACGCCTTCATAAAGGAAAATATAACGAAGAACGAGGAAAAAGCGTATACCTCTTTCTCTCAAGCTGTTCAGTGCGTTTCTTTTCACGGTAACGAAAAGCAGCTTCGCGGTTCAGACAGCGACGATGGTTCGTATTGTCATCGCTTGGAGGCTTAAAAGAATCAGAATACAGTGCATTCAGAAAGTATAAGGACACCCCCGAAAATCGAGGTTTCCAATAGAACCTTGTGTTTGGTGATCAATACTGTTCATCAATAAATTAAGCATCATGGAAAACCTATGTTTGATTATTTATATAACAATTGAGAAATTTTGTAAGATTTCATCTCAACTTTTGGAATTTTTCGCCGTTCAGAAAGTATACGGACACCCTTCGAAAACTCAGATTTTTTAATCCAAACAAAATTTCCCGTAGCAAGTTCGCTACATAAACTCAGGATGAGTACATGTGGTACCTTTATTCCCAAAATGGCTCGTGGTACTGCTCTAACTGCTGCTGAACAAGCTCAAATTCGTGCGCTCAGCGTTGCCGGGTTGAGCCAACGTCGAATCGCTACCCAGCTCGGAAGATCTGTCAACTGTATCGACCAGTTCCTATGAGATCCAGATTCCTGCGGTACTGCAAAAGGTACTGGACGGCCGAAGAAGATCAGCAATCGAGATTCGCGGAGAATTATTCGGCTCTGCCCCAACAGCACACTGTCGCTGAACCAGATTAAGTCTGAATTATCGCTCAGTGTTTCGAAAACGACAGTTTGGAACACCATAAATGGCGATGAAAACATTGTCCGACAAGTGATGAAAAAGGCCCCGTCGTTATCTGCAAACCATAAAGAGGCTCGACTTAAATTTGCAAAGAGGAACATGGCAACTGATTGGGCAAAGGTAAGGCAGTCTGATAAAATCCGGAAAAAAATCGATAAATGACGCGAAAAAATTTTAGGTCATCTTTTCCGACAAGAAGAAATTTAATCTTGACGGACCGGAAGGTGCTCGATCCTACCGGCGAGATCTGCGCAAGGATCCATTGATTTTCAGCAGACGGAATTTCGGCGGTGGCTCGCTGATGTGTTGGGGAGCATTCAGTAGCGAAGGTGTTTTGGAATTGGCCTTCACTTCTTGTCGCATGAACTCGGAGGAATATCAAGAAACTCTTCGCACACATCTACTGCCATTTTTGTCCGGAACACGACGTCAGCGTTTCACTTTCCAGCAAGACAACGCGGCGGTACATGTGTCCAGGTCTACAAAAACCTGGTTTCTACGTCATCGAATCCGTTTTTTGGAATGGCCCGCGTGTAGTCCAGATTGTAACCCGATAGAGAATATCTGGGGCATACTTGTGCGCCAGGTTTATGCCAACAATAAGCAGTACAGAACGGTAGATGAGCTGAAGGTCGCTATCCTCGAAGCGTGGGCCAATCTGGATGAAAACGTCATCGCCAATTTGAACAATTCTATGCCAAAGAGAATTTTTGAGATCACTGCTAATGGTGGTGCAGCTATTTCATTTTAGATTGTATGTTTAATTCTTTCTTTGTTCAATAATTTTTGTTTTTTCTGTTGTGTCCCTATATTTTCTGAACGGCGAAAAAATCTGAAATTTGAAATAAATTCTTGTATTTGCTCAGCTGTTCTAGAAATGAACAAATAGAGGTTTTTCACCTTGTTGAATTCATTTATGAACAGTATTGATAGCCAAATATAACATGATTTTGAAAACCTTGATTTTCGGGGGTGTCCCTATACTTTCTGAACGCACTGTAGGCACTTTTAGAGAAAAAATGCAAAGTGGAGCTGGATACTCACCTTCATTTTTACTCCACGACGCTTCAATTGCTTATTCTGGTCGCAAACATCTAATGAATTATTACGTTGGGAAGACAATCCGTACTTCTCATCTACTTCGTCTACAGATGGGAGCCAGGTGAGAGGACCTGACGCCCGGACTATGACTCGCTCCATTTCACCTAGCTTGTCCTAGAATGCAATTCTATGAGGAGAGGATTAAGAAACGGAATTAGCTCCAGATAGTGTACGCTTACCACTGAATCACTACTGAACCTAGATTCCGAAGAACACGAAGATTCGACGTCATCTCTCTTCACTTCAACGTCGCCGGCTTTACTCGCAGACCGGTAATGATATGATGAATCACTGCTCCTGTCTTTCACACTCTCTGGAGGCCTTAGAGGAGTCCTTGTCTTTTCGAAAGGTAACTCTCTATCAACTTCCAGATCTAACTCTTCAAAATCGCCCAAATAAGAATTCCATGCCTGAAAAAATATGGAATGTTGAGTGCGCACTGACGCCACAGACATCAATGTAACGGTCTCACCTCCCAGTCTATCAATGACGCAGATTTCTCGAGTATATCATTGCTTCCAGCACACGAAGCAGTCTCTACCGAATCCGAAGTGCAATCCGAGATGAATCCCTACAAGTACGGAAAAGCATGTTGCTGCTGCTTTCTAGAAAACACTTCTAGACCCATCAACGTGCCTAAGGCATCATTCCTAGCCCACCACTCCTATAGCACTTGCGTAGAGGACTATGGAAGATACCTGAGCACTTCACATAACCCTACTCGAGAAGAGTAGAGGTTTAGGATCACGGCATATCATTAATGGAGGTTCTGGCAGCTTACGAGCAATGATCATCGGTTGAATAAGAGAAGCCCAGAGCTACATAGTGTGAAAAGAGATGTACGAAAAGTGGGCACACGAGTCGAAACACCTAATGCACTTAGAAACTACGCGGATCTTCCGCAATGTTTTCGAGGGAGGGGCCACGCGGTCGCTATTGAGGCCGGCGTCCCGCAAGGCGGGGTATTATCTCCTAGCCCGTTCTTGCTACTTCTATCTGATACTCCTAAGCCGCCAACTAGTATCCACCTGCGCCTGTACGCTGATGACATCACTATCATCTGCACGGACTCAGTTGTCGATCGAGCCACCGCTACTCTGAACGACTACCTGCGGACCCTGGTAGTATATCTCAAATCAAAGTCACTGACTGTCTCTGCCTCCAAGCCAAGCGTCACTCTGCATACAATTGGCTTCATCCCGAAGTCGTCTGGGATGACCACAAGCTGCCCCTATCCTAGCATCCCCGCTTACTGGGAGTCTTCCTGTATCCCTCTCGTTTCTAGAAAAACACACGTATACGTGCTGCCGCGGCCAATTCACGCAACAACATTCTGCGCACCCTTGCTGGTACCACCACGGCCGGCACGAAGGAAGTTCTTCGTACAACGCATAGAGCCATGGTGCCGCCGGTTTTGGAATATGGTGTCCCTATTTGGACTAGGCATCTGTCTGAACCCTCTTGGTGCAGACTGCAGCGTCCGCAGAATACTGCAATCAGGCTCGCTACAGGCCACCACAAATCGACGCCTATCCACGATCGCCAACAGGAAACCGGTCGGCTCCCCGTGAGACAACACTGCATACTCCAGTCGCAGCGATTCCTCATAGGTATCTTCAAGAGCCCGACCCATTCGAACCATAATTTTCCAGCGTCCGCTCCATCCAAGAAACATACGCACGCCGCTCTATGCTGCCTTGTCTGCTATCGACCATCAACGTTGGGCTACCTCCCAGCTCTCGCGCAGAAGACTGCAGATGGCTGAGCATACACGTTTCGAGGCAGAATACTTGTCTGCGGCCCAGTCCAATCCCATAAATGGCGATGTGCCCCCTCGAGTCGATAATAGTGAAGCTGACCTGCCCAGGCGCACTCGAACCATCCTCGCAGGTCTAAGATGCGGTCGCTTTACCTACCTCAAGGCCTACGCACACAGGACAAGTCAGTCCCTGATATAAGCCCAGATTGTGAACGTGTTGGACATGATTCACAGCATCTATTTTCATGTTCGGGCAGACCTCCAACCTTGTCTGTTCAAGATGGTACAAGCCGTGTCATGTTGCCAACTTCCTACGCCTCTGATGCGATGCTCTACCATGGCTGACAAGAACAAAAGGTCGATGTTAACCGGCTTATGTATTCTCCAATTCGATGTTTTCTGGTATAGACACAGAACACATCTGATGTCGAAGCCATAAAATGGGCGGAATCGGTTTCAGGAAGTAAAACACTAACTCTAAAAATTTAGTTGGTGACATACTATTCACGAGAACAAAGCTGACGATCTAACGTCATTGAAGCCTCGGAATGTTCAACAATTCGTATCCCAACTACGGAAAGTATGAAAACTGAGCGCTGGCCTTCCTCCCTACTATTAGGATGAGCACAATCCAAGAAAATACACACTCAGATAATTGCCGGCTCCGACCCCAGCTCGAACGGGGTCCATCCCCAGATTTCTGTCGGGTCGGACCCTTTAGCATTGTTCCTCCACGTAGTCCCAAGTGAGAAGACGTGGAGGGAGAATAAATTTTACTTCTCCCCCACACGTCTCAGTTGGAAGAAGTGAGGGGCGAAAACGGAAAAGGGTTCGACTCGACAGAAATCTGCGGTCGGACCCGTTGAGTTTTTGAGCAGGCGCGCACTCCCTCATGTACTGGGGAGAGGGGGTCGATTTCAGTCACAATACGCCTTTGTTTAGACTATGAAGCACGTCGAACGACAATAAGGCCGGTTTTCTTCCAACAGTGAGGCGGTTTCAAGCAGTCAGGAGACCTGGCTGCTAGGGAGCACGCGCTCCTATTGCGCTTCAAATTACGGCCCGTGCCCCCACAAATGAAACGTTCAATGCGCGCATGATACACAGTCAAACCGGTGGAGGAACGATTTTCCAAATCGGTCTCAATCTTTACTATGTATAGAAGGGATACGTCATTCAGTCACGGCATTTGCTCTTCAGTGCATCGAATGTCAACCGAAACCAGCCGTAATTCTCCAAGGAAACCATACGACGCACTATTTACCCAAGACTCAGATGTCGAACGCGCTGCCGGTTCAATTACCCATGTTTGCGGGACTTGGCCCTGACCAGCCACTGAAACCCTCGTTCGACCGTTGGCGGGCCCAGATGGTGCTCGTCGAGCTGCCTGCGTTGCATGTCGGTGTGCTGGCCGCGTCGACTGTCCGTGTGCTGCTACGATAGCGCTGGACCACCTTGCAGCACGTGCTCCCGCGATGAAATTTTGCAGCACGTGTTCCCGCGAGAGAATCTTTCGATGTGAGTGGCCGCCTGAGTTGAACGCATATTCAACACGCATTGAATGCGGCCACTGTCTGAGACTAGGTAAGTGGGTATGTTCGAAGTCTTCGACCGTTTCAGTTAACCAATTTAAAATGCGCAGATATTCCTCTGTAGTCAGCAATAGCTCTCGTAGAACGTATTTACAGCGAGAAAAGCATCTTCGTTATGTACCGTAGCGGTGATGATGCCCTTGTTGCGGACCGTGACAATGGACCGTACCCTCTAGACGGGACACCCGCTCCCCTCGATACAAGCACTCCCGTGCGATGGAAGCAGGGTTGAGCAGGCCGTTAAGGCGATTTTTGTCGCAACTACGACCCCCCCCCAATTTTCTTTTTTTTAAATCGCAAATTTTTACGAGCCCCTAGGACCAAAACTTTAAAGCTTTATTTAGTTTCCATTTGTCAATGTTGTCAAAAAAAGTGTCAGTTTTTCAAACAGCTCTGTATATAATCTGCTTTTATATTGTTGAACATGCATACACCTCGCACGCGACTGACTATTCCTACCTCATTTTACCTTACCATGTGGTTTGAAAAAATCCTATTTTTTCAAAAAAATCTACGACCCCGTTGTGACCAGTCACAACGCTGCTCAACCCTGGATGGAAGCACCTGCTGCTGCCGAGAAGAGCTGAGGGAGGGGGTGGAGGAGCAGACGTTTCGTCTATTAGCGCCACTTGCAGTGATGTCGGAGTGGGGGGGGGGGGGGGGGGAGTGCGGCAAAAGCTTTGCTTGTCAGCACCACAAAGCTAAAGCGCCTCTCAGCCTGGCCTGGTATTCGACCACGTCAAACGGACCAATTATATTGTGGCCAACCGTTCGCATTCGTTCACTGTCATAGTGTACGTCATTTCGAAAAAATGCAAAAATATTCGCAGCGAGCAGGATTCGAACCTACGCGGGCAGAGCCCAATTGATTTCGAGTCAATCTCCTTAACCACTCGGACATCGCTGCACGACTCTTCGGACGCAAACTTCCACTACAACTCCGCTCCCAACCACATGCTCTCCTATTCCCTCATGACATCTCTTTTCCACGGTGCAGCAGCCATTTCTGACACTGAGGAATGTATGCGCACTCAAAACGCGCTTGGCTAAGATGCTCGCAGGATTCGAACATAATAACTCGCACACTCACATTTATGTTCCGCCAACCCCTGTCGTTCGGATACCAGATTTACCACCCCGAAACGTCCGTTGTTTCCCCCGAGACAGCGCACATTGGCAGCTGCTTGAACATACATTCCACTTAAAACACCTTGTGTTTGTTTCGACTCAGAAGCAGACGGCAGAACACAACTACATACTATGAGAGTTTATACATTGTACACGCCGCAGGTTCATATATAGTGGTCAACGACGGCCGGAGCATGGATGGCTGGCAGCGGAGTTTTTTCAATTACACTTTTCAATAGTTTCAGGAAAAAGGAAATAAAGGAAATGTTGGGAGGTCGTACCGGAATGTCCAGCGCTTCGAACTTGTCAATCCATTGCATATTGTTCAAAATACCACTCCATTCTTCAGCTTCATCGGGGGCAGGGCTCAGAATCTCTGGAACGATATCGCTAAGGTTAAGTACGACACCATCATAAAAGATTTTTTAAAGCAACACAAACAAGCATCTCGCAAAATGAGGCTTCATGATATCTGGAGCCAGAAAAAAATCTTCACCTGCTGCGTGGGCTTTGGAAGGACTAGATGACAATTCATTTTTCCATGACTCCAGTTCCGAAAGCTCGGCGAGAAAATTCTCGTGATCGTGCCATAAAAATGGGTCTGGAGAGCTGCTTAGACTGAAACCCAACAATTCGGAACGGCCAGAGCAATGTACAGTAAAGTATGCAACAAGAAACCTCTTCTCATGTGAAACCTTGAAAGGGTTAGTGTGACAGGAAACGTCGACCTTGGCAACAGGTTTAGGAGCGGTCGGGGGCTCTCTGAGCACAGAGCACCCTGTCGCGGCAAGGTGTGTGCCCAAAGAACTCATTCTTGTGATGCGGGACAACATTTTGTCTAACGATCTTGTTTGTCCAGGATACGAATGCAATCATTATCTGAAATGAACAACTCCTTCAATTTCCCTTGGAAATTTTCATTTAATCGCAGCACTCATGATATGATAGTCAATTTCAATTACTCTTATCACAAATACTCGTTAGTAAGCAGCGCGTAATGACAAGGGTGCGTGCCTTCATGGAAGTTCGTTAGTCAGGAGTAGGTACTCTGAGAGTTTTGGCCGAGAAATAGCCGAGAAATGCCTGCTTGCCGCGTAATAGCCGCCGAATAATGCTCGCCGGGAGATAGCCGCTAAATAATGCTCGCCGCAAAATAGCCGCCAAATAATTTTCGCCGCGAAATAGCCGAGAAATAATGCTCTCCCGGTAGATATACGGAGCATTCCAGAGGCATAATTCAGATTTCAGCACCTCCGTCGGTTCAATTACCCAAGTTTGAGGTACCCTCTACTTCCCCACAGCTCGCACTTAGTTCGGCTGCAGTTTGGACTGCGACCCGCGTGTGCGTAGCGGCTCTAAGAACAGTTCGTGCTGTGGGTGGCCGTTCGTGGGGTGCCAACCAGGTGGCCATCAATCAATGCAACACGATTTTTCGCAGCCCCAATCATCTGTTTTACTTCGGTGGCGAGCATTTTCAGTGCTCTCCTCATTTTGTTCCCGACTAATCTTCCAATTTCAATATTTCCTGCTGCTATATTCGAGCTCTGCTCCCGGTTAGGAAGTGTTTTTTTTAACCATTTTCGTTCTTTTTGGAGTAATTAGTTAATTTTTCATTTATTTTAATTCGTTTATTCGGTAATTTATTTATGCCTTCATTCTTTCGTCACATACTAACCTTTTATTTTCTTAGGCACTAGTATTTTTATTTTCCTACACAATTATTTAACCTTTTAAATTTATAAATTGTTTATTTACTTACTCATTATTTTATTTATTTACTGTCTTAGACATTTGAGTGCATCCATTTGATTATTTCGTTTGTTCTAACCTCATTAAATTATTACTAATCAGCAACTGAAATATTTAAAAAAATTATTTGATGATTATTGTGTGAAAATTACATATAGGGCCTTTTCTCTACTGTATTGTTTTGGCGTTTCATTATTGACTGGAAAGCGGAAGTTAATTTTAAATGATCAACAAGTACATTTCGATTGTAGGGTTGCTTGTTTTGATTCGACTAATTTCGGCTATTCTTTTTCGTATTCTCCACCTTGACTTGGAGCAAATTGTTTGAGCTTATCTGCGCTTTAGAGGTGTGTTGTATAAACTGACGTCATGCTCTTGCTTTTGATTTTACCTAGTGTATCATTAATGCATATTAAAATTAGAAAAAATGAAGCTATTTGAAATTGTCAAAAAATATCTAACAAAATATTTGGAAAATATTAAATGTTGTTTAGTAGCTAATGAACAAGGTAACAACAAACGGAGTAATCGAATTGATTTATTCAAATGAGTGAGACAGCAACCAAATGAATGAGCGAATGCCACTTATTAAATACAAATGTTTAAATAAATGTGCCAGAAATAGAAACATTGAATCCTCCATAACAAACAAAATAGTAAAAGAATTGATAATGAACGAAATTATAAGTTAATTACCGAAAAAACAAGTAAATAAACGAATAAATATAATAAGTTACTCCAAAAAAAACGAAAATGGTAAAAAACAAACCCTAACCGGGAGCAGAGCTGGAATATAGCAGCAGGAAATATTGAAATTGGAAGATCAATCGAGAATAAAATGAGGAGAGAACTGAAAATGCTCGCCACCGAGGTAAAACAGATGATCGGGACGGCGAAAAATCGTGTTGCCTTGATTGATGGACACCTGGCTGACACCCCACAAACGGCCACCCACAGCACGAACTGTTCTTCAAGCCGCAGCGCACACGCGGATCGCAGTCCAAACTGCAGCCGAACTAAGTGCTAGCTGTGGGGAAGTAGAGGGCACTTGGACCCCGTTCAGCCTCTGGAGGCCCCACCCAAGCGCTGGCGGCCCCAGATGGTGGCTCGGCGAGCCGGCGATGGTTGCGTCTTGGTCAATTTTGTTCACTTCTGAATATTTCTCGGTTATATCTCGGTTATTTCTCGGCTACTTCTTGTCCGTTCCGTAAAAAGGCGAGAAATAGCCGCTAAATAGCCGGGAAATAGACCACCAGGAGCCGCTGCGGAGCCTGGTGGGCTATTTCCCGGCTATTTAGCGGCCAAAACTCTCTGAGTAAGACCTCTTAATATGTCCATGGCCATCCTGGTCCCGTTCCCCGGTGCATGAACAACACTCAAAACATGAAGCATAGTGGGTGTAGCCTATACGTAGTATCCGAATCACTCCATTTCGGATATCCGACCGGATATCCGAGATTCGGATAATCCGATATCCGAAAATTTGAAAACACGCATTATCTGAATCGAACCAATATCCGGGAAATTTAAAATCGGCATTACCTGAACCGAACCATTATCCGAAGGGTCAAAATTCGAATAAAAACGGATAAAAATCGGATAAAAACCGGATAAAACGGATAAAGTTTGCGAAAAATCGGAACAAAACCGGATAAAATCGGATAAAATCGGTTCATTTTAGGTTGAATGTCGTAAACCGGTCCATTTTTTATATCAACTACTTGACTCACTTTTGTTTCAGTGTGTGGTGTGGTGTGTGTGTGTTGCTTGAGATTTGTTCCGATAATATCCGAAATTTATCCGAAATTATCCGACGGATATCCGTATCCGAATCATTGGAAAAATGGCATTATCTGAATCGAACCAATATCCGGTAAATTAAAAATGGCATTATCCGAATCGATCCATTATCCGAGGAATTACCTTCGGATAACAAGTATAGTGTAGCCGCAAATGGGTTAGCTGCTGATCACTCAGCAGTCCACGCGCCTGTCGCGTGCACCGATCGGTCACCAAATTTCCCATTGGTACATACGACGCAGCGCAGGCTGCTGAGGTGTCCGCAGCTATCCCTTCCGTGGTTACCCCAGAAATAATGAAGTGCTAAAAGGTGCTATCACGGCAGGAAGGGGGCACTTGGCCACGCCGATTTTTCCGTAACGCCGCGTAAGTAGAACACTAAACCTAGGTTTTACCCCCATCCTAAAATCGGAAGGGTCGATGCGGTACGAAAAATTAGGTGTGGTCGAGTGCCCCCCTCCCACCCCCTACTGCGATATCACCTGATCACAATCACCAACAGATGAAAATCGCCCTCACATGATAAGAGACGACCTGATACGTCCTCGAATGGCATAAGGCGTCATTTATACTTCCGCCACCGAGCGGCGCGGCGAAATGCAGTCCTATATTATTGATCATGCGGCACGACACGATCAATATTATATGATTGCAGTTATACTCCCGGAGGCAGGAGTAAAACCGACTGATAAAGAAGAGCGATGTTTGTCATTCGAAGACGATTTGCTTTAGGTTGGGATGATTTTTATCACTTGATTTCGATCTTTTTCGCTTAGTTAAGTGGAACGAGACGCACATGGATCAAATATCGTCAATCTATCGTATGAGGCGAAGTCGCGACGCTCCTCCGATAGCTTCATCAGGTAATCCGAGCAGTTGTTTTTGAGAAAACACAATGGGGGGGGAACGGAGAAACAATCGCACCGCTCCCCAGACAGCCAAATAATGGCTGCTTGGCAGCTTCATAAAGATGGGATACAAGCCATATGGGGTCTCTGGCGTGGTCTCACAATTCCGTCACAGCTTAGGTGTTCTAGACAGGGTTGAGCGGCGCAACGGGGGATCGTGGAAATGTGAAATTTTTGAGGAAAAGAAAATAGCAATCTAGCACAAATCGCGGCGGGACACACTTCAGAGCAGTGGCATCTGTCGTCGTGGGAATACTTATCGCGCATCTGTCGCAGCGACGTGTCGCGGAGGGCTGACATAGTGCAAATGTTCCGAAGCCTGTCGTCGCTATGGCCTAGTGCATACTTCCCGCGATGCTCGACCACGACAGTGCGTAAGGGGCCGAAAAGAGTCCCGCCGCTGAAAGGCGCGGCAGCATGAGATGGAGGAGAATCGATTGTGCGGCGCCGCATGGTCGAGTCGCCAGTAAACCTACAACGGTACATTTGGCTGCTGGGGTGCGAGGCGCAGCTTTGTACTTAATAACGGTTATAAACACCGAATAAAAAAAACTAAGTCCCTCCAGCTTTTCTATTCTTCCAGCCTTCAAGGCATGATCGATGTCATATTTATGTTTCGCCGTTTCTTCCACTCTTCTATAGTCTTGTATCTTCTGTAACCGTATTCGCCAATAACCCGTCGGGTACCCGCCGGGTAGTCGAAGGGTAAATGAGGTGAAATTTCAGTACAAAACGCGCGCTCCACGGCCACCTCTCGCCTCCCTTGGCTTCCCTCGCGACCGCCGGAATTTTTCGAATAGCATAGCTGAAGAATGGCCGCTTCGCGATGAAATCTTTATCTTTTTGTAGTGATATCGATACGTAACACAGTTTGCATTTCCATCTTACATGGTGTAAGATGGGTTGATCTGCTCCTCTGCCGCACGCGGTATCATCCCTTCCGCTTCCCTTCGACTACCCTCGGCGGGTTGTTGGCGAATACGACCCCTGCTTGGTGTAAATGATAAGGGTAAGAAACAGTGATTCCATGAAAAATTTTCATATATGATATTTCGTTTATTCCGTGGCATCAAATCAGGATTTTGTCACCCTAATCGGCGCTGATACCCCATCCAAACACTACTTTCCCTCGTAACAAAGCAGAAGAAACAAAATACTATGGGAGAAAAAGCAGGAAAAACGAGGAAAACACACAAAAAATGAGAAAAACCGGCGATAATCACTCCGCCTCAATTAAAAATTTTTGCGCGTGAATGGCGCGTTTCGTTGGTGCCTGCAGACAGTGCTTCCTAGTTGACGGTTGTACATTTCTGCAGGGGTGTCTGTTTGGAAACACCCGTACATTCCTTAAAAACTGCACAAATCCGGATTTTGGAAGGAATATAACCTATGGTCGGAGAGCATACGCCACAATCCCAGTATAATTTAATGATTACAGAGACAGTTCTATAATAATAAAGACCATAACGTTATGGAACGTCCCGCACGCGAGATTGGACAGACTCATCGTAAGAGAGTAATTGAAACGTCAAATCAAAAAGAAACTCACGTCAGTCAAGTAGAGAAGATCCGCGCACAGTTCAATAACTTAGAAATCAGCGAAGTACATACTCGCCGAGAACTAAGTATTGAGAATCGGACTGATGTGACGAAATCTCGCTCCAAGGCTGTCATTGCATCACTCAAGATTACGGTATTGCCCACCGCGATCGTCTCGAGACCGCGGCTTCACAATCAACAAGCTCCCTACATTTACTCCTTTCATGCTCTTCTCTATGTTAAGTAATGTCAAAACAAGAGCTAAAAACTTCTATTTGGAATCGAGGCGCCAGGGTTCGAAGCTAGGGCTCAAGGTGCTTTGTGGGAAGGGGGGGGGGCACTATGGCGCGATGGACTTGGCCACGCCCATTTTACTGTGCCTCACTAAATTTGAGCACCTACCCGGGGTTTCCCTCCCCTGCCAAAATCAGGAGAGTCATTGCGGCACGGAAAAATGGGCGTGGCCAAGTGCGATACAACAGTGGCCCCCCCTTCCCACATAGCACCGGGCTCAACGCATATTCGAATTGGGGAGGGGGGGGGGGGCGTGGAGCAGTATCGTTTTAAACTGAACTTAAACAACTTGAAGGCTTTCCGGCTATGTACTATTCCGAGTATCACCGGACAATCGGGTCTTGGATCACTTTGAAAACTAAGGTGATGGGCCCGTCTTCGATTCAATCGGATAGATTCAAAATACCAATATTAGGATAATCTCAATCATTTGGAGGTGCTATCACAAAAGGGGCGGGGCTACGGTATCGAGTATCGAAATTTGCCACGGGCATTTTTCCGCGTCGCAACGACTCTCCCGAATTTGGTAGGGAGGCATACCCTCGGCTTGGCACTGGTCGAATTGCGAAAATGGGCGGGGCCAAGTGCGATGTGTGCCAAGTGCTTAGCCCCCCTTTGCTGCGATAGCACCCATTTGGTTAGAGGTGGAACGAATATTTGGGTTTCCGATCGACCCGAAAATAGCGCCTCTTGGGTGAAGCGCACTCTGAAATCTCTCTGGTTTGACTTTTTTTCGGGTAGCCGGGTTTAAAAGGTTGATCCGAGAATGGCTTTTCTCGGTGACCTACATGTCTAACAATTCGGATTTTAATGTTTTTGACCAATTTTCTAGATTTGGCGTTTTTCCGGTAGCCGGGTCCTGGATCGATCCGAAAGTGGTGTTTCTTGAGTAACTGAGATTTTGAATTATTCCGATTTTGGCGTTTTTTCGACGACTCAGATTTAAAACTTGGTGCTATGTGGGAAGGGGGGAGGCACTATGGCGCGATGGACTTGGCCACGCCCATTTTACTGTGCCGCACTAAATTTGAGCACCTACCCGGGGTTTCCCTCCCCTGCCAAAATCAGGAGAGTCATTGCGGCACGGAAAAATGGGCGTGGCCAGGTGAGATACAACAGTGCCCCCCCCCCCTTCCCACATAGCACCTAAAACTTTTCGGATTGCATGTTTTTCGGGGAGCCGAATTTCGGATTCAAATATTCCGAACACCGGGGCTGGGGAGCTGGTTCCGACAATAGGGAGTCGAAGGAGAATTTCTGACTCTCGACGGAATCTCGCTCATGGGCAGCAGTTGCGATAATCGCAAGGGGGGTCATAAAACGATCACTGACCCGCACCCCTATTCCTTGCGAGACCGACAATGGTTATGAATCCATGGTCGCGTGAGCATGACACTATTCCATGTCGGTCCCGCCAAGAGCAGTACTGTAGATCGGGGGCAGGCAGGCGCGCAGATTTTGACCGTTAGGGGCTTGTGCAGGGGTGTATGCTGCGTCGATTGGGCCCGTAGGTCGCTTTTACCCGCTAGATCCTGATTTCTAAGCGATTCTACGGAACAAGTTGAGGGAGAGACCTAGAAAATTTGGTCGTAGCGAGGTTTATCGGCTCTAGCCCAGTGGTTCGTCTTCTTTCTATCAGAAGATTTTTGACATCCAAATTTTGGCTGAAGTTTTTGATTCCTTGCCGAAAAATCAACTTGCCTTGAGTTTATGGGGAATTTCACTTTTCTCGAATCCACCCACCACACACTCGAACGCTAACGTCGGCGAGAATCTCGTTCCCTGTCCGACGTTAACGTTAGATTACCCACCACGGGTTGCGATAAGGGGTCTGCAGAGTTGAAGTCGCGACGTTGCTCGCAGCGTGTAACAACGCTGGGTGATGCAAGATTTGGCAAGGTGACACTTTCGGCGACAAGGGGACACCACAGTGTTTTGATGCCGCGACGGCCCTGCGTCAATGCTAGAGAGCGGCGACCGACGCCGCGTCGATAACGTTCGAAATCATTTCTGTCGCCGCATCAGGTTGACGCTCGGCGACCACTCGCCGATCGCTTCAACTCTGCAGACCTCTTTACCCGAAAGTCCAAAATTTGGACGCAATGGAGTATTGCTTAACAAAGTTTGGTGGGTGAAAATTTTCAACTTGGTCCGAATTTCGATGAATTTTCTGTGATTTTCGCTAATCGAAACAAAGCGTATTCAGGATTCTGGCTAGTTTTCACAGAGCACACTATTTTCGCAGATCCACAGTCCACCGCAACGTCGAGATTTGAACCTCTTTAAGTGCTATTCCGTTCAGCGAAAATCACAGAAAATTCGTCGGGCCAAGTTGAAAAAATTTTACCCACCAAACCTTCTTTCCAAAATACTCCATTGGGCCCATTGTCATGAAAAACGGATTGTGGCGCAAACTTTTCCTCCTGGCAAATAGAAAAAAGTAAATCTCTGAAAGGCTCTAAACAAGTCCCTTTTTTGATGGTGGACCAAAAAAACTATCCAACTCAAATTTTGAGGTCAAAAATCGAAGTGCCTGAGACCACTACCATAAATACGTCAACGGATCAGAACAGAACTAAGATGGGGGCAGGGGGGGGGGTAGTCGCGATGTTTGTTTTTCAACCGCAAAAAAAAGCGGGGAAACGAGGGAGGAGTGAGGTGCGTGATTCTACGCTAGCCGTGTTCCGCCCAATCATGCACTTCGCTCCCACGTTTCCTCAGCCTCTTCTGCTGTTGGGAAACATTACGACCACCACTGGGCAAGGGGGGGGGGTGGCCACTTCGAGGTCCGGAAACAAGGGGGTCGTAATTTTTCTTGCAGAGAAGGGCGGGGGAGGAGCGAAGGGCTGTGCGGTAGCCGGTATATCCTCCAGTCACCGCCCTTCTCACGGTTTGGACACATTGCGACCAACACCCGCGCCAGCAGCAGGCTGCGATAGCCTTCCCAGTCGCTGCAGGACCGATTGCCCAAAGCCACCTGCAATCCTTTCATGATGTGGGTCAAGTCATCCTCAAGCCCATTTCATACCAGTATCGCCCTATCCATGCGTAGTCGCCTCACAGCAAGACCGCCCGCTCGCTTGTGGTGTCATCCATTGCTCCTGCGTGTATCGGTTGGTGGCGAGGCTCGCGAGCTTTCTACTTGGAGAGGCAAATGTGCACGGAGCTCGCTATACAAGTTTTCACCCGAATCAAGGATTCCTTTGCCCTTCGAAGCTAAAGTCGATCACTGGTTGAGAGGTAGTCGCGCCGTTGCTGTGATATATGTAGAAGTCGAGCGGTTGTTTTGGAGAAAACATAATGGTAGAAATAGAGGAACCACCGCTCCGCTTCCAAGATAGCGTTACGCCTTCAGCAAGTGGCAAACGCGAGCGATCGAGCAATGATGAGGCATGGGGAGCGCTACGCAAAGCGGTCGCGTGCGCGGTCAAAGTGCGTAGCGCTCCCTACTCCCCTCATCATTGCTCGCTCACTCACACCTTTGCCACCATGCCGGAAGCATTATAGGAATTCCAACGCGGTTCCCAGGAGATGAGATACAAACCACATGTATTAGTTTTCGAAGCTTTTGAACCATATCAGGTTTTCGCTCATCATGTTCCGCTCGGGACCACTTCGTTTGGTTGAGGAGACTGCTAAAACGGGACAACTCCTCCCTCTGTGTTTAGTGAGCCCCTGATCCCGCAACTACGACCCCGTTCACCAAAATTTCGGAAAAATTTTTGCGATCCCCCCTCCCCTTCTTGACGAATAGACGTCAAATTCCTTCTCAGCTCACCGAATAACCGCTGGCGACTATTACTATGTACTAGAGTGAGGACCGAATATTCGAGTTCGAATAAATATTCGAATTTTTCGAACGAATTTTTATTCGAATATTCGAAAAGTGTGAATATTCGAACTTTATTCGAATTCGACTATTCGCAAAAGGTGAAAATTCGAACATTATTCGATTTCGACTATTCGCAAAAGGTGAAAATTCGAACATTATTCGAATTCGACTATTCGGGAAAGGTGAGTGTTCGAATATTATTCGAATTCGACTATTCGGTAAAGGTGAATATTCGAATATGATTCGAATTCGATTCGCAGAGGTGAATATTCGAACTTTATTCCCATTTGAATACCCGAGCTGGTTTAACAAAAAATATGAAAATCAGCTCTAATGTATGAAGGAATCGACATACCTTTCAAGACCGATGTCAGTCTCTTCATTACTCCATTGTTCCATTTTCCCGAACGCAAGAACTAAGTTTTTTCCCCACACCGTCTGATGAGGCTATTAGGGCGGTTCTAACAGGGGGAGCCATATGGCAATCGCACTTGGCCACTCCCATTTTTCCATGCCGCTGGGCAATTATAACACCAACCATAGCTTCGTTGGGTGGAGCCACGTACTCCACCAACCCTTACCTCTGGGCAGGTGATGGGGGAACCTCCATCATTGGGAAAACCGGTGACAACCGGTGAAACGCCCCGAGGCACAGGAGGAGATGGGAATACGTGGGGGTGAGGTTTATCCCTCCGTTGACCAATCACCCACGTCCTAAGGGGTGGAGAGACGTGTGTCGATTGGCCGACGGAGCAATAAACTCCGCCCCGTACTCCGATCTCCCCCCAGTACGCGCCCCGAAAAAGAATGAAAGTCAGCCAACACTCATGCAAGTCATTTTCAAGATTGTGTGGGTGTCACTGCCGGTTTTTCGTCCATAACTTTTGTGCTTGGAGATAGAATTCTGCGTCAACTTGTGCTTCCAATTTGGAAAACTATTCTCGATCCTTCAGCCTGATTCATTTTACGAAACACCGGTTTTTCGCCTATAACTCTTTAACCTGGTGAGGGTTGTTTTTGAAATCTACGAAAAATTCTGCGTCGAATGATATTTCGGATTCCTAACTTCGCTCGCTCCATACTCTGAGAGGATCCCCCGCGATCGTTCACGGATAGAATCTTCGGTTTCTGGTAGGGGCCGAGAGGATTCTAGCATGGGGCTATCGCGCAACGATGCCAAATTCTGCCAGTCTCAAACCGAGAGCGTACCGCGTTCGTTCATCGATGCTCCCACGATGCTCTATAGCGAAACCGCGAGGAGTCGAGCCTGGGCCTATCACGGAACGATTGCGAGATCCTACCAGTTTCAACCTGAGGGCGAATCGCGTCTATACATTGACATATTCGGGGCGTTACATCGCGGATCCGCGACGAACCGAGCTTGGAACTACCGCGGGACGATCGCGAGATTCTTCCAGCCTTCCGATGGTACCGCATCCAGGCCCTCTCGATGTTTCACCCGAGCGAGTGTTGCCTATCAGATCAACACGAAGCTATAAGGTATTGCCCTCGCCGCATTTCGCGCTGCTTTACAAATCTGCACAACATGAGAACGCGGGAGCGGGGGGAGACGATCATGGTACCATCGCGGATCGCGAGTGCACCACGGTATTAGCGCGGTAAACCTCTCAACGATCGCGGTATTATCACGGTATGAGAACGAGAATGTCAACGGATGAGTCGATTGGGTAACTATCGCGGAATGAACGCGAATCACGGGAGCATCACAGTACTAGCGCAAAAGATTCTCTCAGAGTAAGCCAGCCAGGTCGGTGGAGCCGAGCCCCGTTGTTGGCTCCAGCAGAACTCTGCGCCTCTCATTTAAAGGCAGTGTTCACGATGATTTTCATCCGCGAGTTTTTCACATAAAACAATGCGCTGGCCTCCAAGTGTTACCAAAATTACGAAGAAATGGCGAGAAACGCATTAAAACGTCGTATTTCAGTGACATTATCCTTTAACATGGGCCAGTTGTCCGGTCGGATAAACATGTTAATGGTGGTTGTCACCGTTGGAAAACTGAGTCAATCGAAAATAGAAGAATATTTCATGCAAAGCAGAATCAGTTAGGGCTCTGAGGAAGGAACGGAGCAATATAGAGTAAAGAATTGCAAAGGACGCGTCCACAAAAGATTTCATTGTCACAACAAACAATTCCTGTGATACTTAAGAGGGCGTGGTGATACTTAAGGATTTCGCGTACTTCTGTTGCGTTTTTCTCAATTTCTACGTCATTCTAGATATGCCCGGGGGCCAGTTAATCGATATAGCGAATAATCTCAAAATTAAAGATTGTCGTGAACACTGCCTTTAAACCATAGAGGCGAAAGCACCCTATGGAGATATGGTTGATCACTGGTCGAGAGAGCGCCGCGTCGAACACATGTGGCACGCACGCAAGCGAGAAGGCAATGATCCTATCACTACCTCCTCGCTTGCGTGCGTGCCCCATGTGTTCGACGCGGCGATCTCTCGAGCAGTGATCGACGATAACTATGGAGCTCGGCTCCACCAATCTCGCTGGCTTATGGGGCAGGCAAAGTTAGTAAGGTCCTCGAATAAGCTCCTTAGGCTAAGCTACAGAGGAAAAGTTGATTTTGTAGCATTCTTTGCGTTGTAGCCCGTACAGGTCTAGAGATGAGTCGTCTTGTATTTAATCCCAATTGTAAGTGGAAATAAAGATCTAGAAGAAGAATTCAACTTGTTAGTGCCGCTCACTTCGCAGTTGCGCGATAATGCTATGGATGCTTAAATTATTCGTCATTCGAATTTCGAATATTCGTTCGTTCGAAATAAAAAATGAACGAATTTATTCGAAATTCGTTCGTTCGGAATAAAAAATGAACGAATTTATTCGAAATTCGTTCGTTCGGAATGAAAAATAAACGAATTTATTCGAAATTCGTTCGTTCGGAATAAAAAATGAACGAACTTATTCGAAATTCGTTCGTTCGGAATAAAAAATAAACGAATTTATTCGAAATTCGTTCGTTCGGTCTTTTTTAAAAAGTCCTCACTCTACTATGTACCTCATTTTCAGGGTTGAGCAGCGTTGTGACTGGTCACACCGGGAGGTCGTAAAATTTTCTAAAATTTCGAAAAAAAATGAAAATTTGGAAAGGGTCGTAAAACCTTTGGAGAAAAATAGGATTTTTTCAAACAACATGGTAAGGTAAAATGAGGTAGGAATAGTCAGTCGCGTGCGAGGTGTATGCATTTTCAACAATATAAAAACAGATTATATACAGAGAAGATGTTTAGAAAATTGACACTTTTTTTGACACAATTAACAATTAGACACTGAATAAGCTTTAAAAATTTTGGTCCCAGGGGATCGTAAAATTTTGGAATTTTGGGAGGGGGTCGTGACCGCGACAAAAATCGCCACAACAGCCTGCTCAACCTTGCTCATTTTAGCTCACCAATTGGTTTGGAGAAAATCCCTTTTCTATTCAAAAATTTTACGAGCCCACCCAATTCTCATTTTTTTTCCAAAATTTTGCTGACCCCCAGTTGCGCCGAGTCCAACTTTGCAACCCTGTAGCGAAGAGGCCATAGGAATCTCGTTTGGACACGGACTGTGTATCTAATGCCTTTGATCTAGAATGATTCACAAAGTTTTAACTTTCGAGAAGTTAGGAGCGGATGGATCGTCTCTCTCGTTTCTATTTGCAGATGTTATGTGCAGCTTCAGCTTCTCTCGTTTCTTCTGATCCTTATCCGCAAACGATCGTCAGCATATTTCAGGATCATACAAGTTTCCCTCCGATGTAGCTTGCCTCTCATAGGACCTCAACTGTGATGCTTGGACAGCGAACAGTCACATAAACACAGACAAGAATTACATGCTTTTTTGTCGGGAGATTGAAAATCATTTTGGTTTTATCGCTTTTCGAGAATCACAGTTGTTGGTTTCAATTTCGGAAAACAAGCAAGCGCTACTATGAACGGAGCTAGTTATGAGGTGTGTCTCACTAATACCATTAGAATCCCTCACTAGTTTGCCGCATAGTTTTACTCATTGTCAGCTGTAGTTCTATCCTTCAGGACAAGTTCAACGAGGTTAGCGATTATGATGAGAATGAGGACAGGAGCAGGCGCCGTAGCCGAAGCAGAGACCGCGAGCGAAGACATCGGCATAGCAGCTCTAAAAAGGTTTGTTATTACTCGGGCAGTCGCGGAGGTCGGTGGCCGGTCGAGAGGGATTGAACAGGTAGCGTGCTTTCGCTCGAAACGGAAAGAGGGGCGGACGAGGCACGAAAACTCCCCCAATCATGCCGAAAACTCCGCGTGTCAACCTCCCACCGACCCTACAATGCCACGTCACAGTTGTCCGTTCACACTGAGAGCTCTGCCCAATCACCGACCACCGCTTACCACTCCTGCAGTAGCGGGCGTCAGTGGCAGATCAAGAGGTAGCATGAGCGATTCAACCTGCCACCGACGCTCGCCAGAGCGTCGCTATCCCGGACAATGTCAACCATGACAAGCACAAACACCTCACATCCAAGCGCGGCGTATACATTGTGGGCTGCCATTTCCGCGCTCTACACGAGAGAGTATCACAGAAAAACAAAGCAGACACTGCAACACGTTGCCCCGAAAACTCCGCCACATATGAGACATTACCACGAAAACTTCGGCAGTTATGAGTCATGCCGAAACCTCCGCCGATCAGACAGATCCGATCAATTTGATTAGGAAAGGGGCGTTTTAACCGGCCACCGACCGCCGCGATTTCCTGAGGTGTTTTGGCTCGGTTGCGAGCATCCTCAGACAGGCATGTCGGATCACCTGGGAGGTTTTTGGCTTTGGTTCCCGGGTGATCCCACATCCCTGTCTGAGGATACTCGCAACCGTGCCGCAGCACGCTTTCGCAATCAGCGTGCATTTCGCGGGCTGAACGGCAATGCGGAGGTGAACTGTATGCATTGTGGGCTGCAATTCCCGTGCTCTACACGAGAGAGTATAAGAGAAAAACAGCGCAGACTCTGCAACATGTTGCCGCGAAAATTCTGCTAGATATGGGGCATTGCCACGAAAACTCCGGCAGTTATGAATCATGCTGAAATCTCTACCGATCGGCCACAGGTTTATAATTTGCCACCGGCACAAAATTCTCACGGGAGTGAAGTAGTTTTTCTTACCTGAGTTTTCCATGAGTAGGCCCCTATGTCTTTATCACCGGTAAGGCTGTTTCCCTAAGGCCTATGGTATACTTTGTCGCTGTAATGAGCGACAGGCATGCAATCTATCACAAATCGTGACGGGACCCGCATCGGAGCAACGGCAACGGTCGCCGTAGGAACGGATGTCGCGTGTGGGTCGCAGCGACGTGTCGCGGAGGGCTGACATACTGCAACTGTGCCATAGCCTGTCGCTGTGCAGTGCACTGCGACAGCGACAGATCTAAAGGACGGCAGGCGGTCGCTGTCGCTGTGCAGAGCGACGCGACCGCGTGTCGCAAAAGTACACCATACCCCTAAATCTGTCGTTGTCGCAGTGCACTGCACAGCGACAGTGGTAGCGACAGGCTACGGCACACTTGCAGTATGTCAGCCCTCCGCGACACGTCGCTGCGACTCACACGCGACATCTGTTCCTACGACAACCGTTGCCATTCCTCCGATGCTGGTCCCGCCGCGATTTGTGTTAGATTGCATGCCTGTCGCTCATTACTGCGACAAAGTATACCATACCCCTTCAGCTTCAGACGCTCACCTCCGGAGAAAGGCGGTGTGTGAATCTAACACACCGCTCTCAATTTCTTTTGTACCCTACCCTTTATCAATTGGACATCATCAATTTTGTTTCCCGTGAGAATTTTCAGTTCAGTTCAGTTCAATAGCTTTATCTGGCGACAAAGAAACATACAGAATGTATGTGTTACAGGTTCAAACAAGACAGCCTGGACATGCAGGCAAACAAAATCGTAGGCAAAGAAACACTCGTACGAATAAGAGCACCCAGAATTTAAAGCTTTAGCAGAAAGCACGGCCATCGACCCCATCCAATGACCTTAGGTTGAAATGGGACAGTCTGCTTTTGAAAATCCGAAAATCCGCGGCCTCAAAGATCTCTGAAGGTAGTTTGTTCCAAATTGGGATGACTCTAAATGCAAGGGAATGCAGCACGTTGGACTTCGACGTAAATCTACGTGCGAGCTGAAAAGCGTGCTGGCGGGAGCGAATACAGCGGCTGGTGAACACGAAAAAACTCTCAAATGGGATGTCGCAAAGACCGGTAACGATTTTATAACACACGTGTAAATCGAACTCTTCTTCTTCTTCTTTGCAGCCACGTCGAGAGTTTTGTCATAGGTTGAGGAATTGGGCGACCAGTAATGGATTCGTCCATAGGTCCATTGTGGTCAGCGTGGTTGGTCTCTCCGGACAATTAAACAGATGTGCCGTATCGTGGCCTTGGCATCCACAGTCTGGACAAACGTCTGATTTGCTGCTGTCAATCTTGCTGACGTAAGCCATAAGCATAGTAGAGTGACCACAGCGCAGCGATGCCAGGGTGCATCTGGCCCTCCTTCCGAGTTGAGACTCGGATGTGCAGACACGGGGCGGCGTCACTCCCAGGATGGGACTTACCGCAGCCCTTTCCAGATGACACCGCACGAATTGTGTGTGCTCCTCGCGCAATAGACGGAGTCGTTCTTGCTGTGAATTGTGCCATCTTTGCAGATTGAGTTTGCTTGGAGCATCGGCGAATGGCTTTCTGATGTCTCTCTCCTTGACGGGGTTCAGCACTCTCCATGAGGGGTGGTTGGGTTGCTTTATGATATTGATGAAGAATTGTTGGGCCTGGAGCTGACAGTGCTCCTTTACTGGCAATAATCGTGTCTCCGCATGCAAGTGCTCGACTGGGGAACTTCTTGCACATCCGGTAGCTGTACGAAGTGCGGCATTCTGTACTCGCTGCATTTTGGCCCAGGAGGCTTCTGATACCAAGTGCTGCCACACCGGTGCAGCGTACTCCAGAGCGGGCTGAAGTATGGCCTTGAAGGTCCTGATAATAGTTTCCTTGCTACTGCCCCATGATGTACCGCCCAAGGCTCTGAGCACATTAAGCTTCGCTTTGACGACGGCCTGCATCTGCTCGGTGTTCTTGTGAAACTTGAGTGATGGATCGAGCACCAGACCGAGCAGTTTGGGAAAGCGAGCAGCAGGTAATCGATCTCCGTCCCACTCGACATGCGGCTGGGCGCTGTGCTCTGATGGATCCGTTGTGAGTACGGATACCGACGATTTGGATGTCGAGATCTTTAGCATTTTGCGGTCGAAAAAGCTTTTCAGTGTGACCAGGTACTCATTGATCTTGGAGGCGGCCACATTTATATCTCGATCCCGACACATTATTGTCATATCATCGGCATAGGCGACCACCTTGATATCCTGAGGAGGGGCGGGCATGTCTTCGAGGTACAGACTGAAGAGAGCAGGCGATAAAACGCCGCCCTGCGAGACTCCAGCTGCAATAGGAATACCATTAGATACATGGTTCTGGAACATAACTCTGGCTCGTCTGCCCTTGATGAATGCCGATATCCAGCGTTTCTGTCACGGCGGTAATGATGACTTCAGTAGGCGATAAAACGCCGCCCTGCGAGACTCCAGCTGCAATAGGAATACCATTAGATACATGGTTCTGGAACATAACTCTGGCTCGTCTGCCCTTGATGAATGCCGATATCCAGCGTTTCTGTCACGGCGGTAATGATGACTTCAGTAAGTTGCTTGACAGAACTCCATGGTTTACTGTGTCGAATGCCTTGGTAAGATCGAAGGCAACAGCCACAGTTCTCTGTGGCTTCTGGGCATTGAACCCATCGATGGCAAAACTTGTAATTTCCAATAGAGCTGTCGTGGTGGAATGCAGCTTTCTGAATCTGTGCTGAGACACCTGGTTCTCATTGTGCTCTGTAAGATCCTTTACGATCAGTTTTTCGGCTACCTTCGCGAACGTGGACAGCAAGCTAATGGGTCTGTATCCCTTTGCTGAAGCCTGAGGTTTCCCTGGCTTGGGCAGCGGCACAACGTTAGCTGTCTTCCAATTTTGTGGGATGGTGCACGATCTGAACGAGGTGTTTATCAAATCAGTGAGAAGCGGTAGGATTTCAATCGGTATCTTCTTCAAGACAGCAGGACATATCCCGTCTGGACCAACCGCTTTTGAATTCCGCATATCCTTTATAACCTTCTCAACTTGCGTCGAAGTGAACGCTTCGGCCGTGCTCATAAGCGGGAGGCGGCACAGCTCTCGTAGAGTCACTCTGTTCTGCGGACCACGCTTTGCACTAGTGATGAAAAAACTTCTACCGAGCGCATTTGCGGCTTCTTTTCCTGATTTGAATACGCCGTTGTTGAATTCGATTGTGGAGACGGTAGCAGGCGAGCTCTTACCCGAAAGCTTTCGTAATACCTTCCAAGTGGCTGCACTATCCGTCTTGAAATCCAACTGCCCGGTGAACTTTTCCCACTCTTCTTTCTTGTGCCTGTCTAAATCCTTTCTGATCTCATCGTCAAGTTCAGCAACGACGGGGTCCAGATGGTTGACCGCTCTCCTGGCATCTCTTGCCCTGATCTTATCGAGGATCTCCCTAGTGACATTTGGATAAAAAGTCTTGACGCGGCCGACAGGAATAGCCGCTTTCATGGCTCTGCGGATCGCGTCAGATAAATGACACTCTTTCTGGTGCACGTCGCCATTCCACGGGTAATTTGCCGACAGGCGAAGCGCAACTTCACTGAACAGGCTCCAGTCTGCTCGGCCTAAATTAAGATAAGAACGTTGACGAACACCAGAATAAGGAACGAGAGAGTTGGAGAGATCGATATGGATAAAGGCGGGGACATCGTCGCTCGGCAAAGTGGTTGAGGTGGACCATGAGCAAGTGTTAGAGAGGTTGGACGAGACAAGAGATATGTCTGGGCTGGAAGATCGGCCGTTGGAAGGGAGGCGAGTGGGCTGATCATCGTTTAAGATGACCAGGTCACACTCTCCTGCCCATTCTTCGACGTCATTTCCTCTAGCATCAGAGCCAAGAGACGAGCAAAAAGTGTGAGCGTTAAAATCGCCCGCGAAGACAACCGAAGATGAGATGGAGCAGTCGTTTAGCTGCTTAAGTAGAGGAATAGGATCGTAAGATGGGGGGCGTGAGGTAGTGGGAGGAATATATATGTTGAAAAGAGAAAGGGGTGTTTTAAGAGGGAGGTGGATTGGAAGGTACTCGAGAGTACCATCCGTGGGGGTGTTGGGTATGAGGTGGGAGGGGAGAGAAGATATAACAAAGGTTGAAACTCCTCCGCCAAGAGCTGACCTTGGAACATGGAAGGCGGTATAGCCCGGGATGTTAGGATGAGGACGGGTAGGGGATGGAAAGAGCTTGGTTTCTTGGACTATGATCACGTCTGGATGGTAAGTACGTGCGAAGAGAGAGAGCTCAGAAAGTTTGGCACGAAGGCCGTTGATATTGATATGTACAATGGAAAGGGGGCGATATGAGGAAGAGGAATCTGAGATGGAAGGTGAGGAGCATAATACACAGCGAAAAGAAGAGTTATGATGCTTCACAGAACTGAGACCCGAACAAGAGAAGTGCACCCACCTTTGGCATCCAAAGCATTGGACGCTGGTCCCATTGCAATTGACATTTCTGTCGCATGTGGCACATAGGTACTTCTTCTTCTGAGCGGGTCCCGGATTCCTTTCCACGCCGGCCCTTAGCAGGAGAATCCGAAGGAGAGACGCGGCCGGCCAGCACCTCTCCCATGACAAAAACCCTCTTCATGGAGGGGGTGACGTCGGTTTGCATAGAGGTGATCTTCTTTCCTCCACACTGCCACGGCGTGAACGTACGACATCTTGGCAGCTAAATCGAACTCGGTTCGCCGATATCATAGGGTTTCGATTTCCAACATCTCAAGCCTGGTCGTATAGTCTGGTACTTCTCGCGTAGGAAATACTTTGACAAAAACGCGTTTTGAGTACCGCCTTTGCACGTTTTCAATTACTTCATCATCCTTTGAATTTTGTGCCGGTGGCAATTTATAATCGTCTCGATCGGCCAGATCGGATCAATTTCATTGGGATAGGGGCGTTCTAACCTGCCACCGATCCCGTGACTGCCTGAGTAGGTATGAAATACAGGTTATCCAAGGCCTCCGAGGAAAGAACTGTAGACAAGCAAGGCTTTGGTTCTTTTTAGGCTACCCCTTGCGTGCACTCGTTACCTAGGCTGGGATTCATGAGTGGCAGCCCAGGGGCTACAGTAGGGTTTGCTGCGAAATGAGTCCATAATCTTCAGAGACCAACCCAACAGTGACCCGTAGTTTGCAATCATGAATCCCATTCCTCTGCGTCTCTCACCCGCGCGCTAGATTCGAATGCGCTCGCCTAATCGATTAGCATACAGCCGACCCTTACGGGTGCCTGAAGGTCAGATTTTCCAGGCCTTTTTCGTCTGCGGCGAAATTTTGCGTAACTGACGGGAGTTTGTCTTCGAAATGATGCTGAAATCGGGGCCTACCTGAAGAAACCAAAACAGATAGAAAAACCAGTTAAAAACCACGACCTACTTCATGTTCATTTAAAATAGCCTCACGTGAGCCAAGAATCCATGCTTGTCCCGCTACGAATAGTGATACTGTGGATCGGGGCAGGCCAAAAAATTCTCACTGTTACTGGCTCCTGTCAGACCTCTGCACAGGCGCGACCGACTCGTTCGTATGGCCGAAAATTTAAAGAAATTCTGGCAACCTTCGACAGCCTTTTCGTGTTTACTCGCCACCATGTCCGTTCTCGCAAACATGGATTCCAACTTGAACGGAAATTCACCTCTAAAGGCAGCATATTGAATTCCTTTGCGTTCATGGTTGTCAGAACTTGGAACAATTTGCCTGCAGAAATTGCTGAATCCGGAAACTTCGATCTTTCGAAGTAGTCTATCCAAGTACGATCTCAGGTCACTATAAGGGAGTAGTGAGCGTCCACTCTGATCAAAAGGTTATTGCTGTTAATTTAATGTGACGGGTTTTTCCAGCTTCTTGTGCCTTTCTTTGTTGTGCCCAGTAGCGGTGGTCTCAGGTCTCTTGAGACAAGATTCGATTTGTAAAAAATTTTCTGTGCTAAAGGTTCATATTTTGTCCCCTTCTTATTTCTGCCATTGCTATGCATCTTTAATTTTTACTTTACGAAAGAATCTCATTCTCATACGTTTTCTTTATTTCCATAATAAAGTGGTTGAATGAATGAATGACTTCCCCCACCCTGATTTTCTTTTTTGGGCCAGAGTTCGGGCACTATTCCACAGTGGGCCACTCAGGACAAGGCAGAAATGGGTGCTATCGCAGCGGGGGGGCACTGTGATACCGCGTTTGGCCACGCCCAGTTTTCAGTGTCGTAACGACCCCTGATTTTGGCAGGGGAGGGAAACCCGTGGTAGGCGCTCAAATTCAGTGCGGCACGGTAAAGTGAGCGTGGTCAAGTGCATTGCGCCGTAGTGCCCGCTCCCCCCCCCCCTCGCTAAAATTGCACCCAGAAATGAACTGAACCAGGGATAGGTAACGCTATCAATTAAAGTATTTCCATAGTTTACATAACAACAATGGGTGATAAAGTGCGTTCCTTATTGTGTGTTGGCGCAAGCTCGGTGCACATATCCATGTCGATAGACTCTGGTTCATTTCAAGTGTACTCCTGTTTCCGATTAACACAGCGCGGCGCGGTGGCTTTTTCGTCGAAAGCTCCTTATCACTAGTTATATTTCACCAAGACTCACCGCTCGGCTCCTTCTTCATCATCATCTTCTTCTTCTTCTTCTTCTTCTTCTTCTTCTTCTTCTTCTTCTTCTTCTTCTTCTTCTTCTTCTTCTTCTTCTTCTTCTTCTTCTTCTTCTTCTTCTTCTTCTTCTTCTTCTTCTTCTTCTTCTTCTTCTTCTTCTTCTTCTTCTTCTTCTTCTTCTTCTTCTTCTTCTTCTTCTTCTTCTTCTTCTTCTTCTTCTTCTTCTTCTTCTTCTTCTTCTTCTTCTTCTTCTTCTTCTTCTTCTTCTTCTTCTTCTTCTTCTTCTTCTTCTTCTTCTTCTTCTTCTTCTTCTTCTTCTTCTTCTTCTTCTTCTTCTTCTTCTTCTTCTTCTTCTTCTTCTTCTTCTTCTTCTTCTTCTTCTTCTTCTTCTTCTTCTTCTTCTTTGCATCCACAGAGAGGGGTTCTGTCATAGGTTCAGAAACTCGGCCACTAGCACTGGGTTCGTCCACAGATCCATTGTCGTCAATGTAGTCGGTCTTTTCGGGCAATTGAACAGGTGCGCAGTAGTATGCCCTTGACTACCGCAATCAGGACACTCGTCAGGTTTGCTGTTGTCAATCCTATGCAAGTATGACATAAGCATGGGGGAGTGTCCACAGCGTAACGATGCAAGGGTGCACCTGGCACGCCTGCCAAGTTCCATCTCTGTCTCGCTGACCTTTGGAGGTGCGACTCCCAGGATGGAGTTTGTGGCAACTCCGCTCAAGTGTTCCTTCACGAATCGGGTATGCTCCGCGCGCAAGAGACGGAGGCGTTCTTGTTGTGCTTCGGTCCATCTCTGCACATCTACTTTCGACGGAGCATCAGCGAAAGGCTTTCTGATACATCTCTCTCTCACCGGGTTTAGTACTCTTCGCGATGGATGATTCGGCTGCTTCACGATGTTAATGTACATTTGTTGCGCCTGGAGTTGGCAGTGGTCTCTAACTGGCAATATGCGAGCTTCGGCGTGTAAGTGCTCTATTGGAGAGCTTTTAGAACAGCCTGTTGCAATTCGCAGGGCACAATTTTGGACGCGCTGCAGCTTGGACCAAGAGGTGTCCGACACGATGTGCTGCCAGACTGGCGCAGCATACTCCAAGGCGGGTTGCACAATAGCCTTATACGTGGTCAGGATCGTTTCTTTATTGCATCCCCAGGACGTTCCACCGAGAGCACGCAGGACGTTGAGTCTTGTTTTCACTGTGGCTTGCTTCTGCTCAGTGTTCTTATGAGACCTCAACGAAGGATCCAACACGAGTCCAAGTAATTTGGGGAATCGGGTGGCCTGCAATTGAGTTTCGCCCCATTTCACCATAGGATGGGCACTGTGCTCTGCATTATCAGTGGAAAAGACGGTGACGGACGATTTGGAGGCAGAGACTGTGAGCATTTTGCGATCGAAGAAACATTTCAACTCGATCAAGTAGTCATTGATCTTACTGGTGGCTACCTTAATGTCGCGATCTCGGCACAGAATAGTAATATCATCCGCATATGCAACGACCTTGATGTCTTGAGGGGGAACGGGCAGATCTTCTAGATATAAACTGAAAAGTGCGGGCGATAAATCTCCTCATTGAGGGACACCAGCGGCGATGGGGATGCTATTGGAAACATGTCCCTGGAATAGCACATTTGCCCGACGTCTTTTAGTGAAGGCAGTTATCCACCGCTTCTGCCATGGCTTGATGGTAGACTTCAACAGACTCTCTGATAGTAGGCCTAGATTGACAGTGTCAAATGCCTTTGTTGAGTCGAGGGCCACACCAACAGTACGTTGGGGTTTGATGGCATTGAAGCCGTCCAGCACATAGCTCACAATTTCCAGCAAGGCCGTAGTGGTGGAATGTAATTTACGGAAACCATGTTGGTGCTGCTGTTGGCTGTTATGCTCGGCAAGCTCCTCCACAACCAGTTTTTCGGCAATTTTGGCCATGGGTGAGAGCAGACTGATCGGCCGGTACCCTTTAGCCGTGGATGGTGACTTTCCCGGCTTTGGCAGTGGAATAACACGAGCCACTTTCCAATTTTGGGGTAAAGTACATGTACGAAACGATGTATTAATGACGTCAGCGAGCAGGGGTAGTAGTTCATTTGGCAGTCTCTTTAGAACTGCTGGGCTCAGACCATCTGGTCCTACTGCCTTCGAGTTACTCATTTCCTTTATTACCTTCTCGACCTGTGCAGGCGTGACTGCATCATCTACATCCATGGGAGGCAACTTACAGAGTTCCCGTACAGTTATTCTATTCTGCTTCTCTCTTTTGGTACTAGTGATGAAAAAATGCTTCCCAAGAGCATTTGCGGCCTCCTTCCCTGATTTGAAGACTCCACCTTCAAATTCAATCGTGGAATTGTCGGCGGAGGTAAACTTTCCAGAGATCCTTTTCAAGGCCTTCCACGTTGCTGCTGCATCATTTCTGAAGTTCATCTTCTCAGTGAACTTTTCCCAAGTTTCCTTCTTGTGCCTGTCAAGGTACTTCCTGATCTCATCATCCAGCGCAGCGATGTCTGGGCCAAGATGATCTGCGGCTCTCTTTGCGTCCCTTTTCCTTATATTCTGCAATGTTTCCCTGGTGACATTGGGAAAGAAGGTCTTAACGCGGCCTTCAGGGATCGCAGCTTTCATAGCCTTCAAGATAGCATCAGATAGGTGGCGCTCCTTCTGGTGTACATCGCCATTCCACGGATAATCAGCCGCTTGGCGGAGCGCAACCTCCCTGAGCAGGCCCCAGTCTGCAAGGCCTAAATTAAGATAAGAACGATGACGAACACCCGTATAGGGAGCAAGAGAGTTAGAGAGATCAATATCGACAAGGACAGGGATGTGATCGCTGGAAAGAGTTGTGGATGTCGACCAAGAGCAGGCATTAGAGAGATTGGAAGAGACGAGGGAGATGTCTGGGCTAGATGATCGGCCGTTGGCAGGGAGACGAGTGGGCTGGCCATCGTTTAAGATAACCAGATCGCACTCCTCCGCCCATTCTTCGACGTCACTTCCTCTAGCATCAGAATCAAGCGACGAGCAGAACGTGTGCGCATTGAAGTCACCCGCAAAGATAATTGAGGGAGATAGGGAGCAGTCATACAGCTGCTTGAGAAGGGGGATAGGATTGTATGTTGAGGGACAAGAGGTAGAAGGAGGGATATATATATATATATATATATATATATATATATATATATATATATATATATATATATATATATATATATATATATATATATATATATATATATATATATATATATATATATATATATATATATATATATATATATATAAAAATATATGTATATATATATATATATATATATATATATATTAAAAAGAGAAAATGGTGTTTTAAGAGGTAGATGGATGGGGATGAACTCGAGAGTGCCATCCACTGGAGTGTTTGGAATAATGTGAGAGGGAAGAGAGGACAGAACAAAAGTAGAGACTCCGCCTGCTTGAGATGACCTAGGAGTATGATATGCAGTATAGCCCGGGATGTTTGGATGTCTAGAGGTAGCTGAGGGAGAGAGTTTGGTCTCCTGAACCATGATAACATCCGGGTGATGAGTACGGGCAAAGAGTGATAATTCAGAAAGCTTGGTCCGAAGGCCGTTTAGATTGATGTGTACAATAGGTAGGGGGCGGTTGGTAGATGAGGAATTTGAGTTACTGGAGGCGGAGCACACAATACAACGAAAGGAAGAATCGTGGTGCCTCACAGAACTGAGACCCGAACAAGAGAAGTGCACCCACCTTTCGCATCCAAAACATTGGACGCTGGTTCCATACCAATTGACATCTCTGTCGCATGTGGCACATGGGTACTTCTTCTTCTTCGTGGGTCCTGGATTCCTTTCGACGCCGGCCATTTGTAGAAGAATCCTCAGGAGAGCTGCGACCAGCCAGCACCTCTCCCATAACAAAAACTCTCTTCGCGGAGGGGTTGACGTCGGTTTGCACGGAGATGGTCTTCTTCCCTCCACACTGCCACGGCACGAACGTACGACATCTCGGCAGCCTTCTTCTTCTTCTTCTTTGCAGCCACGTCAAGGGTTTTGTCATAGTTGAAGAAACTGGGCGACCAGTAGTGGATTCGTCCATAGATCTATTGTGGTCAGCGTGGTAGGTCTCACCGGACAGTTAAATAAATGTGTTGTATCATCGCCGATAGTACCGCAGTCCGGACAAACATCAGATTTGCTGCTGTCAATCTTGCTGACGTAGGACATGAGCATTGACGAGTGACCGCAGCGCAACGATGCGAGTGTGCATCTAGCCCTTCTTCCGAGTTGAGTCTCGGATTCGCAGACTGGGGGCGGTACTTCTCCTAGTATAGAATTCACCGCCGCCTTCTCAAGATGACGCCGTACGAACTTGGTGTGCTCCTCGCGCAAAATACGGAGTCGTTCTTGTTGTGAGTCGTGTCATCTTTGCAAGTTAACCTTGCATGGAGCATCGGCAAATGACATTCTTTTGGCTCTCTCTCTAACGGGGTTAAGCACTCTCCAAGATGGGTGATTTGGTTGTTTAATAATATTGATACGGAATTGTTGGGCTTGGAGCTGACAGTGTTCCTGCACAGGCAATAGGCGGGCTTCGGCATGCAGATGCTCGACTGGGGAACTCTTTGCACACCCGGTGGCAATGCGAAGAGCGGCATTTTGTACGCGTTGCATCTTAATCCAAGAAGATTCTGAAACTAGATGCTGCCAAACTGGTGCGGCGTATTCCATGGCTGGCTGAAGAATCGCCTTATACGTCATAAGTATCGTTTCCTTGCTGCTACCCCATGAGGTACCGCCTAGGGCCCTGAGAACATTGAGTTTGGCTTTAACGACAGCCTGCTTCTGCTCGGTATTTTTATGAAACTTGAGCGAGGGATCGAGCACAAGACCGAGCAGTTTTGGAAATCGAGCAGCAGGCAGACGGTCTCCATCCCACTCTACCTCCGGATGAGCTCTGTGCTCGGATGGGTCCGTTGTGAGGACGGATACTGATGATTTCGATGCGGAGATCTTTAGCATCTTGTCGTCGAAGAACCTCTTCAGCGTCTTCTAGTAATCGTTGATCTTGGTGGCGGCTACCTTTATATCCCGGTCTCGACACATGATTGTTATGTCATCGGCGTAAGCGACAGTCTTGATATCCTGTGGTGGTTCAGGCATATCTTCGAGATACAAACTGAAGAGAGCTGGTGATAAAACACTACCCTTGGGGACTCCAGCTGCTATAGGAATACTGTTGGAGACATGATTCTGGAACATGACTCTTGCCTGTCGACCTTTGATAAAGGCCGATATCCAGCGCTTTTGCCACGGTGGTATTGACGACTCCAAAACGTTTCTTGACAGGATTCCTAGGTTAACCGTATCGAAAGCTTTAGTGAGATCCAAAGCGACAGCTACAGTTCTCAATGGCTCCAAAGCGTTGAACCCGTCGATTGCATAGCTAGTAATTTCTAGCAACGCTGTAGTTGTAGAATGCAGCCGTTTGAACCCGTGTTGAAACAATTGTTTCTCGTTGTGCTCTGCTAAATTCTCCACAATGAGCTTTTCGGCTACCTTGGCGAAAGGTGACATCAAGCTAATGGGTCGATATCCCCTTACTGACGACTGAGGTTTGCCTGGCTTCGGCAACGGGATGACGTTGGCTGTACCGCTCGGCTGCTGGTGATTATCGAAATGCACAGGTCACTGGGGGTTTGCCAGAGTCTAACTTCGCCAAGATCCGAGACCTTTTGACCCTGTAGCTTCGCCAAGCTCTGAGAACTCTTGACTCTGCCTGACACGGTGTTTTCCACGATCTTCAAAAACTATTTAGCAGTTAATCTTTAATCTTCTGCTAAAAGTCGTATTTCCTTTTGGGCTTCTTCGTCAATGTCGAAGCGGGGATCCACACTAGCATCGGTGTTAAGCAGTTCCAGTTTTTTTAGAGGAGGGGGGGGGTGTGGTAATAGAAACTCCAGATTGGTTGAAATCTCGGCATGGGTTCGAAACACCTTGATTTTTCAATATTTAGAAACCCGGGATGGGTTGATTTCCTGCTTAGATTTAGTAGTATCCCCCATGCCTCCTTCGTTGTGTAGTTCGGTCACGTGACGAGAGTCTTTTTGGACGTGCTCACTCTAAGCTTCCTGACGCATATGCAGCAGGCAAGTCAGTTTTCAACTGATTTGACCAAGGTGGGGGGTCGTAGCTCATTCGAGGTCGGTCATAACACCCTACTGGTTGCTGATATGGGGTGAACAGTGGATAAAAGGCACATCGGGAGCATTTATTTTGTTGGGAATTTTTGAATCCGATTTGTGCTGGAGCCCCTTCTGTGTCGTGCGCTAATGAAAACGTGTATTAGTGAGTCGGTATCTTTTTGACTGGTCCCACCTGCTATGACATGATTGTGTTGTTGCCTTCGAGAAGCTCATTCTTGGAAATCCGTGCTCAAACCCTACGCAACACAGTGTTGGCCAGTTGCGGAGGTAGTGCACGTGATGTCTGTTCCGCTCATAAGACGTGATTTATCAGACGAAGTAAGCAGGTAGATTATGGGCCGGGATTCACTAACTGAAAGCCTCGACGTACGGTTCAGTTTGACGCTAAAATTGCGCTCAAACCCAGTCACAGACTCTGACTTTCAGCTGTGAAGTCGCAGCCATTGCAATATGCGTCAATTCAGCTGCAGGTGTTTCTCAACGATTTTTCAATTTCAGCATCGTCGCCATCGCAAGAGATCACACTCGCGAAGTCGTAGCCGTAGTCGTGACAGGAAGCCCGGCCGCGTTCATATCAACCCAAACTTCACGTTAGTTCATATGTGCTGAAGGCGAGCCTCCAAGTAAATGTTCAGTGCACGATTTCAGTAATCTTGGACCAACGGCCTCGTCATTGTTGGAGACGAATAACGTCCTCGAATCTGAAGTCATTCGGTTACGCAATGAGTTGAGCTGCACTCACATTCGCGTTCGAGCGCTTGAGAACGAGCTGAAGTAATTTGTTTTTATGAGGTCTCAGAATGTTGATGGCAGGTTTCATCAAACTGCTATTTCAGCCATAACAATATTTCCCGTGGCAAGATTGAGCAGGAACTGACCGTTTCTCGACAGAACTTTCAAAAAATCCAACAAACGGCTGCCAGTCATGTGCAGGTTTGTACTATTCATGCATCCTTCGTGATATTTTTTTCTGACGAAAACTTCGCTGCTCAAAGCTGGGATAGCCGATGGCTCACCAGCCTGGCTGCCCCTACAATTCAACGGAGCTGTTCCAATTCACTGGGGTCCAGCTGTCATTACCATCTCGGGTGGGTCTCCATTCCGCCGGGATGCCTTCTGCGGGGTCTATGACATAGCTCACCCGCGTGCATTTGCGTCACGGTCCGGTAAGTCTCGCAATCGCGGAAGCCCCACCATACATGGGGGAGTATTCAGCACTTTATAAGAGAACAAGTCTATCGCTAGCGACATGAAATGATGAAAACCGTCTTTGCGGAGGGGTTAGTTTAGTTTAGTTTAGTTTTATTACGATTACATAAGGCAACCGTTGGAGAAAAAAAACATCTAACAGCGAAAAAAAAACAAGTAACTGCACAAACACAGTGCAACAAATGAGAAATAGAATTATGAGCACTAGTGCTGTCGATACCAATCAAACTAGGATAACTCGTAGCTATGAAAAAGGTTTGATATTCTCCGCTTAAACTGAGCATAGGTCATATTTGTAGCTGGAGTATTTTTTGTAGCTTTGAGAAAGGCACTCCCTGCTCTAAAAGTAAACGATTTTGCCCGAATTGTGGTAGGTCAAATACTCGACGTCGGGATTCAAGTGTAGGCAGCCCCAGGTACTTGTTTCTAATTGCAGCCTTGGGAATACGAGAGTATAAGAAACCTCCAATTCTAACCATTAGTTTCCTTGTGAAATTGTTTTGAATTTTTTCGATGGCATAAATATGTTTTTTCTTGTATGGACAAAAAACTGTTGTACTAGCTTCGATTATAGGCCTTACATACGTTTCGTAAGCGCGCAAGAGCACCGCCTTGCTTCTACTTGACAGTCCTCTAAAAATATGAAAAGTGCGTACTAGAGCTTGCTTACATTTGTCTCTAATGTGATCCGCGAAATCGAGTCTGTCGTTATATACAAATCCAAGATCCTTCACTTCTTTGACTTCTGAAGCGGCTACCCCATCAATCATGTAAGTTTGATTTGACTTGGCCGATCGCGAACCTAACTTCATACAAACCGTCTTGAGCGGGGATAGAGGCAATTGCCATTTGTTAGACCAGTCTACCATGACATTTATAGCTTCCTGCACTACCCTTGTGTCACCCGGTTGGGATACAACTCTGTAAACTTTTATGTCATCAGCATACATCTTACATATCGCCCCAGTGTTGTGTATGAGGTTGTGAATTTCGGCCGTGAAGATGTTAAAAAGGACCGGAGATAGAACACCTCCTTGCGGAACTCCACTTAGGACATTAGCGATATTGGAGAGAGATTGCCCCACTCTTACTTGAAATGTCCGTTGAGCGAGATACTCCTCTATCCATCTAACAAGTATTGGATGAAACCCTAAACTTCGTATTTTGGCTATAAGTTTGGAGTGAGACGCACGATCGAAAGCTTTTGCAAAATCAAAATAAATAACATCGCAAGAGTACTTATTATCCATTGCCAAGGACCAGTCGTCTAGACATTCATTCAAATTTGTTTCAACTGAGCGACCCGGAACGAATCCATGCTGACTTTTAGGAATTATGTTATTAGCAATGAGATGAGAAATAATATGCTCCTTGAGAACTTTGGTTGACGTCGCTTTGCACGGAGGTGATCTTCTTTCCTCCAAACTGCCACGACACGAACGTACGACATCTCGGCAGCTTCGACCGACGCGATTCGCATGGCCACGAAAGCAGTCATTTCGGAGGGCCGAGCCAAGACCTTTTTTTCCCAATGTCCCAAGGGAAATCTTGGGGAAGATAAGGACAAGAGTTGCAAAGAAAGTCGCAGATCACCTGGATCCGGTCATTGCTGAGCTGGATAGCGAGTCTAAGCGAGATCTAGGCAAGCACGAGGAGTGGCGGGAGAAATTCACTGAGAATATGAACTTCAAAAACGACGGAGCCGCAACTCGGAAAGTTCTAAAGAAGATCTTGGGCAAGAGCACTTCCACCAACTATTCCACGGACGAATTCGAGAATGGCGTTCTCAAATCGGGAAAGGAGGCTGCAAATGCTCTCGGAAAGATTTTTTTCAGAACTCAGGCTAAGGGAGGGAAGCAGAACCGAATGACTGTAGGAAAGCTCGCGAAGTCAGGCCTAGTGCATACTTCCCGCGACGGGCGACGCGACATCGTGTTTGGGATAGATATCGACAGAAAGTCGATATGTTTCAAATGCACTTTCCAGTCGCGGGAAGTATGCGCTAGGCCTCACGAAAGCAAAGAAAGCATGGATGAGATAGAGAAGCAGATTGAGAAGGTGGTTAAAGAGATGCGCAACCCAAAGGCCGTAGGACCGGATGGCATCAGTCCAGCAGTCTTGAAGAGACTGCACAATGAGCTCCTGTCACTCCTGGCTGACGACATCAACGCATCCTTTGGAACGTTCATCTTACTTGAAGACTGGAAAGTTGCAAACGTCATTCCATTGCCGAAGCCTGGAAAATCGCAATCTACGGCAAAGGGGTATAGACCGATTAGCCTTTCTTCACCACTCGCCAAAGTAGCTGAGAAATTGGTCGTCAATGAGCTCGCTTAGCACAACAACGCGGTCTTGCAGGCAATCTTGCAGCCGGCATTAAAGTACGCTGCACCGGTATAGCGGCACATAATATCGGATTCTTCGCGGACAAAGATGCAGCGAGTTCAAAGTGCTGATCTTCGCATTGTCACAGGGTAAAACCGTGCTGCTCTTCGCATTGTCACAGGGTAAAACCCCGAAAGCACCGAAAGCTTCCGTAAAACTTTCCAAGTAGCTGCACTGTCCGCGAAGTTCATTCAAAGTGAGGTTTATCTAAGGTGTAACGATTTCTGGTCGATATAGAAGATAAAAACTGTTCGTGTTGCCCACTGCGAGGAGTATGATCCCAGCTTTTTAAATTTTGACCAAAATTGATGATTTTCAAATTTGGGAGGGGTCATAGATTTTACTAAAAAATGAAATGTTCACAGAAGAGGAACGTTCGTGAAAAATTTCTCGAAGGTTTTGGTGACTACGGGGGAGACTCCTCAGAGGTTGGTCACAACGTCCCGATGGATCCAGTGTCGGACCTCGGCGTAGACGCCACAACTCCCCTAGTCAACTTAAATTTTTGAAAAATCCTACAAGCTCCCTTACTCGTATTGAAAAGCTGAACATAAAGAAAGACATCACTCGATCTACCGGAGCTTTTCATGCCCGAATTACTTAGCGATCCAGGATCCAACGGGTCATTGCGTCGGACCTCAGCACAGCACGACTCCCTCCCATCTGTGACCGAAATTTTTGGAAAGTTTCACGACCCCCCACCCGAATTATCATTTTTGGACCGAAATTCTTGTTATCCCCTCTCACCAACCGTTTTTTCATGCACAATCCCGCTTGTCGCTGCCAGGTTCCCCATTACCGTCTGAGTATACACCATATTCATGTCAGGGTTCGCGATGGAAACACTCGCGAATCGTCGAGTTTTCCTTATGAAAGTGTGGATTTGGCCATCACTTCAGTCAGAATTAGTGAAAGATTGGAGGAAAAACAGGCTCAAGTGGGGTTACGAAATTTCTCAACGGGGGGGGGTCGCTAATTGTGTTGGCCTGAAGGGGGTTCGCGAAAATTTCGGACCAAAAATGAATCTCTCTGGAAGCGAAAAAGATAGAAATCACTTTCCGTTACCAAACAAAAAAAAAATGCTTAAAAAGTGCTCTGAAATTACGCCTTGGGGGATCGCAAGAATTTTGGATTTTCGGAAAAATTTTTGATTGCCGAGAGAGGGGTTTGCTCCGATTTCGGGAAATTATTAAACGCCCCACTTGACCCTGAGGAAAAGGGCCAAACAGCAAGTTTAAAGGCGCTGTCACTAAATGCGATTGCTGATTAAAATTTCGTGGTGGGAGGACACCATGGATAGCTCGTTTTAACATGTAGAATAAATAAATAACTATATTTCTTCAAACTTTTTTCTTCCGAAGTTTCGCTTACTTTTGCTGATGGTTAGATCTACAATGTCATGAGAAGAACCCAAAAACCGTTCAATCGCGAAGCCTTTCTTTTATAACTAAAAAAATTTCAGTTTTTTTTTTGTATAATAAAGATTCGTTGGAAGTTTTGAAGTATTTCTAGGAATGCTCATTTTTGACTCAAAATCGCCCAACCACTCACTGTGTCACCACACCGCTTGGTTTCGAGAAGCTATTCATAACAATTCCCGTAAATGTGATTACCAGGATGTTCAGAAAATCGCATGTTTATCTGATAAGTTTCCTACGTAATTTGAGAGGTCCATGTTTCTTCCCAGGTTGTGTCCCAATCAGCTCTAAAAATTGTTGTACTAAGGGCCGCCGCTCAAATCCTTTGGAAATTAGCAAACAAAAAAGAATGGTCTAACATTGCTTAACAAAATTGCAATGCTTCCAAAAAATGCGGGGAATTCTGTCTTTTGAACCTTGCGCTTTGGCCTATCTTCTCAATGCACCTGCAGTATTTGGCCAATCATATTTCGTATTTATTACATGTGCCGAGACACATGTGAAGAAAAGCAAACGAGAATGAAAAAATTTTTTGACTTAAAAGCAACAAATTTAAACACTAAAACGCAACACAACTACCAATGAGGCTATAACGAAATTGGCTCCTGTTGTAGAAACTGGCCGACCACAGTTTTTAAACCAGAGTAGGTGGGAGGAACTAGCCATTTCTTGCTCAATCCAGTCCCGCACGAATTGTAAAGAAATGCCGCCTAGACTGGGAACGAGGCCTAAGGAAGCTAAGTTTGTACCTTTGTCCTCTTGTATTGGAACGTATGAGGGTAAAAAACTCGGATATGTTCAATCCTACCGTACCATTCAATATTTTAAAAATCAAATACAAATAATTTCTCCTAACAGCAGGCGAGTCCAAATGCAACCCCTTATTCCTAATGAATCCCCTAGGAATTGCGCTATACGAAAATCCCATTGCGCGTATGAAGACCTTCCTCGTAAAGCTACATTTAACCGCGTCTAGTTTTTGAATTAGCATTCGCTTATGCGGTGCATAAACACAGGTCCATACTCCAACACTGATAGGACGTAAATCTTATATGCTTTGGTCAGTAGATGCGGATCCTTATACCGTAAGATCTTGAATAATAAAAAGAGCGTCAATTGCGCTTTAGCAGAAATGTGCCTACAGTGTTCATCAAAAAGGAGTTTATTGTCGACTATGAATCCAAGATCCTGAATTTTATCGACCGCCTCGATTGGCAAATCATTGATTTTGTAATTGGCCTGCTGGTTAGAATGTCCCTGATGCAGTGCTTTTGTTTTCACAACCGAGAGGGGAAGGCCCCAAGACAGGGACCAGCTATAAACTGCATCAATACTACTCTGCAATAGCGTGACCCCGTCACCGCCTACTTCACCGAACACTTTAATGTCATCCGCAAAAACTTCACACCTAACACCACATCGTTCTACAATTTGGGGAATGTCATAAGACTAAATGTTAAGCAGAATCGGAGATAAGACTCCCCCTGTGGAACCCCACTTGGCGCACTTCTAAAGCCGGAAAGGGAAGAATTAACACGAACCTGGAAGGTTCTATCCGTCAGAAAGGCTTCAATCCAGTTGACAATGCTTTTGTGGATGCCTAGCTGATCAAGTCTAAAGATAAGCTTGGTGTGGTCAACTTTGTCAAACGCTTTTTGAAAGTCAAAATAGATAACATCCACATCTAGTGATCATGCTACAATTCATTTTGAGCTCAATTTTCCTACACCTGCGAGTGATTGTAAAGTCCTCAGAAGAGACTTCAAAAATGCCAATTTTCCCGCAATCTTCGAGTATTTGAATGGTGTTGATTGGTATGGGGCTTTTAACAGCGCTGACTCGGTTAATGCTAAGTACGAGATCTTTATTTCTGTTCTGCAGCACTGCATTCATCTTTTTGTACCACTCATAGAGGTTTCCAAGGACACGGGCCATCTTCCGGAGCATTTACGGCGCTTGGCGTTCAAAAAATCTCAGGCATGGAGTCGGGCTAGACTTACCAATGCAGCAAATGATTGGGAGGTGTATAGGGTTATATGTTTCAGATTTGACAAGCAATTGAAAAAATTCAACAGAAATATTGAAAAGAGGATCATTGAATCAGGTAAAAAAAATGCGTTCTATAGGCTGTTGAATGCTAGATTGAGGGACAAACCTCGGTTAGGGCCTATTGAGTTTGATGGGTCCATAATAACAGACGATAAAGAGAGGTCGGAAATCTTCGCATCTGTTTTTGAAAAGTCTTTTTGCGAGGATGATGGGCCTAGTGGCGTTATGAATCCTGCCCAAGAATTCAATACTATGGATGATTCTGTTTGGTTTTATCCAAAAGATGTTCACAAATTCCTTTCTAGCTGGCCTAATTCATTTTCCGACACACCAGACCATTTGCCTTTAAAATTCATTAAACATGTAGCCCACCTCATAGTTGGACCGCTTACATATATATTTAATCTTTCGTTCATGCGAGCAGAGGTTCCGGATAGGTGGCGTGTAGCCTTTGTAACTCCTATTCCAAAAAAGCCCCCTCATACTAACCCTGAAAACTTTAGGCCAGTAAGCATTACCTCTATTTTCAGTAGGTTGTTCGAAAAGATTCTCAAGGTGAGAATATGCAAGCATTTGGAGGGCCACTCAATAATTTCGGATTCCCAGCATGGTTTTCAAAAGAAAAAGTCGACGGTTACGGCCATGTTGCATTCACTTAATGAATGGACCTCAATCGTGGATGAAGGAAAAGAGGTTGATGTCATCTATGTTGACTTTTGCAAGGCTTTCGACAGGGTCTCTCATTCCAAACTCATGTCCAAACTCGCCCTAGTTGGCATTCATCCTAGAATTATAGCATGGATAAGAGCCTTTTTAAGCAATAGGTCGTTTGTTGTTCGAGTCAACTCGACTTTTTCTGATCCCAAACCCGTTTGCAGTGGAGTACCCCAGGGAGGAGTTCTCTCTCCAATTTTATTCAATATATTTACTTATGAATTGCCACGAATAGTTACGTTTGATAAGGTTAAATGCTGTGCTTTTGCGGATGATTTTAAAATTTTCTCTCCTATCCAGACGGTATGCGACAAGGAGTACTTGCAAATGGCTTTGGATAAGGTTATAAGCTGGTCTAGAGAGTGGAGTATGTTGCTCTCAAAGGAAAAAACTAAAGTCTTGCACATTGGAAGCGATAGTTCAGCTGCTGTTTATACCATTGATAGCCAACAGCTCGAGGTTGTCGACGAGATAATGGATTTGGGTTTCCTGGTACGCAGCGATCTCACCTTTGATGCTCATTGTGCTAAGGCTGTGTCTAAAGCTAGTAAAGTTATGTATAGCATGTTCAGAGCCCTGTCCACCAACAACGAAAGGGTGCTTCTTAATGCTTATAAAACGTATGTTAGACCACACCTTGAGTATGGGACTGTAATTTCCAACCCTCACAAGGTATCGACCAGGGGTGTGTTGGAAAAACTCCAAAACAACTTTACACGCAAGGTGATGATCAAGGTCAGGGGTCTCAGCTGTGATGAAATGCCCTCCAGCATTGCTAGGAATAAAGAACTACAACTTGAATCGCTGGCTTGCAGAAGGAAAAGGTTTGATCTTCTGATGGTTTATAAGATCTTGTGTGGGTATGTTGGACTCAAGCCAAACGGTTTCCTCCAGCTCAGGGCGTCTACCACAAGAGGCAGCAGCTTCAAACTTGTCCGCAACAGAGCCAGGAAAAGTTTGAACCACTTCTTTGTTAATAGAGCAGGAAGTGAGTTTGAAAAGTTACTCAAGAGGGGCAACCTCCCTACAACTCTTCCCGCTTTCAAACGTAGATTGGATCAGTACTTGATGACTGAGGATGACTGAGCCTGTTTCAATTCATATTGGTACTATATCTGTTTCCTTTCTTTTTATATTCAATGTTTTCTCTTGTTTTTCTATGTAACTTAACTATGCAGGCGTGACCTGTAATAAGCAAATACAAATACAAAAAACATTATTTTTACTATCTAAACTAGAGGTCCACTGATTTAGCGTTTCAATCATCTGAGTAACAGTTGACTTCCCTTTCCTGAACCCATGTTGTCGATCAGACAGCAGTTTATTATCCTCGAGATATGTTACAATAGCCAACTTCAAAATTTTTTCAAAAAGTCTACAGAAAGTCGAGGTGATGCTTACCGGCCTATAATTGGATGCTTCAGAATGCGGAGACTTCTTTGGCAATGGGACCACTAATGAATGTTTCCACCTAGTTGGAACCTCTGTCCTGTGAAATATCAAATTGAAAAGAATTTCCAAAGGTGCGGAAATGTGAACCGCCACGCTCTTAAGAAAAGCGAAATGGACGTCATCAGGCGTTACAGAGGAGGAGCAGGGCCATTTCGAAAGAAGTTCCAAAATAGTATTACGATTAAAAGAAACAGAGTCATGCATTACAGCTGATGTTGATATCACATCCGAAACAGGTTTTACATGAGAGTCATTCAAAAATACCTTCGCAAAAGTGTCAGCAAGCAGCTCAGCTTTATCGTAATCAGAAGTGAGAAATTCTCCATTACTATTATACAAAGGGCCAACACGTTCTCTGGGCTTAATTCGTGTGCCAATAAACTTGAAAAATGCATTCTTTGGGTGTTCCTGTGGACCAGCGAAAAGATATGTGGAATTCGGCTGATAAGGTCTAGAACCAAAAAGGAGGGTGCGGGTAGTTACTTTAGTGTTAAGAAGGCTTACGCTAAGCGGACAAAAACATTGCACTAGTTTTGGAAAGCATGCATAGAGGTCACACCCACAGCAGCGAAGGTGTCAAAAAATGGTGTCTTGCTGCGGTAGACCACCTAAAGTGTACCTTGTGGTATCGTCGGGGTATGCCTGAAGTACTACTTAAGGCGATACATGTCTTTCGCATTCAGCTAAATGCGCCTAGTCTTATCATGCAAGGTCATTGGCCTATTTGGGTATGTCGGCCACTGGCAATGGTTTAATTACCAACCAGCGCACAAATGGCGCGATTACTTTCACACAGGTTAATCACTCATGTTAGAATGTAGTTTATACATCAATATTTGTTAGTTGAGTATTTTCATCTGCTCGAATTTCAGAACTAGTTGAAGGGCTCAGTTGCTGTCAAGTGGGGTTCTGTTACGACACAATGGGTTGCGAGGAAAAGAGGCGTGGAATGTTCCAAAGTATCCACTGTTTCTAAGCCAAATTTGCTCTTTTCCTTCTCCGCCCCTGTGCGGAGAGACAGCGAGAAAGCGTGAGAAAAAAGAGACGCAGCGTAGGCGTGCAGACGCACGCGGGAAACAGAAATGAGTTTCACTTCGAAATAGAGGAGGCCCACCACAACGGTTCGCTGGACCCTGATTCTTGCCGCGTTTTCTATGAGAGTGAAGCAGGATCATGAACCTCGGGTCAGCTATTGTCTGTGATGGTGCCAGGCGCTGCATTAGATTCATAGCGAAGCAGCTATGACTCTCCTATTCTGGTTTTTCTATTCACGAAATCTTCTATAAACGATAGTTATTTCAGGTTATCTCTTCTCTTCGAAATGACGTGGCCACTGTTCGCAAGGAGAAGGAGGGAGTTCTTGAGGTTTGTGAATTTTGGGTGATTTAGTATTCACTGAAACATATTTAATCGCTCAAAGCTGCTGGAATATTGTATGCAGCTCACAAAAATTGCGGGGTGTAAACCCAAAGTTTGGAACGAAGTTGGTCATTTTACCTAGTTTTGCTGAAGTTAGAGAGTGTTGAGTTGGACATTATTCCCGCACGGTTAAATAGTCGGCATGAAAACTACATTTGATGTGAGGATGTTGAAATATTGAGACTTCAATGGAGCTCGCTTTGTCCTAAGACAGCTACCGCAAAGCGGTGGAAAAAGACGTTGCTGTCGCGATCCGTATCGAATGCCATGACAGAACGGATTCTTATACATTTGTACGAATATAGATAATTAGGGAGCCCGTCATTAGCGCGGTTCGCACCTTCGCTCACACATAATTACCTGCGCTCGCACCTCCGTCGTTAACATCCCAGCAAAGCTCGTACAGAAGAGTCCTGGCGCTAATTCAAGTGGCCCACTATTGATTACGCAAAGAGCGGATCAAGTGTTAACCCACTGGAGATTTCATAAAGGAAGTTGAAAGATTGATTTATAATCAGCTGCTGTAATTACAAAGTGGCGCAAGATATGAGCAAACAGTGTATTTAAGAAAAATATAGGTTTTTAAATGGATGAAAACAATGATTAGTAAAAAGTAAAAATTCTATAATGGTGATTGAAAGACTGATATGATAAGTGTCTATAATGATAAAGTGTTTCAAAAGGTAAACAAGCAGAAAAGTGCGTAAGGTGAAAAAAAACCTATAAAATGTAAATTGGTAATCGAAAATAATGTAAAAAATAATATTCAAAAAAGAAGTGTACATAGAATTTCCGTTTAGAATTCGCATGTAAATATATAGAGCTGATTATGACAGATATTTAATAGTAATCCTTATACTTGAAGCAGTTATGTCCCGATGTGTGTGTGTGTGCATGTGTCCCGCATATCTTAGGAATGGCCGATCAAAACTTGTATGAAATGGTACCAACATTTAGGTGGGTGCGACATTTATCGATTACCAAAAAACGGCCCGAGTCACGTCTTACGTGCCTTGAGGCAACCGAGTTTGTCCGTGGAGCGCACTTTTGGCCGTGGTTCATGATAACTTCTGCGAGTCGTCTAGCCATGCAAAAAATGCAGGGCGTCATAAAAGGTGTGCAGGACCCCAGTGAGGGTGCGCAAGACGTCATAGAAAGTGTGCAGGACCCTAATCGGAGTGTGCAGGACGTCATAGAAAGTGCGCAGGTCCTAAGTAGGAATGTGCAGGACCCCAGCGGAAGTGTGCAGGACCTCAACGTAAGTGTGCAGCACGTCACAGAAAGTGTGCAGGACCCGATTGGTAGGGTGCAGGGCGTCATAGAAAGTGTGAAGAACCCTAACGGGAGTGTGCGGGACGTCATAGACAGTGCGCAGGTCCCCAGTTGGAGTGTGCAGGGTGTCATAGAAAATGCACAGGTTCCGAGTGGGAGTGTGCAGGACGTCACCAAGAATGTAGAATTTGAAAAAAAAGGTTTTTTAATTTTTTAATGCTAAATCTTAACCTTTTGTGGAGAAGAAATAGATAGGAAAACATGAATCTTGAGAAGCGTGCGACGCGTTTTGAGATTGACGCAGAACTCCTGAGACATTTTCTTGCCAGTTTTAAGATACAAGCAGCAGCTCCACTTCCGTACCTTCTCTGTTCGCCTTTCATTGCAACCGCTCAGTCATTTCGAATCCTAACTTCCAAAAACCAGTTTTATTAATGTTGCAAGTCTGAGCTTATCAAAATCTGCACCACAAAAACATAAACAACCACCTACTAATTTCATTCATTGAGAACAAGGGCATGAACTTTACAATTTGTAAGAAAGGGCAGTGTGTAGCGACGTAAGGGAAGGAAATACAGAAGGGGTTGTGAATTTTGTGCCGGTAGCAACCGACGATTTACCGCTGGCTTCTTATGTTTTGCTTTATGATCCCACATTTTGATACCCCCACGGCCTGCTGTAAATGTACGGCACCCTGCTCTGCTCAGGGGAGTCCATACGTACAGCAACTTTCGGGTAGACGGAAGTCAGTCACCACCGTTCTAACAAACTAATCCGTCTCAGGTAGTTGGCTCACGCAAAAGTTTCTGTGAGCGAAAACTTCGCTAGGTCTCGCTAGTAATAATAATGATAGATAATCAATATAGGTAATTAATAATTTATAGAATATGTCCATAGGCGATACTTACAAGAAATCACATCAAGATAGGTAAATGTATAGATGTATATAGGAAATATTACCAAAAAAATATCAATATAGAAAATTATATAGAGATATATACCAGATATTTAATAGGAATGATCATAAGCTCTGAAAGGTGCGTTGTGTACATACTTAACATCGATAACTATTACAAACAATAATGATTACCGTAATAAATCTGTGCGACGTTATAGAGAATGCGAGACATCGTGAACTGCAGGTCAACAAATGATAAAAAGCATCGATATTGGTGTAGCAATGCGAATACTTTCATGAAATGAAAACCGAACATCCACAGGTTTTTAAAATACCTCGAAAATTGTGTAAAAGAAAGCAGCAGCAGGGAAGTTGTTGGTCAGAGTGGAATACAGCGAATAAAAGTAGAATATTGTTGCCCTTGGGCGAGTATACGCCAAGTTCTCGGCCTGCACCTCGGTCGACTCAGAATGGGATCAATATTGGGCCACTTGAATGAGCGCCAGGAGTCCTCTGTACGAACTATGCTAGCGTCGTTAACGACGGAGGTGCGAGCGCAGATAATTAGGTGCGAGCAACGCTAATGACGGGCTCCCTAGTTAAAATCGTACAAACTTCCTGTATTCCATCCGGCATAAAATATGAAAATTAATTCTCTTGGTGTCCTGTGTCTTTAATGAGGAAGCAGTATTAAGTGCAGTATAGTATAAAGTCATATTTTTTCCTGTGTTACGTGAGAGATGAAAGTTTAAAGGTATCATGTGACAAGAAGCTGAGCTGTTTCGTACTGTGTAGCTGTTTCGTACTGCCTCAAGTCGATTCTGGATCGTCGCCGGAAAACTAATCCGCGCCTAATTTTTTAGCCACGAAAAACTTCGCAGAACCTGGGGTTACGCTCACTTTCAAAATTTGGGAGAGTTTAAGGGCTTAAGAAGTGTATCTTTCACAAAAGGTTAGATTTTTCTTTAAATGTAATCCCAGGTATCTGAGCTTGCGAAATCGATGTGCAGACCACTGCTCACGTAATCACTCTGGATACGTACAGACGATGAATGGAAAAAGTTGTTCCGTGTTCAATTATTGGCCGAGCATTCGTCTTACGAGCAACGAGGAAACGATCTACCGAATTCGTGGACAAGAATCTGAAAATATTGTGGAGATTTTCATCAATTATTCCACAGTGTTGTTGGAAATTCAGCGAAAAGCGAGATTGCGTAATTTTTCACTTTGCTCAACGAAATGTCCCCGATGTAATAAGACTGCTCTCGATTTGTAGTGCCCAGGGCAGAAACTTAGTCCTACTGTTTGAGAGTGGAAGTTTCTAATCAATGGGCTAACTCCCGGTCACGTTAATCGTAGTTTGAAGAGCAATGACGCCAACGTTATCTGAGATTTCGCTATATCTCTCATATCATCTGCAAAAATTTCTCTTGTTTCGTGGTAAAAGTTACTTCTATCGTTATGATTTCAGATTCTCAAGCAAACTGAAATGCAGCTGTCCGCGAGCAGTGAGCAAGCGTCGTTTTTGGGAAAACGCAACGAAGTCTTAGGAAAGAAATGTGAAGAGTTGGTGGAAAAGAATCGCATCTGTCGTGAAGAGTGAGGTTTATTGTATAGGACGGAGACCATGATTTTCTCATTTCTGGTAATCGCAGCAGTAAAGGGATTGCTTTCCTGGGATCCTCCTGGCTTAAAGGCATCGTCCACGATGAAATATGGTTGTCGAGTTTTCCGTTGAATATGGGAAGTCAGAGGCCTACTGAGACAATCGTGCCAGAAAGAGCAGCGAACAATGCCCGGAAACCGATATTCTCTACCAAGACAGGATCGCTTTTGTGACGTTTCATTTTCAACCTTAGAAGAATTGACCGGTTCGAAGGAGTAAACTGTTCAATGTAATAAACGTGGTAAACGTGATAATTTATTTTGATAACCGGTTGTTTTCCTTTCCTCCTTGTAGCAAAGGATCGACCCAAAGGCCGGCCTCCGAACCCAGCAAGCCGTTTTGAGGTGTCGAAAACTTCATTCGGAGGCAATTTCAGAACTCCAAAGTCTGTGAATGACCTTGTGAAGACCCACTAGTCTGATTAAAGGCAGTGTTCACGAAGAAAAAGTTGCACGTTTTCTAGCTAAAACTTAAGCTTTGGTTCCCTCTTACAAGATTAAGAACGGAAGTTCGACGAAAAACGGTCGGTAAGTGGGGGAAAATCTCGTGGGCCAGCCAACCCGTTGGGCCCCTCCGCCCACGTCCTATAACCGTTTCCTTGAATTAGTGGTGAGATGAGCGATGGTTTCCGATCAAAAGCCCCGTTCTTACCTTCATTCTCAACTTCTCTCTTTACTCAGGTCAGCTCGCACACATAGACTGCAAAAAAACGGGAGTTACAAGCCTCGAACAACTCGTCCACAATGCTTCCCTAGCTGAATTTTGAGGGGCCATAACTCCGTTTCCGGGGGGTCTTGTACGATTCTAGGGACATCATTGAAATCAGCATGGGACCGTTTTCAAGATAGGCGGAAAACAGAAAAACGAATTTTATCGTGAACACTGCCTGTAAACGCAAAAACTGGAAAACGGTTTTCATCGTGTACGATGCCTTTAAGAGATACAGATGCTGAGATAGTTGTCCCTTTGCTGAGATACAGATGCTGAGGTAATTGTCCCTTTGCTGAGATACAGATGCTGAGATAATTGTACATCCCTTTTTTTACTGACGTAGACGTATGACCCCATTTTAGGTCCTTTTTTGCACATTTACTTTTGTCGTAGCTTCGAAGCATAGATTTTCACAAAGAAAAGGGAACATGGTCGTCGCGAATGCTGAACTCAGTTTGTAGAAAATTCACCCGTTTTGGGGTAGAGTCCGTCGAACGAAGCTTTTTATTTTTACCTTCACCCTTGTTTCTTAGTCTGAAAAATGTTCGTTTTTACAGGCGAGATGAGGCAGTGCAGCTTGTCGCCTCACTAAGGACAAATGTGGACAGCATGCAGTTGACTCTCGAGCAAAGAGGGTTGGATTACAAGTATGCTTCCTTCATTTCCTTAGTTTGCCCATATTCAGTCTTGAGTAACTTGCGGTTTCAGAAGAGTAGAAGGGGAACTAAACGCTGCCAAGGAAAGAGAACGTATGTGGAAGATAGAGAAGATGGAAATGGAGAGGAAGTTGGCCGCTAAGGTGCTTTTTTCGTAGTTTTTTTTTCCTGAAGAGGAGCCATTCCGTTTAGTTTCCAAAATAATTTCTAAATATTGTGACAAGGTTTTAAATTTCACTCTATCAGCCTAAACGCGTGTATAATGGCGTTATACGATCATTTATTTTCTATGAACATCTTTCTCAAATCGTTTCCCTATTTTGGAAGCTCATAATTGTTTTCGAAATGGATGGTGGGCAGAAGCCGGTGGGGTCGCCAATTTGTAAGAAATAAATCGCTATGTAGTCGGCTTCGCTGTTCCCTACTTACCACACGTGAACATTCTCCCCACAGTGATTCATCTCGGGTCGGACCCTTTTCCGTTTTTACCTCTCACCTCTTCCAACTGATATGACGTGGGGGGCATGATATAGTTTATTCTCTCTCCCCTCCCCCCCCCCCACGTTTTCTCCCTCATTTGGGAGCACGAGGGGAACAGTGTTAAGGGTCCGACCTGATATAAATCTGCGGTCGGACCTGGCGAGGAGGGAACTGCTTCAATGGGGTCTTCCGAAAGCAGAGGCTGTCTGCTTGAAAAAACGCGAGAGCAAGTTGCCGAAATCAATTTCAGGGTACCCTCATGTTCATTATTTTTGCACCCGCTCAAAAAGCATTATGTAGACAAGCTTGGTGGTCAAGTGCGGTTGAAGCTTCCTCATCGAATTTTTACTTCTCATTGATTTCCACGAAATCAGATAATCGACCCATTTTTAAGAACTGGTAATATGTGGTCGGATCGTTAGGAAATTTTCAGGGACACTTATGCATCAAGTTTGAAGCCTGACCGCCGTCAGGGAAGCAGCGGCAAAGGTTTCACGAAGGCAGCTATTTTCAGCACTGACCTGGCCCGAAATTCGATTCCTGCAGTTGACACCCTCTGCTTCAAAATGGCCCCGTTGGACCAGCTCTCTACGTCCAAATGCGGGAAGGGGGCAACAATTAGACATAGTGATGAGTTCTACTGTGAAAAATCGGGGACCCTTCAGGCATCTACTCACTCTTTGCCCATTTTGCGCTCCCAAAGTCTGTGCATTTTTAGAGAGGTTTGATGAAGAAAGCAGACTCTGCAAGGTGATCAGCGATAAGCACATGTACGCATGGCATGATTAGAAAGTTTTGTCACCATATTTAAAACGCACTCTGTATGCCACGGTTCTCACGGATTAGTCTTCATCTATAGCCTATCTCTCCCATTTTGAGCCGGTCGAAGTAGGGGTTATCGGGTTTATCATGTCAAAATCTCCTTATCATTGTTTTATTTTGCCATGACCGACCGCTCCGCAGTTTGCCCCGCCCGGACTCCTCTGAGCAAGTTGAGACTTAGTTTGATATGGTTGGATAGCAAATTTTGATTTACAGGATTCTACAATGGCCGCTGAACGAAAACGCATGGAAGAGCAGAAAAGACGTGACAAAGCTCAACTGGCTGAGCTAGAAAAGAAACTTAAATGTGACCAACCTGGCTGGGAATCGCAACTAGGAGTGGTAAGCACTATTCCTGCTTTGTATTGTTTATCCAAAGCAGGGAGGAATTATGAGTTCACCGTGGGCCTTTACCGTATAGAACGCTTTAAGTAGCGCTCATTTTAAACGAAAATCCCAAGTGAATCGAGTTCGCAATATCTCCCTTCCTATTCTTCGGATAGACCGGCCATGCTAGTCCCATCCGGTCGATATGTATGAGAAACACGCGTAACGGGAAGAAATGAAGTTGGAAATGATCGCATTCCTTCCCGTTTTGCGTGTTTCGCATATGTATCCTCATTCAGCACTTTAGCGCCGACCCTAGAAGATGGCCCTGAGCCTCCCTATGACCTCGATCATAGTTGGTTGAAAGAATCGCCATAGCCTGCCGTGGGGCCATACGGTTGCAAAACATGGGCGAGAAAGGCTAAAAAAAAACACCCGGATTGGCCGACGCGGTCGATATGTATTAAATGTGTGAAATGAAATCAATGGTATCATTCATTTCTTACCTTATATCATGTGCATCTCGGTTGGGTCGGCCACACCGGGTGCAATTTCACTCTCCTCAGTCGTCTTTCGTCGACCGGGCTAGTTAATTACGTTCGATCGACTAACTATGGCCGGTGCTTTTAGGGGG